>CM060906.1:65521270-66775198 GCA_030737815.1 Allium fistulosum | reverse complement strand
GTAATTTTGTGAATAAATATGAAAAAATGAAGAATATGCTGCACTTTATAACAGTTGTTGCATTAATATCTGCAATTATTCTTCAACAGCGTATTTTTGATATAATAAGAATATTTGCGGATATATCAACAAATTTCTTTAATTTTTGCAATCTTGTTGAAAAACTATAATTATTCAAAGCATTACCAAATGAAGGATTTTGCTCAATTGCTTTATCTTCCTCAACTGCTTTTGTTTGTTCATCATCATCTAGATCTTTTTGTTTTTCTTCGAAATTTCTTTTTTCCTCATTGTCAACATCTTTTCCTTTTTGTTCTTTTTTTTCTTCATCTTTATCTTTCTCCATAAGATGACATTCATCTTCAACAGTTTTGTCTTCAGTTTGAACATCAATTTGATTTTCCTTTTCTTCTGCCCTTTGAGATGAAATATATGTTTCGCAATTCAAGTCTTTAGTATTTTTGAAATAATTATGGATTTTATGTTTTATGTTACAAGGTATTATGTAAAAAATGAAGAATATGCTGCACTTTTTAATAATTATTGCAATAATTCTGCATTTATTCTTTAACAATGCTTTTGTCATATAGTAAGAATATTTGCAGATGTATCATCAAATATTTTAAATTTTTGCATTCTTGTTGAAAAACGATATATTATTGAAAGTATTACCAAATGAAGTATTCTCTTCTGTTTCATTATCTTCACTTTCTTCATTTTCTTCAGTTTCATTTTCATTTGCGGAGTTTAGTTTGCTACCACTTATTTCTTTTATTGGTAGCTCTACATTCTCAGATTGTGTGGATGATGATGTTTCCACATATTTTCTCAATTGCTTTCTTAGCAGCGTATTTTCGACTTGAAGTTTTCGGTTGTCCAGTTCAAGTTTTCTTATTATTTCTTTGTATTTTTCTTCTCTTTTCTTGTACAATGCTTCATATTCTTCATCTTTTTCAACTGCATCTTTCAACAATTTTAGTTCTTCTCCTTGAAAATCTTGAAATAAAGAATTGAATCAAAATTGAAGCTTTAGAATATTTGAATATAGTTATGTAAGAATTGTGAATAATTGGAAAAATGTATACAATTTTAATTATGATTGGCATGTATGTCCATAAATATTTTTAATAATGGCAGAAAAATCTGCAAGTATTATGCAACATTGTAGATATATCTTCAATTATTGTAAATATTTGTAGCCCTATGATAAGTTTTCCTATTTATAACTGCAGATAAATATGCAATTGTTTGTAATAATTGCAGATAAGCCAGCATCTGTAGTGAATAATTGCACCTAAAATGCTCAACTGCTGCTAATAACTGCAAATATATCTGCAACTATTGTTAACTATTGTAGATAAGTTTGCAAAAAAATAGAGTACTGGCTATCTTTATACCGTAACTTAATAATTCTGCAAATTATATTGCAGTTATACTTACTGAGTTGTACTCTATGGTCATTAACATTATTGGCTTAAGTTTTGATATATCCCATTTGTCAGCCAAGGGATATGAGTTGTTGTATTGCAATTTAGCAGATTTCAAAATTTGTGTTTTCTCACAGATCCACCACTGCAAAAAGACAATTAGTATTAGAATAAATTATTAATTAATAGAATATTTATCTAATTATAAAAAATTTAATACCAGTAACAATGTAACACAAACATTTATTTTTCTTGGTGTGTCAATATATTTTTCAATTGGATTTATCAAATGTTTGTGAATCGTTTTTGGCCATGATATCTGCTGCATTTTATCTTCACAAACACAATATGGAATCATATTCCAAGATACAGTTGAATTTGGATTTGATATTAAGAATGTTGCAACCAAATGCAGTTGCAAAAGCTTTGCCGTATCTGCTTTTTCTTCTTTTGATGTTCCTTTTATTGTTGTAAACAACTCCCTTTCTATGTTTTTTGTTGACACTTGTCTCTCCTTCAAAGTGTCTATTGATGAATGATGTAAACTAAACATTGTTTTTGCCCTCTTTTTCCATATGGCCAGAAGTTTTGGTTTGCTGACCATCTATAGGAATTGATAATAATTGGCTTATATCATTCTCTATGAATGTTAGTACATATCTCCAAATTGAAAGCAGTTCAAGTTCTTTTTGTAGGCTTTGATGATTATGTCTATAGTTGTTGAGTTTTTTGTGTTTTCCTTTGCTGGTATAATTCCAACATAGATCATATGAATGAATTTGTAGAAAGGTAAATTTTAAAGATATTTTTTATGTGATACTGTCAGTAATTCTTCCTTCTTAATCCTGTTAAGGACATCGATAAAAGGCCTTAAATTATTTCTGTAGTTGTCTTCCCTTGAAGTAATTTTCTCTTCACTGATTGTTTTTCTTTTTTCTGTAGAATATTTGATCCTGATTGTTGTTCAACAGGAACAAGTGATGTTTCCAGAATTACTTTTTTTCCTTCTTTTATTTCTTCTTTTATTTCTTCTGTAAAAGTACATTAAAAATTATTAAATAAATATGATAGGTGATGTTAAATACTTGCAGTTATAATGAATATGCAGAAAAAATAGAAATGTATGCAATTATCTTAAATAATTGCAATATGTTCAGCAAATTTTAAGGCATATGCAAATTTTCATGTATGTGGAATTGTTGCATGTATTTTAGCAGTTTTAAAAAATAATTGCTTATTTTTCAGCAATTATTTGAATAACTATGATATTGAAATTTTATTGTTTCTAATCATACATATTTCCAGGATTTTCTTCACTTTTTCCAAATAGGTTTAATCCAATGAAACTATTGAAAAAACTATTAACTTATACAAAACTTTTCTTGTATATGTTGTAGTTGCATATATGTCAGCAGTTTTAAAAATTAATTGCTTATTTTTCAGCAACAATTTGAATAATTGTAAACTTTAAAATATGGCATTTGTAATTATAAATATTATCATATTTTTCTTCGCTTTTTTCGAAATAGATTGGTATTTCAATGAAACTATTCAAAAAGTAGCGTATAAAAATGAGATTACTTTATTTAATTGAATTATTGCTGACATGTAAGCAATTAACTGAATTGTTGCAACCATATGTGATATTGTCAGTAATGCTTATTTTTGTTCATACATAAATGTTGCAAAGATATTCAACAGTGCTCAGTATAGTTGCATATATGTCTGCAATAACTATGAATAATTGACATTAAACTATTCAAAAAATTACACATAAAAGTAAGTTTATTCTATTTAACTACTTTATTACTGAAAAGTAAGCAATTAAAGTGAATTATTGTAGCCATATGTGATATTGTTAGTAATGGTTACTTAATTTCGTTTATACATAAATGTTGCAGAGATATTCAAAAAAATTCAACACAGTTGCATATTTGTCTGCAATAATTGTGACTAATTGACATTAGTATGATATTTACTGTTAGATTTGTAATTATTATGAAAAATTGCAAGCAAATACTGACATTGATCGAATATATTGCTTAAAAATATGCAAAAAAAACACATTAATAACATCTGCTTTGAAATTTGAAGAGAGCAAACAGTTTTTTGAACAATTTTTAACAAAAATTACAGTAGTTAGAGGAAGTTTTGCAGTTTATCGTCTGCATTCTCAATTTTCTCTGTATTACCATAAAAAAGATCGATTACATGCATGGCTAACTCGAAAATATCTAAATCACTTGCAAAATCCCTAAGATACATCGATTGAAAAAGGTGTAATATAAATCGACTACTATTGAAATTGAGATATATCACCTTCGATCTTCCCATTTTGCCTTGTTTAATTTTGAAAACGTCATATTTCGACTTGATTTTGGTTGTTTAGTTGTTCAATTTTGTAGATTTCTCGTATTTTGTTGAAGAAAATGTGATTTCAATTGGAATAAATGTCGAACGATAAAAAAAAGCGTGGGTTCAGGGTTTTAGGATGATATTTAAGGGTAGTTTGGGAAAAAAATAGGTCGCGTTTAAAAATAAGGATGAAATTTATATGTTTGTATCTAAAGGATTTTTGGTGAATTATGAAAGTTATTAAGGATGTATGGCAAATGTTCCCTATATTATATTTTAAATTTAACTTTTAACTTAAAGATCTTAAATTTTCAGTTTTCAATTTTCAAAACAATTTGAAAATTTATGTTATAACATTTAGAATATTTTTCTTATTTTAAATTTAACATTTAAATTTAAAATTTTATTTAAAATTTCTAAACAATTTTGAAAATTAACCCAATGCCCAATTCAAATTTGGACCTTTTCTATTAGGGACAACTTTTGAGCAGTGAGCTCAATAGTTAAGCCTAACATTATTAATTTAGACCGCATAGGTTATTGGGCTCTGATACCATTGTTGAAACTGAGTCAACCCGTAGTGGAAGTTATGGACGTATTTCAAATTTTTTTTATCCTATTGGATCTTTATAAGGCCTATGAAGTCTAATTTATTTAGAACATTTCTAATTTAATTTAAATAAAATCTCTTATTTCATTTAAATTTATAAACTATAGATAGGATTTTATTCAATTTATATTTAGAGAAATATAAAAGTACACATATGTATCTTATACATATGTGCATGTGCAACATAATAATTCATGCAAATTATAACATGTCCGTATATAAATGTTGGGATTTACATCGCAACAAACATGTTAACTCGTCTTATATGTATTGTATGTTGTATAAATATATGTATGTATGTAAACTTGTTATTTATATAAATATTAAAGATATGTAAAATTATTTATACATATGTATATATATTACTTATATATAAAATATTAATTATTTGTATACATATATTATAGTATTAAATTTTAAATAATATATATATATACACACATAATAATAAAAATTCTAATCAATATACATATATATGTATTACAGAAACATTTTTTTTAAATACACGTATATATATATATAAGTATAAGTATATTTATAATATATATATATATTAAACAGTCGAAAAACAATAAGTTAATAATAAAAAATATTTTCGCAACATATTTTTCAAATTTTAAGTTTTCAAAAAATCAAGCATGATATTTAAACTTGGCAAAAAGTTTTCAGAATTTTCTCGATGAAAATATTATTTTTAATTAATTGATTGATTTTGGACGTTTATTAATATGATTTAAAAAAAATATAAACAGTGATTCTTAATTCTAATTTTTTGGCCGAGAGTTTATTCGATGACAAAGTAATTTTATAAAATTTAGAATTTAATTTTAGAAACGTATTTAAATTTATATGAATTATTTAATTAGTATATTAATTTAAATAATATTAAATAATAGTAAATAATTATTAAAAATTAATATGCAGTCATCGAGAATTATAATCTATGTAAATATACATTTATAAAATATAAGTTTAATTACTAACAAGGTATGATGATATAATCAAATACAAGTCATATAATTAAAATCAAGTATTATATTAATACATATACATAGTAATTAATAAAATGATAATAATTAAAATAAAATTTATTTGGCTATGCACTTCGGATCTTTATGAAACAAATGTTTTTTCTATTAAAATACATACATAGAAACAATCTAATATTTGACCACATTGATGATTTATAAGAATAGTTACCTAACTAATAATATAATAATAATGTATATAAACAATAGAATGGTACTCGTAAATTATAAACCATACATTATAGTAAATACCTACGTAAAACTAATGCTTTGGAGCACATCTAGTAATGGTGAATTCTCTCTCCTTTGAAACCTTCTTGATTCAGCAGACTGTTAACCTTTGAACCATAGACCTTTGAATATCTAATAGTTGTCGCCTTTTAAATTGATTTGAGTTGAATTTGTTAGAGGTCCTTGATGATTAGATGGGCCAGCAAATGGAGTAATAGTGGTGGCCAAAAGTCCTTAATCACTTAGGTTAGGGGTCTTTATATAGTGGATGAAAATAGAGAAATATATAGATCATATCTCATACCATTTCTCACTAGATCTAGGCCATCCATCTCAAAACCCCTCTAGCATTTTTAGTCGCCCTCTATAAGCCATGTTGCTGCCGAAATTATCATCTTAACATCATGGGATAACGGTAAATCTAATTTAATTGCTTGTCGATATTGCATATCGGTCGACATATTTATAACTACTATAAATATATTCAATAATATTCATTTCTCGTATCATATTCAAAATTTTATAATTAATATTTCATAAATATTAATTAATTTGATTAATCTCTAACAATTATAAACTAATTAAATCTTTTGGTCTAAAGAGAATTCACCATTTCGGTTGTGTGACTCGTAAGGTGTAAACTTGGTCAGCGATTAACATCGAACTATTCGAATGTTAACATTCACATGTCACTTAGCAGATGGTGGGACATTTTGACCAAATTTATCACTTACTTAGTTTCGGTAAAATCCAATTTCACTTTATTAAGCGTTACCCGGTTATGACATTTAATTATACCAATTCTCTTCGTCAAAATCATATCACTTTGGACTTATGGAATTTGGTAATGGTCAAAATTCCAATATCGTCTATATTCAACTCTATCATCCAAACACAAACTCCTTGGTATAATGATAACATTTATTATTAATCGAACTGCTTTGGCCGAAGACTTTAACTTTGAGTTGACCGTAATACTAACCCCATAAAATTAAGAAGACGAATCCTATCTTGAATAGTGCTTCACTTCCAATACTTCCACTCAGCCCAACTATAGTCACTCGATGGACGCCGTGCCATGATTTGACTATAATCAGAGTGGAGTTTTCATATTGAAGATTCCATTGTATTTTCAAGTCGAGAGAATTGTATAAATCAGTCACATTGATATTTTTTGTTTGATCTTAGTTATATTAACCAACCGAAAACTATCAAATGAGTCGCTTCATAATTATCCAATAACTATCGGTACGTAACCACTTGGTGCCCCTAGTGGTCATGATTAATACACTGCCTAACAATTAGAAATTATTACGTGCTCTAGTCTCAACGGATACATCAATATCCAGTCTCGATGCATCTTGGCTAGGAATATTTAAAATGGTACATTTATTGTGATAAATTACTCACAATTACAACGCTTCCTAACTACTATCACAAAATATACTATTTATGGATTTTCTATTAAATATACTTTTAATTAAATTGATTAATTAATATAACACGTTACATGAAGTATATTATACAAAGAAAATACCTTTTATTTTGAGCAAGATCGACCAACGAGTTAGATACATGTAACAAATTATATAATTTCCTCTAGGGCATACCCCTAACTCTATTAATTTTTAACCCTACAAATGGAGTTGGCTGGCCACAACAAGCTATTCTAGACAATAAAATGTTTCCTGCCTAGAGTTAGCCACCTCTTATATGTGGATGACCTGATCATTTGCATAAAATCAAATTATGAAGCTGTAGTAGCTATTAAATCGATTTTTCAAAGCTTGGAAGAGAAGATGAGTCTTAAAGTAAATGAGCTCAAAACCAAATGCTATTTCAACACATTCCGTAAGACAAAAAATGAAGTGCTTGAAATCTTGAATGCCAAGGAGGGAGAGTTGCCAGTTAAGTATGTATGGGTCCCATTGTCATCTAATAAAATAACTGGCAGAGAATATGTTGAGTTAGTCACCAAAATAAGAGATAAACTCCAAGGTTGGAGTTCCAGACTCCTATCCTTTTCCAGATGAATTGAATTGGTTCGTACAATAATTCAGTCTAAGGTCAATTTCTAGTTGCAGACCTTTCAACTTCCAAATGCTTCTCTGGGAAAGATAGAGAAAGTTTGTGCTGACTTTATATGGAAAGAGGGTTACACAAGATCAAGTATAAAGATTTGTGTAGACCTAAGGAAGAATGGGGAGTTAGTCTTAGAGGGCTGAAGGATATGAGAGATGTTATCACATTAAAATAGGCAAGGAAAATCATCAACTCTAGTGGGCTCTGGGCTAGGTGGATGAGACAAAGATACATTAAAGATAACTTCTTTCAAATGGCTATATATAATAATGCACCAGCTACTTGGAAAGCTATTATGAGGATAAGGAATAAATTAGTTGGGAGTTGTACTAGAGAAATAGCTAAAGGAAGAGAGACATATCTCTGGATGGATCCATGGATCGGAGGGGAATCCTTGATTGATAAATTGGGACTCGACACTTTTGCATATGGATGCCCCGTTAAGAAAGTAGAGGTGCTGATACAAAATAGGAATTAGAGTTGTGGCTCCATTCCTATTAGTTATTAGTGATGAACAGAAACAACAAATTAAGTTAATGCCACGGTTTTCTGGCAAAGGAAGTGATATACGGTCGTGGAAGCCTACTGGTCATGATTTCACAACAAAACTGCATGGGAGGAAATTAGAAAGAAAGAACAACATAAAAAATGGAGCAGGATAATTTTGGACCGAGTTAATAATCCAAAAATGGCCCTGACAGCCTACAAAGTCGTGATGGGTAGAATGATAACTAGAGATCGACTTCACAAATGGAGAATTACAATTGTCGAAATATGAGTGTTATGCAACAAAGAAAAAGAAACTCATTCACATTTATTCTTCGAATGTGAATTTTCTACAATAGTATGTGAATATTGCAAAAATAAAAAAAAATTATCAATCCCAACAAACTCCTTGAAATAGTGGATTACCTGGTGGATGGAAGGCATAGAGAAGACTTGCAAGCCAAAATGAGTAGAGTTGTGCTGATAGTGACCGTATGGAGCATATGGAAGGAACATAATCCAAGAATTTTTCTACATGCGAGCAAAAGCATAAACAAAGTCAGTAAGTTCATCAAACGGTATGCAACTTTCGATCCAGAAACTTTTAATAAAAAGATTTAGGCCCAGATTTTGGATCAAGCTTCCCACACCATTAAACTCATCCCAAAGAATGGGTTAGGGGCCGAACTTAGAGTTAGGAATAGAGTAAAAGGGGCCCAGTTTAACATTAATATACAAACTGTAAGGCTAAGGCCCAATATGTTTGTTGGCGCTAAAGCAGTGTTAAAATTCTACAATATTAATCTGTAATCAACAAAATCAAATAACCTTCTCAAACTGGCCACTGTAAAATAATTCCTTTTTACTGAATTACGTTTATCTGGATATGAAAAAAGACAAAACTTTAAATTAGTATGTTCTGCTTTTGTAAAATTGGCATATTCTAAAGCATTACTGACAAAATGTCTGTGCACTCTCTCTTTTATGTTGCACGGTGAACATAATTTATCAATTCTGATGTTTATCTAAGGGTATGTAAGGACGGTTCTTTTATCCTCCAATATATATAAATTCTAAATTAATACGAAATTCAATGCTTATGAATTATGTAATAAATAACTCACTGCATATAAATTCTAAAATTAATACCAAATTCAATGCTTATAAATTATGTGACAATTACTTATGAGTTGGCGTGATTTAAATATTCAGTGCTAAACAGGGGCGGAACCCACCTGTATATAGGGTAGGCACGTGCCTACCCCAGTATTTTTAAAAAAAATAAAAAAAAAATCAAAGCAAGATGCAGCAACAAAAGAAACGGCCGCCTGCTACAAAATTGATGCAGCAACAAAACGAAGAAAGGGGGAAAAAAATAAAAGAACAAACGAAAAAATAAATAAAAGAACGAACGAACAAATGAGACGCTCGCCTGCTCCTTCAAGCTTCACCAAGCACGGACCACGGCAGATTTCTTCTTCTCCATTAGCTAAGAACGTCAACTACAGCCGAGATATATTTTGTGAAAGCAAAACTCTAGATCAGAAATTTTGCAAAATGGGTAACCTTATTTTGGTTTTTCTTTGATTTCTTGTGATGTGCATATTTTAGGGATTAAGCTAGATAGTTTAATTTGATTAATTTAGACACATTTCTTGCTGAAAAGATTTGATTTCATAATTGATTTAGCGGTGAACCACTGCTAACACATTTGTTGATGAAAAAAAACCATCAAAGTATTCTTCAACAACAAAATGAGAAATACTTGTGCAAATCAAAGGTTGAAAAAAATTGAATATACTTTAGACTGTTTTGTAATTGTTAGATTATCTAATTATTGTTAATCCCCTTTTCAGATTTGCACAAATATTATAAACGAGCTCATGATACTATTTCGGACAATGTGAGATCTTCTTCCAACATTGTAGACAATGATATTCAAAATGAAGCTATTCCAAAAACAGTGATTCGAAATCGCGTTCATGTTGATTTGTTAAATCTTCCTTCCGATCCAAGCTTGTGAAACCGAATTTCGGACTTTGACCCAAGTGATCAAGATATAGTTCGAAGAGCTTATTTACAAAAAGGTCCATGTCAACCTTCTTTATTAGTATTTCCACAAACTATCATTGGAGAAAAAGCCCGTCGCTTTAATCCAAATTGGTTTAGTCAATTTGGGTGTTGGTTAGAATATAGTGTAAAAGAAGATTCAGTTTTTTGTTTGAAGTGTTATCTATTTCGTCCAGAGTCAGTGAACAGAAATATGAGTGAGGTTTTTATAACGGGTGGGTACAAAAATTGGAAAAATTGTAGAAGATTCCAAGAACACGCTCAATCAGAAGCACATAACACCGCTTGTATGAAAGTTGAAAATTTAATGATTCAAGCCAGACACATTGAACCACTAATTGTAAGGCAAACTGAACAATTCTGAAATGACTATCGAGTTCGACTAAATGCTACCATAGATTGCATTTGATATCTTTTGCGTCAAGGACTAGCTTTTCGTGGTCACGATGAATCTGCAAACTCTATGAATAAGGGAATTTTTTTAGAACTTCTACAATGGCTTGCAAATCAAAACTCATCTATTAATGCCGTTGTTTTGGAAAATGCTCCACAAAATTCCAAAATGACATCACCCGATATACAAAAGGATGTTGTAAACTCAATTGCTATCGAAGTTGTCAATGCTATCTTGAAACAACTTGATGGTGGCCTATTTGCAATTTTAATTGATGAAGCATGTGATAACTCAATTAAAGAGCAAATGTCTATAGTTATACGATTTGTCGATAAAAAATGGTTGTGTCATTGAGCGATTTATGGGCATGATACATGTTCCCAATACAACTGCAATTTCAATTAGAACATCACTTGGAGCCTTTTTTCCAAACACAAATTGAGCTTTACAAAGTTGCATGGTTAGGGCTACGATGGGGCAAGTAATATGCAAGGAATGTTCAATGGCCTCAAAACACTTATATTGAGAGAGAACAATTCTGCATTTTATGTGCATTGTTTTGCACACCAACTTCAATTAGCACTTGTTCGTGTCGCGAAAGATGTAAACCACATTTCTGAATTCTTTTACTTAGTTAACAATTTGGTGAATCTTGCTGGAGCGTCATGTAAGCGTCGAGATATCCTACGAGAAAAAGAAGCAGAAAGGGTATTCAATCAACTACAGAGTGGAGAATTATGTAGTGGCCGAGGATTGAATCAAGAGAGAAGTTTGAAACGACCGGGGGACACGCATTGGGGTTCACATTATGGAACCTTAATTAATTTAATTGTTATGTTCTCTTCTGTAATAGATGTTCTTACAGATTTGGTGGAAGATGTCTCTGGAGACAAAAAAAGGAGAATCTTTAAATTTGATAAAAGTGATGCAAAATTTTGATTTCGTATTCACATTATATTTGATGAAAAATGTACTTGGAATCACCAATGATCTTTCAAAAGCACTTCAACGAAAAGATCAAGATATCGTCAATGTTATAACTTTGGTGAAATTATCTAAGGAACGGCTACAAAAAATGAGAAATGATGGATGGGAATCCTTATTTGTTGAAGTAATTTCTTTTTGCACGAAGCAAAATATTCTTATTCCAAATATGGAGGATAATTATTTTCTTTTAGGTAGATCAAGGCGAGGGCCAAAGTTAACAAACTTGCATCATTATCAAATTGATTTGTTCTATGTTTGTTTGGATAAACAACTTTTCGAGCTTAATAATCGTTTTGATGAGGTTAACACAGAATTGCTTCTATGCATGGCTTCTTTGAATCCTAATGATTTATTTGCTTCTTTTGATGTCATGAAACTAATTCGTCTATCTGAACTTTATCCAAATGATTTTTCTGAAGCGGAACGTATGGATCTTTGCAATCAATTAGAGATTTATGTGATGGATATGACATCTAATACTGAATTCAAAGAAGTGAAAAGCATTAGTGATTTAGCTAAGAAGATGGTCTTGACAGGAAAGCATATTGTCTATAATTTAGTTTATAAACTCATCATGTTATCCTTAATTCTACCAGTTTCAACCGCTACAGTTGAAAGGACTTTTTTAGCTATGAATATAGTGAAAACGAATCTTCGAAATCGAATGGGGGATGAATGGCTAAATGATAGTTGTATCACTTATATTGAAAGAGATTTCTTTGATATCATTGACAATGATGCAATTATTGATCGTTTTCATAATATGAGAACTCGTAGGGAACAAATTTAAGATATGTATGTTATGATTAATTTTCTTTTGGAAGATCAATTATTGATCGTTTTTGTAATGAATCTGAAGTCTATTATGTTAAAGGTACTATTTGTCTTATTTTAGTCATATAAGTTTCTTGTGCAAATTTTGTTAAATATCAGTGACATAAAAAAAAGCATATCACTTTGAAGTCTGAAGTCTATTTTGTTATTTCAATCTGAAGTCTATTTTGTTATTTCAATCTGAAGTCTATTTTGTTAAATCACATATCACTTTGTGCCCACTCCAATATTATGTCCTAGCTACGCCACTGGTGCTAAAGTAGAGGGTGTTTATATGTTAAATAATTTACACTCCTTTATACCTACAAAGCAAACTGTAATAGTTTACTTGCAAATCAAATATTACATCATTCCTGTAGACTACAGATGTCGGTAAAAATACCCAAGTTCACATGCAAAGCCAAAAGATCCCTAGTACAGTTGCCCAATATTTTAAAAATTCGGATCGAAAAAGGCATTTTTAATAATTTTATAAAACTATGGCATATTCCAAAGTAGGTGAAAAATACATAGGAGCTTATGTACTATTTATTCTTTATTCTTTATTTTTATATTTTTGGTAGATCTGTACCTAACCGTAAGGATGAGGATCCATCGGGGTAGGCCCGGCCCAAGAAAAATTTGGGCCGTGGGCAATGTAATTGTAAAAGAAAGTATGTTTTAAATTTGGGGCATCTAATTTAGAAAACCAACACTTAACCACATAATTTACTTATAATTTTTAATAAAAATTCTAAAAGTTGATTGCTTCTCTTAAATTGGACTGGGCCATCGTCCAGTTGACCCAGATCTAGAGCCGGCCCAGCACCGGCGCGTTGATGCCTATACCCGATGTTGGAACTTTTAATAAAAATGGATTTTTTAATAAGGTAAATAGTGTTTTGTTATTAAGAGTAATCACAAACGTTTATTTTGTTAATTAATAAAAAAAGTCTTCTTTTAAAAAAACATTAATAACAAAATAGCGTTCTTTTTTTTATCATTTCAAAAGCATAGGCTGTTGCATAATATAACATTTCTCAATAAAGGACAAAAAAATCTGAGTTCGCACGATACAACATTTATCTATTAATGACCATTAATTTATTTAGAAAAGCTGCGTATTATAACTACTACAGGAAATTATTGTCAAGGACAAAATTTCTCAGCGTTTTTGCCTCAAGGACAGGCCTTCAATATTTTATCCTGAAGGACAACTTTCTTTAGGTATCAGTTTTTAGTCATTAATAGCAGTTTTTAGGTATCAGTTTTTAGTTACCGGTAGCAGTTTTTAGGTATTAGTTTTTAGCTTGGTAGCAGTTTTGTTGTCCTTATGAATAATTTTGAAAAATGTTTGTCCTTATGAATAATTTTTAGGAGAATGTTTGTCTTTGTGGTAAAAATATTGAGCTTGTGTCCTTGAGGCAAAAAATATACAAATCTTTGTCCTTTAAATTAATTCCCCCTTATAACTTTTTATACTGATATTAAACTTTCAAATTGTTACATTTTACAAACAGTTATTTTTAGTTGTCGACCAACATAAATGGATTTTTTTTAATTTAGGCCTCAAGCAAATATGTAATTTAAAAATGTTTATAAATACATGACATTTTTGGTCATGCAAGCGTCACGTTGATAAAATTGTACTAGCAAAAATTCTAAAGACGCCGTAATGTTTTAAAAAAAATATATAGATGCATTTTCAAAAGTCGCATGTATTGTTTATTGGTTTAATATGGACTACATTCAAAAAAGCACATGTTATTTGGACTTTGAAAAAAAAATACACTGATATTTAAAATATTGCTAGTAAAATTTTGACATTGTGGCACTTATATGATCAAAAGTAATCTTTATTTGTAAATAGTCTTAAAAAGTGGACTATTCGTGTAATTAAATTTTAAAACATACCTAAATTTAAATTGTGTATATCTCAAAACATGGTAAAGGTGTAAAATGGAAGCTCCAAAAGAAGAGTATTGATAGATATGTATATACCTTTTCTACGGCATTTTTAATATTGCAAATGATTCTTTATTGAATATTATCAATATATATTTAGTTGAAACTAGTGAAAATAAATTAATAAATGTTTCTTATTTTAATTATACAACCAAACATTAATTAAAAATGATTTGGTGTATAAAAGCAGGAGTACATATAAAATGATCTGATCTATGAAAGCAGAAGAATACGTCTCAGACGCAAATGTAATACAGATGTAAAGCACGAAAAGTTCAATTGTAATCCAAGCACAAAAGAAGATTTGGCCTAAATCTTAGATTGGTTTTACCCGCACTTAAATGAGGAATTTTCATATTTTATATCATTGAATATTTTTGTTTTATACAATTAACTAGTTTTGACTTTAGTGAACAAAAGTGTTGCTGCCTACAAAATTGGAACACTTATTTTGAAGCCAAGGCTCGGTCCAAGATAAATTTGGGACATGGGCAACTGAACAAAATTTAGACTTATAAATATGGGTCAGGGGTTTGGTTTTGGAGAAATTTTTTGACTACAACTCAATTATAACATAATTCCATAAAATTGTAGTTGGTATGACTTAAGCCTACGCCTGGGGGAAAGTGTTATTTGGTTAAACCAAATAAACCAATCAACCCAATTCATTTTGATAGGTTTGGTTTGGTTTTAAACTAAATTGATTTATTTATAATCGGTATATAAAAATTTTTAATTTGGTTATTGGTTTAACCAAATTAACCGAACTTTTATTATATTTCAAAATTATTGATGTTATTATAATTTTTATAAATTAGTTTAGTAATCCAAATAAATTTTATTTATCATATATGTATCAAAATTACTTTTAAAAATCATAAGAATGATAAATAAGAATACTTTAATCATATATTTATGTTTTATTTCAAATTACAATGAATATTCCGAAAATAAATTGTAAAGCATTTTTAGTTCCGTTAAATCGTATAACCAAACGAACCAACCAAACTTAATTTGGTTGGTTTAGTTTGGTTTTCATTTTTATTTGTTTTAGTTCGGTTTAACAATTTTCATCATTGGATAAATCAAATCAATCAAATGCTCATCCTACCCGCATCGTCAAATATAGAAATACAAACTCTACCATTGATCTATGTTATACATTGCATTCATTCATGGAAATAAATAAAGTACCTACTATTGTTGAAACATAAATTAAAAATTTGAGCCCCATCTTCAAATTTGGCTCTGGACCGCCGTCCGACTAATCCAGTCCTAGGGCCGGTCCTATCCCGATGGATCTAAACCCGACCCAATGGGTATCGGTTCTAAACGGATTGGATTTTATTGAGTTCAAACTATAAATTTCAAAACTCAAACTCTACGGGGTACTAGTTTCGTTTCGAATAGGGTCGGTTTAAGTCTGATTGGTTAGTAACACTAAAAATGCATATATTTTAATGTTTTTGTTCTAGTTTCTCGAATTGGATCGGTTCAAATCGAATTTGATCGTGTTTTCATGGTATTTTTCATTATTGAGAACCGACCCAAAACTCGGCTTCAAGTTCTAGTTTGGTGTCTGTAGATCTTGGTTTTGGGTCTTATTCTTTTCTACCGGAAAAGAATGCATCTTTAGGCATGCTACATTGCACGGGATTCAGAAATGGCTGACCTTTTATACAACTACATAGCTACGAAGTAAAGTAGAATTGTGTTAACAAAGTAATACTAAATTAATTTAACTACTAACAATTTGGCAAAACCCTACAACATTGTGGCCCTTTTATATTCTACATGGAAACTTTTACATTTTTTCTTTGTTAAATTTTAAAATAGTATAATTTTGTTAGATATAATATTTTTTTTTGTGGTGGACCTTTACATTTGTTTTACATGAAAAGTGACATTGACAGCTAAAATGTTTAATCTTAGATATGCTGTCACATCACAATCCCAAAGACAAATGTTTAATTCGAATACAATTTTGTTCACACTTTTTTAAAGTGTGAACAAAACACTTTCCTCTTATTGGAGGAATTTGGTGGGTCACATATGGGACCCCCCTGAATTCCTCCAATAGGAGACCGGTGTTTTGTTCACACCTTAAAAAAAAGTGTGAACAAAATCACTCTCGTTTAATTCTACCCTCTCAGCAAGTCTGATTATATATCATTTTATTGTACATGTTTTAAGCCAGTGACCATCAATTAAAGCGTCATAACTTATTACAGAGAGGGCTTGTATTTGATAATGGAGACATATATATCAATACTAAAAAAAGAAATCGGGAAACAATTATACTTTTATGTCAATAACCACTACTGATATGGACAAAGCATGCATGTGTTTATCAAATATTATCAATTTAACGTACCGTTCTGTTTGTGATGTGTGTACACACGTATATTTGAAAAATGATAATTTTTTTACTAAAACACCAATATACGATACATTAGAATTGGACCCAATCCATTATGCATAAGATACCAAAAGCTTGTAAATCCACCAGAATAATAAAAAGAATCAAGAACACACATGCATTTTTTATAGTGGTTCGGCTAATACTCCGGTTTACTTCCATTTTAATCTTATAGTTTGATTGATTCTCTCTGAAATACAATGATTACAATTCAAATTTGACTACAATCTAGCATATCTTGGATTTGAGAGTGTTTAAGGAAGAAGATAGAAAGAATCAAAGTGTTAAAAATCTTCTCCTAGTTGTAGTTAGCTTGCTGTTTATAGGCAAATATCAGTTGCAATCTCACAATTGGACCAGAATTCGTCTAAGACTTCAAGATCCCCGAACATAACATGAAGGACAAGTTAACTCGCTTGAGTTTCGAGGCAAAAAAACAAGTCAGTACCTACCAGAAATAGATCAGTACCGAACACTTTTTGCTTCATCTCACCTAGACCTGTCAAACGGGTTGGGTTGGATCAAAATGGGTTGACTCACCCCATTTATGATTCATTCTTTTTGACCCATCTATGATCCAACCCATTTAATAAACGGGTTACCCATTTAGCCCATTTAAAAATTTAAATTTTATTTGACTTATAAAAAGCAAAATAAATCTAAAATAATTTTAATTCTAATTTTTACGTTTTGAATTTCGATAAAAATCAAAATTTAAAAATTTAAAATTTTAATTCTAATTTTCATCAAAATTCAAATATGGGGATGTGGTAGCGTGTTATTTTCTAAGTATAACTGTCAATCTCCATGAATAACTACAGTGTGCGTTAACAATATGAAGTATCCGAGTGTTCCATATTGTCCGAAATTTAGGTGGAAGTTAATCGGTCGAAGTATCGTCTGATTCTAAGATAGTATGAAGAAGTTATTGTAGTCTGAACAAAAAAATAGCGGTTTCTGCACTAGGCGGAGTTCAAATATGGGGATGTGGTAGCCTGTCATTTTTTAAATACAACTGTCAGTCTCCATGGAGAACTACACTGCGCGTTAACAATATGAAGTATCTGAGTGTTCCATATTGTCCATAATTTAGGTGAGAGTTAATCGGTTGAAGTCTCGTCTGATTCTGAGTTAGTATGAAGAAGTTATTTCAGTCTCAAAAAAAAATAGCGGCTTCTGCACTAGGCAGAGTTCAAATATGGGGATGTGGCAGCCTGTTATTTTCTAAGTATAAATGTCAGTTCCCATGGAGAACTACGGTGTGCGATCACAAGAAAAAGTATCCGAGTGTTGCATATTGGCCGTAATTTAGGTGCGAGTTAATCGGTCGAAGTCTTACTTGATTCTGATTTAGTATGAAGAAGTTATTGCGGTCTGAACAAAAAAATAGCGGTTTCTACACTAAGCGGAGTTCAAATATGAGAATGTGGTAGCATATTATTTTCTAAGTACAACTGTCAGTCCACATGGAGAACTACAATGTGCGTTCACAAGATGAAGTATCATGTTCTATATTTTCCGTAATTTAGGTGGAAGTTCATCGGTCGAAGTCTCGCTTGATTCCGATTTAGTATGAAGAAGTTATTGCATTCTAAACAAAAAAAATAGTGGCTTCTACACTAGGTGGAGTTCAAATATGAGGATAAGGTAGCCTGTTATTTTCTAAGTACAACTGTCAGTCTCTATGGAAAACTACAATGTGTGTTCAAAATTCTTATTTTTAAAATTTATATTTTAAAATTTTAAGTTTTTAATAAATGGGTACGCATTTATAACCCTTTTAAAAATGGGTCAACCCAACCCAAAACCCATTTATTTTTTTAAGAAAAATGCGTGATCCTCTAAAGTAGAGGAGAACACACATGTGTGTTTATATATATATATATATCACTGTAAACAAAGGTGCTGCCAACATGTCTGACATGTAGCTAATCAAAATACAAAAAACAATGAAAAAGATTCAGGTACAACTAGATAAGCTCCGGCAAGGCTATCGCCCATTACACCTCATTATCGAGCTCCGGCAAGGCCACCGTCCGTAATGAGGTGTTAGAAATATCCAAAAACCATGAAGCAACTCAGCGCGGATGATATCAGAATACAGTTCCAGCTAAGAGAGAGACACCTCAATGTAAACTCGGAAAATCTAGAATGGACGCCTCGCTGCAAATGGGAATGATCTGGAATGAAGTACGCCACTCTGTCAATGTGGAAGAACTTGAAAGAACGCCTGACTGCAAATGCGTATGGTACAGAATGAAGAGCGACACATTGCAAACGCAGAAGAACTCCTCACTGCGAAAGCAGAAGATCCAGAATAAAAAGTCTCGCTAAAATCCCGTCAGCTGCAATCCTAAGAACCTGCAAATAGTAATCTAGCACAATCTAAAACTATATCTGTAATTGGAACTAAATAAAATTATAAGAGTAATACTATATCTTAATGGAACTAAATGAAATTTATACACACACATATATGTGTTAATGAATTAAAAGTAGTAATGCTATATCTAAAATTATTAGACGGAAAAGCAACAAAAATAAGAAGCGGACTAAAAAAGAATCCAAACTCATAATGCATCATCTTAACCAACACTAAAGATACACAAAAGAGATATCAAAATCAAAATGGTAAAAAATTAACAAAATAAAAAGTTAAATTCCTATAAACTAAAACAATTTAAAAATTATCCTTATGTTCCTTTAATCAAAAATACATTATGATAATCAGTAAAAACATCATTCAAATTAGAAAAAATGTTAATGCTATAATTATTAATGTTAAAAATATTATTATTATGTTTAAAAATCTTAATACTATTACTAACCATATTAAGATATTCTTTGAAATGATTATTTTTAGCTAATCTATATTTAGGATGACAAATTCTATTTCAACACAGATAATTACTTAGTAGCCCCCTCTAAAATAAATAATATTTTTAAAGAATAAAATACCATTAGAAAGCTGCGTACTTTCTTTTTTTTCAATTTCATTATCTTCTTACGTCAGTTTCTTACTGTCTAAACCACCGCTTCTTCAAAATCCTAGTTTCTAAATCAGTGAAGAAAAAATTCAATTTTTCACTAAGTTATTTTTTGGGTTTACAGACTTTACTAAGAAAAAATTCAATTTTTCACTACTAAGTTTCTAAATCAGTGAAGAAAAAAAATTCTAACCCTAGTTTCTAAATCACTGAAGAAAAATTTCAATTTTTTACGTTTTGTGTGATGGGAAGGGTAGTTTTGGAAATGGTAGGGGCTACTAAGTTATGTTTTGGGTTTACAAATTTTTTTTTATTTTTGGGGGGCTACTAAATAAAGACCCGAGTTGAAATAGAATTTGCCATTTAGGATTTGAGATCCAATTAAAACAAAATGATGATATTATAAAAACCAATTTATTAAAATGACTATTATTATTATTAAAAAGTCTTTGCTTTCTCTCAAACCAAATATACCAACAAATTATTATAAATAAAGTATCAAGTAAAAATGTATTTTCCTTTTTAAACTTGTATTACACATATACCAACCCATAACCTATTTAATAAATTCATAAATGAGTTGACCCAACCCATTTAAGCAGGGTAAATGGGTTGGTTCATATTTTGACGTACAGGTCTAATCTCATAAACGAGTTCCCATGTGTTCTTGCGAGTCTTCACCTTCCAAAGCTCTTATGTGGATCCCACACCAGTACCTATCATTTCACGTGGCTTCCATATTTCTTGAGTTACTTCATTTTGTTCTTCTAAGCATGAATCCAAGTTGATGATATATTCCGACTTTACCTTAACGTCCAGTTCATCCTTTTGAATCAATTCTTAGACGTGGAAAATTTTGGTGTACAATATGTATATTATTATTTATATTAATATAAATGTATAACAATATATATATATATATATATATATATATGTGTGTGTGCGCGCGCGCGCGTGCGCTTATATATATTACATATATATTATATGTAAATTTTTATAAAAAATTATTATTTTTGAATTACATATAATATTTTATATAGTTGTTACCCGCTTTTTAACAAAGTAGATTTCAACTAGACTTAGCAGATTCAAACGAAGACGAAACAACTTAAAACTTGGCAGACATGCTCATATGAACAAAGGAGATAGCTTTGAAAAAATTGATGAGAAAAATTAACTTTTCAATAACATTAATCAAAACTTGAATTTTAGTACATTTAAAAGAAAAAAAATTATGTGAACAATAATTTATTTTGATTTGAATTTTTAAAACTGAAATTAGTGCTGCAAGTGAGAGAAAAGGGAGTAGAATGAAGTAGAGGAAGAAGAAAGTAAATATTGGACTAGGATTCCTATGAAAATGCAAACTAAGATGGGTCTAAATTTTTCATTTTGTTTTCAGGTATGGTCTTAAATACAAAAAATCAGATAAGGTACAATATCAAAATTTCCTAGTTTAGAATATGTTTTACATTTTTCAGCTAGGGCAACGCCCAATAGCAGCTCCGCCCCTGCGTGAGACCAGTGGCAACTGGTTAGTTGGCTGTTGCGAACGGTATCTTAACCTTTAAGAAGACTCCTATGGAACTGTGGTTAGTGGATCTAACTATGCAGTGAACCTTGATCAACCATATGCAGCCTTCGATCTAAACTTTTCACAAAAAGATGTTGCCCCAAATTTTGGATCAAGCTTCTCCACACCGTTAAACTCGGCCCAAAAAATGGGTTACGGGCCGAACTTAGAGTCAGAAATAGATTAAATGGGGCCAGGTTTAACATTAATATACAAACTGTAAGACTAAGGCCCAATCTGTTTGTTGGCGTTGAAGCAGTGTTAAAACTCCACAATATTAATTGGTAATCAACAAGATGTAATAACCTTCAATATTTAGTCGTCATGTACCAAACGGGCCACGGTAAAATAATTCTTTCCACTAAATATGTTTACCTGGATATACACAGCAGAAGAGGAGAATGAATGATGCAGGGATACATAAAACACAAGTAAAAATTGGCATATTATAAAGCATTGCTGACAAAATGTCAGTGCGCTATCTCTTTTATGTTGCACGGTGAACATAATTTAATAATTCCTATATTTATTTAAGGGTATGTAAGGACAGTTCTTTTATCCTCCAATATATATATATATATATATATATATATATATATATATATATATATATATATATATATATACTAATAATACAAATACTTCAATCTGGTGAAGCTTTTTTGATCTTCCCAACCGACCCTTACACATATGTACAAAAGAATTAAACAGAAAAAAAAGGAAGGGGGCATATGTGTCATTTCTCTTGCACACGTTCTACGTTCTGATCACCACTATACTCAGCCGTTTCTCCGTCTATTCCACAACTGATCCTTCAGTTCCAACCACACCAATCTAACATGCCATGGCCAATCCTCTCAGGTTGAATCCATCATCGCTCCATTAAGCCATAACCGATCCTATGGACCCAGATCCATCCACATCAATATCGATCCCATACATCACAACCACCAACGTGAATCCTTTCCAAAGCCCAATATCCACTTCATCGCTGCTGATCCCACTTCTAATTCTTCATACAAACCCACCTATATGTGATTCGAAGCAAGTTAAAAGGTCGCATATGCAAGGGATGACTTGAAGTTAGGCTTGGAATCGTCTCGAATTTGTTTGGGGGTTAGAATGATTCAATTGGATGTTGGAGTTCGGTCGACAACGGGGGCAAAGGATAATGGCAGGAGAATAAATGGATCGACGAACAGTTGAGAGCTTTAATGGCTGGACTGTGCTCTCTTCTTCCTCCAAGTCGGTGAGGTTTCGTACTGAAATTAGAGTTGTACCTATTGTGATTTATCGGTCTGATTTTGAAATTTAGGATTTGAGGTGTAAATCGACGAGATAACAACTTGCGAGCAAGGTAAATTGCTATTGTGTTTGGTTGTTAGCTTTTATTGTGGTTGATTTTCAGATTTATTGCTCTGATTTTGGATTTTCTTAAAAGGGAAACTGATTTTTATTGTCTACAAATTCCATAACTTGCTATAAATATACTATATAGAATCGAAGCTACTTAAAAAAGATTTATATATGAAAGTTCAATTTGTATGGTTTACAGTTTTTCTCAACCTGTTATTCTGTTTAGTTGCTAGATTTTATTGTGTTTGATTTTGAGATTTTTTGCTTTGCTTTCAGGTTTGCTTAAACGGGGAACTGATTTTTAATGTCCACAAATTTCATAACTTGCTATAAATATATTATATAGAATCGAAGCTACTTAAACAAGATCTATATATTGAAGATTAAAGTAATTTGTACAGTTTAAAGTTTTTCTCCTTACTACGCTGTTAGGAATCTATGTTTGATAACTTCCTAAAGGAGCACTGCCTCCCGATTATTTTATGCACCAAGGTTGTAATATACGAAAGGGTAATAAACTTCTTTTTTTAATGCAGCTGGAGGTCTTTTGCAGGCAGGAACATGAAAATCATATTAACTTACTTTCTAACAACATGTCAAGGACATGTGAACTTGGCTCTTATTCTTTTCTTATGCAAGTGAATTGCCAAGTTGTGTATTTTTAGAGTTTTCTTTTTAATATGATATCTACTGTTAACGCTAACTAACTCTACCATGCACCGCATGTTTTATAGTTTCATCACATGGCATTGTCTTAGAGGATGGACAAAGGATAGAAGGTGCTAACAGCTCTTCACTGTAAGAGGTTTGAATAATTTTCTACATGATTTTTTGATATTATAGTTTGTATTACTTTGTACGTGCTTGGAAAAGTTTTCTCTTTTTAGATTTTGATAATGCAGACCATGTTGAATACCACTAGACCATTTCATGTGCAAGTTTTATGGTTTCACAACATAGTTCGAAGGGTGTGTTATCTTAGAGGACGACAAAAGTCCGAACAGCTCTTCACTGAAAGAGGTTTTAATAATCTTTTACATGGCATTTTGATATGATTCTTTGTATTACTTTGCAAGTGTTTAGAAAAGTTGCTCCTTTCAACTTTCGATAATGTGTATGTTGCAGTCGTAGTCATAGTACATCCCTCTGAGCTTGCTACTGTCACATTCTTTCCTATTTAGCACCTTCAAATGACAAAGATACATCCTCCTTCAATACCAAAATTTTCTATCTGCAGGACTATAAATCCATTACCTGTTTTTATTTTCTATCTACAAATTAAGAGGGAAGTCAAAGCAAATGCTTAAATTGCATTCATTAAATACTTTTACTGTTCAACACAATTATGTTTCCAAAGTTACAATTCATACACATCATATCATACATGTACTGATATGTTGTCCATTTTTTTGGTTTTTGATGTCATGGCTTTATCTTAATGCAATTTGTTTCAGCATTTAACGAATGGCATGTGACAGTACTTTTTCCATGCACTGTGTATTTTATGTACCTCATGTGGTTGTAGTAGCTCAGTTTTTCATTCTGTCAAACATTTCGTTGTAAATTTTTTTTTTGAAATCATTCTGTTTTCTTAAAAACAAATGTTTGAACTTCTTTAAAGACGAAAAAAAATCAAACTTTTTTCAAAATATTGCCTTTGTTAAAAATGTTTGATTAGGTTATAAAATATATCTTATTTTTGCAAAAAAATAACATTTTTCAAACTTGATATATGAATTTGTCACTATTAAATGTTACAATTAATTTGAAAAATGATTTGAAATATTTATGGAGAGAATCGACAAGACACTTTGAGAGAGTTTTACGTAGACATTTTGAAAACACAATTATTCTTTTCTATATTTATGCCTACCAAATAATTTATTTTTCCCACCAGTAAAAAAATACTTCCCAATCGGTCTATTTTATAATGCAAAATTACAATACATGCCCATGGTAATCAAAATATTAAGAAACTTTGTACATAATGAGAGAGAATCAACAAGACAGTTTGAGAGAGTTTTTCGTACACATTTGAAAACACAATTATTCTTTTCAATATTTACGGCTAACAAATAATTTATTTTTCCCACGGGTAAAATAACCTCTCAATCAGTCCATTTTATAATGCAAAAATTCAATACATGCCTATGGTAATCAAAATATTAAGAAACATTATAAATAATGAGGTTTGTACAGTTATATAATGAGTACCCAAATTTCACTTCACTGCTCATATTATATTCTTTATATACCGATATATGTATTTTGTTATTTGTACTTTATAACTGACTGCATCAGTGTGCTGTTATATACTGTACAAGCTGTACTTTGATTGGGTCTCAGGTTTTATAAATATTGCTGCACATAATTACCTCTTCTATAAATGAAATATTATGCCACATAACGAAATTATTCTACAGATTAGTTGGCATGAGTTTCAAGCCAATTGGATATGGTTCGACTGTTCCAAAGCTTCAGTTTTCATTTGTTTACCTGGCAAAGATTTTTGAAACTTGAGATGCGTGGATACCGTTTCTTACATGGATTCGCAGTCGCCATTTTCGTACAGGTAAACAACAGTGTTCATCGGAACTTCTTTTCTTGCACATTTCATTGCCATTCAAACCTGCACATGATATATGGCTTTATTTTCCTCTTTCCATAAAGCATCAGTTTGGTCCTAAAAAGCTTATGTGATACAAATATCATTTCTTAAGTTCCATTTATCCATAACTATATACATAACTCACAATTTCATTGGCTTCACCGTTGATCATTACATGAATTGGTCTGAAAATTAAATTGTATAGTAACATAGTTGCTAGAACTTAGTTTTGCGCGCGCACACACACATACATATATATTGACACACACACATTGTATGTATGTGTGTGTATGTGCGTGTGTGTGACTTTTTACTGTCTCATCAAGTCTACATGCTGATATTTTCAATCATTTTTACTTTAACCAGCATACGTTGTTGAGTGATATCCAGAAAATAATTAGAAATGCCCAAATTGAGGAGAGCAAGAAGCATGAATTAGCCTGTGCTCTTCATTATCATTTCAAAGATTGGTTATACAGTAAAAGCCCATATCCTCGTCAACGTCTATTTTTGTCCTTAATTTTTGCTTGGTTAATCCTTATAGATCTTGCTTTAAATGAAAGTATGCATCTTCAAATGGAACAATAGATTCATAACATCATTCCATGAGTTATTAAACCATCTAATTTGTTAAACTTACTACTCGGTTTAAATTTGTATTCAAACTAAAACATATACCCTTATTCTGACATGCACCAGGTATGTATTTGTAACCATATGATACTAGTTTTATATCAAAACCTTACGTTTAAAAATCTTAAATGGTATATATTTTTATCAAATGACAGCTTCAGGGAATATTCGCCAGCTCTACTGTCTGCAAGGTGATTAATACAGAGTGCAAGGTGATTAATACAGAGTCAGGCCTTATATTTTTGGCTCACGTTTTTGTTGTATACGTCATGGATGTCACTTTAGCACACTAGCACATGTACACGGTTGTTCAAGTACAGTGCATGGCTATAATATTATAAAAGCTTTTTGTAATTTATTTTGTTTATAGCAACATCTCGAATAGAAGAGTAAAATTTGTAGGTGGATATTTTTTGGATTCTGTCATGTCCAGAAATGAACCCCATATAGGCACATTCATTTCATGTTTTTTAATAAACAATTTTTTTTTTTGGACATGCCTCTGAATAATAATACTGTGTATGAACAAGATTTTTGATTTTAGCTTATCATAATATGCAAGCATGCGACATGCATGGTAAGCAAAGTTATCATAGTTGTTAGAGGTGAAAGTAACAATAAAGATTTTTGAAACTTGAGATGCGTGGATACCGTTTCGTACATGGATTCGCAGTTGCCATTTTCGTACAGGTAAACAACAGTGTTCATCGGAACTTCTTTTCTTGCACATTTCATTGCCATTCAAACCTGCACATGATATATGGCTTTATTTTCCTCTTTCCATAAAGCATCAGTTTGGTCCTAAAAAACTTATGTGATACAAATATCATTTCTTAAGTTCCATTTATCCATAACTATATACGTAACTCACAATTTCATTGGCTTCACCGTTGATCATTACATGAATTGGTCTGAAAATTAAATTGTATAGTAACATAGTTGCTAGAACTTAGTTTTAAAATGGGTTGGGATTGTAAATAAATAACAAATATTAAAGGATTGATAGTTACATCTTTTGCTATGATCACCTTCTTTTGTACATAGTTCAAGTTTATAATTTGAATGCATTGTTATGGTTTATTTGCATTTTGAATTTGCAAAGATTTAATATTTTTATGCTTAATTTATACTCATGTTTTTATATCCTCATTTCTTACTATTATCTAAGCTCATGTATTTTTATGCTTGATTTTTTCTTCGGCGTATTATTTGACCTACACAAATCAGCACGGCGAAATAATGGAAAAGAAAGAGATCTGGCATCGAATAGGTAAGACCATTCAGTTTTTATTTGTTGCTTTTCCAAGATAATTACAGACCATGTTTTCAAAAACATAGCACTTAACATTATTGACTTAGTCTTTAGGTTTTTTTAAACTCTCCAAACTCCAAAATTATCTCCTTCTTTTTTACCCTTTCATCTATAACATTAACAGTAACCACGCTACTTAAACTATGTTCTCTCCTCCCTGTCTTCATATTTTTTAAATCCCTCCTGCAACAACTTATACCCTCGACTTCTTACTTTCTTACATTACTGTTTTGCTACTTTACTGCGTAGATGTATATTTCACTCCATTTTTCTCCCGCGGCTACTGTGTACTCAGTTTATGAATAATTCAATTTTCCATACACCATTACACTCTTTTCTGTTTAACTAATCCGATGTAAATTTGTGTGTTTACTGAATTTAAATTATTATGACATTATTATTAGCTGATGCACATTAGTGACATCCCCAATTGTGTTAAGATGAAATTTTCATTAAGCATGTTTACACACTCTTCCAGAACAATGGTCTTTTTCCAATACAACAATTATACTTTAATTTATTACCATGTATTTAATCATCATTTGCTAAATTAAATATATTTTTTCACTATTTTCAATGATAATCAGATGGATGCTCAACAAAAGAAATTCATATATTAATTTTTTGCCACAGTAGACATGTAATAGAGTTTTCTTCGCAACCGACCAATTTTACACAAGTTTTTCTTCTGCACGTCCATCGGACGTGCCTTTGTACTTGTATATATATATATATATATATATATATATATATATATATATACAAATTCTAAATTAATACCAAATTAAATGCTTATCAATCATGTAATAAATAACCCACTACATATAAATTCTAAACCAAGCTCAATGCTTATAAATTATGTAATAATTATTTATGAGTTGGTGTGATTTAAATATTCAGTGCTAAAGTAGAGGGTGCTTATATGTTAAAAAAAATTACATTCATTTATACCCACAAAGCAAACTGTAGTAGTTTACCTGCAAATCAAATATTACAACATTCCTGTAGACTACTCATGTCGGTAAACATACCAAGTTCACATGCAGAACCAAAAGATCCCTAGTACAGTTGCCCGATATTTTAAAAATTCGGATCGGAAATTCAATAAACTGTAGCATATTCTAAAGGAGGTGAAAAATACAAAGAAGCTTATGTACTATTTTATTCTTTATTCTTTATTCTTTATTTTTTTTATTCTTGGTACATCGGTACGTAACTTTTAATGAAAATGGTAGACCGTTGCATGATATAACGGTTCCCAACATATAAAAAGAAAATTAAAGTCCCACAAGACAACTTTTATCTATTAATGGCCATTAATTGTTTTTGGAAAACCGCGTACTATAACAATTTTTATTAATACATTAATACTAGATTTTCAAACCGTTACATTTTACCAACTTTTATTTTTAATTTTCTACCAATATAAATGGATGAATTGACAAGTTCGAAAAATAACAAGAAAAATAAGAAGAAGAGGTATTTTCTTCGGAGTTTTTCTTGACAATTACTAAAATTCTCAAGTTTTAAAAGGGTATTAATAGGATGTATGTATGATCTGTAAATATTCTGAGGTGGTGAGGTGGTGAGGTGGTGCGTGAGTTATGTATTAATATGATGTATGTATGCTGTGTAAATATCTTGAGGTTGAGGTGGTGCGTGAGTTTAGGAACTTTCCTCGCTAGGTCTTTGAACAGTTGTACTATATATATACAGGTTAATAGTAAATGCAAGGGAGAGGTTTTCATGCTAATATTCTCTCAGGTTTATCATGGTATCAGAGCCGTTCTAAATTAGGGCTTAAATTTGTTATTGATTTTTTTTATATTTTTTTTCGATCTTGTGTTGCTATCATGACGGGTAATGATACAACTCCAACACCTTCTTCTCGATATGAACCTTTTACTCCTTATTATCTTCATCCATCGGAAGGTACGGGATCTGTGATTAGTCCTATTTTGTTGAAAGGGAATAATTACGATAAGTGGGTACGTTCCCTTCGTAATAATTTGTGTGCTAAAAATAAATTAGGATTCGTTGATGGGACTATTACTGCACCGGATGCTGAATCTCCGGATTATGATCAATGGGGAATAGTTAATTATATGCTTGTGGCTTGGATTTTTAACACTCTTGATGTTTCAATTAGAAAAACTGTTCCTTTTCTTGATCAAGTTAAAGTACCATGGGATGACCTACGTGATAGATACTCTCTTCGTAATGGTCCTCGTATTCATGAACTAAAAAATATGATTGCTAATTGTAAACAACGTAGTAGATCTATTGCTGAGTATTATGGTGAATTGCGTACTTTGTGGGAGGAATTGGCTAGTGCAATAAAGCTACCTTCTTGTACATGTTCTGCTGCTCGTGAGTATAATAACCTACTAGAAAATGAAAAATTACATCAGTTTTTAATGGGTCTTGATTCAAAAAAATACCGTGAAGTTGCTTCTGGTTTGTTGATGCTTGATCCTTTGCCTTCGCTCTCCTATGCACATGGTAAGGTGCTCTCTACAGAGAGACACCAATCTGTGACTGATGCTCAAGATTCTCGTAATGATGTGGTAGGGTTTGCGGTTGATGGTGTGGCGCAAAGTAGGGTGCAGGGTGGTGTTGATGTTCGTGTGTGCTCTCATTGTGGCCGAAAAAGGTCATGAGAAAGACAAGTGTTTTGAGTTGATTGGGTGGCCCGAATGGGCTGGTAATGGTGGTGGTGGTGGTGGTAGGTCGAGTGGTCGAGGAGGCCGAGGAAATGGCCGAGGAGGAGGCCGTGGCCGAGGTGTTTTTGCTGCTGCTGTGAACAGCACTCGGCAGGCTTCGTCGAATGGTGCTAGTGAGGTAGATCGTGCAAGTGTGCCTACTCTATCTGATGCTCAAATCCAGCAATTGGTGGCTGCTTTAAAGGCCTCGACTTCAACTCCAAAGTTGCATGGTAAGACAAATCTAGACCAATGGATTATTGATACATGTGCATCAAACCATATGTCCGGTAACATTGATTTATTTTTTGATGTACACGATATTTCTTCGGAACCCGTTGGTCTTCCTAATGGTAAACATACTAATGCAACTAAAGAAGGTAGTATTAAATTAAGTGAACACTTAATTCTGGAAAATGTGTTATATGTTCTTGCTCTGAATTGTAATTTGCTGTCTGTGTCTCAAATTTTAGAAAAACAGAAATTTATTATTCTTTTCACTGACAAGCTATGTACTATACAGGACCGGAATTTGAGGAACCTGATTGGAGCGGGGAAGCAGTGTAATGGGGTCTATCTTTTTCGTGCAGTTCGTAGTATTCAAGCAAATAATTCAACAGTTGCTTACTCCGCTTTGTTATGGCATAGGCGTTTGGGTCATCCGTCTATGAAGGTCGTTTGTTCTTTACCTGGAGTAGCCAGTAGTAGTTTAAATAAGTTTTGTGATGACGATTGTCAAGTGTGTTTTTTGGCTAAGCAGCCTCGTAACTCTTTTCCATTATGTACGAATAAAGCAACCGATTTGTTTGGTTTGATACATTGTGATATTTGGGGTCCATATCATGTTGCTTCTAGCTGTGGTGCGCATTATTTTTTAACCATTGTTGATGATTGTTCTCGGGCTACATGGGTATATTTGATGGCTGGGAAGTATGAGGTCAGCCCTTTGATTAAAAAATTTTGTGCAATGATTAAAACTCAATTTAATAAGCGTGGTAAGGTGTTGCAGAGTGATAATGGGAAAGAATTCTTATGTTTAAAAGATTTTTTTGCTGAAATGGGAATTTTGCATCAAACTTCTTGTGTGGATGCTCCACAACAAAATAGTAGAGTGGAGCGAAAACATAAACATATTCTTAATGTTGCCCGTGCTTTGGGCTTTCAAGCTCAGTTGCCTATTGATTTTTGGGGTGTGTGCTTTGACTGCTTGTCATCTTATTAATCGGACACCAACCCCTATTTTGAATGGTAAAACCCCTTATGAGATTCTTTTTGGGAGTCCGCCTCCTTTGACTGCTTTAGGTATTTGGGTGTTTATGTTATGCTGCTAATAGGCCTCGTGTTAAAGATAAATTCGAACCTCGTTCTAGGAGGTGTTTGTTTGTGGGATACCCATATGGTCAAAAAGGTTGGAGATTATATGATTTAGATACTCATGATTATTTTGTTAGTCGAGATGTGAAGTTTGTGGAACATGTTTTTCCTTTTTCCAAACCTGAACCCGCGCCTAGTTCTAGTACTGTACATCTTGATAAATATTTGTCACAAAATAATTTGATTGAATATTTTGATGAGTTTAATGAGTTGGGTGCTGCGCCTAATGCCAGTGAAGTGTGTGATGCTAGAGTGAGTGGGGAAGGTGTGGGTGGTGCTGCATCAGGTAGTGTGACGTCGAGTGTTGATTTGATGGATCAGCCTAGTCCGAAAAATGTAGATACTACTGTTCCATTGCAAAAAAATGAGGAGCTTGGTAAGGGTCATCGAGTTTGTGTGCCTTCTACGAGACTTCGTGATTTTGTTACAAACACCGTTGTTCGACAGATAGACACCCCTGCATCATATACTGCTTTCCCTGCTTCGTCTCGTTCCTCAGGTAAACAGTTCAATATAGCTTGTTATGTTGATTATAATAAATTTTCTATGAGACATAAACATTTCTTGGCAGCAATTACTAAGTATAAAGAGCCCACTTCCTACAAAGAAGCAGTTAAAGATTCAGGTTGGCGTCAGGCAATGAAAGAGGAGATTGATGCCCTTGAACGTGGTGGTACGTGGACTCTTGAAGACTTGCCTCCTGGTAAGAAGGCAATTGGTAGTGGTTGGGTGTATAAAATTAAATATCATGTGAATGGGGATGTTGAACGTCTTAAGGGACGTCTTGTTGTCTTTAGTAATCGTCAAGTGGCAGGTATTGATTATAATGAAACATTTGCTCTTGTTGCTAAAATGAAAACAATTCGTATTTTTCTTGTCGTTGCTGTAGCACAAAAATGAGAGTTGCATCAGATGGATGTTTGCAATGCTTTTTTTCATGGAGATTTGGACGAGGAAGTATATATGCAACTTCTTCCAGGGTACAACAGTCCCATTCCAGGGAAGGTGTGCAGGTTACGTAAGTCTTTGTATGGCTTACGACAGGCTCCTCGACAATGGTTTGCTAAGTTGTCTGATGCTTTAAAGAAATTTGGGTTCGTACAGTCGTATGCTGATTATTCCTTGTTCAGTTACAAACAGCGTAATGTCTCCCTACATGTTCTTGTTTATGTGGATGATTTGATAATTGCAGGTTCCTCTCATGATGTGATTTTGAGGTTCAAGCAATATTTAAGTTCTTGTTTTCATATGAAGGATCTTGGTGTGTTAAAATATTTTCTGGGTATTGAAGTGGCTCGTGGTGATGAGGGATTATTTCTTTCCCAACGTAAGTATGCTTTGGATATTCTGACAGAAGCAGGCATGTTAGGTGGTAAGCCTATTGATACTCCGATGGAGCAGAATCATCGTCTTGCATATGAGGAAAGACGATCCCTACGATCATCCGGAACAGTATAGGCGTCTAGTGGGGCGTTTGGTATATTTGTCCGTTACTCGACCTGAGTTGAGTTATTCTGTTCATACTCTTGCTCAGTTTCTGAGCAACCCGCAGGTAGCTCATTGGGATGCTGCTATTCGTGTTTTACGATATATTAAGGGACAACCTGGCCAAGGAATTTTATTGTGTCCTAGTAATATGCAGTTGAATGCTTTTTGTGATAGTGATTGGGCAGCTTGTCCATTGACCCGTCGGTCATTGTCCGGCTATTTTGTGCTTCATGGTAGGTCTCTATTTCTTGGAAAACCAAGAAACAACCTACGGTGTCCCTATCGTCTGCCGAAGCAGAGTATCGTGCTATGGCTGTTACAACCTGTGAGCTTAAGTGGTTAAAGTCGTTGTTACATTCTCTTGGTGTTATCCATTCTATGCCTATGAGGTTATTTGCGATAGTCAGTCTGCACTGCACATTGCAAAGAATCCTGTCTTTCATGAGTGTACGAAGCATATTGAGGCCGACTGCCATTTTGTTCGTGATGAGTTGCAAGCTGGGAATATTTCCACATCATATGTTCCTACAGGTCATCACCTAGCTGATATTTTGACAAAGGCACTTGGACGTCAACAGTTTGGTTATTTGTTAGGCAAGTTGGGCATTTGTGATTTGCATGCTCCAACTTGAGGGGGAGTATTAATAGGATGTATGTATGTTGTGTAAATATCCTGAGGTGGTGAGGTGGTGCGTGAGTTATGTATTAATAGGATGTATGTATGCTGTGTAAATATCCTGAGGTTGAGGTGGTGCGTGAGTTTAGGAACTTTCCTGGCTAGGTCTTTGAACAGTTGTACTATATATATACAGGTTAATAGTAAATTCAAGGGAGAGGTTTTCATGCTAATATTCTCTCAGGTTTATCATAAATATAGTGCTTTTTCTCAAATGCAAAAGAATATCTCGACAGAGATCTAGCTAGGTTGTTTTATTACGAGGACGATTTGGTTGATGGTCCATCTTTCACAATTTGTGTGGAGTTACAAAATGCCTTGAGAATAAAGTACTTCATTCGCGACTCAACCATAAATTCGTTCAATACAATTCTACAACAATTTAAAATGTTCTAAAGCCATGAATATAACCAACGAATTTTCTGGTTCTCCTGTCGTGGACACAGAAGAACCATAACGCTTTAAGGGTCCATTTCATATGATGGAAGTAGAACATGCGGTTTTTCTCAACAATGAAGAAGGTGGTTGTGGTTTAGACTACCAATAAGCACCCTCTATCTGAGGATCACAGGGACGGTGCGAAGAAATAGTTGCAAACTAGCATTAGTGACCTATAAGATTCTACAACTCAAACAAGTCGGTAAATGGGATTTTAGAGAAACTAAAAGGAAAGTATTATGTTGAGGAGGTTAGAGCAAAAAAGTATCCACCAGCCACCACCTTAAATAGATGACAATCTACGAAGGCGCATAATAGAGTTAGAAAAATATGCTATGGAAAATTATGTAATTTGACTGCATATATAAATACACACTTAAATCTTATGGAGAATCTTGTTCAAAAAAAGTGTGGTTTATTTTATTTTTATTGAATGTTATTATGATATATTTTATGACATGTACGACTTACGTGCATATAAATCCCTTATAGAATTATTAAATTCAAAATTTCTATATTTTGATGAAATAAACTCAAAAAATATTTTAAAAATTTAATTATTTTGTTAGAATAGGGTTTGAAGTTATAACCTTATTTATGTTTCAAAATTTTCATTTAAAAATATATATTAATTATCTCCTTATGTAAAATTGGCATATTATAAAGCATTACATGTTGCTTGGTGAACATAATTCAATAATTCTGATATTTATTTAAGGGTATGTACGGACAGTTTTTTATGATTTTATCCGTCGGTAGCACTCCTTTATCATATACCAAATGCTTATAAAATTAATACCCAATTCAATGTTTATAAATTATGTAATAAATAACCCACTATATATAAATTCTAAAATTAATACCAAATTGAATGCTTATAAATTATGTAATAATTATTTATGAGTTGGCGCGATTTAAAAATTCGGTGCTAAATTAGTGGGTGCTTATATGTTAAATAATTTACAGTCCTTTTTTACCCACAAAGCAAACTCTAATATTTATAGCCGTTTACTTGCAAATCGAATATTACATCATTCCTGTAGACTACAGATGTCGGTAAACATACCCAAGTTCACATACAGAACCAACAGAACCCTAGTACTGTTGCCCGATATTTTAAAAATTCGGATCGGAAAAGGCATTCTTTATTTCATCAAACTGTAGCATATTCTAGAGTAGGTGAAAAAATACAAAGAAGCTTATGTACTATTTATTCTTTATTCTTTGTTTTTTTTCCTAGTTTTTGGTACATTTGTACGTAACGGTAAGTGTGATGTCTATGCATGGTGTTGGAATTTTTAATGAAAATGGATTAACTGTTGCATGATACAACGAAAGGAAAATGTTAACATGTGTTCTACTAATGGTACATATTAAAGTTATTAAATTATCAATATAACCCTCCTAATTTGTACCTTTTAAAAATTATATAAAGATTAATTAGGTATTTTAAATAATTATTTTTGTCTTTTAGCGAGTAACTATCATTCTTAACATTTGCTATTATGGCACACATTAACAAAATTCTAAAATTGACAAATTTGTTGAGATATGGTAGTTATGAATGGGAAGGCATGCAATGATTTGCTGAGGAGGCAGTGGTTTCATGAGAAGAGTAGGAGGTAGTTCTATAGGAAGTCGGAGGTGGATTTCAGGTAGTTCGATAGAGGATGTGTTTCTAGAGAAAACTATGGGGAAGGTGGAAACGTGAAGTAGGGAAGTGTAGTTGCTGTGAAGATGGTTGTATGTACGCTGTTGTGTATGTATGTTGAGGTGAAGTTGTGAGATGACTCGTGTGCAGTGATGTTGATGTGAAGTTGGAAGATTTTGTGAAGTAACACTAATGTGGGAAGGAAGAACAATGGGAAGGTGGAGTTATTTTGTTGTGACAGCAAACTTTTTGTTGTCGTTGTTGTTGTGCAGTAGGAAGTAGACAATTCTACGAAGTAGGAGGAAACAGACAGTGATTTGCAACGTAGGAGGAAGTTTTGTGCTGCTGTAAATGTTTGAATTGCCAATGAGTGCTGCCTTAAATGTTTGAAACGAGGAGGAATGACAGTGTCAAGCAATTGATGGATGACGTATGTATGTGTGTTTGGTGATGGAACTGCAGTGGGGATTGGTAAAGAGAATTGCAGTAGCTTTGTGTTGTGTAGCAGCAAGGAGGGAAAGTAATGGCCGGGCAGTTTTGGAGGAGTATGTTGTGGTCTGTTAGCAAGATGTTGTATATTCGCATGAATATTTCAGTATAGTTCCAATTTTTTCGATTAGGAGGTTGTGTAGTTGTTGAAGTAAGAGCTTGCAGTGAAGTACTTCTGCGAGACTAATGTGGATGTGAAGATGAAGACGACGAAGGGTAGAACGTCGCTTATGCGTTGGACATTTGTGGAGTGCTTATGAACTGTTTGATGATATGCCTAAGAGAGGATACGCATGCCTACATGTGAAGTAGGTTGAGTGAGGAAGACTTGGTTTTGTGTCATCCAACAAGTAAGGAAGAAGAGCCGCGGTTCTCACTTGTTGGGGGATGACAAGGGACGACCCGAATGGAGAGGTCAGTGGATCCCTAAGAGAAAACCAAGAATATTTGTTGATGGTTAAAGTACCAATCAACATGAAACAGTTGAGCATGTCCCAACCGGATGGAGATGAAATTTGTAACCGAGTTCGCCTGTGCAAAACGATCAAGAAATGGAGAACCGTAGTTCATTCATAAGTAAACTGAAAGTGAGACACATTCAGTTTAAGGGAGGGTGTTAAAGTTAGCTATAGTATTATGTATAATAAGTCAACACATGCGTCATATTCATGTGTTAGAAGTGGGGTTGTGGCCATCTTAGTGGCTTGAGTTTAGAAAGTAGTGGGTCTTTGTTTGTTTATTTAATAGTTTGTATTTCCTTGTTTTCTTTGAAGCAAAGCAATAACAATGTAGTCTTTCAATTGTTTTACGTTTAATCTCTCTCCTCTCTGAATCAAATTCTAACACGTGCTACCTAAACAAGGATTCATCTCTTTAAATACAGAGGTTAGTTGCACCATAATTGAGATTCAACTCAAATTCAAAGCCCTTGGATAAAACAAATTTGATTAATCGATAAATGTACTGGATCAAACCAGCTAACATTTAAAGATCGAACTTCACAATAAATTATAGACATTATTAGGGTATTGATATAGCCTAAGCTTTAGATGTCTTAGTTTGGGTTTTATGTTGTGATCACCAACCGTAACCGTAACCGTTGTTGACGGCTATAAATTCTTATAATCGCTACCACAACCGTCTATGACGATTAACCGTCATATTTTCAATTTTGAAGAATATTGTACATATATTTTCAATTATATGCATTACTGATGATAAATTTATATAAATCTAACTGTTTTTTGTAAATTTATTTATTTGTTTATAAAACGACCAATATGTGTACATATGTTGTTAGTTCATGAAGGTACGTATGATTAATGTACAAGCTATTTCCTTTAACTTAAATTACTAATTTTTATACTTTTGTGTTAAATATTATAAAAACGATCATGTATGGTTGGTATGCATAACCACGGTTATATAATTCTTCAATCGTTATCATAACCGTTACCATTATAGATGGTAACCGCATGAACGGTTGGTACGGTTGAGCGGTTGATGATTCAACTGTAGCAGCCCTAGTCTTACTGGCATAAAGATGATGAAAAGAAAAGGCATGCAAATATTAAAAATGTTAAATGGTTCTAAATAATTCAATATTTTGCATAGGCTATCTTGCAAATAGAAGGGTGTATCAAGAGAAATAGTGCCACTTTTAAATTCATGCATCCATCAGCATGATTTTATTATCACAAGGGATCCAGTGAATTACATGAAAGACGCGTGATTTATATACAAATGGCACATGAAATATACAACTTTAAGGACAGAGGATCTGATTTCTGTTCCGCCCTTAAATTAGTCATTTTTAGACCTTATAGCATTGAATAATTTTGTTTTTATACAATTAACTAGTTTTGACTTTAGTGAACAAATGCGTTGATATTTACCAAATTGGAACTCTAATTTTGAAGCCAGGGATTTACTCCACAAATAAATGATCCAGTCTAAGCCACCGGAGAGCTGATCCAGATTTACCACGAAATGAAAAGCTACTGCCAGCAAAGCTTGTATAAAAAGCCAATCAATCATAAAAGCTCGTAGAATCTGCCGAATCATATATAGAGACAAAATACTCACCCTCCACTCCCTTCAGTTCCATTCCACCACTCATCATCGCACACACCACAGGCATAGGGCTGCACAAAGTATGGGTTGGGTCGGGTCAGACCAAATATTTCATCCGACCCGCATAGGTATGGGTTTAAGGTAGCTCAACCCGTATCCGACCCTATATGAGGTTGGATATGGGTTGGGTCGAAGTATGGGTTGGGTCGGGTTTAGTAGGGTTGGGTTGCATGAATCTAATAAAAAATATAAATATAAGGGAATATTTTCAAAAAATAACATTAAAATGTTCAACATAATATATTAGATTTTAGCTAGCATAACGCACTTAAACTAACTAATTCATTATAACATATATTTTATTAAAATTTCATTGTAAAACATATCATATGAAATTAATTCACTACATAGTAGAACAAGTGTTTCATTTTAAAATACATTAAAATGCCCTTTGAAATATCTTTGCCAAATTCTATCTTGTTTGGGTTGACATAAAATATGCTTTTTCGTATATTTACTGTAGAATACATAAACATTATTCTAGGATTAGACTATTCTAATTTTAAGTGTATTGATATTAAATTAGGTTTTTAATATGGGGTTGGGTTAAAGTAGGGTTGGGTTGAACAAAATAATACACCCGACCCATATATAGTATGGATTACAAATTGTAATCCATATCCGATCCGAACTAGAATGAGTTGGGTTGGGTTTATATGGGTTAGGTCGGGTTGGTGGGTTGGGTCGGGTTGGATATGGGTTGTGTGCAGCCCTACACAGGCACCTTTACACCCTGTTTTCACTTTCTTTTCCAAGGAAAAAGTATGTCTCTCTTTACCCACGATGAATGCTAATGCTACAAAGTATAATTATGTTCACAATTTAATACTAAATTAATTTAACTAATAACGTTTTAGCGAAACCCTACAACATCGTGCTCCTACTTATTCTACTCGGAAACTTTTACATTTTTCCTTTGTTCAATTTGAAAATAGTATAATTTTGTTATATATATTTTGTGGTGGATTATTATATTTGTTTTACATAGAAAGTGTCATTCTCCAATAAAATGTTTAATTTTGGATCAAGCTTCTCCACACCATTAAACTCAGTCCAAAGAATGGGTTAGGGGCCGGACATATGATTTGAAGAGGGCCGGGCTTAACATTAATACAAAAACTGTAAGGCTAAGGCCCAACATGTTTGCTGGCGTTGAAGCAGTATAAAAATACTACGATACTAGTCTTGTAATAAACAAAATCAAATAACCTTTTCTAAAATGTTGCTCCCTCCAATATGTAGTTTGTCAAACTGGACACCGTAAAATAATTATTTCCACCGAATATGTTTGTGTGGATATATATAGTAGAAGATAACAATGAATGATGCAGGGATACATGAACACATGTTGCATGCGGAGTTGGTATGCATGTCTGCATATATATTATATACACAGCCAACCACACAGAGCACCAAAAGGGTAAAATGGAAAAAAGACAAAAGCTTTAAATTAGTATGGTCTTCTCCTTTTGTACAAATTGGCATATTCTGAAGCATCACTTACAAAATGTCTGTGCGCTCTCTCTTTTATTTTGCACGGTGAACATAATTTATTAATTCTGATATTTATACAAGGGTATATGTATGTATGGACTGTTCTTTTATCCGTTGAAAGCACTCCTTTGATTAACATATGATATGCTTTTAGTTTGATTTTGTTCATACTACGTTTTTTTTGTAACTGATATATAATGTCACCATACGATTCTGTTCCTTGCTGTTGTATATGGTACATATATCCTGAATATGATTATCACTCTGTGTAGGAGGAAGGTTTTCTATGGTATTTTTTTCAGCACCCCTTTTAACATATCTTTTTATATTTTTGGTTCCACAATTTCGAATGCTACCAAAATTTCTGAACATTTTTGGTGAATTTTTTTTCAAAGTTTTCTGTTATGAACAAGAAGAGAGCAAGAAAAGAAGAATGAAGCAACGGATCAAAGTTGTATTTTTGAATGGTAATTGCTTAAATAAATGAGGTTTTTTAGCTCAAAATACAAGCACTCAGCAAGCGACTATGGATAGCATGTGTGATCTTCTTAGTCCGAACCAATAATTACTACCAACAAATACGTTTCCTTTGTTTTTAAAATTTGGAAAAAGCTGAATTTTTTTTGTGTTGTCTCTCTAACTTAGTGAAATTAATACATCACGTTAATGTTTAAAATGTTTCTTTTACGGTTTTTGAACTATGATGTCAAAGTTGTTAATATTATAAAAATGACATCAACTATTTTTTGAAGATGTTGTTGGTATGTGTTACACGTCTACCAATTTGTATAGCATTAATAACCGTGCAATTCCAAAGACGATGGAAACACAGAAAAGGTGTTGCAAGCGAGGAATGCCATGAAATTTTACTTCAAATAATTTACAATCAATTTTGCCCAAAAAAACAATCTGTAATATTTATTGTCGTTCACTTACAATTCACATATTAATCATTCCTTTACACTACAGATGTCGGTAAACATATGCATGTTCACATATAGATCCAAAATGATCCCAAATAAGGTTGTCCAATATTTTAAAAATTAGGATCGGAAAAGACATTTTTAATTTAATAAACCTGTAGCATATTCCTAAGTAGCTGAAAAATACAAAGAAGCTTATGTACTATTTATTCTTTATTCTTTTATTTTTATTTTTGGTACATCTGTACGTGACGGTAAGCGTGAGGATCCATTGGGCACGTTCATGTCTACACAGTGTTGGCACTTTAATGAAAATGAATTATTTAGTGAAAGTTAAAAGTGTTTTGATATTAAGAGAATTAATCACAAAGCATTTATTTTGTTAATTAATAAGAAATATCTTTGTTCTAAGAAACGTTAATAACAAAAACGTCCCTCTGTTATTAGATCGTTTGGAAGCATAGACTCGATATAAAAAGTGACAACTTTTATTGCCGATGATCATTACTTTTTTTTAAGAAAATTTCATATTATAATATTTTTTATTAACAAACGTTTATTTTTACAAACCATTACATTTTACAAACTTTTACTTTTAATTGTCTATTGGTATAAATGGACGAATAGACAAATTCGAAAAATAATTAAGATGAAGAGATATTTTGTTTGGAATTTTTCATCACAACAATATTAAAAATGTATTGCTAAAAACACTCAAAAAAATGCTTTCTAATGCCATATTAAATTTTAAAAATGTTTAATAAATAAATATGCTATTTAAATCATCTTCTTTCTGTCAACATAACATTACAAGAACAACAGTAAATAGCGATGGTAAAATGACGTCGGCGGCCGTCGCTGGCCGTCACTAACAGAGAAAGCGACGACTTTAGTGACGGCTCCGTCACCATATTACCGACGCTTAGTAACGGCTAAGTGGACACGTGGCAAAATCCTAGAAGTTGGACGGCTGCCGCAAATCGAAACCAGCCATCGCTAACCTGGAACCAGACGGCCGTCGCTAACCTGGAACCATAAGGGCGTCGCCAACCGTCAAACAATTTTCTATACAGACCTCCTCCTTAGGTCATCCAAACGCATAAATCTTCATCCATCTTCTTTACAACACATATATACTCAATTTCACACGTATGATCTCATACATATCACACATATAATCAGATACCGATGCATTTACCCGATCAAGAACATACCAGCTTCGTAACCAATTTGGGACTTTATTGCTACAATGTTATGCCATTCGGACTCAAGAATGCCGGGGCTACTTATCATCGATTGGTCCATCAGATGTTTGCCAATCAAATCGGGAAAACCATGGAAGTATATGTAGACGACATGCTTGTGAAGTCACGACTCTCCACTGACCATGTTAAAGACCTGGAAACTATGTTCAACATACTTCGAGAATACAAAATGAAGCTAAATCCACTGAAATGTCACTTTGGAGTTGCATCCGGAAAATTCCTTGGGTTCATCGTCAACGTTCGAGGGATCGAAGCTAATCCTGAAAAGATCTAGGCTATCAGAAATCTTGAAACTCCGAAACAATAAAGCAAGTCCAGAGTCTCAATGGAATGGTAGCAGCATTGAGCAGGTTCATTTCAAAGACCACTGACAAATGCATTCCCTTCTTCGATCTGATCCGAAAAGGAAAACGAAACTTTGAATGGACCTTGGAGTGTGAGGGCGCTTTCCAAGCACTAGTCCAACATCTATCCACACCACCTATCCTGTCAAAGCCTATTGATCATGAGAAGTTGTTCATATATTTGGCGATATCAGAAAACACTATCAGCGTTGAATTAATTCGAGAAGAAGACAGGATACAGAAGCTAGTATACTATGTCAGCAAACGATTGACTGGAGGTGAAAGAAATTATCCGAAGCTAGAGAAGTTGGCTTATTGCCTTGTTATTGCATCAAGGAAGCTCCGACCATATTCCCAGGCCCATCCAATTATTGTTTACACCGACCAGCCGTTACGACAGGTCCTTTCGCGGCCTGAGACGTCTGGTAGGTTACTCAAGTGGAACATCGAACTGAGCCAGTTTGACATTACTTATACTCCAAGACGAGCCATTCAAGGACAATTCCTAGCTGATTTTATAGCTGAATTTACCGTTCCATAGGACTTGCCCAAAACCAGTGAATCCCCCGAATACGTTTGGAAGCTTTATACCGACGGTGCATCAAACGACCGATGTTCGGGCGCTGGTGTTGTACTTGAAACTCCCGAAGGCCGATCTATATGTTACGCTTTAAAGTTCGATTTTCATGCAACCAATAATGAAGCTGAATATGAAGCACTTTTAGCCGGACTAAAACTCGCCAGAGATTTGAAAATTATCGCTGTGGAAATTTATTGTGATTCGCAGTTAGTTGTGTGTCAAGTACGGGGAGAATATCAAGCGAGAGATCGAAGGCTGGCTGCTTACTTAACTCGAGTTCAGGAAGTACTTAATCAGTTTGATTATTATGCTATTTGTTGTATACCTCGAGAACGCAACCAAAAAGCCGATTCATTGGAAAAGCTAGCCAGCACAAGTGAAGCTCAACAAATGGGACTCGTTCCCGTAGAGACGTTAACTTCCCCAAGCATCGACCGGACAGAAATAGACTAGGCATGCAAAACCGTTCCCGATAAGGATTCATGAATGACACCACTCAGAAATTACATCGAGCACGGAACCCTGCCGGAGCGCAGGAGTGAAAAGAGACAAGTCCTTCGGAAGGTCTCACGATTCACCATCCAGAATGGAATCATGTACAGAAGTGGGTACTCTGTTCCTTTACTCCAGTGTCTCGCTCACGATGAAGTTAAACGAGTATTGCACGAGGTACACGAGGGAGAATGTGGCGATCACACCGGGGGGCAAGCACTTGCCAAGAAAATACTTCGATACAGATATTACTGGCCTACCGTGAATCGTGACGCGTCGGATTACGCAAAGAAATGTGATAGGTGTCAGAAGCACGCTCGAATTCCTAGGGCCCCTCCTACCGAGATAAGGTGGTGCATCGACATCATTGGTACTCTACCTCTGGAAAAAGGTGGTGCGAAATACACCATCGTCACAGTTGATTACTTTACCAAGTGGGCTGAAGCTGAAGCTCTTGCTACCATAACGACGAAGAAAGTAATCAACTTTGTAGTTCGCAACATCATCTGTCGATTCGGTCTCCCACACACCATTATTACGGACAACGGAACCCAATTCGATAGTGTTGAATTTAAAGATTTCTGCAAACGATTTCACATCCAAAAGAAATTCTCCACAGTTGCACACCCTCAGGCGAACAGACAGGTCGAAGCGGTTAATAAAGTTATAAAGTCCATTCTGAAAAAATGACTGGAAAAGGTCGGGGGCAAGTGGGTCGATGGACTTCCTATGGCTTTATGGGCTTGCCGAACAACCCACAAGACCGCAACCGGTCACACTCCATTCTCTCTCTCTTATGGTTCAGAAGCCGTTATTCCAATCGAGCTAGAAGTACCTTCTCATCGTGTGACATACTATGATCCAAAGACAAATGCTATATTACTTGCTGAATCTCTCGATCTACTAGATGAGAAGCGTGAAGAGCCTGATTTGAGGGCAGCTGCGCATCGAAGTCGAGTCGCCCGATTGTACAATGCCAAGGTCCGCCCGCGAACCTTTGAACTAGGCGATCTCGTCCTGAAAAGAATTTATCCAGTTCTTTCGCATATGAAGCCGATATGGGAAGGACCGTATGTTATTGAACGAAGGCTCGGAGATGGCACATTCAAATTATCGACCGTTGACGGTCTTACTCTACCAAGAGCCTGGAATAGCGAGAGTCTTCGCCGCTACTACACATGACAGGCTATGTTTATCCATTTAGTTTATTTTCCATTTTGCAATTTTTTTCTGCATTTCGAAATTAGAATTTGTAATAAGGCAACTGACTTTGCCATATTTTCTTATTTCAGCAATAAAATGCAATCTCTTCGAGCCAGAGCTGTGATTTACTTAAAATGCTTCATATGATTATCACTATGCACGGAGAGCTAAGTTTCACCTTACGGTGGAATTTATTCAAATAGGGAGTGACTGCGATGCAACCGATCACTCGATAGGTGAAACCCGAGCTCGGGGACAAACCATCTCATCAAAGTCAAAAACGGATTGATACACGACAATCCCTCGCTTAACTCCCGGTTCCCAGAGTGCGAATTGGAGTATTAAAATACATATACGAAGAGGGTGGATCTGTCTACCTAACGACTTCGTCCGTATCTGAACCAAGTTTGAGGAGGGTGGACCCGTCCATCTAACGACCTCGCTTGTTAACTCATGGTGGATATGATCCGACCATCCACGATCCTGATACACCTTTCGTTCCCAGAGTGCGAGCGAAATCCAAAGACATACAGAAGATGTGACTGACCGTCTGCTTACCAACTCCGAATTCCCAGAGTGCGAAATGGAGTATAAACAACAACTCCGAACTCCCAAATTGCAAGTCGGAGTATAAACATCAACTCTGAACTCCCAGAGTGCGAGTCAGAGTATAAACATCAACTCCGAACTCCCAGAGCGCGAGTCGGAGTATAAACAACAATTTCGAACTCCCAGAGGGCGAGTCGGAGTATAAACATCAACTCCGAACTCCCAGAGCGCGAGTCGGAGTATAAACAACAACTCTGAACTCCCAGAGTGCGAGTCTGAGTATAAACATCAACTCTGGATTCCCAGAGTGCGAAACGGAGTGTAAACATCAACTTCAAGTTCCCGGAGCGTGATTCAAAGTATAAATATCAACTCCGAACTCCCAGAGCGTGAGTCGGAGTACAAATGTCGATTCCGAGTCTCCAGAGCGCGGACGTATGATTTAAGCTTAAGTCGGCATGATCAACCGCCAATAAACAAATGAGAATCCCCGGAGTGCGGATATGATCGTCGACAATCGGACAAGCATGAATAAACCGCTCAATCTTCGCTTGTCTCAAACATCCATTCATTGGCACTAGACTCAACATGTTATAAGTAAGAAGCAATCATTGACTGATGTTCTACAACTCATCCCCGAGACTGGGGGGCAGGACTAAAGCATCGACCATTGACTAAAGCGGTGCGACGTCAAAATTCAACTCGCTTCCCAATCGCGAACCATGTCCGCAGTTTCCAGACCTGGTGCAAAAAGACAAACTTGACTCGAAAGCTGAAACTTTACAAGTGCATTTCAAATATTGAAACACTTAAACAAATACACAAGAGGCTCAAAAAGAAAAGTTTCATTTCTACTATTTATGAAAGAAATTCATGTACAAGTTTGTTCCCAAAAAATTCCTACTAGTAGGGGCCGAACCCGCATCTATACACGGCCAACAAAATGAAAATCAAAATAAACTGAGTAGGCACATCTAATCTTTCTTCTTCCTCGGCTTCCTTCTCGGTGTAGACCCGCTGGAGCCGCCACTCCCCTTCCTCTTTGAGCCTTTGCTTTTCGGTGGCCGGTCTCCAGGCGGGGGCATGATCTCAACATCCTCCTTCGAGCTTGTATGAATAAGAATGCTACCTGCGGGCGGAGTCAGAGGAACAAGGTCAAGTGCAGAAGGTGGAATGGGCATGCTGGTGATAAAAACTGTACCACCAGGAGATACCATTCTGAGCGGAGCTGGACCGGGCGCCGCCATCCCACCTCCAAAACTTCCACCATGAGCCTTTGTTTCCATTTCAGCGTCGATTTGTGCGAACATCTCCTCTTCAGTAACCGCTCGAGCCTCGCCGGGAGCATCAGCAGTTGGCATTGAGGAACTTGTGGCAGGAGCGCCTCCGCCCATGACAAATGGTAAGTCGGCTAAAGGATCGCCATGACGGCGAAAGAGTTCCTCCATCAATTGCTCATCAAACACAAACGTGCTTCCCTGCGTATCGTCAAGTGGGGCAGTTGCATTTACGGTGATCGCTTCGGTAGCAATAGCTTCCTGCGTCTGATATGATTCTTGAGTAACAGGAGGCCCGACAGGTGCAGCATCGATCAATGGACAAAGAATAAGAGAACTGTTAGAACTTAACTCGAGCGAAGGTTTCGACTTAAGAAAGATATGTGGAATGTTCAGAATACCTTCCTCAGTTTGACTTGTAGGCGGCAGAACGGCTTCAGTAACTTGCGCTGCAGCTGGAGACATCTGCGGCTAATCCGGATTGTAGGCAGGAAAAGCTTGGAGATCGACCGTAGACGAGGATTCGGGCTAGGTTGACGCTGGAACTTCAAGACTCGCCTCATGATGGTCAACCCCTGAACCCTCTCCTACTTCGAAGTGCTGGGCGCCGAGTCTTTCCTTTTCATGCAGAATCATTGACTCGTGAAGAATCTTCCTTTTATCTTCAGTCAGAATGCGATTCTCGAGTTCAAACTCATCCAAAGACTCACCCAGAGGCGCCTCCTTCTCTTCTTCAACTAATCGGCCCCAAGCGTTGTATAAATGCGCTGGATAATCATCGAGCCAGGCTAGACCCCTGTGCCTCAGCACGTTAGCGTTGTAAACAATGAGAAGGTCTTCGATATCAGCCTCTAGCCTGGACTCAGCCGACTTCACTTTCTCCTCTACCTCAGTCTCCACCTTGCGGACTTTAGCCGCGTCCGCATCTCGTTCACCCCTGAGCAGAACAGCTTGTTCGCACGCCTCCTGGGCTGCGTTGTTTGCATCATCCCTTTCCTTGGCCATGTCGGAAAATTTGGCCTTGAGCTCGTTAAGTTCCTTGACCGCCGCATCCCGTTCGGCGGTAACAGTGGTATTCTGATGGCCTATCTCTTCCACCAAGGCAACATGTGTCTACCTCAACCTCTCCATGGCCACATTCGCTTCATCAGCTTTTTTGGTGGCCTCAATTTCAGTTTTCCGAGAAGACTCGGCATCAGCAGTAAGCACTTGAATGATCCGGTCCCTTTGAGTGAGTTCAGTCTCCATTTTCTCAAGCGCTTTGGCTCGCTCAAAGGCCACCTTAGAAGCTTTCTCTGCAGCCTTTACCCACTCTCTATACTGGGTGTAGATGTTATGAACGTAATCATGCATCGTATTTTCCACCCCTGATGGAATTCTTTTTAAGTGTGGTGGGAAGACATAGCCATCAAGGCATATGTTCGGGAACTCCTTCCTCATCTGAGCCAATTTAATGGCCCCTTATCCTGTGGGCTCAACTGGGACCTGCTCTGCAATTATGGGGGCCGTAGTTTCGACTCTCTGGAGGTGAGTCTCGGATCTAGAAGTGTGAGAAGATGGCCTATGACGTGGAGGCTCTGGTGGATGTGGAACAAGAACATGAGGTGGAGATGGAAGTCTAAGAGGTGGAGAGCGAGACCTAGAGCGATGTCTGTATTCTCTGTCCATGTCCCGCTCGTACCTCTCTTGGTTAGAGTACCCGCGATCGCGGTCTCTATTAGAGTCTCTCCTGCGGGAATCATAATATGTAGAAGATTTTCGAGCCGAGCGAAGATTCCCAAGCATTGATTCTCTTTCGAACATCGTACCTGAAAATGAGAGACGAAGGAAAAGTTAGCGATTTCTTAGGTTGGATGATTTACAGTTATGAATCATGTAGTGCAGTGAAGTGTATGCATGTGCAACTCCCCGACCAACCGGAAATGTCGGCCGCACTCATAGCAAGCGACCCGCTCAGTTCGAAAGCATTATCAAGCTCCTCCATCCCGGCGTCGTGTTGAAACGACACATAATCCGGAATCGGAATATCAGGAAGCATTTCAAAAGGATTCTCTACTTGCGGGGGAGGAGCCTCCGAAATTCTAATCCCCGGGACGGTCAAGGACACAACCACAGATTTTAATCTCATGGATTTAGAACGCTTGTGAGCAACTGCCTTGCCTTTTCTCCTTCCTCCTGAATCATGGACATCAGAAGAAGGCCTAGCTTGGAGCTCATTATCGGTAGGCGTTCTCTCCGGATCAACTTCTTCAGCTATTACGACTCTGGGCGCCTTGCGCTTCACCCGCTTCTTCGAGACAGCTCTAAGTGTCCCTTCCAGCCGTATGCTTTGTTACGTTCGTTCAACCCGACAATTCTCAAGTTTCTGCTGGTCAGAACCAAGTCAATGTGCCTCTCTTCGCCCGGAACCACTCGGAGGATCCGAACTAGCTCTCTGAAATATCCACCATTAGGTCGAGAAATTGCGGCTGTAAAAGAAGAGAAGTACGTCAGTTTTGAGGCCGGTTATTATTATCTCGATAATTCAAGGGAAAGATTGCAATGCTTACGTCTATCCAACCAACGGCTAGCGAATCCAAGGGGGCATCGGACGTAGAACCATTCAGTCTTGAAGTAACTCAGCCTTCCCAGGACCCAGTTACTATTTGGCAGTTCCTAACCGCTTCCAAGAAGGTGAAAGAAGGACTGTCTCCACGACTCTTAATGTCAAATAGATATCTAATCTCGATCGGCTTTGGCGGTCGAAAGAGAATCTCCATAAACAGAATGAAGGTGCTATTCAACAAAGCGTACCCGTTAGGGGTGTAGCTGGGATGGAGATATTCCAAGGAATGATAACATCTCCCTTATATATTGATTGAAAGGAGGAAGTGTTCCTGCCGTACAAGCATGACGGTTAAAAGCAGTAAACCCCTCCGGGGGAACATGTTGCCTGTCATTTGGCCCAGGCAGTAGCACGTCGTCAGGTGACAAGCCGTGCCTCAAACAAATCCGTCCCAGCATATCTTCAGAAATACCGGACGGCACAGAATCTTGTAGACAACAAATGAACCGGGCACCTGGAAGCTCGTCCGGAGCTGGATTTATAACTTCGGCTTCAATGACCGGTATCTCGATGGTTGAAGGAATTGAACTCGGGAGTTCCTGCTGCTGTGAACTTGAAGGTTCCATGACTAACTAGCTTATGAAAAATCATTGTTAAACAGACAATAACACTCGTGCATCCCCCAGTGTAAAGTGTGTGAGTGTGTTGTGCAGTGCAGTACTGTATATCACTTGAGAAATTCTACAGGATTGAAGAAAGCATGTGAACGATGAGACTTCAAATTTCATTCGGAATGACCGTCATCGCTGACCGTCACAACCGTACCATCCAGTTATTAGCGATCGATCCAAGTTAAAGTTGTGAAAGTTTTGTTAAGTTACAGTATCATCGACGAGCTTCGAAGGAAAGTCAAATATGCAATCCAACAGTCAAGTCCAATTATGCCGAAATGAAGCTCGTCGGAGTCAATTGTTCAAGTGTGCAAGAGATTACAAGTCCTTTAAGGTTCAATTCGTATCGATCACAAAAGTCCGGTTCGTAGCGACAATTCATATTCATTCGTATAGGAGTTCGAATCGGTTAAGGTTAAGGACTTTGAATCGATCCAAAGCCACCATTTCGTATCGATCAATTAGGCCATCATCGTATCGATTCCCTGGCGCATGATTCGTATCGATCGGAAATTATGGATTTCAAATTGATCAGACGCAACCCCTTCGTATTGATCCACATATTCGAAGCACTCGATTCGATGCGAAAGCTCAGCCATCGATCGATACGAAGGCCTTCATCTCATCATCTCGAAACCCTTACTCTAGATCGACACGAAGCAAAGGCCGAAGAATCTTCAATCGACCATGACTCTGGGTGATTTGATGTTAAAGATCGAGTCTCATCGTTTACGCGTTGGATTCGCTTAGTGGATTACCTAAATCTGGCAGTTTGTTCGAGTAATCGAGTGTCTGAATCGATTCGAAGGCAATAACAGTTTCTTCTTTTCCTAAGTCTCTGAGCGATACGAAAGCAAAGTGAAAGTAAAAAGAAAAAAATGAAAAATGGCTAAGTCCATGGTATTTATATGGACTCGAAGTTGAACGGAGGAAACGACTCGCCTCCCAATGGATTCGACCGGTTACAAAATGTTGCTGTAGGATCGATTCGAACAAACTATTCGTATCCATCCACAGTCAATCGATACGAAATCCTTGTTCGTATTCATTTTCAACTCCTTCCCCAGAGCATCGATACGAACGATCACTTCGAATCCACCAAATTGCAGCTCCCAGAAGCCAATGCCCATCGATATGAATTGTCTATTCGTATCCAGAAACATCAGGACCATCGATGTGAAATGCACAACAAGGGCTGTTCTGAAGGCATTGAACTCCATCGATACGAACGACTGCTTCGTATCCATCGAACCCCACATCCATCGATTCGAAATGCTCATCTCGTACCCATCTATGCGATGCATATCGATACAAAGACAATATTTCAACCTTTTATATCGATTCAGGAGTGGATCGATACGAAGGAACATTCAAAAACAACCATTGAACGTTGTTACAATTCGGATTTCACATCGATTCAGGAGAGGATCGATACAGAATTCGAAACGAGATAAACTGACAACGACTCGTGAACGTGCAAACATCAACGAGAGTGAGATTAACATATATGCATATATGTCGGACTAATATTCAATTTTCAACATCCACAGGAATTGGATTCTTATCTAATAACGATTAAAACAACAAACAGCTAATCACTAGCACTCAGCAATCAGTTACAACAATACAGGGTACAGTAGTTGACAATCAACAGTTCATGTTATAGAGAAACTCATACAAAGATTACAACTTTCATCGAAAAGACGATAACTATTCAGAATGAAGATTGCAGCATTTCAAAGCACATCATGTTTCCACAAGACGTACTTTGGGGGGCAAATGTTATCCCGCCTTTTGGCAAGGCCGTGACACCAAGAACTTGACTAGAAACCAACGACGGTTCGTCTTAGAGATCGATTATACACTGGCTCACTATGGATATCGACAAATTTTGTCCGAGTCCGGATCGAGCTAAAATTGATATGACACGACAAACGAGGCTATGAGAGCCAACGTTCCAAATTTCAAGTCAATCCGAGTTCGTATGCTCAAGTTACGATCGATGCAAGATTGGATGAAACTAGCCTCCATTCGAATCGATCGAGTTCGAATCCATCCGGAAAGCTTACTTCGACTTGATCGGCTCCGCATCGATCACCATAGCCTACTTCGACTCGATCAGCTCTGCATCGATCACCATAGCCTAGTTCGAATCCATCAAGGGACAGCGCACTTCGTATCGATCAGCCAAAATCTACTTTGCATCGACCTTGTTCGTATCCATCAGCAAGCATTTGCTCGAATCGATCAGGATGTGTCATTTCGTATCCATCGAGAGAATATGCTTGTTCGTATCGATCTACTCAACTCCACCATTGAACAAGCTCCACTTCACACGGCAGTTGTCTAGTTCGTATCCATCCTGGGAGGCCTTGTTCGAATCCATCAAGGCTCCTTAGTTCGTATCCATCAAGTAGTCGTTACTTCGTATCCATCACATCTTAATTTGTTCGTATCCATCAAGTTGGAGCAACTTCATCGATGCAAACAAGCAAACCTCCATCGATTTGAACTACACCACCTTTATCGATACGATCTGAGAAGCCTTCATCGATGCGAACTGTGCATCTTTTATCGATACGAACAAACCAGCACCATCGATACGAATAAGGCGAAGTTCAAGGACAACTCATTCAACTCGAGATCGAAAGCCGAGTGGTCCATAGATTCAAGCGCCACATCACCTCACAGTCACACGCAGCTATCGATTCGAACAAGACTGAGTCGATGTGATCGAGTCGAACCAAACAGCCTGTCGAAAGCCTCCATTTCGTATCGATCATATCTCCTAATCTACAAATCCAAATGCTATGAAATTTTCATAGGAGCTTACGTGCATGCTGAAGAATGTCCACGCCAAATTTCGACTCCATCGGACACAATCTTGATCGATACGAAATCCGTTCGTATCGATTACGGATCGGGCCGAAACTTCGCGGGTTTGGGCGCGCGGGCACGTGCCTGAGGGGGTCTCCCGAGATCTGAGCGAAATATCAGCCTCCTACAACTATAAATAGAGCCCAAGGGCATACAGAAAATGGATCTTCTTCTTCTTTGAACTCTCTAACGCCCAGACTCTGCCGGATCCAGTTCTAAACTCAATTGATGCTGCTACCAACGAATTTCACTGCTGAAAATCATTGTTATTTGCTGTGACCTGCTGAAATCAATTGTAATCATCAAAGAAAGATCAATAAAGCAATCAACTTCATAGTGGACGTAGGCAATATGCCGAACCACTCTAAATTCTTGTGTCTCTGTGCATTTTAATTACTTTCATATCTGTAATTTGAAGTTTTTATTAGATAATCCTCTTTTTCCATTTAATTTCTTCACTTTATCTCTTCAAAAACTTCTGAAGTGTGTTGTGCCCAATTTTGGTACAAACAGATACATAGCTCACAACATAGTCATTATTATTACCATATAACATCGAAAACTCAGAATACACAATATACAACAACCGATACATAGCTCACAACATAGACATCATTTAGAATTATCAGTCTTCCTCGTTTTCTGATTCAGACTCGGTCTCGTACTCTACGTCGCTTTCTTCTGTGCTCTCAAAGGCTTCTATTAATTCATTCGATTCATCATTCAACAACCCTACATCAATATCATCATTTATTACTATTTCATCATTTGGCTCAAGATCCGATTGATACGCTGCTTCGTTTGGAATATTAATTCCATCAAATATAAATCTTGCCTTTATTTTAAAAACAGCCGACCAATCTGCTTTATCTCTTTTTAAGGATGGATACGGAGCAAAATATATTGTTGTTAGTAATTTCGACAACACTTCAGTTCACTTCTCTTCTACGCATAACTTGCATTCAAATGGTATATTGTTGTTGTATTTTCTAAAATAAAGTAAAGTCATTTAGGACTAAAGGCTTCACACACCACACTTCTGTCTAATTTTGACAGCACTTCACTTCACTTCTCTTCTACGCATAATTTTGCATCCAAAGGGTGTATTGTTGTTGTTGTTGTTCTAAATAAATTAAAGCCTTTTGGTACTAAAAACTTTAAATTGTTATTGTTGTCGTATTTATTAAAATAATACTAAACGCTTATTTGTTTTTATATTCATTTCTTTGTTTTTTAGAAAATTGATTTCGGTAGAATATTTGTTGTTGTTATATTTCGTTTATTAAGTTTTTAGAAAATCTATTTCAGTACAATATTTACGTTCTTAATTTTTTTATAAAATCGATTTTAGTAGAATATTTGTTGTTATATTAATTTCTTAATTAAAAAAATCGATTTCAGTATAATATTTGTTGTTGTTATGTTCATTTCTTAATTTTGTTACAAAATCGATTTCAGTAGAATATTTAATATTCTTATATTAATTTCTTAATTTTTTATAAAATCAATTTTAGAAGAATATTTGTTGTTGTTATATTCGTTTCTTATTTTTTTACAAAATTGATTTCAGTAGAATATTTGTTGTTGTTATATTCATTTCTTAATTTTTTTACACAATCGATTTTAGTAGAATATTTGTTGTTGTTATATTCATTTCTTAATTTCTAAAATTTTTATTTTAACTATTCTGTGTACTAAAATTTGAAGTCTATTTTTTAATTACCACTAATTAATTAGCATAAAATAATTATGTTTAACCGCAAGCAACATACTAACGCTAAAATTAATCCAAACTATAACAAACAATCGCTTACAGTAATTAATCAATATATGCATAATAGTCGACAAATGTACACTAATTTTCAAAATTAATATACCCAAATCAACTAATAACTATTATCACCAACTAATGTGTAATAATCATTAATTTCAAATCCATAATCATACCAATTAGCACCAAATCTAAAATTAGGCATAAAAATTTACCCAAATTAATTGAAATTGAGATTTTGGCGGATGCAGACGGTTTGAGGCGGAGCACGGCGACAGGAGGCAACAAAGGCGGCGGCCGGAGGCGGGAAGAGGTAGGGTTGGGGGAAATTATGGAGGGAAAGTGGAAATGGGAGAAGGAGGTTGCGCGGTTTTCTGTATACTCGATATTGGCGACGGTTAGCGACGGCTGGTGTCGGCCACCTTATTTAGCCGTCGCTAGTCGACGCTAGTGTCTATCGCTATATGGAGCATGTTTTGTAGTGTAGCCATTAATCACCAAATGCTTCACGCGTCAAAAAATATCGCACCTACATTATAAATCTTGGCTCTCAAATTTCAACAACCTTGAAACCCTAAATTTCATTACATTGATCAAATTTTTAGTTTTAGATCATTGATCCATTGAGGAAGAACACTATTCTAAGAAGGAAGGTGAACGTCAAAAGATGACAAATAATACGCTGGATAATCGATGTTCTATGGTGGTGAAGAATGATATTTGATTAAAAATAATTTTGTTTGTTTTTTAGATTTGTCAACCGATATTTTTGGTGGGGTTGTATCAATCTTATTTGTTGTACTCACAAATAATGTTTAGGGTTTGTTAATGATTTTGTTAGTTGATTGATAGGAGACAAAGGTCTCGAATGATTCAAATTATGAAATGGATATAGAGATCTAATGATGCAAATGAGGTAATTATGTTATGGGTCTTGGTTGAAGAAGAAGAACAATGGAAGTTGGTATTTAAATGATTTTGGTGCCTCTTTTTTATACCATTTTGTACTAAGTAGCACATAATTTAGTTACGAATGATACTCTTAGTAATGGTATTAGAAAACACATTTCTATGTGCATTTAGCAATAAACTATTAAAATTCTCAAGGGTGTAAGTAGAAAGGTTTTTCTACCGTGCAAAAGAATATCTTGATAAAGGTCTACGTTGTTTTGACATGAAGGCGGCTTAATTGATGGTCTACCTTTCACCATTCAAGTAGAGTTACAAAATGTTTTGAGAATAGAGGACTTCATTCACGATCCAACCGTAAATTCATTCAATACAATTCTATAACAATTTAAGACATTTGAAAGCAATGAATATAACAAAAGAATTTTCGGGTTTTGCTGCCTTTGACACGGAAGAACCATTTCGCTTTGAGGGACTCCATTTCATACGATGGAGGTTTTTCTCAACAGTAAAGAAGATGGTTTAGGTTTAGACTACCGATAAGCACGTTCAATCCGAGAGGAACCCACAGACAGTTGGATGAAACAGTTTCACTCCAACGTTAATGATGACTACCTCTATAAGAATTTTATTTTCAATGGCATGTGCACTGACCTGTATGATATTATCAATATATATTTAATTAAAAATAATGAATTCTTTTTGAACATTCCTTTTTTAAATTATAAAACTATACATTTAGTTTTCCTACTGTTTATTGTTATTCTAGTATTAATAGTTTAAAATGATCTGATCTATAAAAGCATGAGTACATATAAAATGATCCGATCTATAAATGCAGAAGTATATCGGTATATGTCATACACGCAAAAAAGAGTGAGATTGCAATGATCATTATTAGCTTTCACTGATTTCGAACGGCTATGTTTTTCAGATGTTGTGATACTCTTTGTTGTAAGTTTTTTTTCATACAGTTTATTGTTAGTTATAAAACCATTGTACCGTAATTTTAATAGTAATTCTCAATCCATCAAATTGAGGTTTATATAATATTACTTTAGTAGAAAACTCTTAAAACTGGTACATGTTAAACTATCAATTATTCAATGACCCACTATAACATCACTTTATATAAGCTAATCAAAAATGTTATAGTCATTTACAGTCAAAACCGGTACTCTCAAAATCTCTTATACTGATGGTACAAAACTCCCTAACAGAGCCTAAATTCCTAGCAAAGCCTAAATATATTGCATAAAACTACCGCCAGCAAAGCTTGTATGTAAAGCTAATGAATCATAAAAGCTCGTAGAACCTGCTGAATCATATATAGAGACAAAATACTCACACTCACACTCCACTCTGCTCCATTCCATTCCACCATTCATCATCGCAAACAACACAACCTGCTTTACACACTCTATTCACTTTCTTTTCCAAGGAAAAAGTATGCGTCCCTTTACCCAGAATGAATGCTAATGCTACAAAGTAGAATTATGTCAACAAATTAATACTAAATCAATTTAACTAATAACATTTTAGCATAACCCTACAACATTGTGCTCCTACTTATTCTACCTGGAAACTTTTACTTCTTTCCTTTGTTCAATTTTCAAATAGTATAATTTTGTTAGACATAATATTTTTTTTGTGGTAAGACTATTATATTTGTTTTAAATAGAAAGTGTCATTCTTTGCACTGAGTATGTTTATCTGGATATATATAGCACGAGAGAATGAACGATGGTAGGGATACTTTAAACACATGTTGCATGCGGAGTTGGTATGCATGTCTCAATACATACACGACCCACGCAGGGCACCAAAGGGTACCAGGAAAATGACAAAAAACTTTAAATTAGTATACGTTCTGCTTTTGTAAAATTGGCATATTCTAAAGCATTCCTGACAAAAAATGTTTGTGCGCTCTCTCTTTTATGTTGCACGATGACCACAATTTACAATCATTTTTATCCACATAGCAAACTGTAATATTTATAGGCAGGGCCGCCTTAGGGGCCAGGCTAAGCAGGCGGCCGTCTGAGGCAACCGCCCTCGACGGCGCAACAATCATCGAAAAATATGCTTAGTTATGAATAATAGATTTTAAACAGGTTAATGTTGATGTAATTCATTTTACAAAGATTTTAGTATCTCAGTTGGTTGTGCAACTATTTGCTTTCCATGAGGTTCGGTGTTTAGTTCCTATGAGCAACATATTTTTTCCCCATTTTTCCTTTTTCTGCCCGGGACAACATTTTTTCCCATATTTTCCAGCTTCACGGGGGCAACTCAATGTCTAGAGCCGGCACTGTTTATAGGGTGCATTTGCAACGAACAGAAATGAAAAATTTGAGCATGACATTTGAGTGGGGCATTTAAAAAGGGAAGTCAAGTGAACGAGAAATATGTTTGACGCTTTGAACAAGGCATTTAAGTTGTGATTTTTAATTTAATTGATTTATAATTTATTATTTCATTGTATAATATGAGTTTAATGATTGCAAGTAATAAAAATTAAATTACTCAATTTATCGTTAAAATAAGCTAATATATTTTAAATTCAAATACATGCAAAAAAACTAAAAAAACTACATACGACGATTACAGAATACAGTCAACTGGTAAATCATAAATCCTTGGACATCATCAGACAATGTTTCCACCATATCCAAGTTTGTGGAATATTCGCGAAAAATTATCATAATCTCTCAGCGCTGAACATGTGTAACAGCACAGACAGTATAAAATGACAACGCTGCATGACGTAGGTGAAACGGTTCGTCTGAACGAACGACCATCTAACGACAGACCTACTTAAGCTGCTATGCTCGGTATGCCTACTACGTCAGGGCTAAACGGGTGTAGTGTCACTGGCCACCCAATTGGAGTACAAATCTGCATCAGTTGCAGTGAAAGACTAAACCGATGAAGTAGGAGGTATCATATATTTGCAAGAGTCATTTCTTATGCAGCTTTCAAAAAGCTGATCCAACTCTCTGAATTTGAAAGGGGGTTTTTTTCTTAATCTCTTATATCTTATTGCAGTGGTGTTTCATCCCTCCTCGAAAACGTACAACTAGTCGTTCTCTTCATCACACGTCTCTCATTATATCTGCAGAAATTTGTCTTAATCAGTCCAAAAACGATTCAAGTTGTCACATTTGTTCTTCATCTGTGTGTGGAACTGGTCAAAGTTCCATCTGTTGTCAAATGTGACCGCCATCATGCATAAAACTCGCTGACTGAACTTCTTCTCTCCGGCAGAAAATCAAAGCACAGATCTTATCCTTCCTTTCGGGTGTTAATAAAACAATGTTCTGAAAGGAAGCAGAAGCAGTAGCAGAACCAGAAAAATGCGCCATACTGAAAAAAGAAAATTGCAGAAATATATGAAAAATCTCATGTTATAAACCTTAAAAAGCATGCTCGAGCGGCTCAGTAGAAATTGGAAAAAGGAATGGTTGGAGGCTGTTTGCTGCTATGGGAAAAATGGAGAGATGGATGATAATGCAGCATTTGGAGTGAAAAGGTCCGATGCATCGGACGCGAACTCCAACGCGAACTTATTTTTCACTGCCACCAACTGAACGTTTCATTTGTTGAAGTTGGAAAGTTCTGCGTTCTATGCGTCCATCAGACAGGCAGCATAGTGGTTTACTTACAATTCAAATATTACTATAAGTCTATAACACTGACGTCGGTAAACATATTCAAGTTCAAGTACAGAACCAAAAGATTCCTGGTACAGTTGCCCAATATTTTAAAAATTCGGCATTCTTAATAATTTAATAAAACTGTAGCATATTCCGAAGTAGGTGAAAAATACAAAGAAGCTTATGTACTATTTATTCTTTATTCTTTTTTTTTTTTGGTAGATCTGTACGTAACAGTAAGTGCGAGGATCCATCGGGTAAGTTCATGTCTGTACACAATGTTGAAACTTAATGTAAATGGATTATATGTAAAAAGCAAAAAGTGTTTTATGCTAACAGTATCAATCCCAAAACATTTATTTTGTTAATTAATAAAAAAAATCTTTGTTTTAAAAAACATTAATAACAAAAAACGTTCCTTTGTTGGACCATTTCAAAAGCATAGACCGTTATAACGGTTCTCAATATGAAAAGAAAACTAAAGTCCCACAAGACAACTTTTATATGTTAATGACCAATAATTTTTTTTAGGAAAGCTGCTTATTAGAACTATATCAATATATTACAATCTACAAATGTTTAGTTTTAATTGTCATTCAATATAAGTGGATGGTTAGACAAGTTAGAAAGCTAAGATGAGAAGATATTTTCTTTAGAATTTTTGTTAACAACAATATTAAAATTCTCTAGTTTTAGAAGCGTGTAAGTAGAATGGTTTTCCTCAAGTGCAAAAGTAGAGAGGTATGTTGTTTTATCATGAGGAGTACTTGGTTGATGGTCTATATTTCTCAATTCTGGTAAAGTTACACAACACATTGAGAATAAAAAACTTTATATGCAACACAACCATAAATTCATTCAATACAATTGCAACAATTTAAGACACTCTAAAGCCGTGAATGCTGTCATTGGCATAGAACAACCATTACGCTTTGAGAGTCAATTTCATACGATGGAGATCGAAACATGTGGTTTTTCCCAACAATGAAGAAGGTGGTTTAGGTTTAGACTACCGATGAGCACGTTCTATCTGAGAAACCCATTGGTGGTGGAAAACAACTGCAGTTCGACATTAATGATGACTACCTCTGTAAGAATTTTATTTTCAATGGCATGTGCAATCACCTGTTCTATTCTACAACTTAAACAAGTCAACAAATGAGATTTGGAAGAAATTGCAAAAGAAGTATTTTATTGAGAAAGCTCGAGCAAAAAGGTATGCACCGACCGTTGCCTTAAAGTACTAGTTGATAGATGACAAATCTACGGAAGCGCGTGGTAGAGTTAAGGGAGATATGCTATGAAAAATTATGTAATTTGATTACATAAATAAATAGAAACTTAACTCTTATAGAGAATCTTGTTCGAAATAAAAGTATATTTTTGATTTTATTCATGATGTATGTGTTAAAATTTTCAGTACCCCTCGCATCTTCCGCTATACACGCACTTCATTTAGTGTAGAAGAGGCAAGACCACTGAACGAAGCTCTTTTGGTGTCAGCGTCATGATTTCCAATCTCATATATATGCTCATCTCTTTTAGAATATCTTGCGATGTGAGACTAATCATAATCCAATCTACGCACCAATCCCAATACAATGCGAGCCACACCTAACAGTATATTACCATGATATATATGTAGCATTATGAGCAAATTAAAAACATACATATAGATCTCTAGGAAAGGTGTTTGATCGATTTTAGGTACAATGCGTAACCATGGGTAATTGAATCAAATTATCAAAACACCAATTCATAAACATTCATATTCAAGGTGCTTTAAAAAATAGATATTATTGTATATGTTGAAACTGTTATACATAACGCTCTTCGTATGATAGAAGGTGAATTAGTCATTGCTTTTGTGGCACGAAGGGCTTACGCATATGTACTATTTGAAACATCAACAAAATCGACTCATCGACGACCGTCTATGTATTATGTACCGAACTCAATTTGGTGATCGCAGATGACAACGTGTAGTGATTTTCCGACTTGAGGGTACTATGGATCTTTTACATGAATGTGTAGTATCGTTGTAATTTGGAGTTTCACTCGTTATTGGTTTCAGTTATGATCATTTAGGGGTATGTGTTGAAGTGTAAGAAGTGAAACACCGCTCAAATAAGATTTCATCTCTTTCAGTACAAAGGTTCAACTTACATATTTAGCAATTGTGTCATATTTTGAGATACACCATCTTATTTGCAATGGAATATAGATGTTCAACCTACATAATAATAATAGTAGTGGTGGCGTCAGTAGTAGTAATAATAATAATAATAAAGAAAATTCAGAGAGAATGATATCGTTTGGAAACTTATAGCTTCTCCAAATGTATAAGTTAGATGTTCGTTCAAACTTTATTTTAATCACTAACATTGGTTCAAAAAAATCATCAACTTTGAGCATCAATTTGCTTGATGTATTGAAATGAACTCATAATTTGTAAAGATGATCTTGAGTATGAAGTAAACATATGCACAAAATATCATTGCATTTGAAATTGTGTATTTAAAATATGATAATGTGTTAAATCGATGCTCCAAAAGAGTATGATACTTAATTTTTTGTTGAATATTATTGGTATGTACTTAGTCGAAATTAATGGAAACAAAAGCCGCTTTCTAATTATTCGACTAAACCATTGTTTTGCTTATCGTTGGTTTTTTATTGTTACATGGTTGTAGTAGTATCAATAATTTAAAACGGTCTAATCGTTAATGGAAAGAATAGATGTCTCAGACGCGATACGAGTAAGCTTGCAATGATTACTAAGTATATTACAGATGTAAAGCACAAAAAAGTTGAAATGTAATCGTAAGATTTGGCCTAAATCATAGATTGGTTTTACCCGCACTTAAATCAGGAATGTTCATATCTTATATCATTGAATATTTTTCTTTTATCTATTTAACAAGATTTGACTTTAGTGAAGAATATGTTGCTACCTATGAAATTGGAACATTAATTTTGAAGCAAAGGGTTTACTCCCCAAATCAATTACCTAGTCATGCCACCAGAGTGCTGACCCATATTTACCGTGAAATGAAAAGCTACTAGCACCAAAGCTTATATTAAAAGCCAATCAATCATAAAAAATAATTCCCTCGAAAATTTTCAAACCAACTCTTGTTTTAAAACAAAGATTTATATATTCAAAATATTCTAAATAACATTATTTATTATTTTGTTAAACACTTTGAAACACATTTCAAATTTTCCGGGACTCAGATTCAAAATCTCACAATTTAAATCCATTTTAATTTATAAGTCGGGCTTATATAATTTTACTTCCTTAAAACGTTCCACCATGTGTTATCATTGTTTAATTTGTAATAAACATCCTTTATTAAGGCACACCAACAAATTTTTATGATAATAACCAATATTATCATATCTAGAACCCAAACATACTTTACATTCCATAATAATTTCTTGAAATATTATTTCTATATATCTAATATATAATCAGGGTAAATTTACTTCATTTTCAGAACACTTTGGAAAACACTTCTGCAATTTTCAAAATTTTAAATTTCTAGTTTGAACCTACTTTTAACTTAACTTATTTGCATAGTTCATTCTTACCAAATCCCTATCTGGTTATATACACATTAACCTCAAATTTTATAATCTCAATTGATTATAATAATAACAACATCCAATCACCTTAATATACTATAATAATCTACAAAAATTATTTCTTTTATATCAAAATATAATCTTATATAAAAATAATTTTAAAATCATTTTTAAAACCATTATATATGAAAATAACAAGTACGCCATCATATATAATACTCTCAACTCATTCTAGGGTACTACTGACCCTATCTCTAATGAGTAATCCCCACCAGAGCCAGGGTTCTCGCTTAACCTTCAGCTCTGATACCACGTGTAACAGTCGGGTGATTTTCGACCCCCGAAAATCGATACTAAAACGTCCACTGTACAGAGTGCCGAGCAATCGAGTGCTGGAAATACCAGGTTGTTAGGGTAAGAAGAAAAAGATATAGAAGAAGAAACAGAAAAAACACCAACACAGAATCTCACAATCGCAGCGGAACAAAATATAGTACACAATAGCAGCATTTTATACAAAGAAAAGTTGTAACTGTTAATATAAATACAAGTTATCAGAGTACAATTTATCAACAAATAAACCTGGACAGTTATAATAACTTGTCCCTGAATACTGAATAAAACAGCCTATAATACACAGCGGAATATAGTCAAATACGTCTCTGCCATCCAGCTCGTCTCCTGAGCTCCACAGCGTCCTAACCTGGAAATCTGTAATACTCGGTCTGACTCGAGCATTACAATAAAGTAACACCCGAGTCAGGCTGTAAACCAGCGTGAGTAAACACATTTAATTTGAAATACTGGAGTTATCAAAATCATTGGAAACCAAGGTAACTCGTACAACACGACAAGTTTTTATCTTATTTATAACCAAACACTTTTCCGAAATCCATTGATATTGTAAAAATGTCTAGGTACAGGTTACTTATTTAAAATAGTCAAATTTGTAAATTAATCCAATTTCGACATATTAAACTTTATAATAAAAAACCGTAAAGGTTAGCAGCAATTTTCAAATCGAAGTGGTTCCGGATAACACTAATATCCGATCCCGGTCTCTTCAAATCCAAGCAATACATTTTTAAAGGGTAATTTGTTTTAAAATAAACAATTTATATTTATGGTGACAATATTATAATATGTGAATTTATTACAGATTCTCTTTTCAAATAAACGTATCATCATTTTGTTCCAACTATTTAAACCCGTCTGGCCATTTGATGGCACAGACAAGGATAATAGGAATAAATGTCCAATAGAGTTAAGCAAAGATATAGATTGTTACTAATTTAACTATCAATAACAAATATCAAGGCGATTCACTCCTTAGGATTTTATTAAATTTACTTAGCCGATTTCATTTATATTTTTATCCCAAATTAACTACAATTTAAAGAAATTGTAAAAACAATCTATTATTAGTTAATCGAAGTTTAACACTCTATTTAATGTCTACTTGGTTGATTTATATAAGTTTCAAACCAAATAATAATGTAATTAATTACCATTTAAATTATGAGATATTATTGAACTTTAAATTTTGAATTTTAATTAAAAATAGATTTTTAGTAAAAATAGAAGAAAATATAAATTGTCATATAATATCATATATAGATTCCATTCTTCTTCTTTCCCTTTTTCTTTCTTTCCTTTTTTTCTCTTTATTTTTATTTTCTCCTTTTTTTCTATTTTTCTTCCTTTCTTACTTTTTTCCCCCTTCCCTTGGCCAAGCCCGGCCCATTTCTTTCTTTCCTCCCCCTTCCCTTTTCTCTCATTCCAGTTCTCTTTTCTTTTTCTTCTTTTTTCTACTCCTGCACGAAAACTTCGCCGTGCACGTACACACGCCGGCGGCGCCTTGCCGCTCACCTCCGACCGCCGTCCCAAATCACCCCTGACCTCCGAATCACCCTTGTCGCCTCAACATCCCACGGCAAACCAAATTTCAAAATCTCGAATTCAAATCCATCCCCAGGAAACGATCGACCACCTTAATCCCCCTCGTCCAGCCACCTCCGACCACTAGCGTCCCCTAAATTTCGCCGGTAGGACCGCCGCGACCTCCTTGTCCTTTCCCCCCATACCGCACTTCCCTCTCTCCCCATCGACGTCGCATTTAACTCGAAATCGAACCCACAACAAAGCCTGCCTAAAACCCTAAATCATCATCGACCCAACACTATACGTTACTAGAAAATATGTAACAACCCGCATATTTTACGATTATATATTCAAATGTTGAATTTAAATATAGCATCGTTAGTTGAATTTGAAGTCTGAAATGTGACTTTTTGTAAACGGTCGATTCCGGACTCGAGACCACTTCCATTGAGTCCAAAACGATGTTTGCGACCTTTTTGAGTATAAACAATATGTTTGGAGTTGAAGCTATTTGACAGAATTGTTAAAGAGTAAAATACTTAAATTTTGATAAGCATAAAAATAATTACTTCGATCGGTAATTATATTTTATCACTAACACCCGGTTAGCAGAATAAAACACCGTTCTGCTATATTTAAACGAAACTGATTTTATTGGAAATTTATTTAGTAGAATAAATCACCTTTCTGATATTTTGTAAAGATGAACATTTCATGACTTGCCAGTTGAATCATATTGAGTTATTATCCATCGTTTGATTGTATGGATTTTTTTTACGTATCTGTTGTTTATGTAAATACTTGTATTGCGATTTAAATGTCGATTTGAGTATAATGGTAGCTTGCTTAAGTACCATTGAGATTTGTTAAACCTCTTTCTAAATTGGACAAGTATGTATTTGAAATCAATCTAAGTTTTATAATAATTTTAAGTAAATTCTTACAGGAATTAATAATGCCAATTATCAATAATAATGTTCAAATTTGGTTTAAATTAATGATGTTGGAGTTGATTTAAAGTACTAAAGGTTTAAAGTTAATTATTACTTAAATTAAAATGTTTTCAAGTTAATTATTATTTAACTAAAAATGTTTTAAGGATAATTATTACTTTAATTAATTATGTTTTGAAGTTAAGTATATTTATTTTAATTAATAACGATTAAGCTAATTATCCTTTAAATCAATGAGTTGTCTTACGTTAGTTAATCTTTAAAATTAATGATGCTTATAAGTTCATTTATTTAAATATAGGTATTTAAAGTTAATTAATTATTTAATAACAAGTTTTAGATTAATTAATTACTTTATTAAATGGTATTTAAGTTGATTAATTATTAATCATGATGTTTAAACTTAGTTAATCATTTATTAATTATATTTAAAATTAATTTAATAATGGAGTTTTAATTAACTTAAGAATATGCTTTAAATAATAATATTGTTTTAAAAAAGAGGTTTAAAGCTAATCAGTTTGTTTTAAAAAAGGGGTTTTTCTTAGTGAAAAGAACTAGGTAAAAAGGTTATATTATGGGAAGAGATCTTGGATTTAGGAAAAAAAGGATTGGTTTTATAAAGTTTTAATTGGATCAATTATATTAATCAAGTTATGAATCAAATAAATAAGTAGTCCTCCTTAATTTCGGTATTAAGGAAGCATTTCCCTGCTTAACACTGAAGGATTAGTTATTGGGATTCCTAATAACTGTGTTTTCAAAGACATATGTTGTGATCCGTTTAAAAGGAAATTGAAAATAAAAAATCTTACTCAACTGGTTTGTGAATATACTTATACCGGTGAGATAAGTGTATAGATATTTTGGTAAGTAATTTAAGAGATTTAATTAATAAGAGATTAATTAAATGAGGCTTAGTGATTTTCATGGGAAATTGAATCTGTGATTGATGTGTGTTTATTTGATAGTTAAATAACCAACTATCAAAATCTTGGTCTGTTTTTAACTCTGGAAATATCTAGAGGAAACACGAGAATTTAGAGTATAGTTATCTTAGATGATACTACTATATGTATAAACTCGTTGTGTTCTTCTAGGACAAATGATAAGGAGATCCATCCACTTGAACGGTTAGGGGATGATCCCCGCTCTTATCTTGTCTGTTTATTTCCGAAAGAATTGAAGTTGAGTTTACCGAAAACTATTAAACGTTGGTTCAAAGAGACCGAGATTGGATAAGTATGAATTATCTGAAAACCACTTCGATCCAACTCAACCGTTCTAATTGAAGACATCTCGAAGATGATGGGATCGAAGACGGAGCTCTTGAAGTGCAAGGGCTACTTGCTACTAATCCCGAGGGTGATACCAAAATGGATGTAGTAGAAGTAGTGCCTTTTGTTTCATTTAAGCCTAGACGAACTTGTATGAATGGATGTTGGCACTGCATTGCTACTTGGAGGGCAATGTTAGCATTCCAAGTAGGAAGCGCTAAAGGAAGTTAAAACGTAGCCTCAAGCCTCACCAATCAAAAATGACTAAAGCAGAGGAGATGTAACAGGGATATGTGGGTCGCTACCATTAGGGTATGATCATCACCTATCTAGATCGCTAATACATATTTGGTTGTGCATGAGTGCTCTCAAGGGAAAGGTTGGAAAGCAACCTGGGTGATGACATATTTGGTACTATCCAGTAAGGGGCGGGCCGGTCCTGTATTGGCAAAGGTCGATAGGTTCGACCCTAGTACATTTTATCTAAAGGTGTACTATTCGAAGGGTGGTCCTTTACCTTGTCATCGTATAGAATCCATTCTCTAATAAGTGCCGTACAAACTTAGTTTTGCGCAACTATGTTGAAATATGAGATGCAAGCATTTCAGTTATTATATATATATTTTTTCAACCATAGACATTATTATAATATCATTGGGTTTCCTATAGAAATGATTTGGTTATCGTAAGGTAAAAACCCATCCATGTTTATGCGCGACGTGGTCTTACGAGATACCTTTGTATTTAAAGGTTTTTATACGATATAATAATTTTTTTTTGTGATTTGAGTTTCTCACACTAGTTTTACCAGACTAATCCGGGCGTTGTTTTTCTTATAATGCTTAGGTCAGACTGGCATATTTTCCAGATTACCTTTGGATGCATTGGAGCTCAGGAGATGAGCTGGAGGCCAAGACGTATCTACGTATTTCTTTATATTCCACTATATGGCTTTGTTGTATTTATCAGAAACTATAAGGACGGGTATTATAACTGTCCAGGTAGATGATATGCTAGTACTCTGATGGATGTATGTATATAAAAGTATTCTTTGTAAAGATCATTGCTACATTATAGATTATTTGTTACAATGTGCGATTCTGTGTTGTTTAGTTTCTTATGTTCCGTATTTTCTTTCTTTCACCCCTAATGATCTATCTTTCGGATGACTAAATGATCGGCACACAAATATTGAGAATGTATCATGTGTTGTTTTTAGTAGTAAGAAAGGCAGATCGTTACATTCTACTTGTTTTTACAAACACTAAGCTTTGTTTCGAAAAGGGTGGGTAACCTATATTTTATCTATGTCATCGACGTCCTCCTCGATATAGAGTTTTAATACTTAAAAGAATTTAAGTGATGTCTTCGACCTTGAATAGTGGTCGACGACGTTGTAACTCCATGGGTTTCACATGTTATTTTATTAAAAGTGGAGAGCTTTAAGCTCCTTTGCCGACGTTGTTGTTGACGTCGACATAGATTTTTATCAAATAAATTAAAGGCAGTGAGCCTTACGTTTTGAGATTTTGACTTTGATCATCGAGGATATCAATACATTTTTAATTATAAATTTTGATATTATCATTGGGGATACCAATGAAGATTATTTTCGACATGCTAAGTATTTTAAGAAATTCGGCAGTATCATTAAGGATACCAATGTACTCAACTTTTTAACTTTGATATTGCTTATTGCGGATACCAATGTATTATTGACATTGATTATTGGGGTACCAAGGTTGTATAAACTCAACATTAAACATGGGGGATAACAATGTTTATTCTTTAATAAGTTCGATATGGAACATTCGGGGATACCAATGTATGTCATTTTGAGATGATATAACTTTAAGGGAAATAATCTAATCGGGGACACCAATAGACGTGGGTTAAACATGTGGGTAACATGAATTAAATTGTTAAATGATGAGTTCATAGTCATCCTAGGAAAACTATGGGATGTGAGATGGATAGTCCACGTCACACCGAAGATGGATAGTCTCTATAAGGTTAATGAATGGTTTATAGTCATCCTAGGAAAACTATGAGGTGTGTGATGAATAATCCACATCATTGTAAATTAAATGGAACAAGTGTGATGGATAGTCCACATAATTTAAACAACGAAACCATATGTGATGGGTAGTCAATATGGTAGGGGATGGGTAATCCAAGTCAAAATTGCATGTGAGATGGATAGTCCACATAATTATGTATATGTTTGAGATGGGTAGTCCATATAATTATAAGGTGAGTAGTCAAATTAAAATAAGATGGATAATTAGTTTAAATTGTGATGGATAGTCATTTTAAATTTAGATGGGTAATCCAGTATATGTTGCATAACTGTAAATGCTATTTTTATGTTCTAATCATTATGGTCGCAGGAGCATAGTATAGGTTAATTAGTTTTGGTTAAGGTATTAGTGAAGGGAAAACCCATTCCACTCAACGGCATGGTCTCACTAGGTATCTATTTAGTTCGAGATGGTAGGTTCTTATTCACACCAGACTTTAGTCTAACCCGAAGTTTTTGTTTTTCCCCTTAAACTCTCGGTACTCATATGAGTAGGTCGGGAGTAAGGATTTTCAGGTTTCTAGCTAGACGAATAAGCTTACGAAGAAGTGCAGGAGGCAATCTAACTATTATGAGCTTTATCTATTTCCACTGTGTAGTTTGGTTTTGTTTATTTGGTTGTAATGGCAAAGTTGTATAATTGCCAAGTATTTGACTCTGATCAACCAAGGAGGCATCTTCATATATTGCACTTGGAGTATTTTGTAATAGTTATATTTTCTTTGAACGCGGAATTGCAAATGAAATTATGTAATGAACATGAAATCATATTTTGAAATGGAATGTAAAAGTTAATTCTGAATCGTGTTTGATAATTTTGCATATTCATGTGCTTCTAATTATTGGTATGATTAACATAGCCGCAATTTATCACTGGGGATTAATAACTATGGATGACTGCAGCTTCCGTAGCGGTTAGTTTTGGGATCAGAACGTGGGATATTACACTTACCTCCCATCCATCTATATAACCCGGGATGAAATGAAAACTACGGTGAATGGATTGCAAGAAAGGATGATGGCTCGCCAAGAAGAAATGATGGGGAATTTCTTCAGGAGAATGAGTCAAACATAAATAGTTAGAGTTGCGGCAAACCAGAACTATAGACATGAAGCTGAAGCGAACATACCTGGAAGCGGAGTAGAACGAACTGGAGCAAGAACCGATCAAACGGATCGGTACCGATCCAAAGCATGGATCGGTACTGATCCCCAAGAGCTCGGGGGTATGGGTTGTGTTGGCCTAGGAAGAAGTGACGTGCATCCTGGAAATGATGCGAGCAATTGAATGTGAATCAGAATGTAAAAGCACGACCGGAGGAGTACATGCCAGAATTCCCTCGTGGAAACGAAGGGAACGCTGAGAATGCTAACTTGAGAATACCTTTGAATGACTATGACAGACTTGCTGAGATGGTGAGACGAGCTTTGAGGGGTGAACTGCTTAACCAGAGGCTAGGGGATGTGAATAGGAGTCCATTCACTTCGAATATTCGGTACGGTAGGAATCCACCCGATTTCAAGTTACTTACGTTGGATACGTATGATGGAAAGACCTATCCAAATAGTCCATTTCATGAGGTACATCCGACACATGGAGGTGTTGGGAACGTCTGAAGAGGTCATGGGAAAGTGTTTTCCTTTATACCTGATGGATTTGGCAGCATTATGGTTTAGACAACTACAGGATAGTTCCATTAGCACAGAGACCGAGTTAGTAAACAAATTTGTGAAACAGTTCCAGGTCCATATCTCACGACCCAAAAATGTGATGACACTAGCTAGTATGAAGCAGAGGGCCAAAGAGACCCTTGGTAATTTTTTAACAAGGTTCAATACAGTGGAAAATGCCGTCGATAAGTTAGACCCGTCAATTGATTTGATGCGGTGTTTTCAGGAATAGCTGCTACGACGATTTCAAAGTTGTTTTGGAATGGATCCTCTGATGGATCTCATAGAATTTTGTCATGAGGTCGAGAGATACATACGTCAAGAGGACGTTGAGGCTGATCAGGAAGAAATCAATGATGTGGATGGCAGAGGACCGCCCGAAGAAGTATCTAGCAAAGGCAAAGGAAAATGAAAGATGGATGATGGCTTTGAAGGATCAAAGCAGTAAAGAAGGGAACCAAATTTCTCTTCTTACACGATTTTGAATGAAACCTTAGAGCGGATTTATCTGAATACTAGGGGACATATCCCTATCAGAAGCTAGCAAGGAGAAAACCCATAGACTGTGAGAGGATGTCCATAAAATACAACTATTCCATGAGGTGGAATGGGCATAGCGATTGCAAACACTTACGCGATATGATCGAAGAACAGGTTAGAAATAAACAACTACAATAATATGTGAAAAACCGAGCTGCGATGGTGGAATAAGAGCAACCGTCGTCTACAACGAATGGAAATGACCTTGGATTGAGGTCGAGGGTAGTTATCTCTTGATTGGGAGGGTTTCGTTCTTACACTCTATTTTCCCTTTCGATAAAGAATGCAGTAATACAGTCTAGCCGCTTACTCGTGTACGGGATCCCGATCGGTCCATGGGCATATTCTGAGTTGGATGCTAGGCTATAACGCTTGATGTGACGATTATCTAGATATTAGATTTTATGTTTTTAATTTCGAATTTGATTTCATTAAACGAATCCCTAATTATTAAAATCCACGTTGAATGTGATGACTGATATTGAACGCTTTAAGTTTCGTCTGTAGAGACGGGATCAGAGTGCAAGAAGTAAGTCCCCTCACTGGAGAGTGAGCGGACGGGCTTGCTTATCGTTCAATCCCCTCGTCGAAAAGTGAGCGGGTCGGCTCAACAATGGTCCAGAGAGACCATGGATTTGATTATTGGTCCCAAACGACCATAGACTTGGTTAATTGTCCAGAGAGACTACGGATTTGATTATCAGCCCCAAACAGCCATAGACTTGATTAATAGTTCGGAGAGACCACAAATTAAATTTGTCGGCCATGAATGGCCATAGACCTGATTAATGGTCCGAATGGACCACCGATTTGATTATCGACCTCGAACAGCCATAGACATGATTAACGGTCAGGAGAGACCACAGATTTAACTATCGGTGCTAAATGGTCATGAATTTAATTAATGATTCAAAGAGATCATCCCCTTAACTTAAACATTAAATGATCCAGAGAGATTGCATATTAAACTAAACATTGAACGATCCAGAGAGATCGTGTGTTAAACTAAATATAAAATGATCCAGCGAGATCAAACCTTAGAGCAGATACAGATTTGATAAACAGATTTGAACGCCTTGTAATTAGAATAGACTGATAAATCTCGGATAAACATGGGATGATTTTAATATATTCTTAATAACTCCAAATGAAATTAAAATGATGATGATGTATAGACTACACTTAGGTAGAGTCTAGAGTCTTAGGCTGTAATAGATTTGGAATGACCCATAATTGACAAGAGAATCTAACGGAACAAGATGTTTCGTGATAGCTTGATCGGCTGATGACCAGGAAATTCAACTACTAATGTCCAATCAACTTCAACATTTGTTCTTTAGCAAATCACACCTTCCATTTGTAAGGCGTGCTTTGGGGGGAAAGTGTTGTCCCACCTTTTGACTAGGTAGTATATAGACAAACTTGACGAGTCAAACTTCAAAGTTATCAAGGCAAGACGTCCGGAGAGATGACCACGAAGCTCGAAACTCAAGTATGACCAAGATCACAAAGTGAAGATAAAACCACCATAAAAAGGAAGAGACAACGATCCAACATCTTGGATCGGTACCAATCCACGGTAATTTGTCCATTTTTGCCCAACTTCTGCTTATCCACTCTTCCTTATGCTAGCCTGTTCCAAGTGTTTTTTTGTCGATCCCATGCAATTCTCTATCGATCACCATGAGCTGTTGAAATCAACAACTTCATTCATCTATAGAACCATCGCTTGGACTTAGAAACAAGCAAATAATGGTGCGAACAAGTATGGTATCACGAAACTAACCAAGAGTTGAGCTTAAACAAAGAGTCCATAACGACCAATTTTACTATCTCATGGATCAGTACCAATCCACGCCAATGGATCGGTACGGATCTATGATTTTTGCTGAGGTGGCACCTATATTTTCTGGAGAACCAATCTTGGGCATGGAGAACGAGGTGGAGATCTTCTGGCGGGATTTTAGGCTTCATATCTCTATAAATAGGAGGCTATGACTCATTTCTAAGGATCTTTTTTGGCTCTCTCTCTCTTACTCTATTTTCTTGTAATCACACTTAGATTTATATCGATCTAAAATGGATTTATACCGATTTGTAAGAACTGTACTCGAAAAACACAATATAATAAACGGAAACTTGAAGTGGATGTAGGTCGGAGTATGCCGAATCACTATAAATCTTGTGTGTTTCTATTTCTTACTCATTTTTCATTTACTTTTTTACTTTTTATTCTTTACTCAATCTATTGGGTGTTTGTGTCATATTTGGTTCAAATAATATTTTAAAGTCGAATGCTTTTCAGATATAAAAGTTTTAATATAAAATTTTAAAATATATTTGTATAATATAATATTTAAATTATGAAATCGATGTGATTTAAATAATATATTAAATTAATTTTTTTTAATATGCCGTGAGTATAAAGAAGCATACACACACATATGTATGTAAAAAAATTTAAATTACATAAGCATACAAGCATACAACCATTCCGAATGTGACGATATACCGATATGCTAGATTCGTCATCTATCGATCTGAACATCATATAATATATAAATGACAGAACATAAAATGTAATCATAGATCTGAAACATACCTTCACTAAAACATATTGAATACACATAAAAATAAAGAGATTGACTCCTTGAACGAGATTCCAATTCAGCAAGGTGTTAGCTTCTGAACTGTTGACCTCCCGCTATTGAAAAGCATTTGTTTTTATTTGATTTGAGCTTGGAAATGGAAGAGAGGATAGGGATGATTCTCGACTAGAAATGGCATAGATGGAGGCTCCAAAAAGTTGTAGAAGTGTGTGGGTTATGATGCTTTTATGGAGGACATAATATAGAGATAAAGTAGGATCTAGATACCCTTATTTCTCTTATTCATTATCTTCGTCTTATCCTATCAAAACCAAGCCTCTTTGCCATCATATGGCCACCATATACCTGATCTCATCATGGCCAAAAATCCCCTTGCCCAGGCTTCAAATCCATTTCAAGCCCGTATAATATTTATAACATTTAAGTCTAATTTAAACACGTATCAATATCATACATCGATAAATATATTTATAACTGTTATAAACATATTTATTAATATTGTTTAGAAAATCAAATAAAATTTTATAATTATACTTTTATAAATATTAATTAATTTATAACAATTACAAATTAATTAAATCATTTAGTCAAATGAGTATTCAACGTTTCGGTTGTTTGACTCTTAGTTGTAGTTTGGTCGGCAGTTAATATCGTACTATTTGAATATTAACATTCACACGTCACTTAGCAGGTGGTGTGATATTTGGCCAAATTTATCATTTACTTTGTTTCGGTAAACTATAATTTTACTTTATTAAGCATTATCCTGTAATGACTATTATTTACACCAATTCTTTTCATCAAAACTATACACTTTGGACTTATGGAATTTGGTAATGGTCAAAATTCCAATATCGTCCATATTCAATTCTATAGTCCAAAACACTAAGTCCTTAGTTCAATAATAACAATTATTATTAATCGAACTACTCTGGTCAGAGATTTTGACTTTGAGTCGACTTGAGTTGACCGTGACTAACCCCATACAACTTGGGAGACAAATCCTCTTTTGAATAGTGTTTCACTTCTAATACTTTCACTCGACCCAATTATAGTCACCCGATGGACATATTGACATGATTTAACTATGATCAAAGCCGAGCTTTCATTTTGAAAATCAACAGTATTCTCAAATCGAGAGGACTGTGTAAATTAGTCACATCGATATTTTTTGTTTGATCTTAGTTATATTAACCAATAGAAAACTATCAAGTGAGTCATTCTATAGTTATCCAACAATAATCATTACTAACCCCTTGGTGCTTCCAGTAGTCATGATTAATACACTATCCAACATTTGGAGAGTGTTACATACTTTAGTCTAAACGAATGCATCGATATCCAGTCTCGATTACAACTATTGTGATACAATGCTCATGATTACAACTATTTGTAATTACTATCACAAACGCATCCTTTATGGATTTTATGTTAAATATATTTTAATTAAATATTTAATTATTTATAACACATTGTAGAAAATATATTACAGAAAGAAAAACACCTTCATTATGAACGAGAATTGATTACAAAGTTAATTAGTTTACAATAAATTACAGAATTGCCCATAGGACGTACCCCTAACTCTATTAGTCTCCCAGTTGCACTTGGGGTCGACCGAGCTATATCCTTAGTGAATGGATCTGCTATGTTGTCCTTGGTATCTACCATTTGTATCATGACCTCTTTCTTCTCAATGAATTCTCTAATGAGGTGGAACTTCCGAAGAATATGTCGCGACTTCTTGTGTACTCTAGGTTCCTTTACGACTTGAATCGATGCATTCATTATTAAAAACCAGGTCATTTGTTTCGGTTGTTTACCCCTTATTGCTTCGGTTCAACAACCAAAGCAAATAAAGATGAAGTAACAGGCCAAAACATGTTGCTCGGTTGTTGAAACGAAGCAAAAAGGACCATTTGCTTTGGCTTTTTAAACAATCGAAGTAATTGATTAAGGCTTTTGCTTTGGTTTTTTCATGATTACTGAAGCAAATGACACTCTTTTGCTTCGATTGTCACCTGACAACCAAAGCAAAAAAGGTCATTTGCTTCGTTGTCATGACCTAAGCAAATGTAAGCTGAAGCAAAAATAATAATTTAACTGTCAGTTGAAGCAAAATACAAATCATTATGCACATAAATATTACATATATCAACACACAAAAGTAGACATGTTGCACATTGAAAGTTGACATATAAATTATTGCACCATACTTAAATTATTGCATAATCAACCATATAAACAACCTGAATTATATACCATATTCTTAAATTATTGCACAATCAAATATTCTAACATTGTTACTAGCAGTTATCATATACAAATATATTGAGCAGAACAATGAAGAGATCTTAGAAATGATATGTATATTAGCAACAAAAGTCCGTGTATCTATATATCTATTTTTAGTTCATAATTGATGCCATGACATACAATTTCCAAATCTGGATACCATTTATTCATATATAAAAAATTCTAGATTTTGGATTATGTAAGAGCTACCTGGTACTAACTATATATAATAACATCAACACATTATATACCTCTTACTGCAAAGCATATAATGCAAAATTTGAAATTTAATATACTAACAGGACACATCTCAAGCAAAAATTGAAACTAACCGAATAATAGTATAACGTGATAATTAGTAACCAATCAAAAGGCGGTTGGTAAAATAGAAATGTTCATATACCTGATTGAAAAGAGAAGTTTCTTCACTTCCACTCAAGCCTATAAACTACTTCCTTTAATTTTGAAAGAGCCAAATAGCTAACTGCACAAGAAAAAGAAAAATATGGTTAACCCAAGGTGTATTGCATGTATTCAAGTAGTATTTACAACATTTTCACCTAGATCATTGAATCAAACCTCGACTTCTTGTAATTCCACAACTAAAGGAATTGCATCAATATAATCATCAAATAAATTTTAACTAAACAAACAAAAAAAAAGAAAAAAAGGTTTGCAAAAGCACTACTATTGAATTCCAACAACCAAAGAGGTTTAAATAAAATTGAATTTTTTATATAAAAGATTAGGCACATTTTACATTTAAGATTATCATTATTTTCTATTGTCAAATGAATATCTAAGTCTTATATTTAACTATAGTTTTTTCATACTTCTGTACAAGCTATAGATATGCACTAAGGCAAGTGCCTCAGCTTAGAATTGAGGCACTGAGGTATTCGCCTCAGTTGTGAACTAAGCAAATGCCATAGTTTTCTCCTAAAGATTGCACATATATTAGTTTCTTACCGACCTGATAGAAATATCATATCTTAAATACATTATTTTTCTTGCAAAATTAAACCATTTATAAGCTATTATTAACAAGTTATCTTAAAATAAATATTATATTTTCTCTTCTATTTCTTCTATAGGAATAAAGAATATATTGGGGTAATACATCCATTGTAGTTTACTTAAGTTAGATGAATAAACATGCTCTATTGACCAATCTCCCACTGCAAACTTGCTAGTCAACTCTAGTCTTAAAACATATTATCAATAACCTTTAGCACTCTGTTTATTAAGCATAATGCTTCCCTATCAAGTGATGATATGTGTGCTTGTTTCTTACTAGTGGTGTGATCTGGCATTATATCAAATACATGAAATGTGGTTCTAAGCAATAAGACTACACCAACCATTATATCGTAGATCTAAACGTTAACTGCTAGTGATTTTTAACTTACTAAGATACATAGTTTGTCATTAACGAATTTATTTGACTTCCTTTGCTCAAATTCAATTTAAACCAAAAATAACAATGACTTTATATCGAAGGTGATCATGTTGAGATTAATGAGAGAAAAACAGCTACTAGATCAATGAAAGTTTAACAACCATGAGTTTAGCAGAATTGGAATTGCTAAAATGTAACTGGTCAATATTCAAATTCATTAATCAAAGGTGATTTTATATCAAGGATGTTCATGCTAATATAGATGAGAGGTTATTGACTAGATTACACAAAATTGTATATGTATATCAAAGATTCTTTAAACAATAGTGGTATAACAAATTTGAATTTGCTAAATTGCATAGTATAGTTGGTCGGTTATAATTTCACTGGTGTTTATTACTTAAATGAGAACCCATGGTGACTTTACATCAAAGGCGATCATGTTTACATACATGAAATGAGGTTCTTGACCAGATTAATGAAACACAATAAATTGTAACTAAGTTTCTTTAACCAATGGTGTGGTTGGTCAACATCACATTCATTAGCTTTTACTGCACACTCAAGAACAAAGGTAAATTCATATCAAAGGTAATCATGTTGAGATACATGAAATGAGGTTCTAAAGCAAATTAGAGAAACACTACCATTATTTCAAATATACTTGTAACATTGACTTTAGAATATTTAAACTAATCGGTGCTTTCTTAATCATATTTTAAACCAAAAATTAACATGACTTTATATTAAAGGTGATCATGCTAAGTTACATAAAATAGGGTCATATCCTAATCAGAAAAGCAGTAGCATCAACATAATTTATGTAGATCATCAATAATAAATAAAGGAACAAAAAGAAATAACACTCCTCATAATAGTAATACTAATTCAAATACAGCAAAACCATATAAACTAAATATTTTAAAGCAGAAATTATCTTTTATTAATCATTGTGAGAGCAAATAAACTTATTAATCATCAAATTTAGCATTTGTATCGATAATAATAGTAGTATTTTTTTATATTCATTTTAATAAATAAGTTATTCACTTAATTAAAAATTAAAGTAAATATAAAACCACTAATTTTTATTTGATTCTAAAATTCAAAATTTTCCTAATTGACATATTATTATTTATTAATCAAAATCCCTGCATAAATGTATTGATATATTACCTCATTGCATGCTTTGAATAGTAACTTCAAAATTTTAATCATATCATATGTTAATTAAGTTATTTCAGTTATATAGATTTAATGTGCATACTTTATGATATTATTACATCAAACGGAGAATTTAGGGCACAATTGTGATGAAGTTAGCATACTTCATTTGTGTTTGAACAGTAATTTGTTTTTGATGAATTCAGTCCAAGCATTAAACTCAGATCACCTAACCTCCAACATCAAACAATAATGTATTCATAATTAACAACTGGCAGGACTTTATTTTCATGTAGCAAACTACCTAAACTCTAACAACAAACTCTACAAATTACTCAGTTTCTTGTTTTAGATAAATTGAAATCAATTCAAGTATCAAACTCAAATAACTTACAAATATTGAACTCAATTCAAATAATAACCTCAAGCAACATTAACTAATTCAATTCAAATTGGACGTACAAAAGAAAATTGGTTTTCAAATTACCCAATAAGAGGTAGAAGTGCAAGGTGGAAGATGGAGTCATAGATTAAGGCAACTTTGAGGTGCTAGGGTTTTTTGGAGTCGTCGCCTCAGAATTGGAGTCCTTGCATCGTGGAACCTAGAGTCCTCGTCTCAGAATTAGAGTTGTCGTCGCCCGCCGAGTCACGACCATCACTGTCGAATAGTCACTGTCACCATCAGAGTCTTGAGTTGCGTGCTGCACCTACTACTGTGTCATGATGCCGATGTGATCTTTTTTTGCTAGAATTTGGAGGGGTTTTGGGTTTGGACGGGAGAAGAGAAAAAAATTAGGAGGGAATGAAAATGTTTTACCACCTAAAACTTATGCTTTGGTTTTTTCTATCGTCATTTATTTTATTTAGAGTTCTGTTGCTTTGGTTGTTAATACAACTGAAGAAAATAAATGACATATTGGGTTGCAAGGGTCTATAACTTCAGCTGTTATTGTGAGACCGAAGAAAATGATACTATTTGCTTCGGTTGCTAACACAACCGAAGTAAATGAGGCGAGTCAATAGACATATTATGCGTTAATGATTGTTATCACAGAAAAATTCCATTAGATTCTCGGTATCGGGAATCACTCTGAGCTCATCCAAAAACTTATGCATCCAGAATGCTTCTTTAGCTGCTTGATTGAGGGCGATGTACTTTGCCTCCATAGTCGAATCTGGGCCAGCCCGCAGCGGAAGTAATGGGTGGATTTCAAAAAAAATTCCATTTTGGATCTTTAATGGGTCTATGAAGTCTAGTTTATTTAGAAAATTTCTAAATTTCCTTTTAAATGAAATTATTTTTTATTCATATCTATAATATGGTTTTATATTAAGTAATTAATATTATAATATAGACACACACGTATCACATAAACGTATATATGTGTGTGCATGTGTCATATAGCAATCCATGCAAGGTTTAGCATGCCCTTATACAAGTGTTCGGATTTACGCCGTAATAGACATGTCAGCTTATCTATGATATAAATATATCATTCAAATGTATGTTTACATACTTTATTTATGTAAAATATTGCAAATATATATATATATATACACACACACACATATTATATATATGGACACACACACATATATGAAATTTATAACATATATATATATACATGTATGTATGTATGCATATGTATGTGTTTGAAATTATTTAAGATTATATTAAAGATTTATTTATTTATTTTATTGTAAATTCGAAATCAAAATCATTTTTTAAATAAACGTATATTATATATATATATATATCTTATAAATAATTTAATATATATACATATAAATTATATTTAAATGTTATATATATGCATAAAGTATATGAAATAAATATATGCATATTATAATGCTTAAGACAAAAGTTGTTTTTTTACTAATTTTTAAATGTTTATATACATTAATTTTTGAAAGTAAATTGCAAATTCAAATATTCCAACAAAATTTTGAAGATATTTTAATATTTTACTTATATATTTTATAATTAAATAGCTTTTAAAATCAATTATTAATTTTCAGCTATGATTTAAAATTTAAATTATATAAAAATTAATATTAATTTATTTGCCGAAAGTGTTATTAGATGTAAATTTAATTTTATAAAATTTATAACATATTTTGTATAATATATATATATATATATGTAGATATGATGTATTAATATAACTTAACGATTTAAACAATATTTAAAAATAAACAAACAAACAAACAAATAAATATAATTATTTTAATTATGCTGAAAGTCCATTAAGTATAAAATTTTAGAACTATATTTTTTTATGCTATAAGAATTAATATTTGAATTATGAAGCTAGTATAATTAAACAATGTATATTAATTAATTTTAAAAAAATCAATTTTTTTCGTGATTATCAAAGGCATATACATAAAAAAATTATTTATTTTTGTATTCAAGTATATAAACAAACAACCATTCTGAATGTGATAATTTATTGATATAATAGAATCATCGCCTAACTAACAAATAATATGTGATATATATTTTACCTAAATATTATTATATAATTGTAAATCAGAAAATTACCTTATCTTTAAAGCCTATTAGTACACCTTGAAAGAAATCAACTCCTTGAACCAGCGGACGGCTTTACTATATCCTCCTCAGGAGTTTACCGGTCCGCCGGGTTCTCCTGGGTTTACAAAAAAAAACTCCTTGAACCATTATAAACATATATATAATAATATTTGTTCATTAAATAAAAAATAAATTTTATAATTAATATTTCATAAATATTAATTAATTTAATTAATTAATAACAATTAAAAATTTGTTAAATTGTTTAGACAAAAGAGTATTCAATGTTTCGATTGTGTGACCCGTTAGGTGGTAATTTGGTTAGCGATTAATATCGAACTATTCGAATATGAACGTTCATACGTCACTTAGCAGGTGGTATGACATTTTGGTCAAATTTATCACTTGCTTAGTTTCGGTAAAATGCAATTTTCTTTGTTAAACATTGTCCGGTAGTGATTGTTATTTTACACTTATTCACTTCATCAAAACTGTATCACTTTAATCTTATGGAATTTGGTAATGGTTAAAATTCCAATATCGTCCATATTCAACTCTATAGTTCAAACACATATACCTTGGCTCAATAATAACAACTATTATTAACCGAAATGCTCTGACCATAGACTTTGAATTTTAGTTGACTTTAGTTGACCGTGATACTAACCTCATATAACTAAGAAGACGAATCCTCTCCTGAATAGTGTTTCACTTCCAATGCTTCCACTCGACCCAACTATAGTCGTTCGATGGACGCTATGCCACGATTTAACTACAATCAAAGCAGAGCTTTCACATTGAAGATCTATAATATTCTCAAGTCAAGTGAACCATACAATTTTGTCACATCAATATTTTCTTTTTGACCTTAGTTATATTAACCAACAGAAATCTATCGAGTGAGTTATTCCATATTTATCCAATAACTATCAGTACGTAACCCTTTGGTTCCCCTAGCAGCCATGAGTAATACATTGTCCAACATTTGGAAAGCATTACAGACTCTAGTCCCAATGATGTATCGATATCCAGTCTCGATACATCTTGACTAGGAATATTTAAAATGATGTATTTATTTTTATTATGATAAATTACTCATGGTTACAACACTGTAACTATTATCATAAAGCATATATTTATGGATTTTCTATTAAATATACTTTTAATTAAATTATTTAATATAACATATTATATCAAATATATAATAGAAAAAAACACCTTTTATTTCGAACAAGATTGGTTATCGAGTTAGACATATGAAACAAATTACATAATTGCCCCTAGAGCATACTCTTAACTCTATCAATCTTCCACTTGCACTTGGGGTCAATTATGGAATATTATTTCAAATTTACTAATTGGTTTCCTCAAAACCAGTCGGGTCAGTCCCTTAGTGAATGGGTATGCTATTATGTTTCAATCATCTACTTTGTTAGTCAACTTTCTTTGACGTTGATAAACTACCTTTATTATGTGGAACAATTTGAAGTATGTCCCTCGACTTCTAGTAAGCTCCAAGTTTCATTATGAACTATATCGCAACATTATTATCATATAATAATATTATGGAATCTCAATATTTGAAATCACCCCTAACTTAGTTACAAAATTTGTGCGACTATTGTATATACATTGCTTTTATCATGGTGCTATTCATGGCGACATACTTAGTCTTTTCATTGAATCAACAACAGTCTTTCATTTGGAACATTTCCAGCTTAAAGATTCTTAACTTGAATTTATTATTGACATATTATACTCAGTATCACTTACGAAGTTTGAGTTTGAATGCTTCTTCATAAGGAGTTCATTATTTTTGTAAAAAATTCTCTAGTATTTTATAAATACAAGAGAACACTTCGAACAATCTTAGTGATATCAAATTGGATTTGATATTTGCTTCATGTATCAAATACAGAAACAAATCATGATAACATGTATGATAATTCCTATGGCCAATATATAAGGGATCCATCTTGCATATTCCGTATTAAATATTTTAATAAGGTGTCGTTGCATATTGTTTAGGACAGTTCCGATATCTTTTATACTTACTATAAAAGACACCATTTACAAATTCCAACATCGAGTATTAAACTAACTAAAACTTATTTTAATACAAGTACATCGTTAACAATCAACAATGTGTTGTTTACTTATGCTTTAGTAATATCTATGAACCATTTAACTTTCTTTCTTATGACCACTAGGCCTGTAAACGGATGCTGAAGGATATGGATAGTGATTTGTCTGTATATTAGAATATGAAAATCTGTATCTGAATCCATATCCTATATAGTAGATATTTACTGAAGCATATCTATATCCATATCCACGGATATTTCTAGATATCCAAAAATATCCGTATCCGGCTTAACAAATATGGATATTCTTGGATATATTATTCGAAAATATCTGTATTCGAAATTTAAAATTGTATATTGGATGTTTTTGGATAATCAAAAATATCCGATAATTAAACATTAAAACTGTATTTTGCACTTTTAATTGCAAAAATTGACAAAATATAACACAAGATTGATTCATAAAATATTTCAAAAATAGCTCAATACATGAAATCAATAGTACTTCATCGCACAAACTCCATACACATCCAATAAATATTTTATGATTGCCCAAAATATAAAAATAACATGACATAAAATCAATACATGTAGGTCATATTAAACTCCATACGATAAAGGTTCTAAGAGTATTTCCAACATAAGGAAACATAAGACATAAAATGTAGAAGCATATACATTTCTTGAATTATAATCAATACCAAAAAATAAAAATGGTGCATAAATTTTTGCATTCATTTTCCATTGAGTAGTTAGCAACTTCTCCAAAAATATACCTCTGCAAAAAACATAATTAAGCATTAGTGATAAAAATAAAAATATTAGGCCTATGCATGATTATATAATAAAGTATGCTACTTGAAATTGCAATGCAACTATACAAGCTTGCATAGTTGCACTTGCACTGCAAGCTTGCAACTATGCAAACTTGCACCCGCAAGTTTGCAACCATTCAAGACCTGCACATGCATGCTTGCAGCAGCAAGCTTGCCCCATTGCAAGCTCACATCTATGCAAGCTTGCATGTTAATGGAGTATTAAAACACTAAGTTAATCCTCCAGAACTGTCTAAAAGTATTAGCTTCTTCATTAAGAAAAAGGTATAAATGAAAATAAAAACACGTTCTTCGGAACTAGTTACACAGTATTAAAACACTAAGTTAATAGTTTAATCTTTTCATAAGTTAATAGTTTGACCAATCTTAAAGCACTAAGTTAATCCTCTAATTTATATCTCAACGATTCATAGAATTATTTTGTCAATTGCAAATCACATATTATTTTGTTTGTGAATTATAGTTCATAAGTGAATTATGTTTAATGTGATTTATCACTTCAGTACTTACTAGTTAGCTAATTATTTAATATGAGGATCAAAACCCTAAAACAAAAACAGATATAGGTGTCAAATGCTAAATGTTATTTGCTTGCTTAAACAGTGTTTGGCATTACTATATTATGTTGTAAGTGTAACCGACCATCCAAGGCCGGCCTTAGCCCAAAGCCACTGAAGCCTTCGCCTAGGCCCTCCGATTTTCTAGGGCCCAAAAATTCAAATTTTATTTTTGTATATGATTGTTTTTGGTTTATATGTATAAGATGTCATCCTTTAAATAAATAAAAGTGTGTGCAGTGTGGTGGTAAGATGTTGTACTTTATTTTTAGGCCATGGGAGTTTAAATCTAGTGTTGTGCGTTTTTTTTTTCGATAATCAATTTTTGTTTTAGTGTAATTGTTTTTTAGACTTATTTTAGATCTTTAGGCCTTAGGCCCCTACCAAGCTAGAACCGGCCCTGCGACCATCGATAGGTTAAGTTTGAATTTGACAAGCATATTAAAACAAAGATGATAGAAAATATTAATCGGAGATGGATCTTTCTATGATAAGCTAACCAAATGCCATTTGTCAAATCTGGTAAGATGCAACCAAAGTTGAAATAAACTCACTGGCTTAAGTCCAATAATTGATGGTCTAACTTGAGCTTCAATCCTATCACAAAATAAACAAAAATGCAATAACACAAAGGTGGTAATACAATTTTTATTTTTAGGATATTGGGTAATATATAATTATAATCATTGTCATCGTCTTTGATAAACAATTATTTACCATTAACTACAGCGGCAAAAATTGCGCAATTACTCATCAATACAAGGACTTGAAGAGATAAGTGGTTAATAGAGACATGCAAATAAATAAAACACCAATATGCTAGTAAAATACTTGAGGTAAGTGTGCACACTTCGAGCTAAATAAGTGAAACTTGGTTTAAAATCAATAACCAGCATCAAAATTGTTACCATATTACCGCCAAATAATGCACTGTTTATTTTGAAAATACCGATGCAATGTGCATGCAGTATAAGTAAGCTTGCCGCAACAAGCTTGCACCAGCAAGCTTCAAAGTTGTACATTGCAAGCTTGCGATTTTTGAATGGTTTATGCATGTATTTGATGCACCAATGGTCTTACTGTCACAACTTGATGAGGTGCTTGTCATTTTCAACACTCTATAATAACAAAATTAATTAATTTCATTAACTATTTTTGTAAAATAAATTTCATTTAATTTTTTATTAAAATATATATATATTTCAACAACTCGCATCAAAGTTGTTACCAGATCATCGCTAAATAACGCACCGATCATTTTGAAAATACTGATGTAATGTGCATATAGTATAAGCAAGCTTGCAGCAACAAGCTTGGACTAGCAAGCTTGCAAATTTGTACATTTGCAAACTTTCAATTGCGCAAGCTTGAGATTTTTGTAGTTTTAGATGGTTTATACGTGTATTTGATGCACAAATGGTCTTATTATCATAACTTGATGAGGTGTTCGTCATTTTCAAAACTCTATAATAAAAAAATAAATTAATTTCATTAACTATTTTTCTAAAATAAATTTCATTGACTTTTTTTATAAAATAAATATATTTCAATATAAAACTTATTTTGTTAACAAATTTCATCGACTATTTTTTGGGATGTCTATCACAACTTTAGTTTTTATTAACAAATTTTGACCAACGAAATTTATTATATTATTTCATTAAGAAATTTATTTTATTATTTCACTAACATTTTTTTCAGTAAATAAACTTCATGATGTTATTTTATTAACTGGTTTTATAATCAAATTCATACAAACTTCAGATATTATCAAAAGATTTATATCAAACTTCAGATTATATCAAACTTTAGATTTTATCACCAAAGCAAAGAGAGGATATTTTACTTGAAACACTGTTTTAAGATCTAAAGTTGACTCTGTTGAACTTCGAAGTCGACCTCACCTCCATGGAAGTTGACCTCGCATTGCCTTGTTTTCCTTGCTTGAGTCGAATCGCCTCGCCTCGATTGATTCGCCTTGTCTCGCCTTGCCTCGGTCGATTATGGTGTTGCTTGAACTCGCTTTGATTTTTTTAGTGGCAAAGTTGAAGAGAACAAGGGTTTTTTTTTGCAGCCAATAATGTGAATTGTGAAGTGGAATAATGATTAGAATGGACAGTGAATAGAATAAACGGATCGGGTACGAATAATATTACTAATGGGCTTGGTATTATAAGATGTTTTTATTTTTATTATTAGTGTACTTGTATATTACAAAATAATAGTCATAATATAATATATTAAATAACAGTAAAATATGTATTTCATTTCACACCGGATGGAAATTTACCGAATATGAATACTGCCATATCCACATCCATATCTAAAATATAATTCGGATATCTACATCTGCAGTTTAGAATCATATATATTTTAAAATTATGAATGCGGCCGCGAACGGATTTAAGATATTTCAGGTATTCATTGACAGGCCTAACGAGCACATGCTTCCTCTGCATTTTAACTGAAAATCAAACAATTTGATCTATCAAAACACTTGTCCAGTTTTGATGCTTGTTGAACAACACTTTTATATCTGTTTTTGAATAATATCCAAAAACTCACAAACTTAATATCACTTCCACTGACTTTGAGACACTTGGGTTATGATGTATAAACAATTTATTAAATCGGTATTTAGAAATTTCTATTTCAACACATATGTACCAAAACATAAATTCATACCATGCAATAATTTTGTGGGTAAAATCCGAACAAACTTGAGCATATTGAATGGTGAATCTATTACGTTGATTTCAATAACCGAAATTCACAATATTATTCTTATTGATATGGCCCACTATAATCCAACTGCATTTGGCTTTCACTTAAAGACACATTTGCGGCTAATGGATCATATCCCTTTGAATACAACTACCAAAATCATATTTTGATAATCTACTTGGAATTTGTTTTGGATCTGCACATTGTACCATATCATGGAGTTAATACTCTTAATGGTCTAATTAAACAACCGATGATTATTTATTTTTGAAATTGGCAAGAAACTCACAGTTTCTCTTTAATGTACAAGAATGCTCATTAGACTAACTAATCTATTGTGTCCATTTAGGTTCGGCCAATTTCATTTCATCCCTTTTAATCAGCTTTATCCTTAGGTCGCATCCAAATTCATTAAATACCAATCATTTCTTAAAGAAATTCATTTGCTATGAAGTTGGTATTTCTTAAAACAACAGTCGTTTCTTAGTACAACAGAATGTGCATTCGTAAACATTTTATGAATTGCCTTATATAAAACTGATTTTGCATTAGTTCACAATATTTACGTTCACAACATAAACTAGTCATCTAATGACTATCATTTCCATAATTATCTTAGGATGATTCATACAAGATTCTTTACGTATAATTGTTACATGTGGTCTTTCGACTCACTTAACCTGTAATTCCTTAGCCTAGGATATGTAGAGGTTTCTTTTAATCCCTTATCTTGTATGATTTTGTAAACTATTCTTTGGATGATATTAATTTTAACCTTGTGTACTACTCTTAAGTACACACCTTTTAGAAAGAATTTAAATTAACTTCACTCATCATTAATCGTGCTTTGTCCAACAAAGTTCAATTACTCCTTATCAATACATCATTATGTATTACAGGAATGAATGACCTTTGAGACTGAATTTTTATTCATATTAGATACATACGGAACACTTTCCAATATACTCACCTATTCGATCAAATCGAATCATTTCTATCGCATATTATATTATTTACTTCTATTTTATATTCTATTAGCTCATCATAGACTTATAAATGCGTATCAAATACACATGTCCATGTCTGTGATAACTCATCGGTGAATATGACGTAGTAGATAGAGCCAGGTATTAATAGACTTAAGATTGCATATATTTATATGTATCAATCCAAAGAGTTTATCAACTCTTATGATGCTCATACTAAATGAGTGCATAGCCCTTAATCATTTGAAATATAATTAACCATCATTGTATGATTCATAATCATATAATAGAAATTATTTGTCAAAACTATGGCTTAGTCTATAATTTTAAAATAATTGTAAATAATTTTAGATACTTTTGTATTTTTCAACGCATCACTTTTGTTATATAAACAAATACCACATTATAGTTCTATTTCATAACAAATATTAATAATATTCACATTGAAATACTATGTCTATTTTTCAGTCGACATCGAAAAGTAGTCTTTATTTCATAAATAATGTTCGGTATTTTTTACAAAAATAATTTTTCATAACTTGATGCAATCAATAAGTGTTATATGCCATGCTCCCACAATTTCGGTCATTAATGTAATAACGTACCGAATTCGGAGGTCCATCATTCACTAATTTAGACTATTTATTTCATATACTGAAACTAGTACAGTGGATAGTTCTTTGAAACGTTAACATGCAATAAGCATTTATTAGTATGTATATTCTATTTGTCAATCTTTAATTCAATTTATTTGTATATCTTAATTGATAAAAGTTTTGCCAATCATATTGAATGTACAAATTTATCAAGTAGATCATTATATCATTATATAGTATATGTTCTTACAATATTAGAAAGGTTAAATGTTATTATTTTATCTTCTAATAAGGCTTTCACTAGTCTTTTATATTTTACCAAACATTAAGCGAAACATAGAAGTCTTTCGACTTTACTGGTGGGTGTTAGGACTCGTATGCCTTGAGATTCTGACCTTGAGGAAAGCTCAACAGATCATAGGCCCGCATACTATGGATAACTCCTTATTGATTGTATCACACACAACTTTTTACCCGTGGTTCCTTATCCTAATCCCGCCTTTACCTTGAGGAAAGCTCAACAAGTAAAGTGAGACTATTCACTAGGACCTATCATTTCATGATGGCCTAAGTATAATGTACTTACCTTGAGGAAAGCTTAATATATACGTGCGGTTATCTTACCTCGTCTATTCAATATGTTAATAGTACTACACATAGCATCCCTAGCTTGAGGAAAGTTCAACAACTAAAGAGTATGCAAGTAATTTGTTAATATATAAATGATAGAGGACAACTTTATATTAAAGATTCATAATCTTCGATATATTAAATCGTGTGATATCGACTTGTAGAATAATGTATTTCTTATAAAATACCCTCGTGATTCAAATGACAGACACATAAGAAATCAGGGTATGCATACATATATACATATATATCTATTTTTTTGCTTAGCTCTATTTAGGGATTTTTTAATGTTCCACCTTTAGTTTATACATTTATATTGTATAAGTTTTATTATTATATAAGTTTTATATTTTAATTAACTTCTATAATAGTATTATGTATAATATTATGTTAATTTTTGGCTATGATTTAAATAGTTAAATTATATAAAAATTAATTTTTATTTGCTAAATGTGTTATTAGATTTAAATTTAATTTTAATTTTACAAAATTTATAACATATTTTGTAATATATAGATATTATTTATTTATAAAATTAAACGATTTAAATATTATTTAAAAATAAATATATATATTTATAAAATTATTTAATTATGTCGTAAGTCCATTAAGTATAAAATTATTTGTATAAAATTTTAGAACTATATTTTGTATACTATAAGAATTAATATTTGAATTATGAAGCTGGTACAAGTAAATAGTGTATATAAATTAATTTAAATAAAAAAATAATTTTTTTTAATCTTAAGCCGTGATTATCAAAGGTATATGCATAATTTTTTTATATATACAAGTATATAAACAAACAACCATTCTGAATATGATGATATATTGATATAATAGAATCATCATCTAACTAATAAATAATAAATGATATATAAATTTTCTAAATATTATGTTATAATTGTAAATCAAAAAATTACCTTATCTCTAAAGCCTATTAGTACACCTTGAAATGATGAAATCAACTCCTTGAACTAGTTTCCAATCCAACAAGGTGCTAGCTCCTGAATCAATGACCACCAACTACTGAATAACAAATGTTTTATTTGATTTGAGATTTGGAAATGGAGGGGGAGATGGAGCATAATTTCAACCAAAAATAAATGATGATTGCGGCTCACAGAAGTGGCGAATGAGTGATGGTAACGATGTTTATATAGAGGGGAGTATAGAGAGAAAGTTAGGATCTAGATCCTCTTTTCTCTCTTTCCCGTTCTCTTTCTCTTATCAATCCAAACCCAAGCTTCTTTAGTGTCATCATATGACCACATTCCATCATGCTCCATCATGGCCTAACACACTAGTCCCCATACGGGCTTCAAACCCATATATAACCTAAACAAATTATATTGCATTTAAATCTAATTTAAACGCGTATCGATATCGTATATCGATCAATATATTTATAACTATTATAAACATATTTAATAATATTTGTTCATCAAATCAAATAAAATTTTATAATTAATATTTCATTAATATTTCATAAATATTAATTAATATAATCAATTTATAACAATTACAAATTAATTAAATCGTTCGGTGAAAGGAGTATTCAACGTTTTGATTGTATGACCCATTTGGTGTAAATTTGGTCGACGCTTTATATCGAACCGTTCGAATATAAACGTTCACACGTCACTTACCAGGTGGTGTGACATTTTGAGCAAATTTATCGCTTACTTGATTTCAGTAAAATCCAATTTTACTTTGTTAAGTGTTACCCGGTAGTGACTATTATTTTACGTCAATTCTCTTCGTCAAAACTATATCACTTTGAACTTATAGAATTTGGTAATGGTCAAAATTTCAATATCGTCCATATTCAACTCTATAGTCCAAACTCAAAGTCCTTGGTTTAATAATAACAATTATTGTTAATCGAAATGCTCTAGCCATTGACTTTGACTTTAAGTTGACTTCAGGTAACAGTGGTACTAACCACATATATCTGAAGAGACGAACCTTCTCTTAAATAATGTTTCACTTCCAATGCTTCCACTTAACCCAACTATAATCGTTCGATGGATGCCATGCCACGATTTAACTATAATCAAAGCGGAGCTTTAATATTGAAGATCTACAGTATTCTCAAATCAAGAGAACTGTGCAATTTTGTCACATCGATATTTTGTGTTTGGCTATAGTTATATTAACCAACTAAAAATTATCGAGTGGGTCATTCCATACTGATTCCACTTTGTAACACACTAGTCAAGGTACCTAAGACTGGTATCTATGTACGGGGATTGGCATAATCCTAACATTCTTTTAGATCAATCTCTATAGGTCTTTATACCTAGTATATAGGCTGTCTCTCCCAAATTCTTTATAGAGAAGTTCTTGGAAAGCCTAACTTTCACTGATTGCAATAATGGAATGTCATTGCCAATTGATAATAGATCATTAACATATAGCACTAAGAATATGATAGCGTTGCCCTTTTCCTTTCTATATATACATGCGTCCTCTATGTTCTGATAAAACCAAATTGTATGATTACCTTATCAAAACATTTGTTCCAATTCCTTGAAGCTTTTTTAATTACATAAATGGACTTCAACAACTTGCTAGCCTTGCCCTCACTCCCACCGACCATAAAACCCTCGGGCCAAGACATATAGACGTTTTCTTCTAAATCACCATTTAGAAATACCGTCTTTATATCCATTTGTCATATTTTGTAGTAATAGAATGCAATAATGGCTAGCATAATCGGAATGGACTTAAGCATGGCTACGAATGAAAAGATCTCGTTATATTCAACACCTTGAACTGGACGAAATCCTTTTGCAACTAGCCTTGCCTTATTAGTCTCTACTTCCCCATTTACATTTAGTTTTTTCTTAAGATCCATTTGCAGCCGATTAGTTTTATCCTCTTAGGAACATCTGACAAAGTCCATAATTTGTTTTTTTTCTATGGAATCCATTTCAGATTTCATTGCTCCAAGCCAGAGTGCAGAGTCTTTGCGCTGCAGTACTTGTTGGAAAGACAGAGGATTGTCATCATCTAAGACACATTTCTCCTTTTCGCCATCCATGAGAAATCGTAGCATCTCTCTGGTGTGCGAGATTCCCTACTGGACCTTCTAATAGGTTTCTTGTTTTCATATATGGGTGAACTTGGTTCTCCCACTGTTACAGTCTCAGTGTTAACTTCTTAGATCTCATCCAAGTTTATAATTTCGCTCTTAGTTTCCTTTGGCAAAAATTCCTTTTCCAAAAAGATAGGATATCGAGAATAATAACCTTTTATTCTTCCGTATTATAGAAAGTATATCCCATTGAGTTTTTGTGATATCCTATAAATTTACATAGCACCTATCTTGCCTCTAATTTATTCAGACCAATGTTCTTAACTTACACCGGAGAACCCCACACCTTCGAAACTTGAGTTAAGGCTTCTTACCATACCACATCTAATATGGTGTTTTAGGTATAGATTAGTAGGCAACAACTTCAACATATGCACTGCAGTTTCTAGCGAATATCTTCAATAGGACAAAAGTAACTCTACTTTACATTATAGAACGAACCATATCAAATAGGGTTCGCTTCCTTCACTTTGACATACCATTGTGTTGTAGAGTATTGGGTGGAGTAATCTAAGAGATAATCCCATTATCTTTTAAGTACTGTTGAAATCCCTATCCTATATATTCGGCTACTCGATAAGCTGAAAAATCTTAATCTTATGACCAATTTGGTTCTGTACTACATTTTTATATTCAACAAATTTCTCATAGACATCGGATTGTTCTTCATAAAATACACATATCCTAGTCTCGAGAAATCATTAGTGAAGGTAACAAAGTAAGAACAATTATCTTTGGTGATTACAAGCATTGGGCCACATACATCACTATTTACTAACCCTAAGTGTTCATCAACTCTTCCTTTGCTCCCACCGAAGAGGTGCTTGGTCATATTACCTTTGAGATACGTCTCACACATGTCAAATGGTTTAGAATCAAGTGACTGGAGAAAAACTTTAGTTTTCAGTTAGTGTAGTCGTTTCTCAGTAATATGACCTAGCCAACAATGACAAAGATAACTATCATTTATATTGTTAGAAGAATTATTTACAGAATACACATAATTAGTATTGATCACATAAATGACATTTTCAAGAACACCATCATAGAATTTATTTCCATTGAACTGATGCTTACGACATTATTTGCATAATGAAATATACATCCAGTCTTAGACAATCTAGAAACACAAATAATCCCACAAATAAAATCTTTTACAAAATAGCACTTATTTAATATCAAAACTACTCAACTACACAAACATAAATGATAATCTCTTACTGGCATTGCATCTATGATTGATCCATCAGCAACTTGGAGCCGCATCTCTCCTTTCGCCATGCGGCCAGTTCCTAAGCCTCTGTAATGAATTACATATATGAGTTCTAGATCAAGTATATAAGACCCAAGACATTTTATTGATTACAAAACAATTTTGAATCATAAATGTACCAGACGGAGCAGTAGAACCACTCTGCTTTCTTTCTCTAACAGTCTTTAAGTAATTTTCACAGTCCCATTTCCAGTGACATTTCTTATGGCAATGGTGAAACTAAATCTTGTCATCGGTCTTCTTACTTTTCTTATTATTCTTACTTTCGTTTTTCTTCTTCTTTGAACATTTCGAAGATGATGCACCATACCTTATAGCAATGACATCCCCTTGATCCTTAGATGCGGACTAGCTAACCACAACATATTGAGAAGCTCCACGAGATTCACATTTAGTTGGTTTATATTGTAATTCAATATGAACAGTTCATACTGAGGTGTAAGTAAACCAAGGATCAAATCAACTTGTCTGTATGTCCAATTGCGAAAGCCTATTAATATAGTCCTTCATCTTCAGCACGTAATCGTCCACTTTCTGTCCGTTAGTCATTTTGGTGTTGAACATTTTCTTCGTACGTATGTACCTTGCAGAATGAGACTGTTCACCTAAACAAGGCCTTCAGCCTATCAAATATCCCATGGACATACATGTTTTTATGCTTCTACTGCAACGTCTTGTATAAAGTAAACAACATGAAAACTTAGGTGATCTCTAGGTCTGAAACCCATTTCTCACAAGCAATCAGAAGTTTGGGGTCTGCATTATTAGCGGATTGTTCTTTAGGTTCACATGTAATAGCCGACCAAAATGTATTTATACTAAAAAGGACAACATTATATTGAAGATTCATATTCTTCAATATATTATATTATTTGATATCAACTTATGTAATAATGTATTTCTTATGAAATACCCTCATGATTCACGTGTCATACACATTGGAAATCACGGTATACGTACATTTACGTATGTATTTTTTTTTTGTCTATTTAGGGTTTCTTTATGTTCCACCTTTAATTTATACATTCATATTATATAAGTTTTAATATTATATAACTTGTATATTTTAATTTACTTGTATAATAATCTTATGTACAATCTTATATTAAATGTTATTTAATTAATTTTAATCAGTAACTCTTTAATTAATTATATATTTTTCTAGTATAACATTATATAGAATATTTATTATATATAATAACCTTTATTGTATAACACACATACCAAATATATATATATATATATATGTAGGGGTCTGTGTGTTATTTAATTAATTAACCTTTAATTAATTATTTTAATTAAGTAATTTTAATTAAATCATGTTAGTTTCGAAATTCATTTTATATACATACATGAATTATGTTATTTTAACATTTAAAACAACATAACATATATTATAATATACACTGCATGTATATATTTATTTATTAATTAACTTATTTTATTAATATATTTTATTAACCTTATTAATAAATTTTTTAAATTTCAAAATTAATTTGCATTAATTTACAAACATATTGAAAATTATCATTATATTATAACATTTATAACGTGTATATATTTTATTTTAAATTTAACTTTGAAATTTAAAATCTTATATTTTTTTAATTTCAAACAGTTTTGAAAATTAGCTAAGATCAAATTAAAAATGGGCTTTCTTTATTAGGGACAACTTTTGGATTCACATATCTGTCCGGGCTAGGACGATAGCTAGGTTGCGTATAAAGTACTTGATTAGCCAAACTCAATCCATCAAAATTGTCTTTCTTGAATCCCTACTATTTGGGCGTTAGCTTAATTTGTTAACCATAACATGACTAGTTTACACCGCATAGGCTATTGGGCTTCAATACCATTGTTGGAACTAGGCCAGCCACAATTGAAGAAACTAGTGAATTTCAACTTTTTTAACCATTTTGGATCTATATTGGACCTATGAAGTCTAATTTATTTACAACTTTTCTAAACTACTATTACATAAAAGTCATTATTTCATTTAAATTTATAATATAGTTTTATATTATGTAATTAACGTTATATTATATATATTCGTGTATCATACGCACATATTTTTGGGCATGCACATGCAACACCAAGGTTTGACATGCTTGTGTATAAGTGCTTGGATTTACACCGTAACTGACATGTTAGCCCCTCCAGTATACAAATATATCGTCCAAATATACGCTTATGTGCTTTAATATATATATATATATAATACAATATTATATATATATAATATTATACATAAATATCAATTTATATTTTATTTTGAATAATTTATAAATGTATATATATAATTATAAATATATATATGTGTGTGTATGTGTGTATGAATGTATATAAATGTAAAATCATTTAAAAATATGTTATAATTTATTTTGTCACAAAATATGAAAACAGAATTTAATTATTTGTGTAATTTATTTAGATAAACGTATAATATATTTATGTGCTTATAAATGATTTAATAATAAATATACATATACATATACATATACATACATACATACATACATATATATATATATATTAATACATAATGAAATATACATGTAATATGTGTATATATATAATTTATATATCTAATAATGCTCATGGCAAAAAATTGTTTTCTATTTTAAATATTTAATAAAGTAAATTTCAGTTCAAAAAGTAATTAAAATTAAATAAAATTAGTTTCAAAAATATAATTTAAATTTTAATATTTTGGTAAAAATCTGAATGATATTTAATTATTTAAATATTATCATATATTTTTTGTAATTTAAAACTCAAAATTTAAATTCAATCTTTAATTTCACAATTATATAAATATTAATTTATAGTAAATTTGTTTTGCTACCGAAAGCATATTAAGTATAAATATGATTTCATAAAATTTAAAATATATTTTATATGATATATATTGATATTATGAATTATGAAACTTAAATAATTTAAATAATATTAAACATATAAATATAATTTTTTTAATGCCGAATACTTTTCAGATATAAAATAAGTTATATAAAATTTTAAAACATATTTTACCTAATATAATATTTAATATTTAAATTATGAGACATGTATGAATTAAATATTACATTAAATTAATTTTTTTATAAAAAATATTTTTTTAATGTGTTGTGAGTATTAAGATGCATATATATATATATATATATATATTGTAACACCCCTAATTTCAAATAGCATTATTCAGGAGATTTAATTATATAAATAAAATAAAATAATGTAGAGACTAGAGTAATAAGGGAATTGAGGTTTGAGATCTAATTAGGGTCATGCCTTAACTAAATGGATTTATAAGAATGATTTGAAAGTTAAATACTTAAGAGAATAGGGCAAGGGTAATATGGGAATAGCCAAACCCCGTAACCCTAAAACCCCTGCAACCTTTTCATTCTCATTACAAAAAACAAAAATATAAACAAAAGAAAAAGAAGACCAACCATAACCCTAAGGAGAAGAAGAGCAAAATCCAATTAGAAGCTAAGATTCAAGCTACGAAGATTAAAGCAAGAATAAATCTCAATTTCCTTATCCAAACATGGTGCATAATGATCTAAACCATCTCATGTATGTCTTCTTGATCGTTTAAAAATCAATTTTAAGGTTTAAAACCGTTTGGATGGATGAATGATGATATGCTTTGAGTATATTCCATGTTATAATTTAAACAAGGATTTTTGTGGGATAATATAATTTGATTTTAAGGTTAAAATCCTGCAAATTGATTTCTGAATGCCATGATGTTTGAATATGTTATGCAAAGTATTATTTTGGAGATGGTTTAAATTTTCATAATATTCAAAGCTATGGATAATTTATTATGAATTTTGGATGGAAGAAATAGATAATTTTGAGTTTAAATTATTTAAGGCAATTAAGTAATGTTTTTGGGTCAGAAATTTATATAAGTTAGAAAGGATATTAAAAGTGAATAATTGTGATTTTTGGCGAGTTTTTCTAAATGTGTATTATGGTTATTAAATTATTTAAGTTAGAGGACTTAAATGTTTTAAATGTTTTGTTAAGGGTAAGGGCTTATTTGTTAAAAAGATTTCATTTGCTAATTGATGAATTCGGCAGCCTTTTAGAAAAGAATTTATGATAAAGAACTGGCAACCAATTATATTTTAACAAATTAGGTGAGGTAGGTAAAAAGAAATTACTTAAAAGGCATAAAAATCAATTTTGTTTTAAATTACAACTTCGCCACTACCTTAGCTTGCTTCCGTCACCATGCCCAGTTAGACCTTTCGCACCTATTCGAAACCAATGCACATGATATCAAGCAATTGGTATGTGGTGTACTAGAGAAAGGCAGAAGGAATGATGGTGTTGAAGGCATACTTTCGAAGGGGTTGAAGCCATTTTATAAGCTTTCGAATCAATCCAACTTGCCTTTATTTTTAAAAGAAGCTTTCGATGGAGTTGCCGCATTTTGAACTCATTCGATACCTAGCTGCCGCATTCATACCTTTTGAATTGGTTAAAGGCCACTTTTCTTTGTAGCCTTTTAATAATGAGTTCGAAAGGAAGGCTTTCGTTTTATTAACATTGAAGCCGCTTGCCCAATGCTTTCAAAAGGGTCCTTTTACCGCTTTTATAAAGGGTTTCAAAGGCAATGGTTTTGAAAGGATGGTTTCGAAGTATCCTCTTCCCTGATTCTTTTTCTTAAGATTAATGCTTTCGAAAGCTAAGATTTCGCTTTTGTTCTCTTTGACCCAGTAGTTATATTTTAATGTTAAACCCAATGATTTTGAAAGGGATACTTTCAAATAGTTTCGAAGCCATGCTTCCATAAATTATACTTGAATTAAATGCCTTTGAAAGGTATGTTTTAAGTGTTTAGAAAGGTATATCTTTAACTGTTTCGAAAGGAAGGTTTCAATGCTTTCGAAAGATACATTGGATGGTCTCGAAAGAGAACATCTTAGGTTTTAAGTAATGTTACAAAGGATATAATCGAAAGCCTTAGTTTTCAAATTTGAGAACCCAATCTCATTTTTAAAGTAAATACATGGCAATATGAAAGAATTTTTTAAAGAAAGTTTTCCTTGATAAAGATAGTGGATTAAGGGTATTAACCATATTTCATTAGAAAGATGATTACAAGGAATTTAACCATGGATGTTTATATTGTTATGTTATTTGATCAGTTATCATTAATGCTTGTGTAACTATATTCACTTCATTTATAACCCATAACTGCATCTTAGGGTAAGGGCAAAATAGCAGGCTAGGTTGACCTAGTAGTGAATATATATATATATTGAATTTTACTCCTATGTGAATAGAATTGCATTTAGGAGGTAAGACAGACCATAATATAGGATGACTAAGACTGATCAAAGGATTATTGGTTTAGACAGGTTCTTAGTAAGCCTATGAAAACTATGTATGGAGATTGTTATTGGCACGGGCCAATAGGTTCTTAGTGTTCCCATGAAAACTATGTCTGGAATAAGTTTTTGAAAGAGATCAATTGGTTCATAGTGATCCCATAAAAACTATGATATGAGGAATGTTATTGGAGAATCCAATAGGTTCATAGTGACCCTATGAAAACTATGATTAGATGAGGTTATTGGTAGACACCAATAGGTTCTTAGTGATCCCATGAAAACTATGTAACTGGACAAATAGTCCGTAAGTTTGGAATAGGTTATTAGTCAACCCATGAAAAGTAATATGTTAATAATGACCCTAGAAACTATAACTTGAGATAGATAGTCAGGTAAATGGGGATAGGAAATCCATAGCATATTGCATGTTTGCATATGATCATGATATATTTTAATTATGTTATGTCTTAACCATTGTGGATGCAGGTGCATAGTATATGGTTATTATAAATTGGGTAAAGATACTAGTGAGTGGAAAATCTATTTCGCTAAGCGACGTGGTCTCACTAGATATCTATGTGGTTTGAGATAATAGGTTATTATTCACACCAGACTTTTTATTTGATTCAAAGTTTATGTTTTCCCCTTAAACTCTCGGGTGCTCAATTGATTTTGAGTAATTTGAGAGCTAAGGTTTTAAGGTTCCCTATTAGACGAATAAGCTTCCGGAGACATGCAGGAGGCAAGCTAGCTATTAGGAGTTCTTTCTATTTGATTCCGCTATGTTTTGGATGTAATGACAAAGTTGTTTAGCGCCTATAGTTAGACTTTGATCAACCAAGGGGGCATCTTCATATGTTGCACTTGGCTATTTTGTAATAAATTGTAATTTATCCGAATGTGGCTTATGTATAGGATTATGTAATGAATCTAAAATGAAATGAGAAATTTGTTTTAAATTGAGTTTAATTTTTTTTTTCATATTCATTATTTCTGGTATATCAATGTATCTAACATTACCGCATTTGATCATCGAGAATTAATAACTATGGATGGCTACAGCATCCGTAGCGGTTAGTTTTGGGCCTCCAAATGGGGGATGTTGCAATTTGGTATTAGAGTATGGGTTTATGCAAACTTAAAAGAAATTTGAACCTAAAAGATTTTCAAAACATAATCTAATGAATTAGAAAATAAGACCGGGGTTTGGGTTAACGCTATAGTAACGTACTTACATTATATATATATATATCTATAAGTACATATTCCCCTCTCTCTTAGACCATTCTTTTGTATCTTACTAAGGCTCGTATGCAGATTTACGAGAAAGGAAGATGTGGAGGCAGGAAACGGAAGAGGAAATCTAGGTGGAGGAAGCACCACAACTAATGGAAATGCTCGACCCAACACTAGGAGGTATCCGGGTCGATAGGTAAATGCTAATCCAAATGAAAATGCCAACGTAGGTGCTGGAACCCCGCCAATAGATATGGGGATAATGGATCAGTTCTTTGTCAATCTGATGCAAGCTGAAGCGGCTGCAGGAGTAGATGGGGAAAATGCTGCGAATGTTGGAGATGCTAATCCCGTGGCCCCAGTTGGCAATAACTATGCTAAGCTGAGAAGGGATTACACCAGTCTTAGTGGGAAGCCATTTTTTGGAACGGAGGATGCTGTGAAGTAGAAAACTGGTTATTGCACTGTCAAAAGAATTTTTGCTAACTTGGGATTAGATGATAAGTGGAAGAGGAGACTTGCTTCGCGACAGTTGCAGTGAGCAACACTTTATTGGTGGAATAGTGTTACCGTGGGAGTTTTTGAGGAAGAGTTGACTTGGGCAGAGTTTCAAAGGAGAATCGAAGAGAGGTTCTTGTCTAAAGTTGCCAAGTCAGTATTGCTGAGATAGTTCATGGACTTGGTGCATGGTGAAATGTCGGTGATTGAGTATGCTACGAAGTTTGATGAGTTATCCAAATATGGATATGCTACCATTGACACCATCATTAAAAGGAACGAGAAGTTTATTCGAAGGTTAAGACCCGAGATTGTTGTGGCAACTATGCCACATCTCCGTGATCCAAGTACAGTTGTAGCGGAGATGGAAATAAGGAATGAAGATATGCTTTCTACTTATGGGAACGAGAAGCAGGTTGGAACCTAAGATTCTCAGGGCAAGAAGAGGAAATTCTTTAAGAAAAAAGGAGCTCAGAAAGGAGGAGCTACCAAGAAAAGGAAGGTCGATGTAGTTTGCTACAAGTATGATAGGAAAGGACATTATGCTCATGAATGTCGAACTAGATAAAGGAAGAAGGTTGCAGATATGAAAGGAGTGAAGTGCTTCAGCTGCGACCAGATTGGATACTACAAGAATCAGTGTCCAAAACTAGTCAGAGTGATAAGGGATATTGTTTCGCTTTGGAACCATCTTCTTCTAAACCAACTACTGCTGGGAAAGGATAGACTGTGATGGAAGATGCGCTTTTGATTCATAGTATACCAGTTAGGGTACTATTTGGTATCGGTGCATCACATTCATTTATATCTCAGTGTTTGGTAGATAAGTTATGTTTAGAACACTCATACCTTGTTACTTCTTTAAGGATTGCGAATCTGATACGAGGGTATGCAACTTTGGGGATGAGATGTGACCAATTAATACTTGAATTGTTAGGTCATAAGTTCACATGCAGCTTATATGTTTTTGATTTCGTAGGCTTCAGGATCATTTTGGGTATGGATTGGTTAGATAAATATGATGCTAGGATATTTTTTCAAGATGGGGAACTATCGCTAAGAAACCCCAATAGTCATAACCGAACTCTCGGTGGAGAACAAACTCAAGCGCTTGGGCTTTGCTGAATGCAAAGGAATTAGAAGAAGGGTTGAATCAGGTTTTGGTAGCAAGAGAGTTTGCAAATATTTTTGAGCCAGTCACAGGACTACCACTGAAGCAAGCCATTGAATTTCGAATAGATCTTTTTCCAGGAGCAGAACCAATAAATAGACCACCTAGCAGGATAACACCTACCTAGATGAAGGAATTAAAGGTGCAACTAGTGGATTAGAAGGAAAGAATTTTATTAGACCAAGCAGTTTACCTTGGGGAGCGGCCGCGGTGTTCGTGAAGAATTCGAATGGTTTATTAAGGATGTGTATCGACTATCATAATTTGAATGAGAAAACGATCAAGAATAGGTATCCTTTGCCAAGAATCGATGATTTATTTGATCAGTTAAGTGGATCCAGAGTATTTTCTCAATCGGATTTGGCGATAGGTTTCCATCAGCTAAGGGTGGCAGAGGACAATATTCAGTTGATGGTGTTTTGGACCAGGTATGGTTCGTACGAGTGGTTAGTAATGCCATTTGGGTTAACGAATGCGCCAGCTTTCTTCGTGGATTTGATGAACCGAATTTTCCGATAGCACTTGGATAAGTTCGTATTGGTATTCATAGATGACATTTTAATATACTCTAAGGATGAAAAAGAGCATGAAGTTCATCCTAGAGTAGTGGTTAAGACTTTGAGGCAGCATCAACAAAAAGCGAAGTTTGAAATGTCATTTCTTGAAGAAAGAAGTTAAGTTTCTTGGTCACGTGGTTTCAGAGAAGTGTTTGTCAGTTGATCCGGATAAGATCGAAGCTGTTAACAACTGGAAGAGACCAGAGACGGTGACTGAAATCAGAAGTTTTCTTGGACTCGCTGGCTATTACCAGAGATTCATTAAGGATTTCTCACGGATAGCAGTGCCTTTGACTAAGCTAACCGGGAAGGACGTGAAGTTTATTTGGTCAGAAAAATGTGAGGAAGCATTCCTTAAGTTAAAGCATTTGTTGACTAATTCACCTGTGTTAGTAGTTCCAGACAGGAATCAGGGATTAGCAGTGTATACAGATGCATATCGAACCATATTTGGGGCTATGTTGATGCAGAAAGGTAAAGTTATTGCCTACGCTTCCCAACAGCTTAGACCGCATGAAGTGAGATATCCTACTCATTATCTAGAGTTGGCAGTGATGATCTTCGCACTGAAAGTAAGGAGACATTATCTCTTAGGGCAGAGATTTGAGTTATACACAAATCATAAGTCCTTAAGTTATTTATTCTCTCGAAAGGAGTTGAATATGAGGCAGCAGAGGTGGTTGGAGTTTTTAACAGCTTATGATTTTGGTACAGAGCATACACCTGGAAAAGGAAATAAAGTAGCAGATGCTCTTACCAGAAAACATCAGAATGTGGTGTTAGCTATGTCAATAGAATGGAAGGACTTATAGGCTTTGACAACTTGTAGTGTGCAGTTAAGATCGACTGCTAGTTCTAGTCAAAGCACTGCCATGTTATCCTGCTTAGGAGTTCGACCAGTTCTGATCGAAATGATAGCTTTTAAGTAGAATGAGGATCCATTGTTAGCCAAGAAGATTAAAAGGCTTGAAGTTGGATTGGAGATTGATGATCTAAAAGATTTTAGTCTTGACCAGAGGGGTTGGTTGAGAAAGAAGGGACGGTTGCGTGTTCCGAATGTTGGGGACTTAAGGAGGGAAGTTCTTAGTGAATGTCATCGATCAAAATTTACGATTCATCCTGGGGGAACCAAGATGTATCAAGACATGAAAAGGAGTTTTTACTAGGAAGGTATGAAGAAGGATGTTGGCTTGTGAGTAAAGCAGTGTGTGAACTGTCAACAAGTGAAGGTCGAACATCAGAAGCTGAGTGGGTTGCTTCAACTTTTGGAGATACCAGTTTGGAAATGGGATTCAATATCCGTAGATTTATAGACGGGTTGCCTAGGTCGAATCGAGGAAATAAAAGTATATGGGTCATAGTGGAAAGGTTGACCAAGAGTGCCCATTTCATTCCAGTTAAGTCAACCGGGACGGCACCTATTTTAGCTAAGTTGTTTATGAAGAACATAGTTAGACTACATGAAATTCCAAGTAGTATAGTAAGTGATACAAATACTTTGTTTACTAGCGAGTTCTAGAGAAGTCTACAAGATGTGTAAGGTACCAAGCTCAAGATGAGTACTGCTTATCATCCTCAGACAGATGGACAGACAGAGAGAATCAACATGGTACTCGAGGATTTGTTAAGAGCTTGCGTGCTAAATTTTGGTGGATCATGGGAAGATCACCTACACTTAGTTGACTTCTCCTATAATAACAGTTATCAGACTAGTATAGGAAACGCAACTTTCGAAGCTTTGTATGGAAACCGATGCAAGTAACCAGCAGTTGGTTGGAAATTGGATACAGATCAGTCTTAGGTCCAGATCTGGTAAGAGAAGCAACTGATAAGATTGAGTTGATCCGAGGTAGGATGAAGGAAGCTCAATCTAAACAGAAGGGTTATGCAGATAAGAGGCGTAAGGATCTAGAGTTCTCTATTCGAGATAGAGTTTTCATTAAAGTATCATCGATGAAGGGTGTGGTACGATTCCGAAAGTCATGGAAACTGGACCGAGATACGTTGGACCATTCCCAGTAATAGAGAGGATCGGAAAGCTCGCATATAGAGTAAAGTTGCTGAACAGTTTGGCAGGTGTCCATAATGTGTTTCATGTGTCTCATCTTCGTAAGTATGTGCATGAACCAGAGACTACTATTCCTTCGACTACGTTTAACTAAATGCCTTCAGAAGGTATGTTTTAAGTGTTTCGAAAGGTATATCTTTAAGTTTTTCGAAAGGAATGTTTCAATGCTTTTGAAAGATACGTTGGATAGTATCGAAAGAGAACATCTTAGGTTTTAAGTAATGATACAAAGGATATAATCAAAAGCCTTAGTTTTCAAATTTGAGAACCACATCTCATTTTTAAAGAAAATACACGGCAGTATGAATGAATTTGGAAATGGCATTTCATTTTTTTTTAAAGGAAGTTTTCCTTAATAAAGATAGTGGGTTAAGGGTATTAACCATATTTCATTGGAAAGATGACTACAAGGAATTTAACCATGAATGTTTATATTGTTATGTTATTTGATCAGTTATCATTACTGCTTGTGTAACTATATTTGCTTCATTTATAACCCATAACTGCATCTTCGGGTAAGGGCAGAATTACAGGCTAGGTTGACCCAGTTGTGAATATATATTATATATATATATTGAATTTAACTCCTGTGTGAGTAGAATTGCATATAGGAAGTCAAACAGACCAGAATATAGGATGCCCAAGACAGATAAAAGGATTATTGGTTTAGACAGGTTCTTAGTAAGCCAATGAAAACTATGTACGGAGATTGTTATTGGCAGGGGCCAATAGGTTCTTAGAGATCCCATGAAAACTATGTCTAGAATAAGTTATTGAAAGAGATCAATAAGTTCATAGTGATCCCATAAAAACTATGATATGAGGGATGTTATTGGAGAATCCAATAGGTTCATAGTGACACCATGAAAACTATGATTATATGAAGTTATTGGTAGACACCAATAGGTTCTTAGTGATCCCATGAAAACTATATAACCGCACAGATAGTCTGTAAGTTTGGAACCTGTTATTAGTCAACCCATGAAAACTAAAGGTTAATAGTGACCCTAGAAAATATAACTTGAGACAGATAGTCAGGTAAATGAGGATGGGAAATCCAGAGCATATTGCATGTTTGCATATCATCAAGATATATTTTATTATGTTATGTCTTAACCATTATGGATGCAGGTGCACAATATATGGTTATTATAAATTGGATTAAGATACTAGTGAAGGGAAACCCCGTTCCGCTAAGCGGCGTGGTCTCACTAGATATCTATATGGTTCGAGATGATAGGTTATTATTCATACAAGACTTTTTGTCTCACTCAAGGTTTATGTTTTCCCCTTAAACTATCAGGTGCTCAATTGATTTTGAGTGATTTGAGAGCTATGGTTTTTAGGTTCCCTATTAGACAAATAAGCTTTCGGAGACATGCAGGAGGGAAGCTAGCTATTAGGAGTTCTTTCTTTTTGATTCTGCTATGTTTTGGATGTAATGACAAAGTTGTTTAGCGCCTATAGTTAGACTCTGATCAACCAAGGGGGTATCTTAATATGTCGCTCTTGGCTGTTTTGTAATAAACTGTAATTTCGTATGGGATTATGCAATGAATCTAAAATGAAATGAGAAATTTGTTTTAAATTGAGTTTAATTTTTTTTTCATATTCATCGTTTCTGGTATATCAATGTATCTAACATTACCGCATTTGGTCACCGAGAATTGATAACTATGGATGACTACAACATCCGTAGCGGTTAGTTTTGGGCCTCCAAATGGGGGAAATTATATATATATATATTTGTGTGCATGTGACATTTTTTTTAAATTACATAAGCATATAAGCATACAACCATTTTGAATGTGAAGATATACCGAAATGCTAGATTTGTCACCTATCGATCTAAATGTCATATAATTTATATTTAGAACATAAATATTAATCATGGATCTTAAACATACCTTCACCAAAGTCTATTGAATATACATAAAAACGAAGAGATTGACTTCTTGAACTAGATTTCAATTCAACAAGGTGCTAGCTCCTGAACTGATGAGCTCTGACTATCGAAATGCGTTTGTTATTATTTGATTTGAGCTTGGAAACGGAGGAGAGGATAGGGATGATTTTCGGCCAGAAATGGGGTAGATGGTTATTAATTGATTTGAGCTTGGAAATGAATGAGAAGATAGAGTTGATTTTCGACAAGAAATGGGGTAGATGGAGGCTCCGAAAGTAGCAGTGTATGGTGATGCTTTTATATAGGAGAGAATATATAGATAAAGTATGGTCTAGATTCCCCTATTTCTCTTTCTCATTCTTTTCCTCTTATCCTATCAAAACCTAGTCCTCCTATCCACTATACGGCCACCCCATACTTGATCTCATTATGGATGAAAATCCACTTGCCTATACTGGCTTCAAACACATTTCAAGCCCGCATAAATTTATCGAATTTAAATCCAATTCAATCATGTATCAATATCCCATCGATTAATATGATTATAACTATTATAATCATATTTAATAATATTGTTTAGAAAATCAAATAAAAATTTATAATTAATATTTCACAAATATTAATTAATTTAATTAATTTCTAACAATTACAAATTAATTAAATCATTTGATCAAATGAGCATTAAATGTTTTGGTTATATGACTCTTTAGGAGTAAATTCAATCAGGGATCATTACCAAACTATTTGCAACGACTTGCCTTCGACCCTCAAATGTCAACACTAATACATCCATGGTATTCACATACCGAACATCTAAGTACTGAAAAGACAGATTGTTGAGGTGAAAGAAAGAAGAGACAAAATAGAAAATCATATCGTGACGAGTAATATATAATATATAACAGATCTTTATAGAAGAAAACTGTAATATAAACATATCAATCAGAGTAAACTAATCTATTATCAGTCTGGATAGTTATAACAACCTATCCTTACAAATGCTGATAAATGCGAACAACAAATGCAGCGGAAATAAAATATACGTAAATATGACATGGAGGCATCCTGCTCGTATCCTGAAGCTCCAAAGCATCCATAACTAAATATGAAAATATGCTCGAGCTGTCCCGAGCATTATAAGAAAATACTGCCCGGATCAGTCGGTTAAACCTACATGAGAAACATAGATCGAATAGATTTTCAATGTTATAAAACCTTTCAAAATAAAGGTATCTCGTAAGATCATGCCGCAAATAAACACGGACGGGTTTTTACCTTGCGATAACCAAACCATTTCAAATGGAAAATCCATTGATATTATAATAGTGCCTGGGGTTTAAAAAATATATATAACATAGCCGAAATGCTTGCATCTCATATTTCAACCTATTTGGGCACAACTAAGCTCGTAAGGCACGTAGTGAAAAATGGATTCCATCAATGATAGGGTTACTGGATTACCTCCCGTCATAGTACATCCCTAGATAGAATGTACCGAGATCAAAAACCTTTCAACCCCAGTATGGAAAGACCGGTCCACCCCTTCCTATTTAGTATCGAATATAATCACCACCCCGGTTGCTTTCAAACCTTTTCCTCGAAAGCTCTCGTGAACAAACCAAGTCGATAAATTCATAAATAGTGATCTAGAAAGGCGATGACCATACCATAATGGGTGCGACCCACATAGCCATGTGGCATATCCTTGTTTTAGTCGTTCCTGGTTGTAAGGCTTGTGAGGCCATGATTACCTTTTCTTTTTTAGCAAATCCCACTTGGGATGCTAACAATTCTCTTTAGGCAACAATGTAATATTGACATTCATCCATAAAAGTTGTTTAGGATATGAACAAACCGAAGGCACTACTTTTGCTGCATCCTTTTTGGAATCACCCTCATGATTAGTAGCAAGTAACCCTTGTACTTCAAAGAACATCGTCTTCGATTCCATCATCTTCAATATACATCCAATTCAAATGCTTATGCCGGTTCGAAGTGGTTTTCAAATAGTATATCTGATCCCGGTCTGTCTGAACCAACAACGATAGTTTCAAAACTGACCAAGATTTGATAGTTAGTTATTTAACTATCAAATAAACAAATAATTCAACAAGTGATTTAACCAAGCATGGTCAAGCACAAAGTAACTATTAAGCCTCTTTAATTAATTCTTTCATTAATTAAAACCACCATGTAAGTACTTTTATCAAAATACTTTTTACAAAGGTATACTCACAAACCCTCTCCACTCTTTTCAATACTTGAAAAAATGTTCATATACTTATCTCGACGGTATAGGTATATTCACAAACCATTTATTTTAATACTAAGAAATTTTTTCCATACACTAATATCAACAGTATAACTATATTTACAAACTACTACATTTCTAATACTTAGAAAATGTACTCATATACTTGTCTCAACGGTATAAGTATATTCACAAATCTTTAAAAAGATATTATTTCCAAAACCATACTTAATTGGGTTAAAACAAATGCCATTTGAAAATATTGGTAACAATAAACCCAAAGCACTTTTGGTGTAAGTAAATAGATCGTATAGAAACTAGACCAAATATACTTACCATCACTTCCTAATTTCAAATAGTACTATTCCTCGATTAATAATATAGTCGGACCAGTTAGAAAACTAACATTGCCTCGACATACATTCTTACTTATTAAGATATAGACAAGTTTTCATACCTTGGAATTTGGTGTTAAGTATGAATAGAACATTTTCCATACCATCATAAGTTAAACTGATCATTTATGGAAATCAAATATCATTCCCTTTTACAAAACTCCATTTTATAAATCATTTTCCTATTTACAAACTCCATTTATAAATTCCTTTACAAAACTTCATTTATAAATCTCATTTATAAAATATCATTTATAAATCTCCTTGTAAATTTCAAAGTATAATTATAAAACTCTTTTTGTAAATTTCCAAATATAATTATAAAATTCCTTTTTAAACATTTCTTTCATATTTATAAAATCCTTTCATATGTTCATTTCTATTTATAAAACTTCTATATAAAATCTCCATATTTATTACAAAACTTTCAGTTCCAAAATAGAACCAAATACTTCCCATAAAACGATCAATCATATAACACTATAAATTCACAAATGTGATTTATTATTCAATTCCTCAAAATGATATCCTTTCACTTTTAAAAATATTATTTATAAATATACTCTTTTTTTTATAAAATACCATTTATAAAACTATTCTTTTAATTATAAAATAACATTTATAAAACTATCCTTTTAATATAACATTTTTTATAAAACATTTTATAAATATTTGTTTCAAAATATTTTTATCTTCTTTTATGTAATGCTCGGGTCAGACCGATTATTACAGATTTTCAGGTAAGATCGTTCTGGAGCTCAGTTGGCGAGCTGGATGACAGAACGTATGGAGTATATTTCGCTGTATATTGGAGTTATATTGTTGTTGTCTAGGACAAGTTGATTATAACTGTCCAATTTATTATGTGTGGTTGTAACTCTGATGTATTGAATGTAAATTAGTAGATACAGCTTTCCTTTGTATAAATGCTATTAATTGATATTATATTTTGATCCGCTGCGAATGTGAGATTCTGTGTTTTGTTTCCTGTTTTTTTCTTCTACCTCTTTTCTTCTTTTCTTAACTATCTGGAATTTTCGGGATCGAAAACTCCGGGTCGTTACATCGTAAAAATTTTGAGTACCCAAGAGTTTAATAAAACAGAAAATAAACTTCGAGTCAGACATGGGTCTGGTGTGAGTAAACGGGTTAAAGTTGTTTAACTTTGAAAATCATTTGAAAACAAAGGTATCTCGTAAGACTTCCCACACATAAACATGGAAAAGTTTTTACCTTACGATAACCAAAACATTTGATAGGAAATCTAGTGATATTATAATAGTGTCTAGGGTTTTCAAATAAATATTCACATAGCTGAAATTGTTACATGATTAAATTCTAGCATACTAGCCACAAAGTGGGTTATACAATCAAAACCGTAAAGGTCACGTAGGGAAAAATGGATTCCATACAATGGCAGGGCTACTGGGGTACCGCCCGTCACAGTACGTGGCCTAGATCAACGTACCTAGGATCCACCCTAAATCCCCTGCAACACAAGGGATTCTGGTTAGCTTTGACGAATTCTGGAGGAGATTTGGAGCAGGAGGCTTCAGCGTGTAGATATATTATGGTTCCGCTGTGTTAGTGTTTTGCCTGTATCTTTGTGATGTCTTAAGTTGTATGATAGACATGTGTTTATAACTGTCTAATTTGTGATGTATAAGTTGTGTATCTCTGATGTGTATGATACTATGTAATATCTTATGTGATGTAATATATTTTATTCGTTCCGCTGTGAGATTCTGATATTTTTGAGTTTCTTCTTTCCTATCTTTTCTTCTTCTATCCCTTTCTTTCTTAAATCACGATGCGTCTTTCTATAGAATGAAAGACGGGTCGTGACAGGCAGAATCACTTTATTATAAAAGATAAACCCATCTATTTTCCTTAAAAATAAACACTCATTATTATATTAACTTTTCTACAAAATAAATACTTTACAAAATACTTTATACATATCCAAAAAGGTTGGAGAAAAATAGAATAGTACAAAAACTATTTTTAAATAAAATATCACAGAAATAAAAAAGAGTTAGATTTAAATCATTCTTGAATCAAAACCAATTTCAAATCCAAACAACAAATAATAGTAATTCCAAAATAACATAATGAGGCCAATAGTTATTGTAGCATTTAACCAATGCAATTACTACCTTTATCACTAAAAGAATTCAACTTTTAACATATATCAATGTCATATCCAATATGGCCAACTACCAATTTTTATCATTCAAAAAATACAACAGGTATATAAATGAAATTAAAATCAAAAAGTATATAACAACAATTTAAAATCACAACAGCGAGAAATCTGGATTCCTCTACAAAATTGTTTATATTTCATTATATTTGTCATTCGCTTTTTAGAAGCAGATATTTAACCAAACCCAACCAATAAATCATTCAAACGCAAAACAATAATCTTTATCTACTATATATCATTATAGTATTCATTCATAGGTGAGTTTACTCATTAAAATTCCAACGGACGCTTAAGCGTTCTGGTTTGATTAGCTCAAATTTCCACTTGCTCCAAACTCGATGAAACTAGTTCCAACGTGTAGATAATGGCATTACGAATGCAGGACACAAGACCACGTCTCGATTAGACATCGTATGAGAAAGTTATTTATTTTATAAGATTTCAAATTAAATTAATATTAATTAATTCACTAATTACGCTAATTACATTTTAAAATGTAATTACCCACTATTCCATCTTCTTCTTTCCAAATTTGTGCACGTACAGGAACACATATACCCATTCCCGCATCCATCTCTCCACCCCAACTCCTACATCTATCAACGAAATCCAACTCTGTCTCCTTCGACGAACTTCTCATCACCTCTTCTTTGCATTTATCCCCATCTCGATAAGCTCGATCAAACACAACCAATTGCAACCTGGAAGCTTTCGACCGCAACACCCAAAATGTCGCACCACCCAAATGTTGATCGCAACGCACCATATTCGCTCCATCAACTCGCCTTCCAATGAAAAGCTCGAATCCATCATTGATTTTGCCAAACGTTGCCTATATCCTCCAAAAAGTGAAACCCTAGTTTCACTGTAAAATTTCAAACACCCCAAACCATCGCCGAGCATTACCAAGCATACATAGATTTATAGATCTCTCCATTACAAAATCAAAAATTTTTGTTTTCATTTTTTCATTGAGTATATGAATTAATCTTGAATTTTGAAAGAGGTGGATTAAATGTTCTTTTACTGTACGTTGAAAATGAAAAGAGAAAGAGGAATAAGGAATAGTCAGAGTGTTGATTATTCGAAGTTTAGTCATATGTTTATTTTGAAATTTCCGGCATCTTGCTACATAACATTTCGTTCGTATATAAATCGCGAATGATAAAATACACGGAAATGTGGTACGATCACAAAATAATAACAACATACAACAATTGTTTTATTCCGTAAATATCAAAAATACCATCGTTTGCCATAAAATATGCAAACGAATTTAAATATTTTTCAAATTAAAATTAAGGAAAAATCCTATAAATTCAATTAAAATACTATTATAAAAATCAAGTCATTTTATTAAAAATTGATTTTCTTATTATTTATTATATTTGAATCAAATCTGAATATATTTAAATAAATTAGATATTCTCATTCAAAACGTTCAAAATTCTGAGTCTTTACATTCTTCCCCCTTAAAAGAGTTTCATTGTCGAAATTCCCCAAGAAGAAAAATGTCTTTGAACCCTTAAGCTTTTAAAATAAATTATTTTTAAAATCTCTTATGTTACGGAAAATTGCAGCAACACCTCCTTTGCGCGGCTCGATCGAGAAAAACTACAACTTACCACCATGGCCTAAATCAACAAAAGGAAACAAAAGCCCAAAAGTGGCTTTCCATATCTAAGGCATAAAATCATCAACAACAATATATACTTATGATATATCTTAAAGAGTGTGTATGACACATAACAAACGCTCCCATTAAGCAATAAACACATACCAATTTGTCGAGCAATCAAACTATACTCATGAAACCAAAAGCAGCAAGTTAGCCTTTGCTTCCATAAACCTGTATCTCACTTACAAATGCCATCAAACCATAAAACTTGCATTTCCAATAAAAGAAGAAGACAATTTAATTAAAGCCCGTATGATATACATATGCCATCTGTACGCAATACCATATTCGATCACTCGCTTGATCACATAAATTTCACTTCCAAACTAGTATTGCTCACTCGACTTCCCTAGTGCAGATTCCGATCAGATTCCTTGATTAGAAACCTTCGTTCTCCTTATATAGCATATACTATGATAGAAAACTTCAAAATCATATCAAAAATTAGTACCAAGTGTTCGTTTTCAAGAATTGAGAGAAAAATCCTTGTACGGATCGGTGTAAATCACCCCGAAATCGTATAATCGAATCTGGATCAAGAACAGTCATGCAAATAAAATGATCTATGTACAACTTGCGTATTTATTCCGTTGGCTTCTTAACTATACCAATTTATCTTCATTTTAAATCACATTCATTTTTGCTTATAGTATATTTCTTTTAATAGTAAAATTAGTTATGAAACATTTCAAAACCATTACTTAAGTCTATAAACATCTTATAAAACACAACGTATGTTTATCAAGACTTTTTAAACTTAAGTTCATATTCATATAATACTCCGCTGCACTCTAAAAGTATATATACAATACCAGATTTATTTTTACTTAACCCGGATGTTCAACCAATTTAAAACAGGGTTTAACTTACCATCTTCTCAAATTTATAAGTTACATAAACTTATTTTCTTATAATTTCAAAAACACTTATCTTCAATTTCTCAAATAATTCGAAAGTTTTCAACTATCCAAAATCGTCGAAAATTTCATTTCATTTTAAAAAATGAAAATTTCTAAACATCATATCATAATAAGATGCACAAACTAAACTACCCTAATGCATAGGATACATGAGTCCATATAATAACTTAACAGAAAACTTAAGAACTAAACTTCGGATTTTATTTCTACTCTATTTTGAAATAATAATAATAATATACATATCTCCTTTTGTATTTTAAATCATACTTTCATAATTTTAAAAAAAATCTGTTTTACCAAAATAACTATAAGGCAACTACTATGGTAGAAATCCCTCACTTAGAAACTCAAAAATGAACACCAATGATGCTGCAGTCATCACCAAAATTATTTTCTAGCGACAAAAGTGGGTTCAGTGCTTCTTATCTCCTTTAAAATATTTCTATGAATCAATATTTTCAATAATACTATCATTATTTTCTTAAAAACTAGGAAAAACAATTTTCCAGAACACCGGAATATAAGTTCTCAAAATCTCTATTTAAATCCCTTTTATAAACTATATTTACATAATTTCACCTTCTTACATAACACATTTCACAAATGTATCTCTTTTTTAGATTATAATAACCAACCTTTATTAAAGTTAAGTTCTAACCCAACACTATCACCGAAAGCCTTATATCAAATCGTCAAACTAAATTCACAGGGTGTTCGTATTTAATTTAAATCAAACAAATAAATGCTCATAAACCGGCCGAACACAACTAATTAAACAATAGATGATAATAATTGAATATTATTATTTCCTAACAAACAACATATCATAATTTTTCTAAAAATTATTCCTATATATATATATAATATAATATAGGTAGAATTATTTCATTTAGCTATTTTTTAAAACAATACTATGTCGGTTTGCCTTGTCCATGTATTTAGAAACCCCTATCGATACAGTTGTACCTTCTGCATCGATCAGAATTCATAAACCACTCATCGATAAATCAACACAATATAAAACATTTTTATAGCACCAACAAATACACGCTCTAACACACACACACACACTCAAACTCATTCTGGTGTGTCACTTACCCTATCTCTAATGAGTTTACCCCACCAAAGCCTAGTTTTTGCTCAACCTAAGCTCCAATACCATGCTGTAATGACCCGCTTTTTGACCCTCAAAAGTTGACACTAATACATCCACGGTATTTACGTGCCAAACATCCAAGTGCCGAAAAGATAGATTGCCGGTGAGAAAGAAAGAAGAGACAGAACATAATCTCACGTCGTGATGAGTAATAACAGATCTTTACAGAAGAAAACTATAATATGCACATATCAATCAATGTAAACTAATCTATCATCAACATGGATAGTTATAACAACCTGTCCTCGCAAATGCTGATAAATACAAACAACAAATGCGGTGGAAATAAAATATACATAAATACATCTTGGAGGCATCCATCTCCTCTTTTGAAGCTCCAAAGCATCCATAACTAAATCTGAAATTATGCTCGGGCTAACCCGAACATTATAAGAAAATAACGCTCGGATCAGTCTAGTAAACCATCTTAAGAAACATAGATCAAATGGATTTTTAATGTTATAAAACCTTTCAAAAGAAAGGTATCTCGTAAGACCAAGCCACACATAAACATAGATAGATTTTTACCTTACGATTACCAAACTATTTCAAATAGATAATCCAGTGATATTATAATAATGTCTAAAGTTTAAAATAAATATATAACATAGCTGAAATAGTTGCAACTCAAATTTCAGCATATCTGACCACAACTAAGTCCGTAGGGCACGTTGTGGAAGATGGATTCCATCAATGACAAGGCTATTGGGGTACCGCCTGTCATATTAAATCTCTAGATAAAATGTACCGAGGTCCAAAAACTTTCAACCCCTGTATGGCAAGACCGGCCTACCCCTTCTTGGATAATACTGAACATTATCACCATACCGGTTGTTTCCAACCTTCTACTCGAGATCTCTCATGCACATACCAAATACATAAACCCATAAATAGTGATCTAGAAAGGTGATGACCATAGCCTAATGGGTGCAACCTACATAATCTTGCAGCATATCCTCTGTTTTAGTCATTCCTGGTTGTGAGGCTTGTGAGGCCACGATTACCTTTTCTTCTTTAGCAAATCCCACTCGGAATGCTAACACTGCCCTCCAAGCAATAATGCAATGTCATCATTCATCCATACAAGTTATTCAGGATATGAAAAAACTGCACTACTTCTACTACATCCTTTTTTGGAACCATCTTCATGGTTAGTAACAAGTAGCCCTTGCACTTCAAAGAACTCCATCTTCGATCCCATTATCTTCAAGATGTATCTAATTCGAATGCTTATTCCGGTTCAAAGAGGTTTTCAGATAATATATCTGATCCGATCTATCCGAATAGACAACAATAGTTTTAAACTTGCCAGAATTTGATAATCAGTTATTTAACTATCAAATAAACAAATAATTCAATAAGAGATTTATCCAAGCATGTTTAAGCACAAAGCAATCATTAAGCCTCTTTAATTAATCCTTTCATTAGTTAAAACCACCGTGTAAATAACTGTATCAAAATACTTTTTACAAAGTTATATTCACGAGCTCTCTTTACTCTTTTCAGTACTTGAAAATTATTCATATACTTATCTCGACGGTATAAGTTTATTCCCAAACCATTTCACTTTAAATACTTAGAATACTTTTCCATACACCTAAATCAACAGTATAAGTATATTCACAAATCACTACATTTCTAATACCTAGAAAATGTACCTTTATACTTATCTCAACGGTATGTGCATTCACAAATTTTAAAAAAGATTTTGTTTTCAAAACAATACTTAATTGGGTTAAAACAAATGTCATTTGAAAATATTGGTAACAATAAACCCAAATCACTTTTGGTGTAGGTAAATATATCGTATAGAAATTAGATAAAATTTACTTACCACCACTTCTCGATTTCAAACAGTACCATTCTTAATTAACAATGTAGTTGGACCAGTTAGAAAACTAAACTTACCTCAACATACATATTTACTTCCAAAGATAGAGATGAGTTTACATACCTCAGAATTTGGTGTTAAGTATAAATAGAACATTTTCCATACCTTCAAAAGTTAAACCGATCATTTAGGGAAATCAAATCTCATTCCTTTTTACAAAACAACTTTTTATAAAACTCTTTCATATTTGCAAACTCCATTCATAAATTCCTTTACAAAACTTAATTTATAAATCTTGTTTATAAAATATCATTTATAAATCCCCTTTATATATCTCAAAGTATAATTATAAAATTCCTTTTGTAAATCTCCAATTATAATTATAAAATTCCTTTTTAAACATTTCTTTCATATTTATAAAATCCTTTCATAAATTCATTTCTATTTATAAAACTCCTTTTATAAAATCTCCAAATTTATCACAAAACTTTCAGTTTGAAAATAGAACCAAATACTTTCCGTAAAACGATCATTTTATATAACATTATAAATTCACAAATGTAATTTATTATTCAATTCCTCAAAATGGTATCCTTTTATTTTTAAAAATGGGGCATTTCACAGAAGGACAAACTTTGCAGTCCAATAAGTTTCTAGGACACCCATTCAAAGAAATTACTTTCAAGGCCAAAGTCAGCAGAATAATTACTTTCAAGGACAAAGTCAGCAGTCCAATTAATTTCAAGGACATAATTTCATAGGTTTTTAGGCCCTAGAAACTAATTATTTTGTGTTTTGTCCTTGAAAGTAATTATTTCAATTGTGTGTCCTAGAAACTAATTCCACTTGCTAAAGAGGCTCTTGTGGCTAATTTCCACTTTAAAAATATTATTTATAAATCTTTTCTTTTTTAATAAAATACAATTTATAAAACTATTCTTTTAATTATAAAATAACATTTATAAAACTATCCTTTTAATACAACATTTTATGTAAAACGTTTCACAAATACTTGTTCTAAAATATTTTTATCTTCTTTTAAAACAGAACCACTTTATTATAAAAGATAAACCCATTTATTTTCCTTAAAAATAAACACCCATTATTGTATAACTTTTTATAAAATAAATACTTGTAAAACATTTCTAAAAAGTTGGAGAAAAATAGAAAAGTATAAAAACTATTGTTAAATAAAATATCATAGCAATCCAAAAGAGTCAGATTTAAATCATTCTTTGAATCAAAACCTTTCAAATCCAAACAACAAATAATAGTATTTCCAGAATAATATAATGAGCCCAATAGTTACCATAGCATTTAACCAACTGTATTACTACCTTTATCACTAAAAATGTTCAACTTTTAACGTATACTAATGTCATATACAATATGGCCAACTACCAATTTTTAGCATTCAACGGTTTACACAACGGGTATATAAATGAAATTAAAGTCAACAAGTATACAGCTAAAATTTAAAATCGCGACAGGAGAAATCCAGATTTCTCTAAACAATTCCCTATATTTCATTTTGTATGTCATTTGCTTCTTTAAATGTGGATATTGAACCAAACCAAACAAATAAATATTCAAACACAAAACAATAGTCTTTATCTACCATACATCATCATAGTATTCATTCAGAGGTGAGTTAACACACCAAAATTCCATTGGACGCTTAAGTATTCCAGTTTGATCTAACATCGAATGGCATTCGATTTTAGCTCAAATTTCCCCTTGCTCCAAACTAGACGGAACTAGTTCCAACGTGTAGATAATGTCATTGCGAATGCAATGCACATGACCGCGTCTAGATTGGATCTCGTATGAGAAAGTTTTTCATTTTATAAGACTTCATATTAAATTAATATTAATTAAACTAATTACATTTTAATCTCTAATCACCCACTAATTCATCTTCCTCTTCCCACATTCGTGCATGTTCACGCATACATACACTCATTCCCACGTGCATCTCTCCACCCTAACTCCTCCGTTTATCAACGAATCCAACTTCGTCACCTCCGACGAACTTCTCATTACCTCCTCTCCGCCTCCATTCCCATCTTGACATGTTCGATCAACCATAACTAATTGCTACATTGAAGCTTTCGACCGCAACACTCAAAACGTTGCACTAACCAAATATCGATCGCAACCCACCATATTCGATCCATCAACTCGCCTTCCAATGACACGGATGAATCCATCATCAATTTTGTCAAACATCGCCTTTATCCTCTAAAAAGTGAAGCACTAGTATCATTGTAAAAATTCAAACACCCCAAACCATCGCCGAACTTTACCATGCATACATAGATTTGTAGACCTCTCTATTACAAACTCAAATATCTTGTTTTGCATTTTTTTCGTTGAGTATATGAGTTGATCTTGAATTTTGAAAGAGGTGGACTGAATTTTCTTTTACTAATAATTGAAAATGAAAAAAGAAAGAGGAATGAGGAATAGTTAGAGTGTTGATTATTACAAGTTTAGTGATATGTTTATTTTGAAATTTATGGCATCTTGCTACACAATATTTCGTTCGCGTACAAATCGCGAATGAAAAAACAAAAATACGATCATGCACAAAAATGTGATACGATCACAAAACGATAATAATATACACTGGTTATCTTATTTTGTAAAATATCAAAAATACCATCGTTTGAGGTAAAATATATCAAACGATAAGTTAAATATTTTCCAAATTAAAATTATGGAAAACTCTTATAAATTCAATTAAAAATACTACAATAAAAATAAAGCCATTTTATTAAAAATCGATATTCTTATTATTTATTATATTTGAATAAAATCTGAATATTTAAATAAATTAAATATTCCCATTCAAAACATTAAAGCTTCCGGGTCGCTACACTATTCGAATATTAACATTCACACGTCACTTAGTTGGCGGTGTGACATTTTGGCTAAATTAATCGCTTACTTAGTTTTAGTAAAATCTAATTTTACTTTGTTAAGCGTTACCCAGTAGTGACTATTATTTACACAAATTCTCTTCGTCAAAACCATATCACTATGGACTTACAAAATTTGGTACCGGTCAAAATTCTAATGTTGTCCATATTCAACTATATAGTCCAAAATGCAAAGTCCTTTGTTCAATAATAACAATTATTTTTAACCAAACTACTCTGGCCAGAGATTTTGACATTGAGTTGACCATGACACTAACCTCATATAACCGAGGAGACGAATCCTTTTACGAATAGTGTTTCACTTTCAATACTTCCACTCGACCCACCAATAGCCACTTGATGGACGACTTGCAATGATTTGACTATAATCAAAGCAGAGGTTTTATATTGAAGATCAGTAGTATTCTGAAGTCGAGAGAACTATGTAAATTAGTCACATCGATATTTTCTATTTGACCTTATTTATATTAATTAGTATAAAACTATCGAGTGAGTCATTCCATAATTATCCAAAAACTATCAGTACGCAACCCCTTACTGACCCCAATGGTCATGAGTAATAACTACCCCTTGCAAGTGGCCATGCATGAGGTTCTTATAGTTGTTGAAATAATGTTTCGACGACTAAGATTGCACTGCAAAACATACGTGAAGCGCTTTTGGCCATTGATCTGGCTAGAAGGACTTGATGAGAGGCAGCTGGCGAAATGAAGGCCAATAGGATTGTAGCAGAAGTATGTTCTATCATGCTTTTCATTAAATTTGCTTGTACTTAAAGTATGCTTGTAGGAAATGGAACATTCATCTTATCAAAAATAGGCGCATTTGGATGTACCTCTTATCACTTTGCTCCCACATACCAAGGTGGCAGGACTGACCGAGCTGGTCTGTTGAGATCACAAGGAGAATAGGGAACAGCGATAGTGTAACACCTAGTAAAAATTAATAATAAATAATTAAATTAGGTAATTAGTTTAAAGGAAAAACTTTAAACTAATTTTTAAACCATGGATAGAATTTAGGCAGAAGAACAATGACGCGTTTTTTCAATTTCCCGACTTCGACAATTTCCTCTTCCTTCGTCCAAGCTTGCCCTAGCCGCCATCTACCTTCAACTATTGCTTGCCCTACCTGCTATCGTCCAAGCAATCGTCGTCTGAAGTTATCGTCGTCTAAGCCGCCGCCCTTCGAGCCTCTCTCTTGTCGATGTTTGAAGCGAATTGAATCTTCCATTGTCGACGTTGATTTCTCCAAAATTGAGAAAGCTTAACTTGATGCCTCAATCCAAAAATACGTCAAAAATTACTCGACCTTTGAATTTAAGAGCTGCAAATTCAAGTTCTAAGAAACGAATCAAAGAGCAGAATCTAAAAGAAGAAGAAAAACATCCAAAAAGTACCATGAATTACAAGTCGAATGATATTTAGATATAGCATTTCTATAATTGAAACACAGTAGATTGTGTTTAATATGCTAAATGATAGACAAATATAGCATTTGTACTTTTGAATATAGTACCATCATCTGACTATGCAAAATGATAGTTGGATATAGCATAAGAATATTTTAATTGAACAAGGATGAAAAAATATGCAAAATGATACTTGAATTTAGCATAAGTATATTAAAGTGAACTAGCATGAATTGAATATACAGACTGAGATAAGTATTCCTAAATAGAACTACCATAAACAGAATATGCAAAAATGATAACTACATATAGCATATGTATTTTTTAATGTAACATTTTAATCACAAAGTTCACTACCATGCTGTGCAGTTAAAGCGCTCGGCAGATTCAAAGCGGTGGAGGTGCAAAAAGTCATAGCGGGGATACAGCGAGGATATAGCGGGATATAGCGAATGGCTTTAAAATAGCATATAAAACTCGTACTTAATGTTTTTACGAATATATAAATGGTAATTAAATGAAAAATTATCATTCAATTGAATTACAACTAATACATAAATAATTTTTAAATAAAAACATGTGCGAATATACTTTAAATAAACGTAAAACTGTTATATAGCATAATTGAATTTAGTAGAATATTAGAGTATTTTCATTTCTGAAAATATATTAAAAATTAAATCAAATAAATTAGTTTCATAATTTTTATAATGTATAAATTGAATTTTTCAATTCATTTTATTAAAGAAGATATAGCGGGAATAGCGGAATATAGCGAAAATAACGGGATATAGCGGAAATAGCGGGGATTAAAGCGGAAAGGCTATATTGTGGGGCTATATGGAAAAATCTAGCGGTAGAAACCCGCTATGAGATATAGCGGGGTTATAGCGGGGTAATAGCGGGGCATTAACTGCACAGCTACCATGCTTATGATATGCAAAATGATAGTTTAATATAGCATTTGAGTTATATAGTCCACTATCGTGTTTAAAATACGAAAAATGGTAATTTAATGTAGCATTTTAATTATGAAGTCCAATATTATGGTTACAATATGCATAATGGGATTTAATGTAACATTTTAATTACAAAGTCCGCTACCATGTTTATGATATGCAAAATGATAGTTTAATGTAGCATTTGAGTTATCAAGTCTACTAATTTATAATATGCAAAATGATAGTTTGATATTGCATTTCAGTTATGAAGTCCAATATCAAAGTTACAATAAGCAAAATGAGATTTAATGTAGCATTTTAATCACAAAGTCCACTAGCATATTTAAGGTATACAAAATGATAGTCTAACATAGCATTTGAGTTATGAAGTCCAATATCATATTTACAATATGCAAAATGGTAGTTTAATGTATCATTATATTTATGAAGTTCGATATCATGATTACAATATGCAAAATAAGATTTAATATAATATTTTAATTACAAAGTCCACCAGCATATTTAAGGTATGCAAAATGAGAGTTTAATATAGCATTTGAGTTATGAAGTCCACTATCATGTTTACAATATGCAAAATGATATTTTAATGTATCATTCCAATTACAAAGTCCACAAATATGTTCAGGAAATGCAAAATGATAGTTTAATGTAGCATTATCGTTATGAAGTTCACTATCATGTGTAAAATATTCAAAATGATATTTTTAATGTAGCATTTTAAGTACAAAGTCCACTATCATGTTACGGGCTCGGTCAAAGGCTCGACCACGGGATAGGTAATGGGATCTGTCACGGGAATGGTTACAGACTCGGTCACCGAGATATATTGTTTAACCGAGCATACCATCGAATGAAAAAGCTAACCGGATGTCAAGCCTAATCGAGTACACATAAAACCAATCTATACCCAAGATATATTGTTTAACCAAACGTATCATCGAATGTAAAAGCTAACCGGACTCCAAGCCTAATCGGGTACATATGAAACCAATCTATACCCGAGATATATTATTTAACCAAGCGCACCATCGAATGTAAAAGCTAACTGGATGCCAAGCCTAATCGGGAATGTATGGATGAAAAAGCTAACCGGATGCTGAGCCTAATCGAGTATGTATGAATGCAAAAGCTAACCGGATGCCAAGCCTAATCGAGTACATATGAAACCAATCTATACCTAGGATATATTGTTTAACCGAGCATACCATTGAATGCAAAAGCAAACCGGATGCCAAGCCTAATCAGGTACGTATGCATGCAAGAGCTAACAGGATGCCAAGCCTAATTGGGTACGTATTGATGCAAAAGCCAACCGGATGCCAAGCCTAATCGGGTACATATGAAACCAATCTATACCCGAGATATATTATTTAACTGAGCATACGTATGGATGCAAAAGCTAATCGGATGCCAATCCTAATCGGGTACATATGGAACCAATCTATCATTTTTATTTTTAAATTAGTGCATTATAATGTATCAAATTGAATGGAATGTGCCGAATAATAGTTAAAAATATCATTTGTATTTTTAAAGTGCATTATAATGTATTGAATTGCCGAATGATAAGTAAGAATATCATTTCTATTTTTAAAGTGCATTAGAACGTACTGAATGTGGCGAATGATAGTTAAAATGGCTTAATGTAGCATTTTAGTTATGAAGTTCACTGTCATGTTTAAAATATTCAAAATGATATTTTAATATAGCATTTTAATTACCAAATCCATTAGCATGTTTATAATATGCAAAATTATAGTTTAATGTAACATTTTAATTATGAATTCCATTATCATGTTTATGATATAAAAAAATAGTTTAGTATAGCATTTTAATTACAAAGTCCACTAGTATGTTTAGAATTTTCAAAATAATAGTTTAATATAGCATTTTATTTATGAAGTACACTAACATTTTATTTATGATATCTGTAATATTCAAAATAAAGAAACTCAATAAAAAAGTAAATAAGCAACTGATGCATTATGTTTTACGCATATTTTATCATCTTTGGAAACATATGAGTAATTTTACCTAATCAAAATCACATCTTGTGCAGATTCTTAAAACAAAACTTACTCCAGCTCCTTGAAATTTAGGAACATTGCATAAACAATAACAACAAAAATACAGAATATAATGGTCAATTATGCATTAAACATATAGAATTATAATGACAAGTTCATATAGCATTTTTTTTCTTAGTTCATTTCAACACATTTAATTTCATCGTTACCTTCGGCACCACCAACAACCTTAACCTCCACTCCATCGCCGCTCATCTGAACTCAGACATCGAAGTCATTGCCCAAGTCACTACAGGCCTTCAAAGTAGTCGCCACCACCTACAGTTCATTGCCTTCGCCTGAACGAGTTCCACCTTTACCTGGACGGGCTCCACCTTTGCCTGCGCTTGCACCACCGCCACCTGTTTTAGTGATGTCGTGCCGCTTGTACTAGTGATTTGAGAACGAGATTTGAGAACAATCTTATTTTTTTGTAAAGAATTTCTTTCAGGCGAAAGAATAAAGCTCGCGTCCTCAAAACATAAAAATAAATGTCGCATCCTTCATTCTAAAAAGAATGTTATGTTTTTCCTTCAGCCGATTTTCCTGTAAATAAATTAAATAAAATAAGGCTAAAAATGATAATTTTGTAATTATTATAATTTGATCATGAAAGTTGTGCCATTGCATTCATGGTGATTTTCTGATCAATTTTAATATATAAAGTTTTAAAAACGGAGCTCAAACGAAAAAGTTAATGATTTTTGAAGCTTTCGTATTCATATTAATTCAAATGGAATTCAAATTCAAATAAATAATTAATGTTAAAGTTTGAAATTCAAAAATGAAGGACAGTTAGACTTGGGGATTGAGTAAATGCTAAAAAAATTATAATATTAATTTAGGAATTAAATAATAAGTCAAACGACAACAAATAAACGTTCCATAGACATGCTACCGGTCGTCTTTCGGCGGTCGACCTCCAAGGTAGAAGCGATCCACCGGTAATCATAGTGGCGGCTAGGATTATTAACAGCGTGAGCTGTACGGATTTTATTATTTTAAATCGACTTAAATCTGACCGTTCAAGTGTTTTATAACCACTATAAATAAGAGTCTGGCCCCCTCACTTTTATTTACAAATTATTTTGGAAACTATGCAGAACTCTGTCGATTTCTCTCTTCAAAGATCCAGCGAATTCTTTAGGGTTTTAGGTTAGAAATTTTTAGGTGTTTATTATTCAATTTCTAGTTCTATTCTCTTCCACTCCCTAAATTTCTGAATCTAATTCATATACAATTCCCTTGTTGTATATTCTAAAAAGGAGAGATCTGTAAGAGATTGAAGCAGGCATAAACAAATCCAAAAGGAAGAGCTAAGAACTTTTGTGACTTGGATTTGATATATGCCTTGGGGAATTTTGTTTACGAAAACATCACACTAAAATCTCAAAATTCCCCTGAAAGGAAATGTTAATTCGTAAGTTAGAATCTCAATTATTCTATATTAGAATAATGAAATTGTGTAATTACTGCAATTTTAATGTTTTACATTCTATTCCACTTCTTACCTTTTTCTTTAGATTTGATTAACGGTTTGGAAAAAAAATAAGTTAGCAAATGGTGTGTAAGGTACTATGCAGTTAATGCCCCGTTTTTACCCTGCTATAACCTTGCTATATCTCATAGCGGATTTCAACCGCTATGATTTTTCCATATTGCCTTTCCGCTTTAAGCCCCGCTATTTCCGCTATATCCCGCTATTCCTGCTATATTCCGCTATTTCCGCTATATCTTCTTTAAAAGAAATGAATTGAAAATTGACATTTATACATTATAAAAATTATGAAATTAATTTATATAATTAAATTTTTAATATATTTTTAGAAATGAAAATACTCTAATATTCTACTAAATTCAATTACGTTATATAACGGTTTTACATTTATTTACAGTATGTTTGCACATATTTTTATTTAAAATTATTTATGTATTGATTATAATTCAATTGAACATTAATTTTTCATTTAATTACCATTCATATATTTGTAAAAATATTAAGTACGAGTTTTATATGCTATTTTAGAGTCATCTGCTATATCCCGCTATATCCTCGTTGTATCCCCGCTATGACTTTTTGCACCTCCGCCGCATTGAATCTGCCGAGTGCTTTAACTGCACAGGTAAGGTATGGATTCTTTTATTCGTAGTTTGCACTGCCTATTTCCGTAATTTAAATGGAAATTCCCTTTTTCATTCTTATATGTAGAATTTGAATAGAGGTTAAATTGATTTGAATTGCAAACTCTATTAATGTTGATTCTACTATTTTAGTATAAAATAAGTTTGGTATGAATTCTATTTTTATACATGTCTGTAGTTGGATTGAGAATGTTGGATATATGGTATGTTTGTTGATATAGAATTTGACTTTTATAAATTTGAAGTTTTGACATTTAAACGATTAGCATAGGGCTTAATCTTTGCATGCTAAGATATATTTTAGGCACGTGATATATATATAAGCGTATAATTAATAGTGTAATAATTGCATAGTAGTAGGTTATTAATTAGTATTAGATCCCCCTCAGAGCATCACCAACAATATGTTGGATCTTACATAATTGAAGATGTTCACTTATATTTAGTTGCAGTAGAGGTTATATTGTGTAACTAGTTACATTTGGGGTCGAAACGGTTCAGGATTTGTAATATCCTTGGGCGCTTGTTGAATAGACGCCCTAAGCCCAGGTTCCTGTTCAATAAGCGCCACATATGATGCGCTTGTTGAAGAAGCGCTTGGATCTTAGGTGCCTATTAAATAAGCGCTTAGTTATATCACCCCAAACAGCCATAAAACAACTAGTTCAACGGCTCATTTACCCTCCTCTACAAATACCATCCACCTTCATCCTTCCTCCTCCCACATAATACTCCACAACATTTCAAACCATACTACTCTCACTTCTCTAATCTCAAAATGTTTCCCGATTTTTATGTCGATGTCGCAAGATTCAATTTTGAAAGATTCGATTTAGATGACAATACGGCTCCGATTAGTGGAGCATTCACTACTAGTAGTTGGAATTCGGTGGAAGACTATGATGTTTGTTATATTTGGTGTGCACTCTCTGGCGATCCAATCCAAGGTGCCGAAAAAAGTGGTGAGAGTTTTTGGGGCAGAACTACAAATTGCTACAAGCGTAAGAACATTGACCGCAAAAGATCGCTTTCTTCGATCAAAGGTCGTTTTGGAAAAATTAATTGTCAAACGCAAACATTTGATTCACAAATGTTTAAGTTAAAGCAAATGAATCGTTGTGGATTTGGAACACATTTGGTAAGATTTCCAAAATTTTCACATGTCTGTATTTTTTACAGTTCTCTAATTATTTAAGTGATTTTCTTGTAGAGGGTGACAGCAAATAAACAGTTCAAACAAATCATTAGACCAAAAAATAAACAACAAGCACATTTTTATTAGTTCATGCACATTATTGCCCTGCTAGTTGAACATGTAAAATAAAAATCATCTCTTCAGAAAACCATTCAAGATGTCTAATTAAGCAGCACTCGAGGTAAAGTGGCAAGATTCGGGGAAAGATCAAGCCTAGGAGAATCGCTAGGAAGATAGGGTACAGGATCGGAAGAGCGCCTAATTCCTATCGAAAATGATTTTTTTAGGCCTCTGAGAGCCAAAGCAGCAAAAAAAGGCGGGCTGCTGGGACGGATCAAGCAGGTCCTACTTGAATCCGAAGATAGATATAATCGTGCAATGGAGTTTCGAGCTACTCATTCTTGCTGTAAATAAATAGAGAGATGAAGATGTAGTAATGTTTATGGATACATCAAATATGTCTGAAGAACAAGAGGTATACAAAATCTAGAAGAAGAGAAATTATGAGGTGCATGCGTGAAGAGGGGGTGTATATTTGTATTTCTAGAACTATTATATCTTTGAATTTTTTTGTTGATGTACTAATTTGAAGTTAATATGTAATCTTAGTAGTACAACCAAATGAAATTGCATTATATTACTTGATATGAAATGAAATTGGGAAACATTATTTTCAACAGTAATCTTAAAACAACATTAAGAGCAATAACGTGAAGAACAACAAACTTAACAGCAATAATAAACTTTTTACTGATTGCCACAAAAGCTCCAAAGGTGATTTATCAGATCGTTTTGTAGTCTTTGGTGGCGTTGAATGCTACGATATAAAATTTCGCTAGAAACATGAAACTTGAGTTCCATTGCGCTTCAAGTCATATCGTTTCGCAATACTTCCGATGCTGCTGGAGCACCCTCATACACAAAATCTTCTTACATGTCTCTTTCATCCTCTAAAATTGTATTGTGTAAAATAACGCAACCGTACATTATTGTTTTCATTTTAAGTGGTGACCAAAGTCTATATGGATTGCTGGCATTGGAAAATCCTGATTGAAGAACGCCAAATGCACGTTTAACGTCCTTTCTCTGGCCTTCTTGCATTGCTGCAAACTTTGTGTTTATTGTTTAATAGGTTATGAATTGTCTTGACACTGGTACTCCATTTATGGTATATACCATCGCAAATATAATATCCATGATCATACGTGTTACCTCCTAAACTGAAGGAACACAAAGTTGGTCTACCATTAGCTATATCATTAAATAAAGTAGATAGTTCGACTACATTCAGGTCATTGTCAAAATCTGGTTTCTAAAAAAGGCATGTCAGATCCATAAGTCATATGAAGCTACCACCTCAAGAATAATTGTCGACCTACGAGACTTATCCCTGATAAGCTCCGGCATACGCCTTTGGATAGTTCTTGCACTCCCAATGCATACAATCTATACTACCTAACATTCCCTACAATTCTCTACTGCCATGCATCTCCGTTAATCTTGCTATGTTAGCTTTATTTGGTCCTCGTAATTATTGATCACCATAAATGTCTACGATAGCTTGACAGAAATAGTCCAAAGATTCTGGTGTCGTTCTTTCCCCCAAACGCAAATTCTCATTGAGAGTGTCTGCTGGTCCTAAATATGCAAGCATTCTCAAGGAAGCTTTCATTTTTTGGATACCATTCAATCCCTAAGTATGAGATGCGTTAGATTTGAAGACAAAGTATTTATCAGGCTATTTAATTGATTGTAGGATTCTAAAGAACAAAGGTCAGCGCATGTGAAATCTTCTTCTAAAATCACCATCCATGTAAACATGATTTCGATTAAATAGTCTTTCATTGTACTAGGAACGTCTGTGAATTTTGTAGCGACGGCCAACAACTGATCCACCATGTTGTCCACTGGATTGACCATGTTGTAGCACAAACATCGCTATTAGCTTTCTTTCACGATTGAAATGATCTTCCATCATCTCATCAATGCTATTATTACTATCGTCGAAAAATATAAGATCTACAACTGACAATATTTTTGCAGTTGGAAATATATTAGATATAAATGAGCATGGATGAACCAAATTATCGTTGGTGTTTAAAGTAGTTGCACCACTTTCTTTGCATGACAACAAAATTATTAAAGACAAAGCAGCTCAGTCTCCTATCACAATCGAGCACTGTAGCGACATTGCACAACTTTCTTCACATGGCAGCAAAATTATTGAAGACAAAGTGGCTTAGTGTCCTATCACATTCAAATACTGTAGCTACGTTGCACAACTTTCTTTGCATGGAAGCAAGATTATTAAAGACAAAGTGGCTCGGTGTCCTGTCATATGCGAACACTGTAGCCATGTTGCACAACTTTCTTCATATGGCAGCATACTTACTGAAGACAAAGTAACTTAGTGTCCTGTCAAATTCGAACGCCATAGCCATGATGCATAACTTTATTCACATGGCAGCAAAATTATTAAAGACAAAGTGGCTCATCTTGGTTAATGTATTATATATATGTATGTATGTATGTATATATATATATATATCCTATTTCTTGGCAGTCCACTCTACAATCATATCGTCCCATTAAGCATATAAAAAATAGTGGATTACAACCATACTTCCGTGCTCTCATCTTAATCATATAAAGGCCCTATAAGTCATGATACTCTATTGAGTACGTCTTCCCCCCAACCATCAACCGAGTGGTATATTGAAATAAAGGAATGACACTATGAAGATGTAAGGAAGCACGAGAGATAGTGCAAGAGCGTAGGCTTATAGAGGATGGAAGAAGGCGAAGGGTAGAGTGGCGTAGCCACAATAGAAGAATGCAAAGGGCGTGAAACACGCCATCAAGTATCTCAAACAGATCAAAAGGTTGACTCTGTACAATTATACCATAACTATGGGGTTTTTGTTCTATATTCTATCATAAGAAACGGAACTGACATCGATCGATGCCACTATAGATGCTGCAATTTTCCAGATGGTTATGGACTTTTTTAGTGGCTTGACGATCCTTTACCTCATCGAGCAGTTGTGTATGCAACTGAACTTGAAGAAAAAATTGAAACACTATAGAGGACAACGAGATAATTCAATTATTAGGTGGTCGAAGATAGTTTTTTCAATCAGTCTGTGTGTTTATTTTAGATCCATGTTATCATTTCTTATCTTGTGGTATCATTTCAATTATCAGGTTGTCTTGTGTGTATCAGTCTATTTCAATGTTGGTTGTCCTAATTGTTAGTTTCTTATCTTAAGTACTTCCTTACGTGAAATTAAAAGTATATACAACTTAGTTAATATAAAAAACTTAACTAACTGAATTGAATTCGATAGTACATAGAACTTACTAAAAGTAAATAGCTAACCCAAAAATCATTTAAATTGTCAAACATAGCTAACCTAAAGATCATATGTAATATGTCCAACAAAATTAGTACGATATTCCCATAATATCGTGAATCAAATCTTGATCGTGTTAACTGAAATAGGTATTCCTCCTCCACTGTATTTATAATGCTTCTGTATCTTCGACAAGCTCTAGTGAACGTGACATAAGTACTACGAGTTTCCAAAATCCTTCAAATTAATCTACAATCATGATGATTATTAAATGCTTCTTTTAGAGTTACCCAAAAATCATGATCCAACCCCTCTTCCAAATGTCTATAGTTGGCTTCTATGTACGCTTTGATTAGTACCAAATAATCTTGTGGAGTCCAACATTCATTTCCTATTGTATGTGTTGTGAACTATCACTATAAAAAATTTACTTAAATAGACAGCTCATAATCTGCATCATACAAATCAAGTGTGATCTGAATGACCATATGGCAAACATTTGTGAACTTGTAAAGAAACAAACATAAAATGGTATATAAACATAAAAACTTATGGAGAAATAAACATCCGTGAACGAATCAAGTGTGTTTATTTCTTTACTATTGTTTCTTCACTAGTATTTTTTTTCATGCTATTCATATAATACAAAATATCATCATCAACAAAATAAGAACCATCATCACAATAGAATAAGAACCATCATCATCAACATAATAAGAACCATCAATAGAATAAGAATACATACACGAGCATAAATAAATATCATCATCAACGTCCCTAATATACCAGTCTGAAATACATGTATGAAACTGCAAAACATGTATAAATATAAAAACAACATCAGTTTATGTGAGGAGAACCAATACCACTCTCCTCGTCACCGCTACCGTCGTCGACGCAATTGCTATCATCAAAGTCATGTGACGCTGGTGGTGGCAGGTGCTGCGACTGAAGCTACAGAATCTGAGTCAGGAACTCATTTATCTGAGTCTGATAACCCTGATACATAAGTTGAGTATAACCAAGTGTCATACGCTCAAATCTAGCAAGCGCCCGTCTATCATGATCCATGTACCAAGCAAACTACGATGTAAATTTTTTTTATACATATATGGGGAATGTAATTGCTAGTGAATTATATGAAAATTTAAAGTCGTACGTACAATTATACATATATGGGGAATGTAATTGCTAGTGAATTATATGTAATTTCTTTCCAACTAACTTGCTTATTTGTTCATATAATTAGTTGCCAGTTTCTTTTCCAAAATCTTTTCTAAAAGTGTTGCCGAATTTCAGAGATTAATATTTAAAATATTTACAATTAGCCCCTTCTCTTTTTATAAACATATAAAACATTTAATTCTCATACCTTAAATAATTTTATATACTTATTGAACACTTGAGAAAATTCTCCAAAAATTCCCATAAATCACTTTTAATATGTTTTCTAGCATATTTAAATTTCCGACCCAAAGCTAATATATAATAGCCGTAATTAATTTTAAACCCAATTAACCATTTTCTTTACTAGAAAATTCATAATAAATCAACATTAATTCAGAAAATTATGAAACTTGAAACCCAACCCTAAAATAAAATTTCCGACCTTATATCAAAATGTAAGGCATTTGGATGTCATTTGATAGGTTTTCCAATTTAATCCTTATCATAAAATCTATATGAAATAACATAAATCATCAACAAGCATAAATATCCATTTAACAATCAAAACATGACAAATCATTTGCAAAATAAATTCGGATCTCATCTAAAACCATAAATAATAAAATTAGATGTAACATATTATTCACCTTTAGCTTGTGATTAAGGAGTTTGAGTTTGCTTCTTGAATGAATTGATTATGCTTCCTTCTTTTGATTCTTGCTTTATTTCCTCTTGCTTTCCCCTAATGGTGGCCGACCTCTTCTTAGAATTAGTTTTGTTTGTGGACGTGTAAAATGAAAGTGGTATGAGGGTTTAGGGTATTAGAATATAACTCATTCCTATTTTGCCTTATCTATTTCCCTTATCTATTTAATTTTAACTTCCTCTTAGTTCATTAATTAATTTGGCACAGCTACCCATTACTATTCAAATCTCAATTCCCTTAATCATTTACATTATTTCATTTAATTTGACTAATTAAATGTCCTAAATAATGTTAATCAAAATTGGGTCGTTACTGACTCCCCTCCTTAAAGAATTTCGTCCTCGAAATTACAATAAGGCACTCATCAAAATCAATCTAAAGGTAAAACATACCACGAAACAAGTCAGGATAGGTATCTCGAATCCTGCTATCAGTTTTCTAAGTGTAGTCCCTCTCGTCATCACTCCACTGGACTTTGACTAATCTAACTATCTTGTTCCTTAGGCTCTCTTCATCTATCGTGACTATACGAACTGGTTTTTCTAACTATAGTCAAATTCGGCTCCATTACTAAGTCATCAAACACAGTCGGTGCTATAGTAGTCTCTGGATCTCGGATACACTTCTTTAGATGAGGAATATGAAAAACATCGTGTACTCCTGCCAAACTGTTTGGTAACTCTACCTATATGCAAGTTTCTTGATGCTTTCTACAATAGGAAATAGTCCAACGTATCTCGGTGCCAATTTTCCTGATTTCCCAAATCGAATTACACCTTTCATTGGTGATACCTTGATGAAAACGTGATCTCCAACTGAGAGCTCTAAGTCTTTCCGTATCTTATCGTCATACCTCTTCTGCCTAGACTAAGCTTCCTTCATTCTAGCTCTAATTAACTCAATTTTATCTGCAGCTTCCCTAACCAAATATGGACTAAGAACTAGCCTATCCCCGGTCTCTAACCAATAAACTGGAGATTTGAATGGCCTTCCATATAAAGCTTCAAACAGTGCCATCCCTATGCTAGTCCGATAACTTTTGATATACAAAAACTCGACTAAGTGTAGATGGTCTTCCTATGATCTTCCAAAATATAGCACACAAGCTCATAACAAATCTTCTAAGACTTTGTTAACTCTTTCCGTTTGCCCATCTGTCTGCGGATGGTAAGCGGTACTCATCTTGAGCTTGGTCTTAAAGTATCCTGTAGACTCTTCCAGAACTCGCTAATGAATAAGGAATCTCTATCGCATACTATACTACTTGGAATTCCATGAAATCTAACTATATTCCTCATGAATAACTTAGACAAAATAGGTGTCGCCTTGGTTGACTTAACTGGAAAGAAATGGGCACTCTTGGTTAACCTATTCACTATAACCCATATACTTTTATTTCCTCTATTTGACCTTGGAAACTCATCAATAAAATCCATTGAGATAGAATCCGACTTCCATACTGGAACATCTAAGGCTGAAGTAGCCCACTAGGTTTCTGATGTTCGGCTTTTACTTGTTGACAGTTCAAATACTATTTTGCCCATAAGCCTACACCCTCTTCATACCTTCCCAGAAGAAACTTCTTTTCATATCCTGATACATCTTAGTTCCTTCCGGATGAATAATGAACTACGAACGATGGCATTCTTGAAGAACTCCCTTTCTAATGCGGCCCACATTCGGAACACGCAGTCTTCCTTTCTTTCTTAACCATCCATTATGGTCAAGATTGAAATCTTTCAAGTCATCGCTCTCTGTTCGATCCCTTAACCTTTTGATCCGTCATCTAGTAATGGATCCTCGTTCTGCTTAGAAGCAATATTTTCGATCATCACTGGTCGAACCTCTAAACATGACAACATAGCAGTTTCTATACTAGAACTACTCTTGGATCTCCACTGTACTCTGCATGTAGTCAATGCTTCTAAAATTTTCCACTCAGCTATCATTGCTAACATTGCATTCTTATGTTTTTTGCTAAGTGCATCTACAACCTTGTTGCCTTTTCCTGGTGTGTAATACTCAATACTAAAGTCATATGCAGCTAAAATCTCTAACCACCTCTGCTGTCCCATATTCAACTCCTTCTGAGAGAATAAATACTTCAGCGACTTATGGTCCGTATACAATTCAAATCTCTCTCCCAGAAGGTGTCTCCACACCTTCAACATAAAAATTACCGCAGCTAATTCCAAATCATGCGTTGGATATCTAACCTCATGCGGTCTAAGCTGTCGAGATGCATAGGCAATCACTTTACCCCTCTGCATTAATAGAGTTCCTAATCTTATTCCACATGCATCTGTAGATACTACTAAATCCTGATTCCCTTCTGAAACAACTAACACGGGTGCATTAGTCAATAAGTATTTCAGCTTCTGGAATGCCTCCTCACACTTATCGGTCCAAATGAACTTCACATCTTTTCGCGTTAGCTTGGTCATCGGTGCCGTTATCCATGAAAATCCTTAATGAATCTCCGATAATACCTAGCTAATCCAAGAAAATTCTTTATCTCAGTCACTGTCTCGGGTCTCTTCCAATTATTCACTGCCTCGATCTTTGTCGGATCTACGGACAACCCTTTCTCTAAGAAGACATGACCAAGAAACTTTACTTCCTTATTTCAGAAATGACACTTCAAAAACTTCGCTTTTAGCTGATGCTGCCTCAGCACCATTCTAAGATGAACTTCATGCTCTCTTTCATCTTTGGAGTATATCAAAATATAATCTATGAACACCAATATGAACCTATCCAAGTGCTCTCGAAAAACTCGGTTCATCAAATCTACAAAGAATGTCGGCGCATTAGTTAGTTCGAACGGCATTACTACCATTTCTACGATCCATATCTGGTTCTAAAAGTCGTCAAAGGAATTTAATCCTCTGCTACTCTAAGCTAATGGAACCCTGTTGCTAAATCCAATTGGAAAAATACTTTGGCTCCACTCAACCGGTCGAACAAATCATCAATTCTAGGTAACAGATATCGATTCTTTATCGTCTTCTCATTCAACTCGCGATAATCGACACATAACCTTAATGATCCGTCCGGTTTCTTAGCAAACACTGCGGCTACTCCCCAAGGCGAACCGCTTGGTCTGATAAAATTATTGCCTTCCAAATCCATTAATTGCACCTTTAGTTGCCTCATCTCGGTAGGTGTCATTCTGCTTGGTGGTCTTCTCACCGGTTTTCCTCTGGGTACTAAATCTATCTGAAATTCAATAGCTTGTTTCGGCGGCAATCCTACCACAGGTTCAAAGACATCTACGAATTATCTAACAAAGAAAATTCGATTCAACTCATCTTCTGCCTCCATAATACCCAACAAAGCATTATCCTAAAAACTAGGGTTTTCTATGGTATATACAATCCGATCACTTCAGTCATGGTATCTAAGTGATATTTTCCTATCATGGAAAAATATCTTAGCATCGTATTTACTTAACCAATCCATACCCAAAATAATTCTGAACCCTACGAAATCAAACACATGCAAACTCAAACAAACACATGACCTAACAATTCAAACTCTAGGTGGTCACATCTCATCCCTAGAGTCGTATAACCTCCTGATGTGCACGTAAATGTGCATATTTTTACCACCATATTTAATCTATTTAAATTAAATAAATGATCATATTGGGTATTTTAACTTGTTTAAACCAAAATTAAATTATTTTCAAATTGTCACATATTCATCTTCATATAGGGGCAAAATAGTCATTTTTGTGCATTTATTAAATTGCAAAAATTTACTTGGAATTTTCTATGTTGTTTTGTAGGAAATTTAGTGAATTTTACAAGTGGTTTCATGATGATATATGCATGCACAAGAGTGAAGAGAACAAATGAAGATGGAAATAATTCAAAGTGAATATCATGGAGGACCCCACCTACCCACCTACCTTAATGTACAAATTAGAGGCTAATGCACATGCTTATGGAATTAATGGCTTAATGTACACTTAAATGATGATTAGTATAAGCTAATGATTACTTGGCCTCCACACTTTCTCAAGGGTATTTTGGGCATTCCCCTAAAATATGAATTAGGGTTTAACACATGTATAAGTACCCCTTATGTTTCATGTTACCTCTTTCTTCCTTAGTTCCTCTTAGTTTTAGTATAGGCTCAAAATAAAAAAGACAAGCTCTCTTTCTTTCTTTTTTCATGGCTACTTAGCCATTTTTATTTTCATGTAATTTCCTTTCTTTTTCTTATGCAATTTAATTACTTGTTCATTATACTTTCCTTGTTCATTTACTTTAATGTTGGTAGTGTAGATTTACATTCATGCAAAGTATATTAGTTTTAATTCTTTTTAGTTAGCTTCTCTTTTCCATTAGCTTTCATTTTCCTTTCTTTTTTCTTTCATGTTGCAAGCCACATTTGTTAATCAAATGACAAATATGAGAGGCTAAACCCCTTCAATTTAGGGGTAATGAAGCTATCTAATTATGTAGCTTCAACTATTTGTTAATCCATGCTCTATTTTTGTGCTTAATGATGATCAATGAAGTGTTTTATTTGTTGTTCTTGCTTTGAATTTGATAGCCTATATTGTTGACACCAAATAAGCTATGCTTAAACAATCACTAACACAAATGCCTCTTCATCAAAATATGATTATGGCATAAGAAAGTGATTTGAAATTAAAATTTGATGGTCTATATTTCTAATCAATAGTTAATAGGCCATACTTAAAATATATTTCATTTTCATTGTCAAGTTTCATGAAAGTAAGTAAGTGGTTTAAGGGGTGTGTCAAAGTTTGATGGCTTATGTTGGCTAACTAATAGCACAAATATGTCGTACTTATGATAGACACATCAATTAAAGCACTAATGACCATAAAAGAGAGATCATGATTTCATATGTGTTGAACTACATGATCTAGAGAGTGGATTTATTCTCTAAATTGTCATTTAACTCTTATATTTGCATCTCTTTTCTTTTAGTTAGTTAGTTCATTCTCTAATTCTCTAGCTTAACTTTCACTTGAAATTGGTATAATTTGATTGAATTGAATTTTTATAATCACCAATTCTCAGCGGATCGACCCGTATTCGCCACGTACTACAAGTGTACGCCGTGCGCTTGCGGTTATATTTTATTTTGAAATTTATCGGCATTTTTCTAATCGATAGAAAATTTGCCGTTAAACACCTCCTATCGGATTTGCAACCCTTAAGGAAGTCACTAGGTATGAGGGTTCTAGGTTAAGCTTATCTACCAAACAATGAGATATAAAAGAATGTGATGCACCAGTATCAAATAGAACTCTAACTGATACACCATGAATCAAAAGCGTACCTTCCAACACAGTTTTTCCCTTCTCCTCTGTTGTTGGTCTCGAGGTAGCTGGTTCCAATGCAAACATCTTGCATTTCCCATCCTTGGTTGGCTCCTTGCATTAGTTCTTATAGTGTCCAATCTGATTGTAGTTGAAACACCACACCCCTTTCTTCTCAACAGCTTTCTTTCATTTGCCTGTCCGGCATTCATGAGCATAGTGTCATTTCTTATCACACTTATAACAGACAACTTCTGTTTTCCCTTTCTTAGCAGCTCCACCCTTATGAGCTCCTTTCTTATGGATAAACTTCCTCTTTTGACTCTGCCATTGTTCGTCGACGGAAATTCTATCGGTTTAGAAAACCGTCGAACGAATTTAAATAATAAAATTTACCGCAAGCGCACAGCGTACACTTTGTAGTACGTGGCGAATACGGGTCGATCCGTAGGGAATTGTGAGAGATTAAAAATCTATTCAATCAAATTAGACCAAAGAGAGATGAAGTTGTTAACTACAAAAAAGAAGCTAAATCTAAAATTAAAATGTGATTTAAAAACTATTAAACTAGAGAACAATTTAAAGGCAAATCCACTCTAATATTTTTGTAAATCAACAAACATAGAATTTATGATCTCTAACTTTGATATTAAATGAAATAAGTGTTGCATTTATCATAAGTATGGTTTGTTTATGTTATTAATTAACATAACTCAAACCATCAAACTATAATACAACAATTATACCACTTATAATTCTCATGAAAATGAAGCCAAAGCAAAAGTTATTTTAAGTATGATCTATTTATTATTGTAACTAGTAATATAGATCATCAAATTTCATTTTTTACTTTCATTTCAAAATCAAAAATGGATTAGCAAATGATGATGCAACTTGTGTTTATGTTGAATAAGAATAGCTCATTTGCAAAAGCAACATAAGCTATCAAACCCACTTTTATAAACTTGCATCAAAATTTACTTTCATGAAGCATAGACAAAGAGATCATAAATATATAAATGTTGAAATTACATAATAGTTGAGAGCTTCATCACCCCTAAATTGAAGGGTTTAGCTACTCATTTGTGGCATTGAAGCAACACTTGTAAATTTCAACATGAAAGAGCAAAGAAATGAAAACTAAGCAAAGGAAGAAAGAGAGATTAACTAGTAACTAATTGCATAAAAATTAAAGCTACACTACTTGCATAAATGTAAATCTAAGCTATGAACATTAAAGGAAAGAGAGCATAGAAATAAACATTAAAAATGAAACAAAGAAAAGCATGTAGAAAAGAGAGAAGAAAGAGGCTTGAAAGCCATTTTTATTTCATTGAACATTGAGCTTACAATTTGATCTCTTAATTTCCTAAGTAAAATGAAAGAGTAGATGATCTTTTCATGTACACAAGTGGGCTATTTAAACATGCATAAAACCCTAATTCCATTTTTAGGGTGCTTCCCAAAATGCCCTTTAGGAAGTGTGCCCACCAAGTAACCATTAGCCCCTAATTAATCCATCATTTGATGTGCATGAAGCTTTAACCTCCACTTAGTGGTCCATTAGCTCCTAATTGTACATTTAGGTAAGTGGGTGGGGTACTCCATGACCTTGAACTTGAATTATTTCCTCTTCATTCCTTTGTATTTCCTTGTGCATGCATATATCATCATGAATCCCACTTTCATATGCACCAAAATATCCTATAAAAATCATAAAAATTGTCCAAGTAAAAATTCTTAAATTAACACATGCACACAAATGACCATTTTGCCCCTGAATGAAGATGAAAATATGATGGTTTGAAAATAATTAAATTTTTGTTTTAACATGTAAAAATGCCCAAATATGATGTTTATTTAAATAAAAAGAGATAAAATATGGATGTAAATATATGCACATTTACGTGCACATCAGCCATCCTTGAGCTTCCTTTGCCTTATTTCATTTAAGATAAGCAAGCATCTCTTCATGCCTTAAGGCCATCTTAACAACTACATCACGTGGATCCCTAATATGCAGTAATGTGGCCTTAGCAAGCTCCGGCTTCAACCGACGAATGAACTTTTAAGTCCTCTTAATCATAGTATCAACCGTAGCATAGCCATATCTTGCTAGCTCCTCAAATCTCGTTGCATACTCAAGTACTGTCATGTCTCCTTGCTCCAACTCAGCAAACTTCCTGAGCAGAGTTGACTTAGAAATCTCCGACATAAACCTTTCTTCAAACTTTCTCCTAAACTCAACCCAAGTCATAGTCTCCTCATTAACTCCAATAGTAACACTGTTCCACCAATACAATGCTGCTCCTTGTAGCTGTTTGGAAGTGAGTCACTTTTTCTGCTCGTCGTTGAGCCCCAAATCAGCAAAAATCCTCCCGCAATGAAGTAACCAATTCTCCACTTCAATTGCCTCTTCAGTACCAATAAACGGCTTTCCTCCCAACCAAGCATAATCTTTACTCAAAACAACATAGTTATTCACCACCGGAGCTTCTTGATTTCCTCCTCCAGCATTTCCTCCAACTAGTTCAGTAGCAACTCCCGCTTGCATCATGTTTATGAAGAACTACTCGGGACTCCAACACCCACATTTGCAGTTTGTGCCTGACCTTGATTTCTCCTGGTATTTGGTTTGGCATTTCCATTAGTTGTGGTGCTTCTCCCACCAAGGTTAACTCTTCCACTTCTAGCATCCATATCTGCATTCGAGTCTTCATAAGATACAGAAGAATAACCTAATAGAGATGGGAGAATAGAGATAATGCGTATACTTATATATAGCAAGTACAAGTACGTTACTATAGCATTATCCCATACCCCGATCTTTTCTCCGATTCCTTAGGATTATCTTTTCAAAATCATTTTAAGTTTAAAGTTTTTCATAAACCTATGCTCTGATACCAAGTTGTAACATCCCCTATCTTAAGGCCCGAAGTCACATGAATATAAAATAAATCATCATAGATTAAAACAACTTTTTTGATTACATTACAAATCAATATTTCATATTCGGATACATAACCCCAATTCGATTCCCAGGTTTTGATCAAATATAATTATTACAAAATACGCCAAGAGCGACATGTGAAGATGCCCCCTTGGATGAACAAAGTACTAAATAGACATATAAGTCTTAATACATCACAGCGGAAATAAAACTAAATAGTTCCTATATAGCTAGCTTTGCCTCCTGCATGTCTTAGGAAGTTTTATTCGTTCAACCTACTAAACTTGAAAAGGCCCTAACTCTCAATCTACTCAAATTAATTTTTGAGCACACGAGAGTTTAAAGGGAAAAACATAAGCTTCGAGTCAGATATAAAGCCTGGGGTGAATAATGCTATTACATCTCGGTTTAGTGATATCAAATGAGACCACGCCACTTAGTGGAACAGGTTTCCCCCACTAATATCCCTTTAAAACATATCTTTTTACAAATCAAAATCCTGCAATCAAACCGATTAAAATAATAAAAGCAATATCATATATCCTCATAAATCAGGTAATAAATGGACCATCTATCCGAACAATATAGTTTTGTTGGGCTAACTACTAACCATTGGCTAACTCGAGCCTACCAGACAAAATAAATAATCTAACACCTGTTAGAAAAACTTCTCGACGGTCTATCCCTAACTTACTTCTCCCAGGGTCACCTGATCCTAATGGTTTTGCGGGCTCACCAATAAACTATCCTCATCCTCTGTATATATTCCTTTCTGCGTGTAACATCATTTAAGCCTTACCTATGACTAAGCCCTACACACTAGAATTTTGGACTAAATTAGCTAGGGGCTATAGCTAACGTATAAGGCGTGACCCTATACCGGTCCCATCTGGTATACAAATATCTGAGTCATTTACTTAGGGTTAACTACCTATCAAATTTTCTTTGAGAACCTATTCAAATTAATTTAACCCTTTAAATCGTACTTAAACAAGGAAAACATACTATATGCTTTACTCAAATCTCTTTGCCATGATATATGCTTTACTCAAAACATTATTGGTGAAAACATTCGAAACTTTTGTTTAAAACCTTTAAACAATTCCTTTCGAAACCTTTGAGTTTAACTTTAAAAATATAAAAAGGTTCTTAAAGGAACAAAGTCTAAAGCAACTCTTTCAAAAGCAATTTCCTAAGTGAAAGAAGTGGATGGTGTCGAAACCAATCCCTTTGAAAACATTGGAGAAGCGGCTCAGGGTTTAAAGTGAAAGAACCCTTTCGAAGGCATTGCTTCGAAAGGTAGAATGTGGCAGCAAGGGTTTCGACCCCTTCGAAAGCATTTTCTTAAAACAAAGGCAGCAACCTCTTTCGAAAGCTCTTTTCTTTTAAAACACTTGACCTAGTCGAAAGCTATCTCATTCGAAAGCATTCTTTTCGAAAGCAAAGCAAGTGGCATTTCCTTTTGAAAGCAAAACAAGATCTCGACCCCTTCGAAAGCCCTGTTTCGACTCTATATCTTTCGCCTATGTCCAATCCACTATGTACCAAGTCTTTGGTACCATTGGTTTCGACTAAGGTGGTGGCATAAGTATGAAGTTGAAAGGTGCTGTTGAAAGTGGCGAAACAGCAAAAACCTTAGAAAATTGATTTTTAACTTTAAAAAGCAATTTCTTTCCAACTAACTTGCTTATTTGTTCATATAATTAGTTGCCAGTTTCTTTTCCAAAATCTTTTCTAAAAGTGCTACCGAATTTCAGAGATTAATATTTAAAATATTTACAATTAGCCCCTTCTCTTTTTATAAACATATAAAACATTTAATTCTCATACCTTAAATAATTTTATATACTTATTGAACACTTGGGTGAAAGAACCCTTTCGAAGGCATTGCTTCGAAAGGTAGAATGCGACAGCAAGGGTTTCGACCCCTTCGAAAGCATTTTCTTAAAACAAAGGCAGCAACCTCTTTCGAAAGCTCTTTTCTTTTAAAACACTTGACCTAGTCGAAAGCTATCTCATTCGAAAGCATTCTTTTCGAAAGCAAAGCAAGTGGCATTTCCTTTTGAAAGCAAAACAAGATCTCGACCCCTTCGAAAGCCCTGTTTCGACTCTATATCTTTCGCCTATGTCCAATCCACTATGTACCAAGTCTTTGGTACCATTGGTTTCGACTAAGGTGGTGGCATAAGTATGAAGTTGAAAGGTGCTGTTGAAAGTGGCGAAACAGCAAAAACCTTAGAAAATTGATTTTTAACTTTAAAAAACAATTTCTTTCCAACTAACTTGCTTATTTGTTCATATAATTAGTTGCCAGTTTCTTTTCCAAAATCTTTTCTAAAAGTGCTGCCGAATTTCAAAGATTAATATTTAAAATATTTACAATTAGCCCCTTCTCTTTTTATAAACATATAAAACATTTAATTCTCATACCTTAAATAATTTTATATACTTATTGAACACTTGGGAAAATTCTCCAAAAATTCCCATAAATCACTTTTAATATGTTTTCTAGCATATTTAAATTTCCGACCCAAAGCTAATATATAATAGCCGTAATTAATTTTAAACCCAATTAACCATTTTCTTTACTAGAAAATTCATAATAAATCAACATTAATTCAGAAAATTCTGAAACTTGAAACCCAACCCTAAAATAAAATTTCCGACCTTATATCAAAATGTAAGGCATTTGGATGTCATTTGATAGGTTTTCCAATTTAATCCTTATCATAAAATCTATATGAAATAACATAAATCATCAACAAGCATAAATATCCATTTAACAATCAAAACATGACAAATCATTTGCAAAATAGATTCGGATCTCATCTAAAACCATAAATAATAAAATTAGATGTAACATATTATTCACCTTTAGCTTGTGTTTAAGGAGTTTGAGATTTTCTTCTTGAATGAATTGATTATGCTTCCTTCTTTTGATTCTTGCTTTATTTCCTCTTGCTTTCCCCTAATGGTGGCCGACCTCTTCTTAGAATTAGTTTTGTTTGTGGACGTGTAAAATGAAAGTGGTATGAGGGTTTAGGGTATTAGAATATAACTCATTCCTATTTTGCCTTATCTATTTCCCTTATCTATTTCATTTTAACTTCCTCTTAGTTCATTAGTTAATTTGGCACAGCTACCCATTACTATTCAAATCTCAATTCCCTTAATCATTTACATTATTTCATTTAATTTAACTAATTAAATGTCCTAAATAATGTTAATCAAAATTAGGTCGTTACTGACTCCCCTCCTTAAAGAATTTCGTCCTAGAAATTACAATAAGGCACTCATCAAAATCAATCTAAAGGTAAAACATACCACGAAACAAGTCAGGATAGGTATCTCGAATCCTGCTATCAGTTTTCTAAGTGTAGTCCCTCTCGTCATCACTCCACTGGACTTTGACTAATCTAACTATCTTGTTCCTTAGGCTCTCTTCATCTATCGTGACTATACGAACTGGTTTTTCTAACTATAGTCAAATTCGGCTCCATTACTAAGTCATCAAACACAGTCGGTGCTATAGTAGTCTCTGGATCTCGGATACACTTCTTTAGATGAGGAATATGAAAAACATCGTGTACTCCTGCCAAACTGTTTGGTAACTCTACCTATATGCAAGTTTCTTGATGCTTTCTACAATAGGAAATAGTCCAACGTATCTCGGTGCCAATTTTCCTGATTTCCCAAATCGAATTACACCTTTCATTGGTGATACCTTGATGAAAACGTGATCTCCAACTGAGAGCTCTAAGTCTTTCCGTATCTTATCGTCATACCTCTTCTGCCTAGACTAAGCTTCCTTCATTCTAGCTCTAATTAACTCAATTTTATCTGCAGCTTCCCTAACCAAATATGGACTAAGAACTAGCCTATCCCCGGTCTCTAACCAACAAACTGGAGATTTGAATGGCCTTCCATATAAAGCTTCAAACAGTGCCATCCCTATGCTAGTCTGATAACTTTTGATATACAAAAACTCGACTAAGTGTAGATGGTCTTCCTATGATCTTCCAAAATATAGCACACAAGCTCATAACAAATCTTCTAAGACTTTGTTAACTCTTTTCGTTTGCCCATCTGTCTGCGGATGGTAAGCGGTACTCATCTTGAGCTTGGTCTTAAAGTATCCTGTAGACTCTTCCAGAACTCGCTAATGAATAAGGAATCTCTATCGCATACTATACTACTTGGAATTCCATGAAATCTAACTATATTCCTCATGAATAACTTAGACAAAATAGGTGTCGCCTTGGTTGACTTAATTGGAAAGAAATGGGCACTCTTGGTTAACCTGTTCACTATAACCCATATACTTTTATTTCCTCTATTTTGATGGGTCATTGTAACAACCCACATATTTTACGATTGAATATTTAAATATAGAATCGTTAATCGGATTGAAGTCCGAAAAGCTACTTTTTGCAAACAGTCGAATTGGGACTCGAGACCACTTCCATTGAGTTCAAAATGGCGTTAGCAACTTTTTTGAGTATAAGATTCGATATGTTTGGAGTTGAGTGAATTTTGCTATTTTCTGTTGTGCTTTTTGGGTTTGGGTTTCAGCCCACTAACCCATCTAAATACCCTAACTCAGCCCTCTTCTCATCTCACTCTCTTTTTCCTAACACTTTCAAGCTTTTGAGTTTAATGGGGGAAAAAGATTGGAAATAGAAATTCCCAAACCCTAGCTTTGATCTAGAAACTCAAATTCAACTCCAAAATCAAGGTGAAGCTTAGGTAGGCCTTCTTTCCACCTTCTCCATCTCAATCTCTCTTTGATTTTTGAGATGTTCTAAACCCTAACTTAGGAAATGTTTTCTTTTGAGCTTAGATTGAAGCTCCTTGGGTTGAAATTGAAGAGTGAATGTTCTAGCCTTGCTCGATAGCTTCTCATCTTTGTTTTGAGTTAAAAGGTGAGATTTTTGAACTCTCATCTAAGCTTATAGCTTTTGTTATTGTTGGGTAAGAATTCCTAACATCAATTCATGTTCATTTGTGTTCGATTTGGATCGATTTGGTGAATTGTCCAATTTTTGGTTTTTGGAATCCAATTTTGTGAAAATCTCTTTTATGGATGTTTGAACATGTTTACCGGGATGTACCGAAGAGGCTTTAAGGCCGGATTGTCATTTGGCATGAGTCCCGAGTCGTGGTAGCTCGATTGATCGTTCCGGTATAGTTTTGCCCCATTGAGGGGCTAGACTGATTCTGCCCAGGAAGCAGGTTAAGTCGACTGAACCAGGGAGGCAGAAAACATTCTGCCCCTGTATCAGTTGACAGACCTCTGGGTTCAATCGACTGACCTAGGGGGACTGATATTCCTTGCCCTGTGTCAGTCGACTGACACCCTGGGTCAGTCGACTGACCTGGAAACATAAAGTTTCCAGGCTCTGGGCCAATCGACTGACCCACTGGTTCAGTCGACTGACCTGCTTGTCTCAGCCTATTTGTTCTTTTGCCTTGGTTTTCCAATTTTGATCGATTCGTGTCGATCCAATTAGTTGTTATCGCATTTTTGTCTTTGATGATCCCTTTTGACTTCGTACACGGGTTTTTATAAAATGATCTTTTTAAATTGTATTAAAAGCTCATTTTTCCGATTGATAATTTCTATTTAAAACACACAATTTTGCACTCCGAGCGAAGACGGAGGAGAATTAAATGATTAGATAAAACGCGTGCTATGACATGTGCATCCATCTTTTCAGTTAATTCCTAATCTATTCATTTGATCGTTTTGACCTTCGGGTCTGGTTTACCGATGAGATGAGGTGAACTTTGTACTGCTTTGAGTGTGAAATTGACTAACGCTTAGTAAACCGTTTAGTGCGAACGTGGGGTATGGGACTCACGTTAATATTTTCCGGGTTCCTTTCTGAGAATTATGACACATTCCGCCGAACAGTGGTGTCCAGTACCGCCACTACGGTTTGTTGCCTTTTGGCGTTGCCTTCGGGGTTTGTTGCCTTTGGGCTTGAGCCATTGGGGTTTGTTGCCTTTGGGCTTGAGCCATTGGGGTTTGTTGCCTTTGGGCGTTGCCTCTGGGCGTGTGGCTTTGTCTATGTGGACAATTGCTCCTATGTGGGAGTAGAGTCTTCGTGCGTATCGCCTCTGGGCATGTGGCTTTGTCTATGTGGACAATTGCTCCTATGTGGGAGTAGAGCCTTCGTGCGTATTGCCTTCGGGCGTATGGATCCTTGTTATACAGTACTGAGCTCGAGCATCTTTTGTTTCTTTGACAATTATATTTCCCTAGCGTATCGCCTTTTGGGGTAGGTTTTTTGAACCACACGATATATAGCGATTACCTGGTGGAAACTTGTGTTACCTTTGTTGGTATTTGTTATTTGCCTTTTGGCTTGTTTTGGGATATGATATCCTTTGTTATTTGAGTTTTCGATGATATGAGGCTTGTTATGATTCATCTTATGTTAGATGATTGGGTTATCTCTTTTGGAGATATTGTGGTACTTTATGATCTTGTATGTTCATTATCATTTAGTATATCTAACTGATTTGTTTAGCTAGACTGACCCGTGCATTTTATACTCGGGTCAGACCGAGATGTTTCAGGTTAGGTACTTTGGACTTAGCCTATTTTGCTTCCGCTTGGACTATTCCGCTAGCTCCTTTTGTTATAGCTTTTTGTGTAGTCCTTTTTGTCTGTAACTCTGATATGTATTCTATCGACTCGCCTGTATATTGTGGTTTGCTTTACCACTTGACATTTATCATTTTGTAAACTCTGTGATGTATATGTATATGTGAAAATGTATGTGATGATCTACTATTCGGTGATGTGTATTACATTTGAGTTGTTATATTTTATTCTGATAGATCCTTCAGCCACCTATGGCTTTGTATTAAGTATTTATTGGATATGTCGATCCATTTAAGTAAGAAGTGGCATTGTCGGCGTATTCAATAGATAGTTAAGACAAGGTTATAGATGGTCGCTCCTAACCAGCTCTATTCTCCGCATTAGCAGACGATGTTACCTTGTATTACTCTTTGCTAATGTGGGTCTCGGAGTGGGGCGTTACAGTGAGGGTGGCATATCGACGTCTCGGTGGATAGAAAAGGAAACTGTTAACGGGAGGGAAATGGTAAATAATGGAGTTAAAAGTGCGGGAAAGCGCTTGTTATAGGCATTTGCTTCTGCAGCTTGTTCAACAAGAGTTGAAGCCTAAGCGCTTGTTGAACAAGGGGTTGGTTCCATTTCCTGTTGGAGCATTCACCCAGTAATAATTTTTGGGTGTGTATAATGTAATGTGTGCACTAATATTTATTAAAGATGCTCTTAAGAAAGAAATTGACAGTTATGGCAAAATAAGGTTTTTCCTTATAAGGCCTTAATAGAGAATGCGGTGAGGTGTATGATAGTATGTTAAGTGAGTGTAGATTATGACTAAGTTATAAGGATGCAAGGTCAGTCGAAAGCAAATAAAAGTCTATCCAGCTAATCTGACTACCAGTAATATGACATTTGGGCTGATGTGAGACATCACATATAGTAAATAGCTATGGAGGATGCCGGTTTAGTCCCAAATTATGTATGATAAACTTGTCCAGCTAATATAACAACCAGTACTTACAAATAGTCAGACAAATGTGCGACGACACAGTTTTGATTACAGGTCATAATACATAGGACCACTTTTTGGGTCGAAGGTAGTAAGTGGCTTTGAGGGCCTGCCTCCTTCCCATTTAGAAAGTATTAAATGGTCAAGGTCAGCGGTTAGGCACTGTTGTGGATATCTTGGGAAGGGTCTGCTTTGAGTTTGGGGTATTAAGTAGCTATTATAGGGTCCGCCTCTCCCATAAAGAAGTATTAAGTGGCTTGATGAGATACGTACGATGTCAACTAGATAGTATTGAAGGGGAGTCTACCTTGGGATAGGTAGTAGATGATGGGGACCTGGCTAAAATGGGGTGTTAAATGGTCAATGTCTACTTAGTTCCCATTGAAAAGGTATTATGTGACTTGGGTACTGTCTCTTTCATTGTTAGGATGTTATTGACGGTAGACGAGTGAGACTGGCAATGACCTTTGGCCTACTGTTGAAGATAGATTATTTGGTTGAAAGGATATGGGTTATAGAATTGGATTGGGAAAACCTTAGGGCTTGTAGTTGGAAAAACTTACAATATAGTTAGGATGTGTAAAACATATTCTTATTTAAATTATACTGCCCCTGTATTATTATAGAAAGACTTGAGATTTTTATTCATTAGACATTGATCAGTCTGCCTTCTTACTTACGAAAAATTGAGTAACAGACTCATTCACTTGTTTCATTCCAAAGAATGATTCGTATTCATAAAAACATACTTTTGGGGCAAATGTAATCCGACATTTGGAGCAAGCTATATTTCAATGGATCTGGACTATGGAATGATCAAAAAGTGGAACAAGAAGTTATGTAAGCATTAAGAAATGAAGAAAAAAAAGAAATGAATAAGTACGAGAAATATTAAATGAATTTGTACAGACTAATATGGGTCCCTACTGATCTATATGAAGAGTTGATGTACTTACTCAAGATAAGGGCCAACGCATGAAGATATAAAGAAAAGAATGAGACTGAAGCTATGAAATTGAATGGTACTGACACATGTGGATCGACATTGAACTATATTAGTTCTTGAGAGGGCCCATTTCTACAAGGTTGAATATATATATATATAGTGTGTGTGTGCATGCGCGCGTTGAGTGGTAGAGGGTGGTAGAGGGATGCAAGAAAAGTCAAAAAGGATGTGTCGGTGCCGATCGGTACCAGACCATTTTGAAGGTGAGATTCTTGAATTTTTAATCGATTCTTCATGAAGAATCTTCGGATCTGAAGGCATTAACTTTTTCAAACCAATTGCAGCGATTTTGGTTGTTGATTTCATCTATAAAAAGCAATTCTAATGCAAATAGGAAGGGGTTTATGATTCGCTTATTGATTTTCCCATAGATACTCCGTCTAATTCATACTCGACCGATTTGAATCATTGTGTTATTATAATTCGATTGTAATTGCAAAAGCAATCAGTAATAAAGTTGATAGTGGACATAGAATTAAGATTTGAGTCGAACCACTTTAAAAATTGTGTGTTTCCCTCTTTCTTTTGTTTTTTAGCGTTTTAATTTTCAATTTAAATTGGGTTTGGGTGTTTGGCAAATAGTTTTATGTAGGTTTAAAGATTTTTTTTGGTGTGAAAATAAAGAAAATAGCAGCCGCTCTAACCCTATCTCATGTCGAAATCTCGAAATTAACATCATACCATTAGTTTGAACTTGTGGATCAAACTACATAATCTAGCTAAACTTGATAGCTCAAACCGAAAACTTAAAATAATATAATCTTTAATTCATCTCCTATCAAAATTAGCTTGTCAAGACCATTCAAACAAGTTACACAATTTTGATATTTTTTATCGCACAACATAGCGATTTGTACCTATCATATTGAAAGGGATTCAACATGAATTTAGTTTCCAAATGTTTGGATTTCAATTGATACCTATAGAATAAAAAAATTCCAACGCATGATGATAAAATTTGAAGATAGGGGATTTACGCTTGGTTGGATTGGACCCAAAAAGCTGAACCAGCTTTGCCACAATGAAAAGCACACCGCCATAAAAGCTCTTGTAAAAAGCTACCATAAATGCTCATAGAACCCCAGTGAGCGAATCACGTAAAGGCATAAAGACACTCACACTCCACTACATTCCACCACTCATTATCGTCATCATGCTTTACACACTGTTTTCACCTTCTTTTCTTCATAAAGATACCACTCTTTACACTGCTTTATACCTACAAAATTGAATTATGTCAGCATTTTACACATTGTTTTATCAAATAAATGGTTACAACTCTCTACTTTGTATTCTTTTTTTCTTTTCATTATTGTTGTCGAAAAATATCGTATTTTCCATTCGTTCAGTCTATGTATTTTTTTAATTTTTTTTAAACTTTACATGACAATAAGGGTGTGATATTAAAAGCATCTTCAACGATTTCAAAGGCCAAAACATACCTTTCGAAACCATTTACAATAGACCTTTTGAAAACATTGAAAGTATCCTTTTGAAGCTTTATAAAACCTTAGACATCCTCTTTTCAAAACACTTTAAACATGCCTTTCGAAAACATTGGAAACCTTCCATTAAAACACTAGGGTAAACCTTTCGAAAACATTGGGGAACGACCCCTTCGAAACTTTATCATATACCTTTCGAAAGCATTAAAGTCCTTTACTTAACACAAACCTTTCGAAAGCATTGGGTTCAAGTGTAAGTTTGTGGAACATAGTTTCGAAACCTTTAAAACCATTCCTTTCAAAACCTTTGGGTTTAACTTTCAAAATATAAAAAGGGTCTTAAAAGAACTAAGTTGAAAGCAACTCTTTCGAAAGCAATTTCCTAAGTGAAACAAATGGATGGTGTCGAAACCAATCCCTTCGAAAGCATTGGAGAAGCGGCTCAGGGTTTAAAGCGAAAGAACACTTTCGAAGGCATTGCTTCGAAAGGTAGAATGCGGCAGCAGGGATTTCGACCCCTTCGAAAGTATTTTCTTAAAACAAAGGCGGCAACCTCTTTCGAAAGCTCTTTTCTTTAAAAACACTTGACCAAGTCGAAAGCTATCTCATTCGAATGCATTCTTTTCAAAAGCAAAGCAAGCGACATTTCCTTTTGAAAGCAAAACATGGTCTCGACCCCTTCGAAAGCCCTGTTTCGACTCTATATCTTTCGCCTATGTCCAATCCACCACATACCAAGTCTTTGATACCATGTGCATTGGTTTCGACTAAGGTGGAGGCGGAAGTATGAAGTCGAAAGGTGCTGCCGAAAGTGGTGAAATAGTAAAAACCTTAGAAAACAGATTTTTAACTTTAAAAAGAAATTTCTTTCCAACTAAGTTGCTTATTTGTCATCATATAATTGGTTGCCAGTTTCTTTTCCAAAATCTTTTCTAAAAGTGCTGCCGAATTTCAGAGATTAATAATTTAATATATTTACAAATTGTCCTTTCTCCTTTTATAAACATATAAAATATTTAAGTCCCATACCTTAAATAATTTTATATACTTGTTAAAACACTTAGGAAAATTCTCCAAAAATTCCCATAAATCACTTTTAATATGTTTTCTAATATATTTATATTTCTGACCAAAAGCTAATATAAAATAGCCGTAATTAATATTAAACCCAATTAACTATTTTCTTCACTAGAAAATTCATAATAAATCTATATTAATTCAAAAACTTATGAAACTTGAAAGCCAACCCTAAAATAATATTTCTGACCTTATATCAAAATTGAAAGGTATTTGGATGTATTTTATAGGTTTTCCAAGTTAATCCTTATCATAAAATCTATATGAAATAACATAAATCATCAACAAGCATATATATCCATTTAACAATCAAAACATGGCAAATCATTTGCAAAATAAATTCGAATCTCATCTAAAACCGTAAATAATAAAATGAGATGTAACATATTATTCACTTTTAGCTTATGATTAAGGAGTTTGATATTTGCTTCTTGAATGAATTGATTAAGCTTCCTTCTTTTGATTCTTGCTTTATTTCCTCTTGCTTTCCCCTAATGGTGGCCGGCCTCTTCTTAGATTTAGTTTTGTTTGTGGACGTGTAAAATGAAAGTGGTATGAGGGTTTAGGGTATTAGAATATAACTCATTCCTATTTTGCCCTCATCTATTTCCCTTATCTATTTCATTTTAACTTCCTCTTAGTTCATTAGTTAATTTGGCATGGCTGCCCATTACTATTCAAATCTTAATTCCCTTAACCATTTACATTATTTCATTTAATTTAACTAATTAAATGTCCTAAATAATGTTAATCAAAATTAGGGACGTTTTAACCCCCTATGCAGTATTGTGCACTTGCATAACATTCCCCCAACGACGTAATCTAGAGAAGTAAATATAAGGTGTAGTGTTCACTTCAGCAATGAGTTATGGGTGCATGTTGGCCGTATATTTGTAGTACCAAAAACGGAGGATGTACCAAAACCCATACATATTTCGAGACTGCTGTAGCGCATAGGTATCCAACGCTACGTACAAATAACCAAGGATGGCAATACCGTAGTCGTATACATGAAGTTCATCTATGTCTACCAATCCAGCCAGATGTCCAAGTCTAATCGTTCCCTTATTGTTCGAGAAAAATGCAGAACCAAACAGATATAAAAAAGGCATTAAATAATAGGAGTTTACATCTTCTCAATGTTAATATAGTCTACTATATACCGTTGTAGTCATGTAAGTGTAACAACACCACGTCTAACCTCATAATCATCCAAAGCCAGTAAATAAGCGGAATATGACTCAAAATCCTCAAAGGAACAATCAAAGGCTATTGATGCTTGGTTTGATCGATCAATCTCTATACCAGTTAGTATATAAAAATCTAAAGGAGTCAATTCCAACTTAAAATCTGGAAAATGAAACATGGGAGTGATAGGCCACCATCTCTTCGTAATGGCCTCTACTATACGATGGTCGATGTATGCAAATGTAGGTAACTCTAGAAAATCACCGAAAGGTGATGCTTGTATCCTATGCCTAATCGACCGAGGCAATGTGACAAAATACTCAGTAATGCACCTATGCCAACTACCGCACTTAGTTATGTGATGATCCTAGATAAGTAATTATTTAATGTTAATAGTAAACCAATAACATTCATAGTCTGCGATAGGCATGTTAATCTAATAATTACTTATTAAAATTATACCCGTGGCATCGTTAGCGCTGCTGTAAGTTGATGTACTCTGGTCAAAAGCATCTCGTGCAATACTCGTAGACCATATGCAGTAACAATATCATCTGCAATAATATGAGCTGCATCTGCATTGGCATCGGCATGTAACGTATAGTCCGTCTAGAAATTTGATGGGTCATGGCGGCATATCGACGTCTCAGTGAATAGAAAAGGAAACTGTTAAAGAGAGGGAAATGGTAAATAATGGAGTGAACAGTGCGGGAAAGCACCTGTTATAGGCATTTGCTTCTGCATCTTGTTGAACAAGCGCTGAAGCCCAAGCGCTTGTTGAACAAGCGCTTGGTTCCATTTCATGTTGGAGCATTCACCTAGTAACAATTTTTGGGTGTGTATAATGTAATATGTGCACTAATATTTGTTAAAGATGCTCTTAGGAAAGAAATTGACAGTTAAGGCAAAATAAGGTTTTTCCTTATAAGGCCTTACTAGAGAATGCGGTGAGTTGTATGATAGTATGTTAAGTGAGTGTAGATTACGACTAAGTTATAAGGATGCAAGGTCATTCGAAAGCAAATGAAAGTCTACCCAGCTAATATGACTACCAGTAGTATGACATTTGGACTGATGTGAGACATCACATATAGTAAATAGCTATGGAGGATGTCAGGTTAGTCCCAAATTATGTATGATGAACTTGCCCAGCTAATCTAACCACCAGTACTTACAAATAGTCGGACTAATGTGCGACGGCACAGTTTGGATTACAGGTCATAATACATAGGACCACCTTCTGGTCGAAGGTAGTAAGTGGTTGATTGAGGGCCCGTCTCCTTCCCATTTAGCAAGTATTAAATGTTCAGGGTTAGCGGTTAGGCATTGTAGTGGATATCTCGGGAAGGGTCCGCTTCGAGTTTGAGGTATTAAGTAGCTATTATAGAGTCCGCCTCTCCCATAAAGAAGTATTAAGTGGCCTGATGAGATCCGTGCGATGTCAACTAGAAAGTATTGAAGAGGAGTCTACCTTGGGATAGGTAGTAGATGATGGGGACCTGCCTAAAATGGGGTATTAAATGGTCAATGTCTGTCTAGTTCCCATTGAAAAGGTATTAGGTGACCTGGGTACTATCTCTTTCATTGTTAGGACATTATTGACGGTAGACGAGTGAGACCGGGAATGACCTTTGGCCTACAGTTGAAGATAGATTATTTGGTTGAAAGGATATGGGTTATAGAATTGGATTAGGAAAAGCCTTAGGGCTTGTAGTTGGAAAAACTTACAATATAGTTAGGATGTGTAAAACATATTCTTATTTAAATTATACTGCCCAAGTACTATTATAGAAAGACTTGAGATTTTTATTCATTAGACATTGATCAGTCTGCCTTCTTACTTACGAAAAATTGAGTAACAGGCTCATTCGCTCGTTTCTTTCCAAAGCATGGTTCGTATTCACAAAAACATACTTTTAGGGTAAACGTAATCCGACATTTGGAGCAAGCTATATTTCAATGGATCTGGACTATGGAATGATAAAAAGTGGAACAAGAAGCTATGCAAGCATTAAGAAATGAAGAAAAAAGGAAATGACTAAGGACGGGAAATATTAAATGAATTGGTACAGACTAATATGGATCTCTAGTGAACTATATGAAGAGTTGATGTACTTACTCAAGATAAGAGCCAACGCATGAAGAAATAAAGAAAAGAAGGTGACTGAAGCTATGAAATTGAACGGTACTGACACATATGGATCGACATTGAACTATATTGGTTCTTGAGAGGGCCCATTTCTACAAGGTTGAATATATATATAGTGTGTGTGCGTGCGCGCGCTGAGTGGCAGAGGGATGCAAGAAAAGTCAAAAAGGATGATCAATGTCGATCGGTATCGGACTGGACTATTTTGAACGTGAGATCCTTGTTTTTTGATCGATTCTTCATGCCGAATCTTCTGATTTGAAGGCATTAACTTTTTCAAACCGATTGCAGCGATTTTGGTTGTTGATTTCATCTATAAAAAGCAAGTCTAATGCAACTAGGAAGGGGTTTATGATTTGCTTATTGATTTTCCCATAGATACTCTGTCTAATTCATACTCGATCGATTTGAATCATTGTGTTATTATAGTTCGATTGTAATTGCAAAAGTAATCAGTAATAAGGTTGATAATGGACGTAGAATTAAGATTTGGGTCGAAACACTTTGAAAATTGTGTGTTTCCAAATGTTTGGATTTCAATTAATGCCTATAGAATATAAAATTTCCAACGGCTGATGATAAAATTTGAAGATAGGGGATTTACGCTTGGTTGGATTGGACCCAAAAAGCTGAACCAGCTTTACCGCAATGAAAAGCGCACCGCCATAAAAGCTCTTATAAAAAGCTACCATAAATGCTCATAGAACCCCAGTGAGCGAATCACGTAAAGGCATAAAGACACTCACACTCCACTCCATTCCACCACTCACTATCAACCACCACATACCTATCATTATCGTCATCATGCTTTACACACTGTTTTCACCTTCTTTTCTTCATAAAGATACCACTCTTTACACTGCTTTATACCTACAAAATTGAATTATGTCAACATTTTACACACTGTTTTATCAAATAAATGGTTACAACTCCCTAATTTGTATTCTTTTTTTCTTTTCATCATTGTTGTCGGAAAATATCGTATTGTCTTCAAATACGTAATTTTGAGAATTCGAACGATACGGAAACTCTCTGAATCGTGAAGATATTATGAAGATCGAATTTGATATAAGATTAATGCTGTCTAGAACAAGATATATTGAAGAGTTTGATGAATTTTTGAAGATTAAAAGTGACTTATTTATTGAATTAGGAGGAATATAGCTGTTGGGATAGCTGTTCCGAACCCTAAATTGACAAATGAAGATTATGCATAGTCTCTCCAATGCCACGCATATTGTTCTTCCCTTGATATTCAGTGATGGACTTGGTCCATGTATTTTGTTAAAGTTCTCCCAATTCTAATGTTTCTATAACTTTGTCGAATTCTATTATTTTACTAGACATGCTCTATTATTAATCATACCTAACGTTGTACCTTTAAGTACATGGCCTTTAACGAAATTATCATAACTAAAACTTTAGAAAATTTCAAAATAGTTAAATAATTATTTGATCGACAGTAGCAGCATATATTGTATGAATTAAGTACGTTAAAGTAATGTTATTTTAAAATATTAATGTCTAAAGTAAATCTTGCCTGTTTAGTGGGAGAGCCAACATCTTCCCGTGCGTTTTTTTCCATATTAATGTCCAAATATAAACCATGCTTCTTTAGTGGGAGAATCTTTGCGTGCATTTTCTCCATGATTTTACTTTGTGCAAACCACTCACCTCTCCCTTTATGTATTTGAGATCCCTTCCAAACAATAATTGAATGTACACAATTGTAAATATTATACTCTTATTTTTAAGATGTCCAAGTGATTAGGCCCCGTTTGTTTTATCACTTCTAGTTTTTTGTTTTCGTTCAAAAATTGTACACACGAGCATGTATTTATAAAAAACAACAAATTCGAAAATTGACGCTAGCATATATAATATAAAATATATATTTTTCGTGTTTTAAGAAATAACAAAAGAATAGAAAACAAACCATCCCTTCTACCGTCGCTCCATCACCTACACCGTCCCTCCACCGTCGTTGTAATTGCCTAAATTTTTTAACCTTTCTTCCGTTATATTCATATTTTATTATGAATGTTTAAAACGCAAAACACAAAATAAAATCAAATACGCCCTTATATTTGCTAGGAAACAACACCAATGGAATTTGTCTATGCTTTAGAAAACTTAAACGTTGAATGACGATTCAACTCTCATGTATAGTTACTTAGGATTTTTTTAAAAGGGGTTTGAAAGAAAAACAGATATTGTTGGAAAATGTTAGGATAGTCGAAGATATACTCATACTCAAGACTTAGGCTGCATTTGTTTAGAGAGAATAATGAGTGGATGTTTAATTAAATAAGTGATTAGAGGTTGTTAATTGTGTTTTTTAATAATTGTTTTCATTAAGCTATGTTATTCGCTTAAATGAATAAACAAAATTTTAATGCTTAGTGATAGCGTTGATCACTTATTGCACTTCATTTTCCAGTTATAGCCATATGTAACACAGCATGTAATTGTTTTATAATGTTTTATTATTATATCAAACAATTAAAAAAGTTCAAACATAACATCAATTCTGTCTTCATTTTTACCTTCTTCTATGTTGAGATGATTTTTTCCATTTTGTTTTGATTTTAATTTTATACCGTAGTTTTCAATCACTAGGAACGAATATATGAAAAATTAATGAAGAAAATAAATTTGATGCCAATCTACTGTGATATTTGATTACAATTTTAAGTTGAATATTATAGTTTATAAATTGGTTAACAGGAATGGAAATGAAATACGTGATATATTTTTGATTCAAAAAAAATAAAACAAAATATCTAATGCAGGCGTGAAAAATTTATAAAAATAATAGTTTCGACAAGTTGAACAATGCCGATTTATCTTAGTTAAAACTAAAACTAAAACAAAATCTACAACATATATGCAAAAAATCAACGTATTAAATTATCATGAAAAGTTGGACAAAATCATGTGATATTTTTATAATAACTTATTTCAATAAGTTCAAACATATATTAATAATGCTAAAAACGTTAATAGATAATCCAAGCGCATCACAAGCTTCAATTATTGTAATGAAATAATTTCTTCCCGACCAAACTTTTATAAAAATATATTTACGTCATCAAATGTACTATTTTCAACGTGTTTTGTAAATCTGGTAGTACTCAAACGCATGATAGTTTGTTTGTTTTTGTATAAAATATATGGCATAAAATAAGATGATTAAATGTGTTTTGTATGGCAGCTGCATCGAAGAATAATTAATTTTGAATTCGATAGGTAATACTCTCAAAGTGGTCATTTTAGTTCACAGAATAAAATTTTAATCAGAACGCAAATAAATAATGTTTTAAGTATTCAGCAATGAGCATTCGATAATTAGTGTTCAACATTCAGCAGTTTAAACAAACGATACCTTACTCAAAGTAACGCTTAAATTTCTTGTAAAAAAACTCAAAAATAACGGTCAAAATCACAAGGATGGGTGGTTGAAATGATGCAAAATAGGGGTTAGAGATGACACAGAGGAGGGCCAGAAATTGACATCATAGCCCGATTAAATTTGACAGTTGAAGTCATAAATCGAATTTAAGCTTGCTAGGGAGCTCAAGGAGAAAGCAAAGGAGGTTCAAATTGATACCTCAACTCGATCGAAGTCGGCCCCGCTACAACTTTTATCCCGATCAAAACTCATTCAAACGTAGAAAAAATTATAGGGTGCCAGGCCTAACTTAAGATCCGACTTTACTGGGATGTTTTAATAATGATCTCTTTCTAAACCCCAATAAACACAGGAATAAATGAAGTGAAGAAATCCTCATTCACTAACTATAGCCGATTGTTACTACAAACCATGATTTCGAAGGTATGAAAGCAAGTCGACAATAAGGATGCCAAAATAGGGGTAAGAAAACATATAAGTGGAGATAGCTGATGTCGAAAGCATGAACACAACATGTCAAAGTCTATGATATCGGAGATAAAGTAAAGGATTATACAGCAAATGATGACGCATCTCGGGGCGTCTTGAAAGGATCCCGAAAGCTTATAGCTAGTGATAATGCCACATACCATCGATTCTGCACTTCAACCATGCAATAAAAGATGTCGCTTCCCATCAAAATAGGGAATGGAAGCATATCACAAATCACCAACATGCATCATTTGTTATCAATGCCGCACCTTAACAATGCCGCCTTTCATCAATGTTTGCACCTCATTAATAAGGAAAGGCGGATGTTGTAAGTTATCAATGGAAAGTAGTTGCCGCATGCCGACAAGATGATAAGAGACTAAATAGTTGTAGTATGACTCTGATATCGTAGATCTACAGCGTTACAGAAGGATTGTATCATATTAAACAATATAGAAGGATATCGTGTTTCATTGTAACACCCCTAATTTTTAATAACATTATTCATGAGACTTAATTATATAAATTAAATAGAATAACGTAAATCTTAGAGTGATAAGGGGATTGAGATTTGACAATAAACTAGAGGCCGAGCTCAATTAATTATATAAATGGGCTTATAAATAGTTTTGTATGTTAATTAGGAGAGTATTTAATGCAAGGGTATTTAGTAAAATTGCGCACCATAATCCCATTACCTTTTATTCTCGTTTCCTATTCATTCACGTTCATTTTTCATTTCAAAAAAATGTAAATCGAAAGGAAAACAAAGTCGGTCATTACTAGAGAAATAAAAAGGGGGAAATCAATCTAAAGCTAAGGAATTAAAGAAAGGAAGATTAGTCTCAATCAAACCTCAAAGTCCTTATCCTTATCAAGGTGAATAATAATATAAATCATCCCTATTTTATTTTTATGATCATCTAATTTTCGGGTTTAAGATTAAATCCATTATAATGATGATTTTGATGATGATATGCTTGGATTTTATAACATGTTTGATTTAAACAAAATTGTTTGAATATAGTTTTATTCGGTTTAAGGGTAAAATTAATTATAACGAATTTCGAATGCCATAAGGAAATTATAAGTTATGTAAAATAAGATTTTGGAGATGAGTTTTAATTTTTTATAATTTACCAAGCTATGGAAAATTTATTGTGAATTTTCAAAGGAAAATATGAATAAATTAGGTTTAGAAATCAATTTCGGATATTTTATGAAGAATTTGAGTCTGAAATTTTTATATGTTAAATAACATATTGATGGTGAATTTCTATAATTTTTGGGAATTATTTCTAAGTTATTTACTATGGAAATTAAATTATTTTAGAAGAAGTACTTAATTTTTTATTTGTTTTGCTTAATGGAAGAGCTTATTTGTTAAATTAATCCTTGTTTAGATATGAAATTATGCGGCAGTTATTTTGGTAAAGAATTTGAAAAGTTATGCCAAGCAATCAAATGTTTACAAATATGCAGGTTAGTTATAAAGTAATTACTTTAAATAGCATTAATTCAACCTTTACCCAGAAAAATAGGTTCCACTTCTTTCAGAAGCACCTTTCGACCCTATGCTTCCACTTCGACCAAGTCGGAACCAACCAATACTAAAACCAATACACATGGTATCACAATGATGGTGCAAAGTGGATTGGAGAAAGGTGGAAGGCATAGTGTCGAAACCCTTGCTTTCGATGGGGTCGAAACCTTTGTTTTATTTTCAAAAGAAAAGCGCTTGCATGTTTTACTAAATGCTTTCGAAGGAGTCGAAACTGATGCCTTCGAAGGAGTCTTTTTAAATCGCCTTCGAAGCGGTTGCCGCTTCTTGTTTAAATTGTAGATTCCGAAGGAGTTACTTAGTTTTAAAACCAATGCTTTCGAAAAGGGTGGTTTTGACCAAGTCGAAACCCTTCTGCCGTTCCTATGCCTTTTGAAGGGTTTGAAGTCATCAAGGCTTTTGAAAGGTAGCTTTGTTTTATACTTGTACTGAGCCACTTCCTAAAGCTAATGAAAGGATTCAAGGGTTTCGAAGGCAATGGCTTCGAAAGGGGTTTCGAAGCTATCCTTCAAATGTTTTACTTAAATGTTTTAAGCTTTCGAAAAGATGGTTCCGAAGCCTTTAATTTTCCCCCAAACAATTTTATATGAAGATTAAAGGTTTCGAAAGGGGTAATTTCGTATATATTCACTTTGACCCAAAGGATATTTTTAAAAATAAACCCAATGTTTTCGAAATGGGTACTTTCAAATGATTTCAAAGCTATGCTTCTATAATTGAATAGTAATACTTTAATACATTCGAAAGGTCTTGAAAGAAAAGCTTTAAAGTGTTTCGAAAGGCAGGCGCCTTGTGTTTTGAAAAGAAGATTTGAATGCTTTCGAAAGGATGTTTTCCAATGGTTTTGAAAGTCAAGATTAAAGGTTTCGAAAGCCTTAGTTTTCAAAACAAAGAACCCAATCTCAATTTTCAAGGGTAAAACCCATGGCATTATAAAAGAGCTTTTAAACACTTCTAAATTGGAGTTTTTTATGAAACTTTCCTTGATAAAATAATAGGCCAAAGGGATTAACCATGTTTTATATGAAAATGATTTCAAGAATATTAAACCACAGATGTTGGTGATTATTATGTTGATATGTTTGCTTCTACTAGTTTACATATTCACTTTAATATGGACCCATAACTGTAATTTGGGGAAAAAGGGACAGAATAACCAACTAGGTTGACCCAGTAGTGAATTTAAATTAAGTTAACCCCCGAATGAGTAGAATTGCATCCAGGAGGTCAAGAAGACCAGAATATAAGATGTCTAAATATTAGTTAAAGAAGTTGTCAGATAGATAGGTTCATAATAAACCCATGAAAACTATGCTTAAAATAAGTTATTGGCAGAGACCAATACTTTCATAGTAAACCCTTGAAAACTATGATTAGAAAGAGTATTGGCAGGGGCCAATAGGTTTGTAGTGAACCCATGAAAACTATATCCGGATTAAGTTATTGACAGATGTCAATAGGTTCCTAGTCAACCTATGAAAATTAGGGTAAGAAGGAAGTTATTGGAGATACCAATAGGTTCAGGGGTAACCCATGAAACAACGAAGTTATTGGCAGGGGCCAATAGGTTCTTAATGGTCCCATGAAAACTAGGAAATCGGATAGGGAGTCCATAAGCTTTAAACAGTTTATTAGTCAGTCCATGAAAAGTAATAGGTTAATAGCGACCCTAGAAACTATAAATGAGACCGATAGTCGAAAATGAATGGGGATGGGAAGTTCAGAAATTATTTACTTGTTTGCAAAACATCATAATATTTTGAATTGTTATGTTCTAACTATTGTGGATGTAGGAGCACTGTATATGGTTTTTATAAAGTTTTGGTTAAGATACTAGTGAAGAAAAAACCACCACTAAGCGGTGTGGACTATCTAAATGGTTTGAGATGATAGATTATTATTCATACCGGGCTTTATCTCTGACTCGAAGTTTATGTTTTACTCTTAAACTCTCGGGTGCTCAATTGATTTTGAGTAGTTTGAGAGTTGAGGTTTTCAGGTACCTCTTTAGAAGAATAAGCTTCCAGAGACGTGCAGGAGGCATGATAGCTATTTAGTGTTCTTTTCGATTTTGATTCTGTTGTGTTGTTGTTGTAAATGCAAAGTTGTTAAATTGCCTATATTATACTCTGATCATCCAAGGGGGCATCTTCATATGTCGCTTTTGGCGTATGTTGTAATAATTATATTTTCTCTGAACATGGTTATCGAATTGGGATTATGTAATGAATTTGAAATGATTTGAAATGGAATGTGAAAGTTGTTTTCTGATTTTAAATTTTTTCCAAATCCATGTGTTTCTGTTATATAAATGTATCTAACGTTATTGTATTTGGTCGCCGAGGAATAACAACTATGGATGATTATAGCATCAATAGCCGTTAGTTTTGGTCCTCAAAGTAAGGGATGTTACAAGTTGGTATCATAGCATAAATTTATGAAACTTAAAAGAAATTTAAACCTAAAAGATTTTTCAAAACATAATCCACGGAATCAGAAAATAAGATCAGGGTTTGGGATAACTGAAACACCTCACACCCCTTAATATACCCAAAAGGACACATTAAAAGTTGTGGCACGTTATAGGTATAACTGAAACTAACAGAGACTAAGATTCACAATACAAAAATAGGTAAAAATAGTGGAAACTAAGGTAATAACTTATTTAAAACAAGACTTCATAATTGTTTCATAAATCAAATAAGCCAAATACCAAATACACATACATGTCTCAAAACCTAAAATGTCTCATAAAAACTCGTAGTCTCAAAAATCAGAGTACATAATATCCCTCATAATAAGCCAGTACACAGAAAGAGCTAAAGCAAGAATAAAAGAAATACATGGTAGAAATCTTCTCCAGGAACCCTCCAAGTAACCGCGATCCACTGTCCTCTCCCTTGATTGCCTAGGGGGGAGGGGAAAATAGAGGAGTGGGTCAGACTAAAAGTCTGGTGAATGATAGTAATTACTAGAATCTTTAAGCAAAGTAAAAGTAATAGACTTTACAACAGTTCTAGTATATAAAAGAAAACAAAGAAAATATAAAAGAGAGAAACTGGAAATAAATACGAATAAACTATTGCTCAATTAGTAAGATAGGTTAACTTTGATTGTTTGCACTTGTCCTTGATAGCTGCTTTGTTTAGGCTGAATTCCTAATTCTACCATTTGATTGGCCTACTACTCCATAGAATCTACTGTGGACCGAACGTTTCCCTACACAGTTGACTTTGGTGTCTACGAAAGACACACTTACTAAGCGCTTGGAACTCATAGCGATTACTGAGCACCGAAATGGAAGTCGCATGTGTAACTGCCACCATGCCCATGCTACCTGTTGCTCCCTCTTTTGACCTTTTATATACCCTAGCCAGCATAAGCATGCCCTTCGCCTCACTTCATGATTATGTGAAGCACCTCGTCTCACTTCAGAGTTATGTGAAACACCGTGTCCATAGAAAAATAGGGGAAATGCTGTTGGTATTGGTCCCTATCAAGCAATAATCTAGTTGCGCCCCTTGTTCAAACCCCCTTGATTTGAACTACCCTAGATTGACCATTTACTACCACTATAAGCATAAGCGTACCCCTCGCCTCACTTTATGATTATGTGAAGCACCTCGCCTCACTTCAGGATTATGTGAAACACCGTAACCATAGAAATATTAGGGGAATGCTATTTGGTACAGGTCCTACTCTTATCTTTGCTTATTAACTTAGATAAATTACTTAAATAAGCCTTTATTTTTATCAATTGCTATTATTGCTTATTAATTTATCCTAAGTCTTAAAATAAGCGTCATAGTTTCCGTAGTTTACCATAGTTTCCATAGTTTATCAATTTATAACTTACGTTATAATCATGCTTATTACTTAACCCAAGGTCTAAGTGTGAAAATAAGCTTCTTTCTTCTTTTAATATTTTTAGTTATAATTCTAAGTTATAACTAGGCCAATCTTCTTAATTCAGTCCAATTAATATCATAATTATGCATAATTTCAGTCCTATTCCAATTATATTACAGTCTTTGTGATTTACATCTCATATTCCATTATTTCAGATTTCTTATAACTTAATCCAATTTCACGTTAAATCTATTCTAATCCATACGCAAAGAAGAAGAAGGAGAAATAAAAGAAAACTAAAAACAGAAAGAAATCCAAGACGTAGGAAGAAGATGTAAATAAAGCATAAATAACAGTAAATAAATTAAAATACTGTAAATAAACTGTAATTAAATGGGAAGAGCTATAATTAACAGGATTAAACTAAAATTAACTGAAAAGAATAGCTAGAAGGAATAGAATGAAAATAATTCTAAAAACTGTAAATAAATGACTAAAAATGTTACTCCAAAAATCATAGTTGAACTACAACTATTGGAAACCCTATTATTTTAAATTACTTAAAGAAATTTAAAATAATTACAATCACTCAACTTTGATCCTTCACTTCCCTTTAGGCCTTCACGGATCCACTTGAGGTTGTTAAATATTTTTATTTATAATGGTTTCCTCCTTGGAAAATTATTCCGCTTAGGGTCCTTCCTGAATAGGTGAACTCAATTGAAGAAAACCTAAGAATGAGAAAAAGTGTTAGGCATAGAGTTCTATTTATAGGGGTAGAAGTGGATCTCAGACCATTGGATTTGGTGATTGAATATGATGCAACCACGTCATAGACTGAATAGGAGCCATCAGATGCAAGATTAGGAGGACGAGATCAGTTTAAAAAGTGCAAATTATGTGTTTAGTTTTCCAATGAATGAACGTTCGTTCGTTCACGAAAATAGGCAGGCAGGTCGACCGACCTTGTGCCCAGGTCGACCTGGCCTATATTTTTTTCGTTTTTGAATATTTTGTTCCTTGCTCACATTAACTCGGATTCTGACGTTTTATATATAGAAATTGACCAGAAAATTACCACGGACACAATGGTGCTACTCCCATGGCTCAATTTTGATAATTTCACAAATTTATTTTATTATTTAATTAATTAACTAATTAATTATTACGTGTTAAATTTTGGGTTGTTACATTCTCACCTCCTTAAGGGATTTCGTCCTTGAAATCTCTAAAGATAAAAGAATGTACTAAATGTTTTCATCCAATTCTACAACCAACTACTCAGTCATCGATGATCCATCCATTGTCCTTAAGTTTTTCTAATGAAATTTATGATACTTATGCAATTAGTGTAGTGTAAATGTTCCTATCTAATGCAAAAGATTAGGCGGTCCACTGATTTAGTTGACCTCCTTTTATGCGATCATGTTCGTGCCATGTATCCAAATGAATGTAAAATTTTCCTAATGACAATTGATAGTTCTTTATGCGTGCTGCAAATGTCATTCAAATGCAATAATCATGTGATAATCATCCATTTATAGCAACCATGAAAAATAGGATAAAAATGCGCACACATCCATATGTATATGCTCTAGTATCCTAGTTAAGTCGATCCCTAAAGAATAATAGTGCCTAGTGTACCTATATGCGTCCATTAGCATCCACTACCAAACACTTGCAACCACTAGTATACATCATTCATAACATGTTCTAATAACATGTTTACATCCAATCCTACCATCCATAGGTTAAATCCTAAGTTCTACCCTCCTAAAGGATAATAAAGGAAAGAACCTATTCAAAACTAAAGATGGAAATAGGAAATTCTAAAAACTTACTATCGAAAAGATGAGGATAGGAAGTATGAATCTTCTCTTATGCTTCCCAAGTGGCGTCTGCAACATCATCTCCTCATTGCACCTTTACTAGAGGAACCTCCTTATTCCTTAGTCGCTTGATGTATCTTCCAATAATCTTTGTAGGGATATGCCGAATGGATGCTTCCCTTTCTACCTCCACCTCCTCTAACTGACTAGGCTCTACAACCTCCGCCGAGTCATGTAAGCACTTTCGCAAGTGTGAAACATGTAAAACGTCGTGCACTCCTGCGAGCCTATCTGGTAACTTCACTCGGTAAGCAATCTTCCCAACTCTCTCTATGATAGGAAATGGCCTAACAAATCCGGGGGATAACTTTCCATTCGATCTGAACCTTACCACCTTCCTAAGAGGGGATACTTCGATAAAAACTAAGTCTCCAACCTCAAACTCAATGTCTCTCCTCCGCTTATCCGCATAAAACTTCTGCCTATCTTGGGTTGTCTTCATCCTTCACCGAATTAAATCCACTCTTCGATGTCTCCCTTACCATGTCAAGCCTAAGTAGCAACTTCTCCGCAGACTCCACCTAACATGAAGGGGACTTGCAAGGTCTCCCATATAAAGCCTCAAATGGTGCCATTCCTATGCTCGTTTGGTAACCGTTATTATACGCAAACTCAACCAACGGAAGATGCTCCTCCCAAGTTCCTCCAAAGTCCAAAATGCACATCCATAGCAAATCCTCAAGCACTCTATTCACTCTCTCTGTTTGGCCATCCGTCTATGGGTGATAAGCCGTACTCAATCTAAATTGCATCCCTAACGCCTCCTATAAGCTTCTCCAAAACTCACAAGTGAAAACAGGATCTCTATCACTCACAATGCTAGAAGGGACTCCTTGAAGTCGGACTATCTCTCGAATATAAAGGGATGCCAAATACGATGTCGTGCACTTACTCTTAACTGGGATGAAGTGGGCACTCTTGGTCAACCGATCAACAATCACCCAAATGCTAGTATTCCCCTTCCTAGAACGGGGTAAACCATCTATAAAATCCATAGAAATACTGTCTCACTTCCTTCCTGGCACATCTAAGGGCTGAAGTAATCCACCGGGCTTGTGCTGCTCTACTTTTACCCTTTGGCAAATGAGGCATTTAGCTACGAACTCTGCCACGTCCTTCTTCATTCCGTTCCAATAGAAAATCCTCTTCATATCCCGATACATTTTGTCACCACCCGGATGAATAGTCATACGGGAATGGTGTGCCTCCTCCAAAACCGCTCTTAACAAATCACTGGTGCGGGGAACACAAAGCCTCCCATCTCTCCTAAGCCACCCTTTGCTATCAATGGAATAACGTTGGAGATGTCTAGAGGCCTCTCCCCGGCTAATCCTATCCATCACATCCATAAGCTCTGAATCCTCTCGCTTCCTCGAGCCGATCTAATCCATAAGGGTAAGCCTCACCTCTAATGTCGCTAACAATCCAAGAGTAATGTCCGTAGAGGGCTTAAAATCAAAAGTAGAAATGAACTCCAAGCTCCTCCACTCTATGAAAAAAGGAGTATGGGTTGGTTTCTTTCTACTCAATGCATCCGCAACCACATTACCCTTGCCAGGGGTATAAGCTATCTCAAAATCATACAAGGCTAAAAACTCCATCCATCTTTGTTGCCTCAAGTTCAAGTCCTTCTGCGAGAATAGGTACTTCAGTGACTTGTGCTCAGTGAAAAGCTCGAACCTCTCTCCAAGAAAATAGTGCCTCCAAGACTTGAGTGCAAAAACTATGGCAACCAACTCCAAATCGTGGGTAGGGTAGTTCTTCTCATGCGTCCTCAACTGCCTACTACCATAACATACCACCCTCCCTTCTTGCATCAACACCGCTCCTAGGCCCATCCCACATGCATCAGTATATACTGTAAAAGGCTTAGCTCCATCAGGTAGTACTAACACTGGTGCACTAGTACGGGCTCTCTTAAGCTTTGTGAAGGAATCCTCACAATCCACGTCCCACACGAAAGCTTTATTCTTCTTAGTAAGGCGTGTGAGTGGTGCCAAAATCTTGGCAAAGTCTCTAATGAACTTCCTATAATAGCCAGCCAATCCTAGGAAGCTCCTAACCTCGGTGACGTTCTTGGGGACCTTCCAATCTTGTACTGCAAAAACCTTGGTAGGGTCAACAGCCAAACCTTCCTTTGATACCACGTGCCCCAAGAAACGTACCTCCTCTCTCTCCAAAAGTGACACTTCGAAAACTTAGCTCTCAAATGGTGACTACGAAGTGTGCGAAGAATTTCCTCTAAATGAACAACATGCTCCTCCATATTCTTGGAAAATACCAAGATGTCATCCACGAATACCACTATGAATTTATTTAGGACTTCTCTAAAGAACGGCTCATCAAATCAACAAAGTAGGATGGGGATTGGTTAGCCCAAAAGGCATAACCAACCACTCATAAAGTCCGTCTAGAGTCCTAAACGCAGTCTTATCTATGTTGTCATCAGCGACTCTAAGCTGATGGAATCCCATGGCTAAATCAAGCTGGGAGAATACCGAAGAGCCAACTAACTAGTTAAAAAGATCATCAATCCTAGGGAGTGGATATCGGTTCTTCTTTGTAAGCTTATTTAATTCTCTATAATCAACGCAAAGTCGAAGAGAACCATCCACCTTAGTAGCAAAGACGATTGGTGCTCCCCATTATGATATGCTCCTTCTTATGAATCCCTTCTCCAAAAGCTCACGAATTTGCTTGCTCAATTCCTTCCTCTCCCTAGGTGCCATGTGCCTCACTGGTAATGCAACTGGCTTAGCATTCTCGGTCAAATAAATCCTGAAGTCAATCTCTCTCTTAGGGGGTAGTCCCCTAACCTCCTCAAAGACGTCCAAAAAATCTCTAACGATAGGAACCGAATCAAGCTCTGCTGAAGATGAATCGAGGGAATAAAGAATACTCAACATGACTGACCCTTGAGGGTTGCAAGATACCTCGAGAGTCCTACCACTACATGTCTCTAATCTAACGACTCTCCTCTCAAAATCTAATATAGCTCCATATGTGGATAGCCAATCCATACCCAAGATCATTCCATACCTCGATAATCCCAAAACATAGGCGTCGCAGTCAAATTTTACACCTAGGATATAAATTTTCAAATCCCTACAAACCATAGACAAATGTGTCGATCCACCTATGGGGTTTGAAACAACAATAGGGTCTACCATTAAATAAATGTCTAAGTATAAACAATCCACAAGAGAACTAAAGATAAAAGAGTGTGATGCTCCAGAATCGAATAAAGTCCAAATGGGAAAATCAGATATACAAATCAAACCTGCAACTATGACTTTCCTACCTCTATCCAGAATGCTGCTCGAAGGTGCTGCGTCTAATGCCTGGATCTGCGCGACTGGTGCATTAGTCCCCTGCCCTACTCTCTGGGGATAATTTCTACTCAAGTGACCGGACTGTCCGCAATTGAAGCACTTTCCCTTCATCTTATCCCTTCTGAAATCCTTGGCGACATGTCCAACAATCCCACAGTTACCGCACTTCAAACCTTTCGTAATCTGCTTCTAAGGGCCATCACCTTTCTTCTTCTCCTTATTTTTTTTCCACAACTTCTTCTTCGAACCTTTTGACTTAACCATTTCTTTAGACTCTCATTCCTTGACTGCATCAGACATAAGCGCCATCTCAACTAAAGACTCATAAGTGGCTCCAATCGGTACGTGAGTCAGCAATAATCCCTGAAGGGGTTGATTCAATCTCTTTGAAAACTTCATAGCTTACTTGAGCGGTGTGTTCACTAATTCCATACCAAACCGTGACAACTCATTGAATTGATTAATGTATTCCTTAACAGACAAACTCCCTCGCTTCAAATTGATAAATCTCTCTAACTAAACAATCTCTTCCGCTTAAGATAAAAAATTCCTCTCAAACCTCTGCCTAAACCCATTCCAACAGACTTCTCTTCCTTCCAACTCAACAACCTCCCATCAATAATAAGCTTTCTCTTTTAGCTGCCAAGAGGCTAGCTGAACCCGTTGCTGTTCCTTCAATCCCAATAAGTCAAATATCATCTCGGTGTCCCTAAGTCAAGCTCTCACCTCCACAAAATTCTCCTTGCCAGAAAAAGTCTTTCTGCCCAAACTCGCAAAATCCTTACAAAGCTTAGAGAAATTGATGGCGGCAGGTGGGTTGATGGGGTTCCTATCCGCTGGTGCAGGATTGGGCGCTGGCCCGTGCACATCTGGAGTCATGGCTTGTAAGTACCTATGAAACTAAGCTGCGACTGGAATGCTCTCGGGAAGGTTCGGGGCATCAGCCATACTACGAAAAGAAAAAGATAGTTTAGGAAAGAGTCAAAGGTAGATTGAACTGGACTTATGAGAGGATTTTTATAAAAATTCTTTTATACTTAAAAACATTTTTAATAGTTCTTTTCTGGAAAATACTTTACTTTTAAAATAAATATTTAGGGATCTTGTAACCTTAGGCTCTGATACCAAGTGAAACACTCCCACACCCCTAAATATACCTAAAAGGACACATTAAAAGGCATGGTGCGTTACAAGTATAACTGAAACTGACAGAGACTAAGAGTCACAAGACAAAAATAGGTAAAAACAGCGAAAACTAAGATAATAACTTATTTAAAACAAGACTTCATAATTGTTTCATAAATCAAATAAGCCAAATACCAAATACACATACATGTCTCAAAACACAAGATGTCTCATAAAACTCATAGTCTCAAAAATCAAAGTACATAATATCCCTCATAATAAGCCAATACACGGAAAGAGCTAAAGTTAGAATAAAAGAAATACATGGTAGAAATCTTCTCCAAGAACCATCCAAGTAACCACGATCTACTGTCCTCTCCCTTGATTGCCTAGGGGGGAAGGGGAAAATAGAGGAGTGGGTCAGAATAAAAGTCTGGTGAATGATAGTAATCACTAGAATCTTTAATCAAAGTAAAAGTAATAGACTTTACAACAGTTCTAGTATATTGTTATCCCACCTTTTGGCAAGGCCGTGACATCAAGAACTTGACTAAAAACCAAGGGCAGTTCATCCTGGAGATCGGTTGTACGCAGGCCCACTATGGATGTCGACGAATTTTTTCCAAGCCCAAATCGAGCTAAAATTGATATGACATGACAAGCAAAGGTATGAGAACTAACGTTCTAAATTTCAAGTCAATCGGAGTTTGTACACTCAAGATATTGATCGATCACGGTTGAGAAATCCAAACTTGCATCGATCATAACTCGAGATCTACAAGTCCAAATGCCACAAAATTTTCACAGAAGCTTAAGTATGACCTAAGGAATGTTCCTGCCAAATTTCGACTCGATCGGACAAAATCTTGATCGATACGAAATTCGTTCGTATCAATCGCGGATGGAAAAACTCCAACTTGCATCGATCATATCTCTTGATCTCCAAGTCCAAATGCTATGAAATTTTCACAGCAACTTACATATGACATGAAGAATGTTCCTGCCAAATTTTGACTCGATCGGACGAAATCTTGATCGATAAGAAATTCGTTCGTATCGATCGCGGATGGAAAAAACTCCAACTTGCATCGATCGTATCTCATGATCTACAAGTCCAAATGCTATAAAATTTTCACAGCAATGTACATATGACATGAAGAATGTTGCTGCCAAATTTCGACTCGATCGGACGAAATCTTGATCAATACAAAATTCGTTCGTATCGATCGCGGATGGAAAAAACTCCAACTTGCATCGATCGTATCTCATGATCTACAAGTCCAAATGCTATGAAATTTTCACAGTAGCTTAAGTACAATATGAAGAATGTTCCTGCCAAATTTCGACTCGATCGGATGAAATCTTGATCGATACGAAATTCGTTCGTATCGATCGCGGATGGAAAAACTCCAACTTGCATCGATCATATCTCATGATCTACAAGTCCAAATGCTATGAAATTTTCACAGAAGATTATGTACAACATGAAGAATGTTCCTGCCAAATTTCGACTCGATCGGACGAAATCTTGATCGATATGAAATTCGTTCGTATCGATTACGTATCGGGCAGAAACTTCACGGGCTTGGTCGCGCGGGCCTACTCACGTGCCAGAAGAAGTCCCCCGAGATTTGAGCGAAATATCAGCCTCCTACACCTATAAATAGAGCCCCAGGGCATGCAGAAAAGGGGCTTCTTCTCCTTTGAATTTTCGAATGCCCAGACTCTGCCGGATCCAGATCTGAACTCCATAGCTGCTGCCAATAACGAAATTCACTGCTGCAAATCATATTTACCTGCTGTAATTCATTGAATTCACTTGTAATCTTCAAAGAAAGATCAATAAAGCTATCAACTTCATAGTGGATGTAGGCGATACGCCAAACCACTCTAAATCCTTGTGTCTCTGTGCATTTAAATTATTCTCATTTATGAAATTTGGAGTTTTTGTTAGATAATCCTCTTTTTACATTTAATTTCTTCAATTTATCTCTTCAAAAACTTCCGAAGAGTGTTGTGCCCAATTTTGGTTTAAACATATATAAAAGGAAACAAAGGAAATAGAAAAGAGAGAAACTGGAAATAAATACGAATAAACTATTGCTCAATTAGTAAGATAGGTTAACTTTGATTGTTTGCACTTGTCCTTGATAGCTGCTTTGATTAGGCAGAATTCCTAATTCTACCCTTTGATTGGCCTGCTACTCCATAGAATCTACTGTGTATCGGATGTTTCCTTACACAGTAGACTTTGGTGTCTACGAAAGACACACTTACTAAGCGCTTGGAACTCGTAGCGTTTACTGAGCACCAAAATGGAAGTCGCACGCGTAATTGACACAATGCCCATCCTACCTGTTGCTCCCTCTTTTGACCTTTTATTTACCCTAGCCAGAATAAGCATGCCCCTCGCCTCACTTTAGGATTATGTGAAGCACCTCGTCTCACTTCAAGGTTATGTGAAACACCGTGTCCATAGAAAAATAGGGGAAACGCTGTTGGTACTGGTCCCTATCAAACAATAATCTAGTTCCGCCCCTTGTTCAAAAACCCTTTATTTGAACTACCATAGACTGACCATTTACTACCAATATAAGTATAAGCGTACCACTCGCCTCACTTCAGGATTATGTGAAACACCATAACCATAGAAATATTAGGGGAATGCTATTTGGTACAGGTCCTACTCTTATCTTTGCTTATTAACTTAGATAAATTACTTAAATAAGCCTTTATTTTTATCAATTGCTATTATTGCTTATTAATTTATCCTAAGTCTTAAAATAAGCGTCATAGTTTCCATAGTTTACCATAGTTTTCATAGTTTATCAATTTATAACTTACATTATAATCATGCTTATTACTTAACCCAAGGTCTAAGTGTGAAAATAAGCTTCTTTCTTCTTTTATTCTTTTAAGTTATAATTCTAACTTATAACTAGGCCAATCTTCTTAATTCAATCCAATTAATATCATAATTAGGCATAATTTCAGTCCTATTCCAATTATATTACAGTCTTTGTGATTTACATCTCATATTCCATTATTTCAGATTTCTTATAATTTAATCCAATTTCACGTTAATTCTATTCTAATCCATACGCGAAGATGAAGAAGGAGAAATAAAAGAAAACTGAAAATAGAAGGAAATCCAAGGCGTATGAAGAAGATGTAAATAACAGTAAATAAATTAAAATACAGTAACTAAATGGGAAAAGCTATAATTAACAGAAATAAACTAAATTTAACTGAAAAGAATAGCTAGAAGGAATAGATTGAAAACAATTCTAAAAACTGTAAATAAATTACTAAAAAGGTTACTCTAAAAATCGTAGTTAAACTACAACTACTGGAAACCCTATTATTTTAAATTACTTAAAAAAATTAAAAATAATTACAATCACTCACCTCTGATCCTTAGCTCTTCCATTTAGGCCTTCACGGATCCACTTAAGGTTGTTAAATATTTTTATTTATAACGATTTCCTCCTTGGAAAATTATTACGCTTAGGATCCATCCTAAATAGGTGAACCCAATTGGAGAAAACCTTAGAATAAGAAAAAGTGTTAGGCCTAGGGTTCTATTTATAGAGGTAGAAGTGGATCTCAGACCATTGGATTTGGGGATTGAATAGGATGCAACCACGTCATAGGCTGAATAGGGGCCATCAGATGCAAGAATAGAAGGACCAGATCCGTTTAAACAATGAAAATTACGTGTTCAACTTTAGAACAAACGAACGTTCGTTTGTTCACGAAAATAGGCAGGCGGGTCGACTGGGCGGTCGACCGCCCTTGTACCCAGGTCGTCATTCATATATATATTATTTCGTTTCTTTGATTATTTTGTTCCTTGCTCATATTAACTCGGATTCTGACGTTCTATATATGGAAATTGACTCAAAAATTACCATGAACACAATGGTGCAACTCCCGTGGCTCAATTCTGATAATTTCCCAAAATTATTTTATTATTTAATTAATTAATGAATTAATTATTACGGGTTGTTACAATAACGCTATAATAACGTACTTGTATTTGATATATATATATATGTATATATATAAGTACGTATTCCCCTCTATCTTAGACCGTTCTTCTGTATCTTATTAAGGCTCATATGAAGATTTATGAGAAAGAAGATATGGAGGCAGGAAACGGAAGAGGAAATCTCGATGGAGGAAGCACCACAACCAATGGTAATGCTCGACCCACCAGGAGGAACCCGGGTCGATAGGCTAATGCTAACCAAAATGTAGATGCCAATGTGGGTGCACCAGAAGATATGGGGATGATGTATCAATTCTTCATCAATTTGATGCAAGTAGGAGTTGCTGCTGGTGTTGCTGGGAATGCTGGAGGAGCTAATCTTGTGGCTCCAGTTGGGAATAATTTTGCTAAGCTGAGCAGAGACTACACTGGTCTTAGTGGGAAGCAGTTTTTGGGAACGGAGGATGCCATTGAAGTTGAGAATTGGATGTTGCATTATATATAATCTTGACTGATTTGGGTTTGTATGATGAGAAGAAGAGGAGGCTGGCCTCTAGGCAGTTGCAAGGGGCAGCGCTTTATTGGTGGAATAGTGTTACTGCTGGAGTTTCGGAGGAGGAGTTGACTTGGGCAGATTTTAGAAGGAGATTTGAATAGAGGTTTTTGTCCGAAGTTGCCAAGTTGGCATTGCTGAGAAAGTTTATGAATTTGGTGTAGGGAGAGATGTCGGTAATTGAGTATGCTACTATGTTTGATGAGTTGTCCCGATATGGGTATGCTACTATAGACACCGTCATCAGAAGGAATGAGAGGTTCATTCGGGGGTTGAGGCCTGAGATTGCCAGAGCGACCCTGACATATATCTATGATCTTTGTAATGTAGCAGTGGATATGGCAATCCGACATGAGGAGATGCTTGCTATTGGTGCTAGAGAGAAGCCAGTTGAAACCCAGGGTTCTTCGGGATAGAAGAGAAAGTTCTTTAAGAAGAAGGGAGCCCAGAAGGGAGAGGCTGCCAAGAAGGCGAAGGTTGATTTAGTTTGCTTCAAGTGTGACAAGAAAGGTCATTATGCTCACGAGTGTCGGTCAGACAAAGGGAAGAAGGCTGCAGAAAAGAAAGGTGTGAAGTACTTCAATTGTGATCAATTTGGGCATTATATGAATCAGTGCCCAGAACCAGTCAGGGCGGACAAAGGAAAGGTCTTTTCTTTTGGACCATCATTTGCTAGGCTAACTACAGCTGAAAAAGGGAAGACTGTGATGGAAGGTATGCTTTTGATTCAAAGTATACCAGCTAGGGTACTATTTGATACAGGTGCATCACATTCATTTATATCTCAGTGTTTGGTAGATAGGTTATGCTTAGAACCCACATACCTTATTACTTTCTTAAAGGTTGCGAATCTAATAGGAGGGTATGCAAGTCTAGGGATGAGATGTGACCAATAAGAACTTGATCTGTTAGGTCATAAGTTTGCATGCAGTCTGTAGGTTTTCAATTTCGTAGATTTCAAAATCATTTTGGGTATTGGTTGGATAAGTACGAGGCTAGGATATTTTGCCAGGATAAGGAGATATCACTAAGGCACCCTGATAGTCATAACTGAATCATATTCTCAGTGGAGAATTATGTCCGTAGTGTTTGTGCTTTGTTAAGTGCTATGGAAGTGGAAGAAGAATTAAGTCAAATTCAAGTAGCAGGAGAATTTGCAGATGTCTTTGAGTCGGTTACAGGACTACCACCGAAATGAGCTGTTGAGTTTCGGATAGATCTTGTGCCAGGAGCTGAACCTGTTAGTAGACCACCTAGCAGGATGACACCGACCGAGATGAAGGAATTTAAGGTGCAGCTAGTGGATCTAGAAGGAAGGAATTTTATTAGACCAAGCAGTTCGTCTTGGGGAGCGGCCGTGGTGTTCGTGAAGAAACCAGATGGGTCATTGAGGATGTGTATCGACTATCTTAAGTTGAACGAGAGGACGATTAAGAATAAGTATCCTTTGCCGAGAATTGATGATCTATTTTATCAGTTGTGTGAAGCCAGAGCGTTTTCCCAATTGGATTTGTCGATAGGTTTCCATAAGTTAAGGGTGGCAGAGGACAGTATTCTTTTGACAGTTTTTTGAACTAGGTATGGTTCGTATGAGTGGTTAGTAATGCCATTCGGGTTAACGAATACACCTGCTTTCTTCGTGGATTTGGTGAACCGAGTTTTCCGAGAGTACTTGGATAGGTTTGTGTTGGTGTTTGTAGATGACATTTTAGTATACTCTAAGGATGAAAGAGAGCATGAAGATCATCTTAGAGTAGTCCTTGAGACGCTGAGGCAACATCAGCTAAAAGCGAAGTTTTCCAAGTGTCATTTTTGGAAGAAAGAGGTTAAGTTTCTTGGTCACGTGGTTTCAAAGAAAGGTTTGTCAGTTGATCCAGATAAGATCGAAGTTGTTAATATTTGGAAGAGACCAGAGACGGTGACTAAGATTAGAAGTTTTCTTGTACTTGCTGTCTATTACTGGAGATTCATCAAGAATTTCTCGCGGATAGCAGCACCTTTGACTAAGTTAACCAAGAGGGAGGTGAAGTTTGTTTGGTCTGACAAACGTAAGGAAGCATTCCTTAAGTTAAAGTATTTGTTGACCAAACCACCTGTGTTAGTAGTTCCAGACAGAAACCAAGGATTGGTGGTGTATACCAATGCATGTGGAACTGGATTAGGAGCTGTGTTGATGTAGAAGGGTAAAGTGATTGCCTACGCTTCACGACAGGTTAGACCGCCTGAAGTGAGATATCCTACTCATGATTTGGGGTTGGCTTTGGTGATCTTTGCATTGAAGATTTGGAGACATTATCTCTTAGGGGAGAGGTTTGATCTATACACATATCATAAGTCCTTAAGATATTTATTCTCTCAGAAGGAGCTAAATATGAGACAGCGGACGTGGTTGGAGTTTTTAGCTGCTCGTGACTTTGGTATAGAGTATACTCTTGGAAAAGGAAATAAAGTAGCAAATGCTCTTAGTAGAAGACATCAAAATGTGATGTTGGCTATGTTTGCATAATGGAAGGATTTAGAAGTTTTGACTACTTGTAGTGTGCAGTTAAGATCGACTGCTAGTTCTAGTCTGAGTACCGCCAAGTTGTCCTGTTTTAAAGTTTGACCAGTGTTGATCAAAAGGATTGCTTCTAAGCAGAAAGATGATCCATTGCCGAGAAGATTAGAAAGCTTGAGGTTAGAACTGAGATCGATGATCTAAAGAATTTTAGTCTTGAACAAAGAGGATGGTTGAGAAAGAAGGGACAGTTGTGTGTTCGGAATGTCGAGGACTTAAAGAAAGAAGTTCTTAGAGAATGTCATCGGTCCAAGTTTACGATTCATCCTGGAGGGACCAAGATGTATCAAGATATGAAGATGAGCTTTTATTGGAAAGGTATAAAGAGGGTTGTTGGCTTGTGGGTTAGGCAGTGTGCAAACTGTCAACAAGTGAAAGCCGAACATCAGAAGCCAAGTGGATTGCTTCAACCTTTAGAGATTCTAGTTTGGAAATGAGATTTTATAGATGGGTAGTCAAGTTAGACCAATACGGGTAGTCAAGTTGAAATAGACGAAATGAAAGTATATGGGTCATAGATGGACAGGTTGACCAAGAGTTCCCACTTCATTCCAGTTAAGTCTACCAATACGGCATCTGTTTTTGCTAAGTTGTTCGTGAAGAACAAAGTTAGACCAGATGGAATTCCTAGTAGTTAGTCAGTGACAACGATGCTTTGTTCACTTATGAATTCTGGAAGAGTCTACATGATGTATTAGATACCAAGCGTAAGATGAGTACAACATATCACCCTCAGAAGGATAGGCAGACCGAGATAGTCAATAAGGTACTTGAAGATTTACTGAGAGCTTGTGTATTGGACTTTGGTGGATCTTGGGAAGATCACCTACACTTAATAGAGTTTTCCTATAATAATAGTTATCAAACTAGTATAGCAATGGTGCCTTTTGAAGCTTTGTATGGAAGGCCATGCAAATCACCAGCATGTTGGTTGGAGACTGGAGACAGATTAGTCTTAGCTCTAGATCTGGTTAGAGAGGCGACAGAGAAGATTAAGTTAATTCGAGAAAGGATGAAGGAAGCTCAGTCCAGATAGAAGAGTTACGCAGATAAGAGGCGTAAAGACATAGAATTCTCAGTTGGAGATAAGGTTTTCATTAAGGTATCACTAATGAAGGGTGTGGTACGATTTGGAAAGTCAGAGAAACTAGCAACGAGATACGTTGGTCCGTTCCAAGTTATGGAGAGAATAGGAAGCTCGCATACAGAGTAGATTTGCCGAGCAGTATGTGAGGTGTCCATAATGCGTTTCATGTGTCTCATCTTCGCAAGTGTATGCATGATCCAGAGACTATTATTCCTCCAACAGGGTTGGAAGATTTGATAGTAGAGCCTAATTTGACTTTTGTTAAACAATCAGTTCGGATTGTAGTGAGAGATGAGAAAAGATTGAGGAATAAGACAGTCAAGTTAGTGAAAGTTCAGTGGAGCGACAACAAGAAGGACTATACTTGGGAGACAGAAGACAGGATTAGAGATACTTATCCTGATCTGCTTTGAAGGTATGTCTATATTAGATTTATAAAGATAGTTGCTAGTCAAATAGGCTAGTATGGTTGTTAGGAGTTGTTACAGATGATTGCTATGTTTAGTATTTAGTCCTTACTGAATTTCGAGGATGAAATTCTTTAAGGAGGGGAGCCTGTAAGGCCCCTAATTTTTTATAACATTATTCATGAGATTTAATTAGATAAATTAAATAGAATAACGTAAATCTTCGAGTGATAAGGGGATTGAGATTTGAAAATAAACTAGAGGACGAGCTCAATTAATTATATAAATGGGCTTATAAATGGTTTTGTATGTTAATTAGGAGAGTATTTAATGCAAGGGTATTTAGTAAAATTGCGCACCATAATCCCATTACCTTTTATTCTCGTTTCCTATTCATTCACGTTCATTTTTCATTTCAAAAAAATGTAAATCAAAAGGAAAACAAAGCCGGTCATTACTAGAGAAATAAAAAGGGGGAAATCAATCTAAAGCTAAGGAATTAAAGAAAGGAAGATTAGTCTCAATCAAACCTCAAAGTCCTTATCCTAATCAAGGTGAATAATAATATAAATCATCCCTATTTTATTTTTATGATCATCTGATTTTCGGGTTTAAGATTAAATCCATTATAATGATGATTTTGATGAAGATATGCTTGGATTTTATAACATGTTTGATTTAAACAAAATTGTTTGAATATAGTTTTATTCGGTTTAAGGGTAAAATTAATTATAACGAATTTCGAATGCCATAAGGAAATTATAAGTTATGTAAAATAAGATTTTGGAGATGTGTTTTAATTTTTTATAATTTACCAAGCTATGGAAAATTTATTGTGAATTTTCAAAGGAAAATATGAATAAATTAGGTTTAGAAATCAATTTAGGATATTTTATAAAGAATTTGAGTCTGAAATTTTTATATGTTAAATAACATATTGATGGTGAATTTCTATAATTTTTGGGAATTATTTCTAAGTTATAAAGTAATTAAAGAATGTTCCTGCCAAAAATGGAAAGGTTAGTTATAAAGTAATTACTTTAAATAGCATTAATTCAGCCTTTACCCAGAAAAATAGGTTCCGCCTCTTTCAGATGCACCTTTCGACCCTATGCTTCCACTTCGACCAAGTCAAAACCAACCAATGCCGAAACCAATACACAAGGTATCATAATGATTGTACGAAGTGGATTGGAGAAAGGCGGAAAGCATGGTGTCGAAATCCTTGCTTTCGATAGGTTCAAAACCTTTGTTTTATTTTCAAATGAAAAGCGCTTGCCTGTTTTACTAAATGCTTTCAAAGGAGTCGAAACTGATGCCTTCGAAGTGGTCGTTTTAAATCGCTTTCCAAGGGGTTGCTGCCTCTTGTTTAAATTTTAGCTTCTAAAGGATTTACTTAGTTTTAAAACCAATGCTTTCAAAAAGGGTGGTTGCAACCAAGTCGAAACCCTTCTGCCGTTCCTATGCCTTTCGAAGGGTTTGAAGTCATCAATGCTTTCAAAAGGTAGCTTTGCTTTATACTTGTACTAAGCTACTTCCTAAAGTTTTCGAAAGGGGTTTCGAAGCTATCCTTCAAATGTTTTACTTAAATATTATAAGCTTTCGAAAAGATGGTTCCGAAGCCATCAATTTTCCCCCAAACAATTTTATATGAAGATTAAAGGTTTCAAAAGGGGTACTTTCGTATATATTCACTTTGACCCAAAGGACATTTCTAAAGATAAACCTAAAGTTTTCGAAAGGGGTACTTTCAAATGGGTTCGAAGCTATGCTTCTATAATTGAATGTTAATACTTTAATATATTCGAAAGGTTTCAAAAGAAAGGTTCTAAAGTGTTTCGAAAGGCAGGTGCCTAGTGTTTTGAAAAGAAGATTTGAATGCTTTCGAAAAGAAATTTTCCAATGGTTTCGAAAGTCAAGGCTAATGGTTTTGAAAGCCTTAGTTTCCAAAACAAAGAACCCAATCTCAATTTTTAAAGGTAAAACCCATGGCATTATAAAAGAGCTTTTAAATGCTTTTAAATTGGAGTTTTTGAAGAAGCTTTCCTTGATAAAATAATAGGTTAAAGGGATTAATCATGTTTTATACGAAAATGATTTCAAGGATATTAAACCATAGATGTTGGTGATTATTATATTAATATGTTTGCTTCTTCTAGTTTACATATTCACTTTAATATGGACCCATAACTGTAATTTGGGGAAAATGGGCAGAATAACCAGCTAGGTTGACCGTGTAGTGAATATAAATTGAGTTAACTCCTTAATGAGTAGAATTGCATCCAGGAGGTCAGGTAGACCAGAATATAGGATGCCTAAATACTAGTTAAAGAAGTTGTCAGATAGACAGGTTCATAATAAACCCTTGAAAACTATGCTTAAAATAAGTTATTGGAAGGGGCCAATAGGTTCATAGTAAACCCATGAAAACTACGATTAGAAAGAGTATTGGCAGGGGCCAATAGGTTTATAGTGAATCCATGAAAACTATATCTAGATTGAGTTATTGGCAGATGTCAATATGTTCCTAGTCAATCCATGAAAACTAGGATAAAAGGGAAGTTATTGGAGATACCAATAGGTTCAGGGAGATCCCATGGAACAATGAAGTTATTGGTAGAGGCAAATAGGTTCTTAGTGATCCCATGAAAACTATGGAACCAGACAGGGAGTCCATAAGCTTTAAACAGGTTATTAGCCAGCCCATGAAAACTAATAGGTTAATAGTGACCTAAGAAACTATAAATGAGACAGATAGTCAAAAATGAATGGGGATGGGATATCCAAAATCGATTTACTTGTTTGCATATCATCATAATATTTTGAATTGTTATATTTTAACCATTGTGGATGTTGAAGCACAGAATATGTTTTTTATAAAGTTTTGGATAAGATACTAGTGAGAGGAAAACCCGTTCTGCTAAACGGCATGGTCTCACTAGATATCTAAATGGTTTGAGATGGTAGATTATTATTCATACAAGGTTTATGTCTGACTCGAAGTTTATGTTTTCCCCTTAAACTCTCAGGTGCTCAATTGCCTATATTATTATTCTGGAGACGTGTAGGGGGCATGCTAGCTATTTAGAGTTCTTTTCTACTTTGATTCCGCTATGTTGTTGTTGTAAAGGCAAAGTTGTTAAATTGCCTATATTATACTCTAATCATCCAAGGGGGCATCTTCATATGTCGCTTTTGGCATATGTTGTAATAATTATATTTTCTCTGAACGTGGTTCCCGTATTAGGATTATGTAATGAATTTGAAATGATTTGAAATGGAATGTGAAAGTTGTTTTATGATTTTAAATTTTTTCCATATCCATGTGTTTATGTTATATCAATGTATCTAACATTACCGTACTTGGTCGCCGAGAATTATTAACTATGGATGACTTAGCATCCGTAGCCGTTAGTTTTTGGCCTCAAAGTGGGGGATGTTACATTCATTAATACTCAGGAGGTTACCGTGGGACAACAATATGAGGGGATATCGTAAATCATCAGCCATCACAAGTATGCCGCAAGTCATCAATGCTTAAAGGAATGCCGAAAGCCATTGAAGCGAATAATGAAGCCGAATGTCAAGCGTCTCGATGGTGACACGTGGCAGCCATGCCGCCCATCTTCACCCCTATAAATACGGTCCCATGGGCATTCAAAAGGAGGCGATTAATCATTTTCTCTCTCTAATATTTTTAAAGTTTGTAACCCTAAATTAATTTAGGAATTTTAGTTGCCAATTGTAATTTATGACCTTTTTGCAAATAAGGGCTCATACAATATCATTCGCATAGTATAATCAATAAAAAGACTTAGCTTTTGATTTATGTTGGACTCACCAACGTGTGGATTGATTTTGGATGATTCTTATGCATATGAAATGACTTTGAATACCTCCTATACATGCGACATGGACAATAGACAAGAATGTGTATTTCTAATATTTAGAGGTTAACAAGAAGTTAATCACGCCCATCTTTAACCAAGACTCAGTTTCATTTGCATGCTTCGAGGTTGACAAGAAATCTTGTTAACATTTTGGTGCTAAGAGGGTTTGAACCTCCATTTCCGCTTATCCCACAGATGGAACTACCCTTGACCAACATATTTAGAAGGATTTACGCCATCCTACATATTCGATATTTGACCTTCCATGCATTACCTTGCATATAAAGGACCTTCCCCTAACTTGCATATAAGGGATAAAATGGACTTATTGAATTTAGCATAGCCCGTTGGACTATAGGATGACTATTTCTGAACAAGGATCTTCTGAATCTCAAGCAAGTATGCCAATTTATCAAGTCACTTTTAACTACAGTTTCATGAGGAATAAGTGCTAAGAATGTTCGCATTGCAAATCATAGAAGAAAAGAAACAAGTGGCACCCTATGATCCTAATAAATAGATTATGAACCAATTCCATGTAGGACCGGCTGCAATCTTTGCTTTAGGAAAAGAGATTCCAAAGAAAGATAATTTTTCTAAAAGATAAGGAGGGCCATACAATGCCAATCAAAGGGGGCTATCTTCGAAAAGGAAATAATGAACGATTTCGATAAGTTTTCCCAAAGATGGAAAAAGAGTAATAGACCATCCTTCTACAACAATCAAAGCTCAAAAGAGAAGGATTATAGATGATCCTATTATGCCAATCCAGTGCCACAAGAAAGCTAAATGGGAATGAAAGGAGCTATATCCTAAGAATTCTTGGATCCATTCTCTCCACTTCTTACAAACATATCTATCTTTTAACCAAGAGAAAGCTGAATTGTTGGACTTCAAAGAAGAAGCGGCCTAAAAATGAAAGGAACCTTGGAGATTCTTATTGCCAATATTATCGAGCAAGTGGACATGAAACCAATCACTGTCGGGCCTTAAAGGGAATGATCAGAGATATCTTAAGGAAGGGAAAACCTAATGAGTTTGTAAGTCAAGATTAGACAGATCTTCAATAAAGTGAAATTCTTAATGGAAATGATGCGTAAAAGGAAAAGCATAACTTATTACTTATAAGGTAATAAAGAGTGAAGAAAGCCTTTAATCCCGCCACAAGGGGCTGGTCAAAGCACCTCATAGAGGGAGGTCAAAGTAAGCTTCTGGTCTCGCCTAAAAGGCCTGGCCAGAGCACCGCAAACTTTCGGCCCTACCTACGTGGCCCGGCCGAAGTGCCTCCTAGAGAGAGAATGAAGTAAGTCTTTAGTCCCGCCTAAGATGGCATGGCCAGAGCACCTACTAGCCTTCAGTCCTACCTATAAGGCCTGTTTGGAATGCCTCCTAGAGGGAGGATAAAGTAAGCCTTTGGTCCCACCTAAGATGGCCTGGCCAAAGCACAAAACAAACCTTCTGTCCCGTCTATAAGGCCTGACGGAAGCGCCTCCTAGAGGGAGGTCGGGTAAGACTTTGGTTCTGCTTAAGATAGCTAACCAAATGCACCGGACAAAAGACCTAAATCATCATCTAAGAGAGTGATAAAGGGTTGATCCAAGTTGTGATCATTATCTAAAGATGGTAACAAAGGAATCAATCAAAGTTTAAATCACTACCTAAAGAGTAGGAAGAGGCAATCTTCTAGAGAAATATCAAATGCAAAAGCAAATCAAAACTCAATCCAAAAGAGAGATCAAAGCAGTCTTCTAGAGGAAGATCAATCAAATTCAAAGCCATACCAAGCATTATCCTAAAGTAGGATCGGTGCAATCTTCTAGAGAAAGATCAATAGAATATAGAAGCAAATCTTACTTTATCCTAAAGAATGGATGAAAAGCCTTATTCTAGAGGAAGAACAATCTAACATATTCATTTTTTGCATCAAGCTCCGCTCTTAAAAACATGGAATTATTTCTCAACCTTGATTCCTATATTGGAATTCATTGGAATTTGATTATCAAATAACGGGAATCTCCGTTAATAAGCAGATGGATTTCTGTTTTTCTTAAAATTGGGTTTCTTATTACCAGATTGGTTTTCTGGTCTTCTATCAATACTACATCGGTACTCTTGTCTTCTATTAAGACCAAATGATTTTATTTTCTTCTACTCAAGTAATATTATTACCAGATGGGTTTTTTGATCTTCTGTTCAAATCATTATTGTCAGAGCGGATTTCTAGTCCTCTATTCAGAATATTATTATGGATTTCTGGTCTCCTATCCAAATTATTGTCGAATGGATTTCTGATATTCCAAACAAACAATCTTACTATCGTTAAAGAATTTCTTGTCTTCAATACAGGAAATTATCAAGCGGACTTCCTGATAAATACTCTATGGGGATTAAAGATTCAAACATCAAGCTCCAAAGTTCTATGTGATAAAGCCTAAAAATGAAGTTATCAAAACCTGCATTCCTTAAAGTGCTAAATCAAATTCTCTAGAATGGGTTTAAGTGTTCTAGAAACGAGAATCTTTATTATTAAATGAATTTCTAAAAAGAAGGTATTTCTAAATTTATAATCAAATGAACAACTAATCTTTTTATTAAAACGGATTTCAAGGGAAAAATCTATGTCGAGAAGGAAAACTAATGCTCAATCAAAGGATATGCACCGTATAGCATCAAAAGCAAAACATGTATCTCCAATAGTTCAATGAATTTAGAAAATGGATACGAAGTCCATTCAGAATAATAATCATTCAAGTACAAATTTTGTTTATTTTACATATTATATACACAAATTACAAGTAACCAAAAGGAAATTCTGCTTGAAAATTCATAAGTAATTTTCATTAAGTGTCCATTTTCCGCATCTCCCTTTTCAAATTTTTAATGAATGAAGAAGGTTCAATGATGTGATAATTTGTTGTATCTAAAATTTTCTTAAGTTTCCTTTCCTTCTTGCGAATGTTATTTGCATCATCAATCAAATTAGCGTGGATTTCCAGTTCATGACCGAGCGTCTTATATCTAGTAATCAACTCGAGTATACTTATAATTAATGAATAGTGAAATTCAAATCCAACTTTTGCAACCATGGATTTATAAGTTAACTTCAAAATTAAGCTTAACTTATCTGCGATCAATTTGTGCATACACAAATGATGCACTTAATATAATCGCTTTACATAAATTTATATTGATACAAGTAATTTACGCTAAAAATTTAAGCAGCGTTTAGACGAAGCTTAGTGGCGCTTTAGCGATAATAAGCGAAGCGAGACTTCTATCACCATGCCTCCCTTAGTGCTTAATATAACATAGTTCCAAACTAGAAGCCATCTTTTTCGTACTACATAGGGAAGACTTTAATCGATATTACCTTTTATGCCATTTCTATGCCTCCGGGTTATATGAAATCAACAAAGTTGAGGCATCTTGGAGAGAGCGCTGCTCCTCGATGATTGATTTCATTTTGGTAGAAATATTATCCAATCGAGAAGGGATATTCAGACTATTAAGTTTAATGTTGATCGTTCCTCCTAAATACATAAAACAAGTTAATACAAAGAAAAAAGCTTTCTTTATTGATAATAAAACGAGTTACAAACACATGGATATTTAAAACTACACAAACTTTTAACACTCAATGTTTAAAGATAGTAGTTTAGGCCTTTCCAAGTGATCCTGCGGATAAGAAGCGGATGGGATCAAAAGTAACAATAAAATCATAAGGGATGTTGACTAGAGAGAATTAATAATAGCCCCATTTTCTGGCTGGAGGACTGATTTCATTACATAACAACTTAGTGTGGCTGGTTCGTATTTCGCTAAGCAATTCACCTTTTCAACGCCTAGAAAATCAAAGCGAAAGTGTGGAAATCGGGTATAAACTTCTTTTAGATCTTTAAGAAGTCAATGCTTTGCTAACTGGGACGCTCTGAGAATTAAAGTTTTCTTTTTAAAATCCCTCTTTAATTTGATAAATTTACTCAAGAGTTCCATGAAAATGGGACTACTGATGGTCCCTTAATCTGTGTAATATACAAGAAATAAGCTAAGTCACAGAGAAATGAAATGCTAAAATTCATAACACTATCTAAGTAATATGCTATAATCATACAATCATTTAGGTTCATATAATATTGATCCTTTATAAAATTGAAAAATAAATCTGTCCATGCTATACTTAATCTTCTTGGAAGGAAGAGTATTAGGAGAGAGGGGAATGCTAGCAACCCAAGGAAGATTGCAATAAGCCGCTAGATGAGGGTTGCTTCCATGATCATCTAAATATCTTTATGAAGACACCTAATCAAACCCCCACTTTTTTCTCCTAAGAAATAAAAGTCGATAAGGAGATTCCTAAAATAAATTTTATAGAAAAACTCTACTATTGCCTCTCTATCGTCAATGAGCATACAAAAGAGGGTCATTAATTCTGCATTCTCTCTTATGATTCTATCCTGATGAAGGCGAGCTCTTTTCAAACGAGGGGCATGCTACTTTTCCTTAAAAAACCCTTAAACGCACGGCATTAGCGGAGTGGCGCTTATATTTGTCAGATAAGTAATTATACTCTTTAACTAACCTTTCGATTTCCCTATTCAGCCGCTGCTTCTCCCTCACACTCTTTTCATAAAGAGTCTCATAATAGTATTTGGTCTTTTTCCTTAACTAAAATAGTAAGTTATTAATTAAGGCCAGCAGGTAGTCTTAAGCATTTAATAATGAACTCCATACCTGAGAAACTGGGTGGGAAGTTGGAGCTTGAGTTTTCTCTTTTGGCTGATGATTGGGGAGAGCATTATCTTATGGAAAAGAATCCTTAGTTGTAACACCTTGAGGTTCGGGAAGTTCACTAAAGCTCCCATCATGGGAATATGAGTCTAAGCTAAGACCAACCTGATCAATCTCCCTCGTCTTTTGGTCCTTCAAGACCTTTGCCTTCACCATCACCTCCATTATTATTATCATCATAGTCATCATCGTCGTCATGGTCATAACCATTATCTCCCTCTTCATCAGAGTCTATGTCTACTCTACTTCAAGTGGGGGGTCATCAAAAGATAATAATTTTTCTGGGTCAATAGCTTCTTCTTTAGGGAATTCATCCTAAAGTGACCCTTCAACTCTCTTTAACATAAGATCAAACTTTCTCTTAAATATAATATTTAGCTTCAGGAGAGAAGGAAAATCTATGTCCAGGCATTTGTCAATGTTGTTATCATATGTTACGAGAAGAGCATCTTCATAGCACTTTTCTATAAGAGTAATGAGAGCTTCATCGAGGAAGAAGGCAACTTTCTCCTTAGCATTTTTATCGGTATGATTAGCATGAATCAAAGCAGCATCTTTACTTTCTAGTTGGTTCTCCAGAGATTTTATCATGGTTGTCATTTCAATCTTTTCTTTATTCGCTTGCTTAAGTTCTATTCTCGTCTTCTCTTCAAGCAACAACTTAGCTTTCTTCTCATCATTAAGGGAGGAGGCGAGTCTCCGCTTCTCAAGAATAGTATTGTCCTTCTCCACAATAATACCATTCATTTGTGCTGTGAGTGAAGAAATATGCTCCTTGAGTTCAACAACTTGATTAGAAGCCCCTTGAAAAGCCTATTGGAGGAGAAACATGTGCTTGTCCGCCTGAAGCACACGATAAACATAAGCTAAAATATATAAAGTACAAAATTTACATTAACCAAGTAGAAATAAATCATGTCAGCAACAGATCCTGAAGGATAATGTAAAGTGATCTTTTGGGAAGGTTAAATGCTATAGCGACATTAGAGAAGCCTAGGTTAGAGATTATGCAACCAAGCGAAGGAGATCTTCAAAGCTAGTTGTGGGTGTCTGAACAGAAAAATCCAAAAGGAGGGATTCATTAGGGAAGGGAGTCAAACAAAGCTCCTCAAATAAATGACAAAAACATGATGGAGAAGTAGGAAGTGTAATATTAAGGAAGGAATCAGGTGTATGAAACTCCTTAGTTTGCTTTTGAGCTATTCGTTCTAGAGAATCCAGATTTATCGCATTACGGTTTTGAATTGCTAAATAAGCACCCACGTTTGACTCCTCAACAATAACAATAGAAGCCAGTTAATCCCCGAGCTTAGGCTTTTTTCTTGGAGGAAGAGTCAAAATATCGGTTGGAGCGTCAATACTTGCCTTTCTTTTAAATTTGTTAACAGTTGCTGCAATATATGCTATTGTAGGAGCAGATTTAGTAGGCATAATTAAAACAGGAATATAATCGTTGGCCTCCTTCTCCTTGGAACCAAAAATGATTGAAGATGAGTGTAAATAAAAAGGAAAAGTTCTTTGAGATCACAACATAAGAAATTCTAGTAAAGTTATAATGAAAATTACTAAAGGGTTCAAGCTGAGTAGGGGAATTGGCAGAGAAAGTCATTTGATTAACAACGACCAATGATCGCTTTCCCTGAGCATTCCCTTCATCATCAGGTGTTCTCCCAATGTCCTATAGTGGTCCAGGATTATAGAATGATTACGGAGATTTGTCTCCATCAAAAGTGTAAGTCTATCTTCCATACTCTTGGATGCCTGAGTCAGGGACTTAATAGTTTCGTCAAAAGAAGAGCTTGGCTGTTTAGAAGCTTGATCTGAAAGAAAACATTCATCATAAGAGACTGATAGATATAATATGAATAGTAGGGAATGGAAACTTATTGAAAACAAAGAAAGTTCCCTGATCTTTGGGTAGTAGCATCTAACATAGAGAATTGGTTCTCCCACACCTTCGTCTTGTTAGTAGGATGGGTGATTAAGTTCTTTGGGAATGGATGAAGGCGGTACAGTGGACTATCTAGCTATTTATTTATCCTTACATGGGTGGCTAAAGTATGAAGATCAGCACTCAAAGAAGGGAATTTGGCTTCCCTAGCAAGAACTTCTAAGCAACTCAAGTAAGTGTACGAGTTTGGGAGTCAACAGAATCCGACTGACATTTAAGTGCTCCAAGAATTGCAAATGAAAATCGGGGAAAGGCAGGTACCCCCAAGTGCCAGATATGGATTGGGATGAAAGCAAAGAACCCCTTTGGAGAATTGTCTATCCTGCTAGAAGAACCGACATGCATGGCTTCTATGTTCACAATCCCAAATTGCTGGAGAATGATATCCACTTCTTCCTAAGTGGTAATGTATGATTGGTTGAGATGAAAATCTCCTTTCATAACAGAAGGAGATGGCTTAGAACTCTTGCTTTCTTTCTTGCTTTCCATTTTACATACCAGGTGATATTACACCAAGTTAGGGAAGTGCTACACATTTTGCAAACTTTAAAATGTTTATAAGTGAGAAATAGATAATTAAATGTATAAAAAAGGGTATTTTATTAATTAAAAATTACCCAAGCTATAAAGTTAAAGTTCATATTTAGCCACTACATTTACGACAAGTCAATAGCCACTGAATAGTTCATGTCGAATCTATCAAATGCTTGAGTTTATAGACAACTAAAGGTATGTAAACAACTATTAAATACGAGGTCGGATAGTAAATTTCCAGTTAGTCAAAAGGAATCTGATTGAAATATCACCCTAATCGCATCTTAAATAGCATGATTTCAAATTCAAGGGACGTCGCATTAATAGTCAATATTAAAAACCATAATATAATGTCATAACAATGACCTAATGTCGGATTGAGAGATGGTCATGATTAATTAATGATGTCAGAGCGTTTTATATATTCTAACCAACTGTTAAACTCATAAAGATATCAAATATATAAACAATTTATAAGTCTGCTATACAATGACTATATAACAAATTGTTGATGTCGTATAAGATTAAAACAACAATATTGAATTATCAACACTTTAAATAGTTATTGAAAAAGGGATGACAACTCATTATAGAGTCATCAAATCTATGTGATAACCTTTTAAAAATGCATGTCGAATTCCTCGATGGTTATCACACTCCTAATCGGCCGTCGGCGTCATAGGGATTTTGTACTTTAACAGTTTTTAAGGTTTGGACTAGTTATCGAAATTATAAAGAAAGAAGCCTTTCTTATGTCGAACATCAGGTTGGATATGTAATCTCATAAGGCAATAACTTCGAAATCAAACGATTTAGTAAATTCTATAACGGGTTTCGGGTCCCTTGTAAACAACCCATCTCGTAATCAAGCCAGAAGCTCCTAGAATTTTAAATCGATACGGCCAATCCTTAATTAATTAACTAAATCTCCAGGGTATGATAATTCGAACCTAATTTCACCCTTAAGCATAACAAATCTAAAATTTAACCTATCATTTCAAGCTTAACGGTTGAAATCTCAAACGTCAATTCGAAATTGAAAACCCTCAAATAAAACCCTAGTTGTAATTTGAATGTAAAATTTCTTAATCTAATTTGTTGACTTGATTAACAAAACAAAATCATACCTTGATTTAAGCTTAAATTCTGAAGGATTAAAGATTCTTGAATGAAATATGAGAATTTAAAATTTTTATTCAGAGTTTTGAGTTATAAGTAAATGAGAAAATAATGAATAAGACGAGTATTTATATAGAGGAAGAAAAGGCATATGAGCCATTGATCTAAATTCAAATAAAAGGCCCAAATTCGGGAAGAACACCAATAGGCGGCAAGCACAAATATCAAGGAATTGACTTGAAAAGTCAATATTTTCTATATGCTAGAGGGTCAAATGTTACTACAAACCATGATTATGAAGATACGAAAGCATGTCGAAAATAAGGATGTCAAAAAAGAGGCAAGAAAACATACAAGAGGAGATAGCTGATGTCGAAAGCATGAATACAACATGTTGAAGTCCATGACGTCTGAGATAAAGCAATAGATTATACAACAAACAATGAAGCATCTTGGGGTGCCTTGAAAGGATCACGAAAGCTTACGACTAGTGATAATGCTGCATACCATCGATTCTGCACTTCACCAATGCGATAAAAGATGTCGCATCCCATCAAAATAGGGAATGGGAACATATCCCAAATCACCAACAGGCATCATTTGTCAAGGCCTCACATTATCAATACCACACATTATCAATGCCGCACTTTATCCATGTCGCATCTCATCAATGTCCCACCTCTTCAATAAGGAAAGGCGGATGTCGTAAGTTATCAATAAAAAGGAGTTGCCGCATTCCAACAAGATGATAAAGAGACTAAATAGCTGTAGTATGACTCTGATATCGTAGATCAATAGTGTTATGGAAGGATGTCGCATATTAAACAATATAGAAGGATATTGTGTTTCATCAATACTCAGGAGGTTGCTATGTGCCAACAATATTAGGGGATATCATAAATGATCAGCCATCACAAGGATGTCACAAGTCATCAATGCTTAAAGGAATGCCGAAAGCCATCGAAGTAAATAATGAAGCCGAATATTAAGCGTCTCGAATGTGACACGTGGCAGCCATGCCGCCCATCTTCACCCCTATAAATACGGACCCAAGGGCATTCAAAAGGAGGCGATTAATTCTTTTCTCTCTCTTACATTTTTAAAGTTTGTAACCCTAAATCAATTTGGGGATTTTTAGTGCCAATTGTAATTTATGACCTTTTGGAAAATAAGGGCTTATACAACTGCAATTGCATAATATAACCAATAAAGATACTTAGCTTTTGATTTATGTTGGACTCATAGACATGTGGAATGACTCTGGATGATTCTTATGCATACGAAATGACTTTGAATACCTCTCAGACATGCGATACGGCCAATACCCATGACAAAAATGATATTTCTTGCATACTATTTGGAGGTTAACAAGAAGTTGATCAAGCTAATCATTAGCCAAGGATCAGTTTCATTTGCATGCTTCAAGGTTGAAAAAAAATCTTTTTAACACCAATATTTTTTTATTTTCTTACACTTGTCTCATTATAACATCGGCTGGTGTACAATTAGATAATAAAATAATAAAGAATGCAACACAAAATTAGGCCGTAACACTAAAAAAATTATCATCATTTTTCTTTTTTAATATTTTTCTTAGATGTTTCTTGCTTTGTGATTGATAATAGCGCTATTTAATTGATTTCATAATTAGTATTAAAAAAATATTAGTACTGGTTTTGGAAAAATAAACCAATTTTAGGTCAACTTTATTGGAACCAGGGCTAGCCCGTAGCGAAGTTAAAGAGTAAATTTCAAAAAAATTCCTCTTTGTATCTATTTGGCATATGAAAACTACAGAGATTATAGATCCAATCTAAAAGGTGTTTTAAATAAAATCCTTTATTTTATTTGATTAGTTTGAAAGAGTTTGAATTTGATAAAATTTTAATGAATGAGTGTATCAAATACACCCATATGTCTAGCAGTTACTTATTGAAATTAATTTGAGAGGAAAATATTTTGTTTCCTTCTCTAATACTTGTGCAATCAATTAAGGGGTTAAACATCATTAACTTGAGAGAGGGAAACCTTTCATTTCTCTCACCTTTGGATTAGACCATTTGTTAAATGTTATTGATGATCAATTTAAACATGACATGATAAGTGAATAGGTCTAGATATATTAATAGCGTATATTGTGTAAGTGCAACATATAAGAAGTGTGCATGTGTTTAAATGAAACATGTGTAACGAATTTAGAGAAAGAAGCCTTTCATTTCTCTCTCTTATTATTTAGATTGATTGATATATTAAATGTCATTTATAACAAAATTTACACATGCCTTTATTGTCCAAGTTTGAATAATATATATATATATATATATATATATATATATATATGAGTGTGTGCGCGCGTGCTTATTCAAGCATATGTAAATAATGATCAAATATACTTTAAATTCAAAATAACATATTTATGTAAAACATGGAATCTTATATGTTTACCAATTAAAATCAACAACTTGAAAGATGGTTTTGACTAATAAAATAATTCAACATTAGCTTTGTAATTTTTCTATTAAAGTCCTTCTATGATTTCTAATTAAAACAATATAAGTATGTGTTTGTATACATATGTGAATAATAACAAACCATATTTATTATAAAATAACATACAAATTGAAACTTATAATCTTATATATTTTACAACTTAAAATAACAACTAGAAGTCTAATTTTAGTTTTGGAATATTAGATCTACAATTTTGAAGTCCTTCTATAATTTTTCATTGAAACAAAGTAAATAACAACAAAATATATGGTAATGAAAATAACAAGGTTGCACATGAAACTTATACTAAATTCCATAAATGATTTCAAACAAATATGTATGTGTTTCACTTATATCTACATACATACATACATACATACATACATACATACATACATACATACATACATACATACATACATACATACATACATACATACACACACACACACAGATATATATATATATATATATATATATATTAAACAAAATTGGATAACATAAACACACACACACACAAATATTTGTTATGAAAGATGCGAGATCCAAACTAAATTAACAAGATGTGACATATGATCGTAACAAGATAAGAAAGGGATGTATGCTATTCAAACATGTTGCAATATAAATTAAAAGTGATTGAAAATTTCCATTTGATGATGTAAAAGATCACACCTTAAATGATGAATCAAGAGCTCCGAGATCCAGAAATCGATCATAGATTTTCCTAAGATCAAGAGGGATAAACCACCTTTTATAAATTTATTTGATTTTAGTTTATTTTGGAATTTTTTAGCTATATTTCCATGTTAATTTCAGCCATGACTCATTTGGGAGAGAGGAAGAGAGAATGACAAAAGGAATGAACGAATAATGAAGGCAATCAATTTTTAATTAAGACTAGAGATTATTTTCATTCCTTCATTTACTCCTTTGCCCTTACAAATCCAATTTGAACCCTTTCCTTTCTCTTCATTTGGCTAGCCAAACATGGATGACACATAGGCCTCAAAAGATCTCAAACCCACTCAACATTTGTACCATTTAAATCTGGTTTAAATAATCTATCGATATCGTATATCGATATGCGCATATATAACTTTTATTTATGCACTTTATTAAATGTTAGAAGTATTCAAATCAAATAAATTTTTTGTAATATTTCATAAATATTGATTAATTTAAAAACACACTTAGTATTTATTTTATCTAAATCAAAATTAAATATTCTACTGACATGATATATCGATGCGTACGTTTATAACCTTTATATACGCACTTTACTAAATACTAATGATATTTAAACAAATCAAATAAAATTTAATAATTAACATGTCATAAATATTAAATAACTTATTTAACTTACAATAAATATAAATTAATTAAATCTCGTAGTTCATTCAGAGTATTCATCATTTTGATTGTACGACTCAAAGATGTAAATTCAGTCAGAAATTAATATCGTACAATTTGAATATTAACGTTCACATGTCACTTTAGCTAGTGGTGTGACATTTTGGCTGAATTTATCGCTTACACATCTTTTGGTAAAATCTAATTTTATTTATAATAAATGATACCTAGTTGTAACGATTATTTACGACAATTCTCTTCGTCAAAACTGTATCATTTTGGACTTATGGAATTTTGTAATGGTCAAAATTCAAATATCATCCATATTCAACTTTATACTCCAAACACAAAGTCCTTGGTTCAATAATAACAATTATTATAAACCAAACTACTCTAGCCAAAATTTTTGACTTTAAGTTGACTTCAGTTGACCATGATACTGACCCCATATAAGTGATGAGGCGAATCCTCCCTTGAATAATTTTTTACCTCCAATACTTCTACCTGACCCAACTATAGTTGTTCGATGGATATCGTGCCATCATTTAGCTATAATCAAAGATGAGCTTTTATATTGAAGATCAACAGCACTTTCAAGTTAGGAGAACCATGTAAATTAGTCACTTCGATAATTTCTATTTGACCTTAGTAATATTAACCAACAGAAAACTATCAAGTGATTCATTCCATAGTTATCTAATGACTATAAATACGCAACCCCTTAGTGCCCCAGCAGTCATGAGTAATACACTGCACAACATTTGGAGAGCATAACATACTCTAATCTTAATGGATGCATCGATGTCCAGTCTCGATACATCTGGACTAGAAATATTTAAAATGATGTGCCTATCATATTGTGATATAGTATTCATGGTTTTCAACTATTTATAATTGCTATCACAAACACATCATTGATGGACTTTCTGACATATATACTAAAATTAGCTAATTAATTATTTATAATATTTTATAACAAGTATATAACAGAAAGGAAACATCTTTTATTTTGAATAAGATTGGTTATTGAGTTAGATTTATGTAACAAATTACATAATTGCCCCCAGGGCATGCACCTAACTCTATCAATTTTTGATCCACCACTTTGGTAATTTGGTCGACACCAAGACAATTTTTATTTTTGTCAAATTTAAATGCTAGCATATGACGCTCTCCTAAAAGTTGTTTTAGAATATGCCAAGTTTGAGGGAAAATGTGTTAATGAATACTTCAAATGTATAATCATGGTCAGTACACATATTACTACTACAAATATAGAGAGCGAAACTAGTGGTCCATAGTCACAACAACCCATAGCATAATGGACCTATAGGTTGATTAATCCACATCAACAAACATGCTCTACAATTTAGCTAAATAGAAAAATGAGCAAAAGAACCTAATACAAGAGACGATATCCTGATTATCGGATGGACATTTAATTAATAGTGACTAAGCCGAAGTACCTCAAAATGAGGAGCAAAACCAGGCTTTGAATGCTTCATAATGAACTAGTTAAAATTTACTAGAACCTTATTGAATTGGAGGAGGATTCTGATGGAACTATATCGATCTAGGTAAATTGGATGAATTTCAAAGAAAATTCCTACTTGGATCATAGAGGGCCTATAGAGTCTAATGGGTTTTACTAGCCCAATCTAGTTTATTTAAATAAAATCAAATTTTATTTAATTTTCTTTGTTTAATTAATTAATGTGATTTAATTAATTTAATGTTTATATGATCTTGAGTATATTAATATATACTCAGTTTTAACAAGAAAACTTGTCAACACCCCAAAGTTGATATAATAGGGAAGGTTAACCCTTTTTGGTCTCTTTTGGTATATTGGAGGGAGCTAGGATATGAATGTCTTCTTTTGGATCACCCTTCGAATCAAACTTCATTGTGAAATTTCCTTCTTATTGACCTTTCGACTCAGTCGAAAGGCTTAAGTTCTCTTGTTTTTGGTCTTTTAAGCTGAATAGAGTCGTTAGACTTTCTTTTCAAAATAGTCCTTTCGAGGCAGTTGCAAAAGCCTAATGGATGGCTCTAAAATTCAAAAGCTGGAATTTTAAATGACTTGGATTTGGATCAGGAATCGAAGGTAAAACTGGCTTGGGTTAAGGTTTCGATCCACTTGAAGGTAGAAGTCCAATGAAAGGTGGCCTGGAGTTGATAAATGGAATTACTTAAAAATGCATGGGTTTTGACCAAGTCGGAAGGTGTCTTTCGATGGGGTCGATATCTGGAAAACAGAGTTAGATCTAATAAAAGCTTTTGAAACAACAAAGTAATCAAGAACATTAGAGACTTCCATTTCGTAACTCAACAAAGCCTTTATTGAACAATTTTCCCCAATTCGATTTACAAATTAGGGTTTACAACTTTTCAGAATTAAGAAAATACAAGTGTAGAATGAATGAGTTCGGATCCCCTAAATCAGACTCCTGGGGTCTTATTTATAGATGCAGGTCAGCACCTTTCGACCTAATGCTTTCGATCTGGTCGAAAGGTGGCTTCAAAACTGTCTTTAGAATGCTTTTGATTCCTTTAACACGTGTGCATCCCTCTGAAATACTTTAAGATGAGCTTGAAAGCTTCCGTCTTTGTCAAAATGGATGATTGCGCCTTTCTCCTTTATGTTGCTTTGTAGGAGGTTTCGACTATGTCGATAGGCTGCCTCCAAGGGTTTCGAAGGTGCTGAAATGCGGATGGTTTCGACGCTGTTAATAGCTTCCAAACTTTTACTTGTGACTTGCTGCAGAATCCTCCCTGGATATTAATAGCTTCAACCGGTTCGGAAGGCTTGGCTTGGCTTTTGAAAGGGTTGTTCTAACCAACGTATGCTCCCAAGTGGTTTGAATGAAGGTGAAACCTTTGGTTTCGAAAGGTTTGGCTCGCATATAAAGAGTTGTCGTTCCTTATCTTCGAAAGGTGTTGCTTTAACTCATTTGAAAGGTCTTCATGCATTCGGAAGCACCTGCTTAGAAACGTGGTCACTGAAGCGGAAGGGTGCTTTCGACCCTTTCGAGCCCTTCGAAAGGTTGTGATACTTTTGGACTTTGACTGTATACCCCTTTCGACTTCTTTGTAAGGTCTCGCTGGAGCTTCTTTCTCTTGTTCTTCTTTGTCTTTTATTCAATAGGGTCACAACATGTTTGAAAGGATATTTGGTGGTAACATTTGCCCTCCCTTGCGAAGGGTTGCCTTTGACTTTTCTAGTCAATCATCTCGAAACCTTCAATATTTCCCCCTTTTCTGCATTCCCACGTCGATCTGGGCCGAACGGTTTGCAATCCTTGCTTGCTGACTTTTCTTATAAACCACGTTCTTCTCTTCTTTTCTCTTACTCATCTGCAATTGAAATAAATTTCGAGCAAGAGTAAAAAATTCTCAAATCCCCAAATCATTTCAATCTCAAGTAAAGTAGAATCCAGATCTAAAGTAAGTTGAATTTATCTCGTTTATCAAATCTTTCTTTCTTACACTGAATTTCCATTTCTCAAACATTTACAGTCGGAATCTCGATTCTCTTTGTTTTGTTTTAGTTGAAACTGTTTAAGTTTTAATTTACTTGAGAGTATTCTTTGATTCAGTTTCATAGTTTAATTCGATTTACTTTTCTTGTCAATTTTCATTTTGAACCTATTCGATCCAGATTTTATATTCATTGTGTGTTTTTTAGAGAATTCGAACGTTTATCTTGAAGATTTCGAAATTTAAATAATTGATTCGCGTTTAAATCCGTTGGTTTAATGGTTTTTTAATTTTTGGGTTGAAATCGTATTTGGGGAAGAAGGAATCTTCGGATAACTTCGCCTAGAAGTTTTGAGATGTACGAATCAAAAATTGGTGCTAGAATTTTACATTTCTACCCCTTCGAAAGGGACTAAGGCGGCATTTTCCTATTTTGCTTTTTAGCCCCTTTCGATGGGGTTGAAAGGTAAGCTAGCGCTTATTTAATTGACCTTGTCGAAAGGTAGCTTAGTTCATACATAACCGACCTCTTCGAAGGCAATTTTGTGCTTTCGGCCCTAATACCTTTCGAAGATGTTGGTTATTGCTTCGTAACTCACATTTTCGAAAGCATAAGTTTTGTCCCATGGGTTTTGCAACCATTCATATAAACTTACTTTAAATTTTTTTAAGTTAGAGGCAGATATGTTTTGTAAATTGGGTCAAAGAAAGCATACTTTGTATAAGTTGCAAATTAAGTAAAACGTTTCGACTTAGTCGAAACCTGTTGTTTCGGTTGAAATTCAGTTGTTGGTATGCTTTCAAAACTATGCATTCCTTTCGAACCCGTCGAAACCTTCTCTAACTAACGGGTCGAATCCTCCTATAATCATCTTTCTCCAATATTGTCGAAACATTCTAAGTCCTTTTATTCTTTTAGCAATATGACTTCAACTTAAAACCTTTCGACTATATTGGTAAATGAGGTTTCGATGGTATTCACATTCCACGGGTAAAACTAAGATTGCAGGTTTCGACAGTGCCGAAGGGTCTTTTCTTTTATTTATTGAATATTGGTAGTGTATATTTTGTTCAAATTTTATGAAGGTTTTAACTATTCCCTTTTAATAACAAAGCTCCTATTAAGCTTTCGACATTGTTGAAAAGTGTCGGTTGGACATATGGTTCAGCCTTCCCTTTTGACCCTGTTGAAAGCTCAGTAGATGTTTTTACTTGGGATTTCGACATTGTTGAAGGATGTTTTTTAAGTGTTAACTCTCATTTCCCTTTCGACTCTGTCGAAAGCTCAGTAAATCTTATTTTTCAACTTTAACACTCTTTCAAGAATTTGAAGTTTCATATTTTGTTTGGTGTTCAAATTATTGTGATAGGTTTCTAGTAATCCTTGAAAGAATGTTAATTTCATAACAAACTGTAATTTCTAAACGAAACATTTTCTCCTCGTAGAATCATGAGTTCTCCTAAAAGGTTGAAGCTACTTCCAAGTGCTCCTTGATATCCACTCAAGATGAAGTGGATGCAGTCCTTAATGACTTCAGGATTTCAGGAGTGGAAGCCATTCCTCCTATCGAAAATGACACCATCAACGGCCCTCCTGAAGGGTTCTTCGCTTACACTACAATCCACATCTGGCACGGTGGATTCCTTCCTTTTCCAGACTTCCTATCCAAGTTCTTAGCTTATCTTGGAATTGTTCCAATTCAGTTATCTCCCAATGTATACACTTACCTTTTATTTTCGGAGTTGATGGCGGTGGAGTCCGGCATTCCCTCTTTGAATGCTGAAGTACTGAATCACCTCGTCCGGTTGGTTAAGCTCGGCAGTCTTAACAACCAAATCTTCCAGGCAAATCCTCCCAAGAAATTGATTTCTGAGGGAGCGAACAAGTTTAGAGACTAGGAGAATCAGTTCGTCTTTGTTAGATGCTTCTCAAACATTAGTGGGACTTTCTCTACTCCACGTAAGCTCATATTTCATTATTTTCCTTCTATCTAGTTACTTTTCTTTGCTGATCTATGCTTTTTGTCAGGTGCTTCGGCTAAAGAACTAAATTAGGTGGACAAGAGAAGGGTGGAGTCTCTAATTGCAGCTTCAAGCAGGATTGGGAACCGATTGACCTTGCTAAATCCCACAAATTTGCAGAAGTACTCTTTCCTGCCAGCTGGCCAAAGGATTCTTGGCCAACCTCCTTTGATCCAACACACATCTCGAAGCAAATGCTTCCATTCTCTGGGAGATCCCATAAATTTCTCCCCTATGTCTCCTATCTGCCCTGACCACTCCTGTAAGTTATAAATGATGCTCTTGTTATCTATTGTTGTGTTGCTTCTCAAGTTATTCTGCTGATTTATAGCCTATTTGAATTCTCTATAGCTGCTCCTTCGGTAAAAAAACCTATCAGTGTTCCGGCTCCTCACTCTTTGACTTCTCATGTGCCATCCTTTTATCAGTCTCTCGCTAAAACGAAGATGGACGTCAAGAGAAAATTGGTCAAATCAACTGTGGTGGAACCGCCTCTAAAGATAGCAAAAATAGTTGAAGTTCCAGATTATCCACTTCGAGAGGAGGTGTTTTTAAATATTGATAAAGCTTTGGAGAGTCCGACTGTTGAAGCTCCTCTCGACCAACCCAATAGGACTCCCACTGCAGTTGACCCTCTTTCCCACATCATTGTTTCGAGTTCTCCAAGTGTGATTGAGCAGATGCGGAAGGCTTTGGAGATGATCACTTCTTAGAAGCTCGTTCCTCCTAGGCCATCATCTCCTACATCCTCAAATAATTTTGAAGAAATAGTCCAATCTATTTTAAATTCTACATCTTTTGTCTCCATCCACCTGCCTACTTCTGTTTCTGACTTGGCGGGTCACTATCGTTCCTTAATAGAGCAACAACTCTTGGTAAGTTTCTTTTCACTTGACTTTATCGTTACTGTTCTTCTTTAAGTTCTTGACTTATGTTGTACCTTTTCTTTCAGATTTCCAAGAGTTGGTTATCTTTGCAAGAACATTCGTCCATATCTTCTGCCGAAACCTCTAAGCTTCAAGAGGAAATTTCTGGCTTAAAGAATCAAGTCTCTTCTTTATCCACTAACAAAGATGAAGCTATGACCAAACTGGAGTGATTGAGAGCTTCTCTCGCTCAATCGGAATCCATTATCTTAGAGGAAAGGAAAGCCCGCCAACTCCTCGTTGATGAAAACTTGGCGATGAAAATGACCTTAAAAGAATCCGACGAGGAAAAGATCCGAATGGCGGCAAAACAAACCTTTCTGAAGGAAAAGTTGGAAAAGAACAAAGCTTCTTTGAAATTGGCTGTAGACACCATCTTCGATGCAAAGCGACGAGTATCACAATTTCTTGACACCTCTCTTGAAGATATTATGATGAATTCTTTCAAATACGCATTGATGCTCGCCAACGTTGATAACATCGAGAAATGTCTTGAGTTAAGCTTTCCCTCGCTCGACCCTACTCTTGTTGATAGGGTTATGGGCAAGATCAAACAGATGGAGCATGGAATTTAAGTTGCTGAAAAGGAGAAGATCGATGCCTCCAAAATTCTCTCCTTTGAAGTTCCTTCCTTTGAAGTCGAATCTAACTCCGAAGACGAAGATGACAAAGATGAGGCTGTCGAAGTGAAGGGAGGTGATAATGACGATGATAATGATGATGATAGGGATGATAACATCAACGACGTACAAGGACAAAGGTGGCAACGGAGGTGGCCCAACTGAAGCTTCTGAAAAAGACGGAGATGATAATACAAAGACCTTTGAAAAGGATTCGTCTCCTCATGAAGCAATTCTGTCTAAATTTCCTGCACCTTTCGGCCTTTAAGAGGAGCCGGTTTATATTGATGTTAAAATGCCAAAAGAAAACGAGCAGGTTTCCCAAGCATCAATCCCAGTATCTTAGGTATGGGATTCTCTGTTTAAACATCTTTCGCTTTAAAGATAATAATAGTGTAAATCATTTATTTAGATAAGGAAGAAATCTTTCCACCCCTATAAAACCAAGCTTGAAAGAAAATAATTGGAGATAAATAGTTTATATAGGGAGTTTGACAAACAATTGAAGGATCACAACATTCTTTTTGATAAATATCATAGACTCAATAGAACTATGGCAGTGTTAACATCCTTTAAGCATCAAGAAGCCACCCTACGGTTAAGGAGAGCGCGCCTTCGATATGACGCTCTTTTGAAGGAAAACCGGGAATTGATTACCCACTTTTGGATGTTGATCGAAGAGAGAGACATCTTGGTTAATTTCTTATACAAGACCTATTGTAGACACCCAACTATTGATTTTTCATATTTAGATGATTTAGTTGGGGTTTACTTAGGTGCCTTCACAAAAGATATATGGATGAGTTTGGGTCTGATCCGCATCTTGAAGCATGTTGGAATCTCCCTCGAGTTAAATCAATTCTTCAAAATTTTCCCTATGATAAACTTAAGTATTATAACGACAAGTTTATTCTGGAATTCTTTACAAAATCACACTACGCCATAAATGACCTTCTGCAACATTTTTGCAAGGTGTTGCCAGCTAAAATGTTGCGATAGCTATAAAATTTTGGTCCTACTGCAACGTTGTATTTTTAGTGTTACCTTAGCCATAAAAATGTGTTGCTCTAGCTAAACAAGTGTAACACGATGCAACATTTTTATATAGTGTTGCCATAGATGTTTTCAGATTAAAAAATTAATAAAATTAGCAATCCGCGTGAATACGATCCAACGGTCTACATTTAATCTGATTGTTAACATGGATCACCGCTACATTTTGCCCTAAATTTTCGTTTTCCCGCTTTACTGTTCATACCATTTCGTTCTCACCCCCAATTTCCAAATCCAAATCCCCAATTTCCAAATCCCTAATTTCTAAATCATATTTTCGTTCCCATTTCGTTCTCACCCTCAATTTCGCTGCTGTTGCCTACATGTCGATACGCAACCTCTCCCAAATCCTACCAACCGCAGCCCCCAACAAAACTCCACTACCCCACCGCCGTTTCTACAGCCTGATTCCGATGGACATCGAGCACACATCCCATGGCCAGCGTGCCTGCGATATCTTTTCCTGGCTTCTCAAAGAGCGCGTCATCTACCTTAACGGACCCATCGAGGAGGATACGTCGGCGATAGTTGTGGCTCAGCCGCTGTTCCTCGAATCTGGTGGTTTCGTGACAGCAGGGTTGGCAATTTATGATACTTCGACCAGATCTGATGCTTGAATCTTTCTCGCCAATGTTCAAAAGAAGTTCGATTCTGATGAAGCTTTGCTCGATTGCTTCAAAAAGTACCATTTTCGGATTCAAGGAAGATGTCAAACGCAGATTTCTTGTTTGAGAGAATGCCGCTTAAATTTTCAAATTGGCCAGCAATCATAAAACCAGTTTCAATTCCTTGATTGATTGCTCGAATTGCTTTGACTTCGTCGTCGGGTGCGATGTGATATTATTTGGTATGTTTTATGCCTTCTGGTTTACTTGATTGTTCTCGATTTTGGTTACACTCGCATGCTTTTGCCGATGATGAATTGGGATTTATTTATAGGCTTTATTTCCTATAATCTCGGGTTTAATCTTTCTGTTGGACTTTGATAAATCTGGTATGTTGGATTGCGATGATGTATTGGTATGTTGGATTGCGATGATGTATTGGTATGTTGGATTGCGATGATGTATGGTCTGAGCTTGTTAGCTCCTTTCTGCTGCATTTGTTAAACCAGAACATGAACTGGTGCTCCAAGTCCTTTGTATATCATATTACTGCCTATGTTTCCCTTGTACATGCCTGATGCATTCACTGTTTTTGCTTGATGGGCTGCCTATGTGTACTGCTGTGTTCTTGCACTGGCTTGTCTATATTTTGCTGAACCTGGTTCTTGTTTGTTTTGTTGGTTGCTTGGCCCTGAGTTGAATCCAGTCGATGACTCGGGTTTGACCTTGTGCCGTGTCCTTGTATCCATGTGTTGCATTCATGTTTGGCTTATGCACTTATGAAAAGAAACAACCCAAATACCTGAGGCAAATATTATAACAAAAATATTTTCATTTTCTGTTTGAGTTAAATATTATTTTCCAGATTACTGCTTTTGAATTATATGTGACAGGTATTGAAGACTGGACAGCTGGATACAAGCTTGAAGACAGAGTCAAATCAAATGTGCATGAGTGTATGAATGCATGAGCTGAAGACAGGTTTCAAAGAAGGCTCGATCTTTCAAAATCGGATGAATCGGTCGATCCCCGCCGAGACTGCGGTGCCCCGGACCCCCGCCGGCGCTGCGCCCGGACCCGCTTCTCGGCTCGCCTTCGGCTCGGCACTCGGCTCGCCTTCGGCTCGGCATATATTTGTCAGTGTCGATGTATGTATAAATTGAAACTGTATATGTAATGAGTGAACTGAGTGATGTAGTGAGGAATATCTGTATATGTGAATATCGGTGTTATATATCATTGAATTGTAAAATAGTGGAGTCAGGAATTTGTACTATTTCAAATGTTGAAATAAAATATTTATTTAAATAAATTACTGTTTAAATATCAAATTCTGTGTAATAGCATTTTATTAAATAAATATTTATTTTTATTAAAAAATCAAATATGCTCTACATTGTGGGCCCCACAAATTCAAAAAGTTCATATCTATAGCAACATTTTGGAATGTTGCTACAAATACCTATGGGTGTTGCCATAGACCCAAATAGGGTTCTATTGCAACAATATTACTTATGTTGCCTTAGATAGTCAAAATGTTGCCTTTGAGGTCTAAGGCAACGGCAAAAATTGCATCACCCTAAAAGTGTTGCCATAGACCTATGGCAACATTTTTCGGGCCTGAGCCAACATTTTTTTTGTGTTGCAGTAGGCCATTTATGGCGTAGTGTCAATTTTGTATGAACCAAACGAATAGTTATAATTATGTAATAATAATGATTTGTGAATGTTTGTTTTAATTTTCTTTTTATACTTAGTTGCATTATTTTATCACAGAGAGAATGTTCCTCAGACAATCTTGTTTCTAGAGATTACCTAAGAAAATATGTTAAATTAAGGAGATTTTATCTTGAAAAGGCATCAATTTTGAAATCCTCAAAATTAGCAAGATACTGTTTTAGAGACCTACAAAAACTTTACATGGAACATCCTCGTCTCCGCTTCGATTTCCTTAGCGATGAGAAAGAAAAGCTACTTAAGGAGATCCGAACATACCATACTAAACTAATTTGCGGTCATGATAGTCCTACAGTCGTGAAATGGGACTATAGCAAATATCCCCCAGTGATTACTCCGGAAGGACTTAATATTCCTTTTGACTCTACAGTTATTCTTTCTGCTAATCCATTGAATAAGTTTAGAGATGTTGTTTCTCATCTTTAGATATAACACAAATGTCTATTGTATCTTTCAGTTTCATTGTTATTTGAGTTGTAATCTTTTATTGTAGTAATAAAGAGTTTGATCATTCTGGTTTTGACTTCGTTCTTTTTCCTTTTTTTATTTAAATAGGAATTACAGTTATCCGCAGCGCCTCTCTCATTTGATTCAGCATCTTGCTTTATCAATCTTAAGGATAAGCTGTTAGTGGATCTTGAAAAGAGCAGACTTCTTGAAGATACTTTACTTGCTCGTTTGGGTGGCAATACCGAAGAATTAAGATGGCATAAGAGATTCTTACTTTAGAAAACAATTGTTAAAAATCTCAAGGATGAAATTGCCAATTTAGAAGCAGATGTTAATAGTAAGAATGAAGCAAGTTCTGCATTGAAAACGTCAGGTGAAGTCAACAAATAAGCAATCTGGATATGAAACTAAAAGATAGCCAGGCTCAATGTGAATCATTAGAGTTCATCATGGGAAATATCATATCAAGCATGGAGTTACCAATTTCTCCTACTATCTCTTCCATCGCAAAATCTACAAGATCCACTTCCCTTGCTGCCCAGAAATTTCCCACTATGACAAATCCTCCTACGGGCTTTGACGAAAAAGTAGTGGGAAAATGGTGCAGAAAGGTTAAGTTTGAAATGATGAAGTACTTTAACGAGCAACAAAAAGTGATATATTCACAACGCATAAATGAATATGCGGCCAGGATCCAAAAGCTAGAGCGTGATAAATATTTTCTCTTAAAGCGCATTGCTGATTTAGAAAGAGCAAATAAAACCCTTAGAGGCGTAAATAAAGCTTTCAATCGCGCTTTGAAAACTAATATTGATGCAATTAATGATGCAGACTAGATAAGGAAGAAAGATAAGAAGCTTAAAGAGGTTCTTTGCATTATTATTCGTCACATTGTAGATCCTTTAAGCACTGAGAACCTGAACAAAGCTGCTCAAGATTTACGAAATATTCATATTTATGAAATGTATATATTTGTTCTATACACTTGTAAATAATTTCATAAGTTATGTAAATGTTGTAAATATCACCTGGTTTTTGATCCTTTCCTATAATGTTATCTCTGAAATATTTGTTTGATAGCTTATACTATAATGTCTGTATTTGCTGGATCTTTTATTATTCTTTACTATTCTGATTTCCATGAAAAGTATGAAGCAAACGATACTTCCATTGTTACCTTGTAATTGACATAAAATGTCTTGAAACCCATCCTTTATCATGATGAGAAATAATTAAGAATTTGACTTTAACCATATTGTTGGAATATCTAAAGTCTGTTGGCAGAAAATTTTATCCTTAGCTTGGGGTATAAATGTATTAGAAAATCATCCTCTAAAGATTACCAATAGAGGGTTAATAATGATTAAGTAATAAAAGTCCAAAAACCATTATCTGAAAATTTGTAGTAGAAATCCAATGACCCATATTCGGGTACTAATGGAATTTGAAAGATTAGAAGCCCGAAACCCAAATTCGGGTATTAGTGGATGATATTTAGAAGTTAAGAAACTTGAAACCTAGGTCCAAGTATTTGTGGATGATAACCGGAAATCCATAATAATGATCCTTCTGATAGAAGTCTTTGACCCAGATTCGGGCATTAGTAGTGGATAATCAGAAATCCATAATAGAAATCTCAAGCCCAGATTAGGGCATTAATAAGTGAAATTAAACAATAGTCTCATAACCCAGATTCTGGTATGAGGAATTGTAAGATCTGCAACCCAGGTTCGAGTATTAATGAATGAAGTCTCATACTTCAACAATGAATGACACGAAACCCATATTCGGGCATTAACGGATGAAATTTAGGAATAAGAAATCCGAAACCCAAATTCGGGTATTAATAAGTGGAGCTCCTCTCTACTCCTTACATTCTGTCTTCTTTGACATGTGTAAACCTCTTAGGCCTTGTATTAAGCTGTGGTTTGATTGGCTGCTTCTCGAGCTTAGACGTCCTAGTCCTTATTTGATATGCCATTTCTCGGGCTTGGACATCTTAGTTCGATATTTTATGAGCCTATTCTTGGGCTTGGACATCTTAGTCCATCGTTTGGTGAGCCTCTTCATGGGCTTGGATGTCTTAGTACATTGTTTGGTGAGCCTCTTCTTTGGCATGGACGTCTTAGTCCGTTGTTGTCTGGTGCTCTTGGTTAGCTAATTCTTATAGGCTAGAACCAAGAACTTACCCAACCTCCCTCCAGGAGGCGCCTTGACCTGACTAGAGGTGCGGCCAAGGGTTTGTCGATGTTTTAACCTAGCCATAGTGTAGCGCGGATAAAGGCTTATACTCCTCCCTCTAGGAGGTGCCCAGCCCTAGCCATAGCGTGGCGCGAACAGGGGCTTGTCGGTGCTTTAACTTGGTCATAGCATGACACGGATAAAGGCTTACACTCCTCCCTCCAGGAGGTGCCTTGACCTGACCAGAGGCGCGGCCAAGGATTAGTCGATGCTTTAACCTAGCCATAGCGTGGCGTGGTTAAAGGCTTACACTCCTCCCTCCATGAAGTGCTCTGCCTTGGCCAACTCGGCGTGGACAGAGGCTTTGACCGTTTAAGGTAATGTCCAAATAAAAGGAGCATTTCACTCCCAACCATGTAGATTCTCTTTAGAAAAGTAGATCTTTATTGGTCTCATTCATGATCTCTTTACAAATTCATTGATTTTTCCTTGACGGAAAAAGCTAATTATCATCCCTTCCAAGGCTCTACAGTAGTTAGTCTCAAGTCCATTCATAATATGGAAATGGCAGTAGAATCCCCCAGATTCCTTTCATATTTTGGTTTCTTTTTCTGTGATGGCCAATAATTGAGTTCATCCTTGGTTAACAAGTAGAGATTCTCTATGGATGTTGTTAAGTTACATTCTTTAGGAAGTCTAGACTTGAAACTTGTTTCTTGAGAATGGTTTTATACCTTCTGTTGCCTGGCATTATAGCTTCACCCTTATCGGTTGTTTTTCTTTTTAACATCCTTTGGAGTTCATATGCTGGAAGTGTTCCAATTGCAGCTCATTGCCATTTGTGAGTAAAATCGTTGTAATCTGCCATTATCCCTTTTCAAAGATTGTGCCTTTGGAATAGTGTTGAATCCTTTTCCTCATTTGATCAAATAAGTTGTCATTTCCATTTCTCTTTCCTAAGGTTAAGATAGGGTAGGGCCAATATGGAAAGGATTTATGCTCCACTTTTCTAGATCATATGATTCTTCTTTTTTCTCCTTTATAATCCATAGAGCTTTCAATCTTAGCATTTGCTCTTCAAATAGTTTGGAATCTTGAGTTGTTCTTGGGGAAAATCCTATTAAGTGTGGTTCTAAGGATCCTTGCTCAAATATTTTTATTTTGCTAGCCATGATGTGTTAAGGTCTTAAGTATTTAAGCTTGAAGTAGGATTGGGTTAGGGACAGGTGGTATTGAAAGTTTAACAGAGTCGGAGGTTCGATCCCTCCTTCTAGTGCCAAAATGTTAGCAAGAAAACTAGTCAACACCCCAAAGTTGATATAATAGGCAAGGTTAACCCTTTTTGTCTCTTTTGGTTTATTGGAGTGAGCTAGGATATGAATGTCTTCTTTTGGATCACCTTTCGAATCAGACTTCATTGTTAAATTTCCTTCTTATTGACCTTTCAACTCAGTCGAAAGGATTAAGTTCTCTTGTTTTTGGTCTTTTGAGCTGAATAGAGTCGTTTGACTTTCCCTTTGAAACAGTCCTTTCGAGGCAGTTGCGGGAGCCTAATGGATGGCTCAAAAATTCAAGGTTATGATTAGTTTTGGAATGGTTTTGACCTTGTCGAAAGCTGGAATCTTAAATGACTTGGGTTGGATTGGGAATCAAAGGTAAAACTGGTTTGGGTTAAGGTTTCGATCTACTTGAAGGTAGAAGTCCAATGAAAGGTGGCCTGAAGTTGATAAATGGAATTACTTAAAAATGTAGGGGTTTTGAACAAGTTAGAAGGTGTCTTTTGATGGGGTCGATACCTAGAAAACAGAGTTAGATCTAATAAAACTTTTGAAACAACAAAGTAATCAAGAATATTGAAGACTTCCCTTTCGTAACTCAACAAAGCCTTTATTGAACAATTTTCTCCAATTCGATTTACAATTTTGGGTTTACAACTTTTCAGAATTAAGAAAATACAAGTATATATGAATGAGTTCGGATCCCCCATATCAGACCCCTTGGGTCTTATTTATAGATGTAGGTCAGCACCTTTCGACCTAATGCCTTCGATATGGTCGAAAGGTGGCTTAAGAACTATCTTTAGAATGCTTTCGATTCCTTTAACACTTACACATCACTCTGCAATGCTTTCGAATGGACTTGAAAGCTTCCATCTTTGTCGAAAGGGATGGTTGCGCCTTTCTTCTTTATGTTGCTTTGTAGGAGCTTTCGACACTGTTGATAAGCTGCTTCCAGAGGTTTCAAAGGTGTTGAAATGCTAATGGTTTCGATGCTGTTAATAGCTTCCAAACTTTTACTTATGACTTGTTGCGGAACCCTCCCTAGATATTAATAACTTCGACCAGTTCGAAAGGCTTGGCTTGGCTTTCGAAAGGGTTGTTCTGACCAAGGTATGCTCCTGAGTAGTTTGAATAAAGGCAAAACCTTTGGTTTTGAAATGTTTGGCGCGCATATGAAGAGTGGTCATTCCTTATCTTCGAAAGATGTTGCTTTAACTCATTCGAAAGGTCTTCATGCATGCGGTAGCACCTGCTTCGAAAGGTGGTCACTGAAGTGGAAGGGTGCTTTTGACACTTTCGACCCCTTCGAAAGGTTGTGATACTTTTGGACTTTGACTATAGCATCCCTTCGAATTCTTCGAAAGATCTCGCTGGAGCTTCTTTCTCTTGTTCTTCTTTGTCTTTCATTTAGCAGGGTTTCGACATGGTCGAAAGGATATTTGGTGGTAACATTTGCCCCTCCTTGCGAAGGGATGCCTTTGACTTTTCAAGTCAATTATCTCGAAACCTTCAAAATTTCCTGGCTTTCCACATTCCCGCGTGGATCTGGGCCGTTCATTTAAATTTGATTGAACGGTTTGCCATCCTTGTAGACTTTTCTTATAAACCACGTTCTTCTCTTCTTTTCCCTTACTCATCTGCAATTGCAATAAACTTCAAGCAAGAGTAAAAAATTCTCAAACCCCCAAGTCATTTTAATCTCAAACAAAGAAGAATCCAGATCTAAAGTAAATTGAATCTATCTCATTTATCAAATCTTTCTGTCTTACATTGAATTTCCATTTCTTAAACCTTTACAGTCGGGATCTCGATTCTCTTTGTTTTGATTTAGTTGAAACCGTTTAAATTTTAATTTTCCTGAGAGAATTCTTTGATTCAGTTTCACAGTTCGATTCGATTTACTTTTCTTGTTAATTTTCATTTTGAACCCATCCGATCCAGATTTACTATACAACCAAATCACGACCGAAAATGTTATTTTTTTTAAAGTATTTTAAATTAATTTTGATATATGTATATATGCATATAATATATATTAATAGATTTTGAATTTAAAAATTAATTAATCATTATTTAAAAATCATAAACATTTATTACTAATTTTATGCAATTACAATATATATATATATATATAAATAAATTAAAACATACATGGTTGAAACTATGATTTAAAAAATAATATCAAATTAATAGTTGCTTAACATAGTTTTGACATTATGTGATTGCTTAACATGATTATGACATCATATGTGTAAAATAAATTAGAATCTACCTCTTGAAGATAAAGCCATTGAATGATCGTTAGTCAATGATAACTTCTAGGTTCAGCTTCAATCGATCTTCGAAATTTGCAATGGTCCAGCTGCACTATAATTTTTATTTTATTTTGATGTGTTTATTGCTATTAGGGATGAATGAATATGCATGTGAGGTCCTAGAATTCGCGGCCAAGGTAATGGGGATTTCACGAAGAAATTAGTGAGGGGATGACTTGATTTAAATAGAGAAGGAGGAGTAGACAAATTCTCCTCCTTCTTCCATGTCATGGTCAGTAGTATTATTAGGCTCTATGGACCAATAAAAAGTGAACCATCTATTGTTTTTTCGAATGAAAATAAAAATTTAATTAGAAGAGGCAATTTAGTAATTTTACATAAAGCCGAAAAATTAAATTTTTACAAATGAAAGGATTTGGAAAATCCAACATTTTCGTTGTATTAAGTAGATTTTTCTAGACTAAATTCATATATAAAATGCCAAAAACGTATAATGAATAAAGAAGGTACGAGATATTTAACGTAGCATGCGTTTCAAAGCAAAACGATTCGAGGCCCGTATGGGCCGAGGAGAAATTTCAGGAATTGGCTATAAAAGGGAAGGATATTTAACCCTAATTCTTTCTATGTTCATTCCTCTTCATTCCAAAGCCACCATAAAACCCTAGCTTCAGACTCTATTCTTTTTTTCCTTCTTCCACATGTCTAAATCAAAATTCTTCAAAACAAATTCAATTCATATAGGAAAAATGATAATGGATCTAATCCAAATAGTTAGCAAGATAAATAGAAGAAGAAAGCTTACATACAAATCAAATCAAAGGGGAAAAGCACGAGGATTTCTATTGGAAGTTTACTAAAACAATATATAAGTGAGTAGGTTTATTTACAAAATGGTTATGTAATTATATATGCGTTAAATTACACCAATACATCTATTTTGGTTTTTTTTATTATAATCTAAATTTAAATTGATGTTTTTAATCGATAATTCATATGAATTAGATAATTTGGAAAACCCTATTTCACTTCTTTGATAATACAATCGATAAGAATTGGGGGGAGGCTAGGTTGAATAAGATTCACCGTTAAAGTCATATAGATCTGATCCACGTAATAGATTTGAATTAATAAAAGCAAATCTATGTGTACATCCCTTAAAATCACCTAATCTTACTCTATCAACTTTGAATAAAATTGAATACACATAGATGAACTATTGAATAGTTATATATAATCAATAACGTAAGCCAGGTAAAAAGTTTGGAATTAAATAAAGTTGAAGTTGTATTTAAATACTTGTTTAATAGATGAATTACACAGTTATACTCAAGTCTAGAATAAGGGTAAACGAAATAAAAGGAGAATGAGTAAAAATACAACAGCTCAAATGTCTAACCCCAATGATCAAACGTATGAATTTAAGAAAAATGAAACGTGAAAGTCCAACGTTGTATTTCAACCAGGTTCGGACATCTGAAATCCATGTTTAGACATTTGAAGTAGGAGTCATAAGGATTCGGATGTCTGATTACCTGTGGATGTTTTAGTACAGGTAGTCAAGGGTCTGATGTAACGACCCGTATTTTTAACGGTTGGATATTTAACTAGTTTATTTAAACATTTAATTATTAATTAAATGAAAGCCCAAAAATATGATTTTTCGCTACGGCCGAATCAGGACTTGAGACCACTTTCGTTGAGTTTGGATTTACATTGCAAATTGAATTGAGTATAAGAATCACTATATTTTGAGATCGAACGATCAGATGGCCAAAACGATCTTGAAATATGCGAAATTAGCATTTCGGGGTGCAATCTCAAATGACGACGAGATTAGTATCGTTGGATCCTGAAAAATGAGGTGATATACGTAGACGAGTTTTGTGGTGATCAGACGCGTCGTGTGGTCATACGGACTTGAAACGTACAACCATTTATTTCAAGAATATAATAAATTGAATAAAATTATGTTATTTAAATCCCAAAGCCATCTCCCTCCAAAATCATTTCACTATTCACATCTGATAAGAAAAAATCATGGCCAAACCCAAATCCTTCTCTTTAAAACTCAAATTCTCCCGAAATACTCAACTAAAAATCACGTCGTTTGACTCACTATGTTCGTATCGATGAGAGCTTCAATCTCATCTGCTCGATTTGGAGTCTGATCATCATTGCCGAGTTCGATCCTATAGCCATGGATATAGGGTTCGACTTTGTCAGATCTTGGAGCAACAATTGGCGGATCTACGATTTGCGTTGTGGTTCTTGCATGAAGGAGGACATGCTGCCACGATTTAGTGGCAAACGGTCAAGCGAGGTGGAACGCGTCGTGGTGCCCGAAGGTTTCGCATGGCATCAGGGCATCCAAGTTGCTATCTGATAGGGAGGCGCGGTCGGATATTCTTGTGTGCAAATGGAAGAGAATTTGTCGCCGAGTCCGTTGGCGAAGACAATTCAAAGTTTCATCGATTATCGAGTGAGAAATTGGCATGTATGTGCACGCTTGGAGTATCTCGTGCACGACATGGATTCTAATAAGGAAAAAGGATTAAGTTAATTATGTAATTAGCGATTTAATTAAATTAATTAATTATCTCGTTAATCTTGATTCTTATTATATCCATATCTTTTTCTTACGAGGTCCGTTTTGGATGTGGTTTCTTGCACTGCAATTGTTAACAAGATTTCTTGTCAATACCCCAAAGTAATACTAGAAAAGATGAATATCCTTTTTGAGAGAAGCAAGTTAAATTCCCTTAGGAAATGTCTTTTTATCTAACTTTATTTGTTGATGATTATTTGATCAGACCTTTCGACGTCGTCGAAAGGTTTAGTCCTTAAATTCAGTAACCTTTCATCTCAGTTGACCTTGTATGAGATCTCTTACAGAAGTTTTCTTTTTCGGTTAAGTTAAAATTCCCTGATTTTGTCCATAAAAGGTTGGATTTAATCTTGACGAAAGGCTAGGGTGATAGCCTTCTTTGGGTTTCGGCTGGATATCAAATTCCTTGGTGGAAATAAAATAGCTTTTGACCTTGTCGAAAGGTTAGATCATGTATATAAAGTGGGTTTCAACCTTGTCGAAAGGTATGGGAATGACCTCTTTTGGTTTAAGCCTCACGAATCCAGATATTTTTATTTAGAGGATAGTTTTTAACATTGTCGAAAGGTTAGACCACTTGGATTAAAGCTTCGAAAGGTTTCTGGTATTGTTATAGCATATAGAGCTCTCGACCTTGTCGAAAGGTTTGGACTCAAAGCTGCTGGTTTCAGAAGGTTACTATGTGTATCAGTATCAGTTGAGTTGTTGACCTTGTCGAAGGGTTCAGATTGTAAGTTGAAGGCTTCGAAGGGTTGCAGTATTTACTTGAAACAAAAGCGTTATCGACCTTATCGACAAGAACCTTTCAATGAGTTTGAACCTGAAAATAGGATTTGATCCAACAAAAGTTTAAGCAAATAGTAAAGTAATTGATAAAGCTTAGGACTTCCCTCTTTACCCAAGAAAAATCTTCATTTTATTAAATTCCCCAAACCAACACCCAATTAGGGTTACAATGCTTTGATTAAGAAGATACAAGATTAGAATCAGAGAAATCGGCTCCCCAAAACATGACCCCTTGGGTCTTATTTATAGATGTAGACGGCCCCCCTCTTGACTCCATGCTCTCAATTGGGTCAAAAGGTCTCCCTTTTATAAGTAGCTGTGAATCTTTCGACTTTGTCGAAAGGTTTGCCCTTCATATGCCATTTTGGACCTTTCGACATTGTCGAAAGGTCTGCTTTTCTTTATGCCTTTATGAACCTTTCGACTTTGTCGAAGGGTTTGCCTTCTATATACTGGTGAACCCTTCGACCTTGTTGCAAGGTTGCTCTTAACTTGATTGTTGTTAACCCTTCGACCTTGTCGGAAAGTTGCTCTTCACTTGATTGTTGTCAAGAGCCGTACTTTCCCTCAATGTTATCGAAAGATTGTCTTCCATTCTTTGCTAGCCTATGATGTTGCTTTCTTCATAAAACCTTTCGACATTGTTGAAAGGTATTCTAAGTGTGCTTTAACCAGTTCAAAAGGCTTGCTATGCTTTCGAAAAGGTCACCAAGGAGTTGCTCACATTTGCTTTGACTTCTTCATCTTTTTTGAAAGGTAAGAACTCCTTGGACCCTGAGAGATGGAACCTTTCAACTACTTCGAAAGGTTGGGACTGTTAAACTCTGATGACTGCATCTTGTCGACTCTTTCGAAAGGTTCGGGCTATGCCTCTCTTTCCTTTGTCTTTGTTGATAGACCTTTCGACTTAGTCGAAACGTTGATTTTTGGTATAACATTTGCCCCCCTATTCGAAGGAATGCTCTTTACTTTCCAAGTCATCTTTGTCTAAAGCTAAAAACTTTCCGCCTCTTGGCTTTCCCACGTTGATCTAGGACGTTCATTTAAATTTGATCCAATGGTTGGGAATTTAGGTGACCTTTCTAATATAGCACGCTTCTTCTCTATCTTCCTCTTTTAAATGAAATCAAAATTATTATGTACAAGTATAAGAGCTCTCCAAAACTTCTCAGATCTCGCCTTAAAAGAACTAGGTAATCTTTCAAATTCAATTCATACTTTTAGATTAATATCTGCTCTTACTAGTTTTTAATCAAATTTCCAGTTTTCTAAATCCCAAAATTGAAATTCAATTTTGATCTGGTTTACTAAAAAAATTTCCTCCTAAATCAGTTTCTTTTAAAATTAACAAAATTCATCTATAGCCTTGAATTTTAAGTTTGATGGTGATTGTTGTTGAAAATCCCCTTATTGGGTTTAGCTTTTAATCCAAAATGTTTGGCTTTTGCCTTTTGTTTTAATCCCGAGCTTTTGACTTATTGATAATTTTTATACCTTTTTTGAAATTGAATTAGATCAATTTCAGATGAAATTCATTTTTTTAATAGGTTAGATTTACCTGTCCTTCAAGTGAAATTTGAAAACTGGATTTACAATCGAGTTTGGGTTTGGTTAGACCCAATATGATTCCCTAGAACCCTCTCGTGTACAATTTGGAAGCACAAAATGACCTTTCTACCCCTTCGAAAGAGATTGTGGCAGCAATAAGGATTTGGATGTCTGATTACCTGTGGATGTTTTAGTACAGGTAGTCAAGGGTCTGATGTAACGACCCATATTTTTAACGATTGGATATTTAAATAGTTTATTTAAACATTTAATCATTAATTAAATGAAAGCCCAAAAATATGATTTTTCGCTACGGCCGAATCAGGACTTGAGACCACTTTCGTTGAGTTTGGATTTACATTGCAAATTGAAATGAGTATAAGAATCACTATATTTTGAGATCGGACGATCAGATGGCCAAAACAATCTTGAAATATGCGAAATTAGCATTTCGGGGTGCAATCTCAAATGACGACGAGATTAGTATCGTTCGATCCTGAAAAATGAGGTGATATACGTAGACGAGTTTTGTGGTGATCAGACGCGTCGTGTGGTCATACGGACTTGAAACGTACAACCATTTATTTCAAGAATATAATAAATTGAATAAAATTATGTTATTTAAATCCCAAAGCCATCTCCCTCCAAAATCATTTCACTGTTCACATCTGATAAGAAAAAATCATGGCCAAACCCAAATCCTTCTCTTTAAAACTCAAATTCTCCCGAAATACTCAACTAAAAATCACGTCGTTTGACTCACTGTGTTCGCATCGATGAGAGCTTCAATCTCATCTGCTCGATTTGGAGTCTGATCATCATTGCCAAGATCAATCCTATAGCCATGGATATAGGTTCGACTTTGTCAGATCTTGGAGCAACGATTGGAGAATCTACGATTTGCGTTGTGGTTCTTGCATGAAGGAGGACATGCTGCCACGATTTAGTGGCAAACGGTCAAGCGAGGTGGAACGCGTCGTGGTGCCCGAAGGTTTCGCATGGCATCAGGGCATCCAAGTTGCTATCTGATAGGGAGGCGCGGTCGGATATTCTTGTGTGCAAATGGAAGAGAATTTGTCGCCGAGTCCGTTGGCGAAGACAATTCAAAGTTTCATCCATTATCGAGTGAGAAATTGGCATGTATGTGCACGCTTGGAGTATCTCGTGCACGGCATGGATTCTAATAAGGAAAAAGGATTAAGTTAATTATGTAATTAGCGATTTAATTAAATTAATTAATTATCTCGTTAATCTTGATTCTTATTATATCCATATCTTTTTCTTACGAGGTCCGTTTTGGATGTGGTTTCTTGCACTGCAATTGTTAACAAGATTTCTTGTCAATACCCCAAAGTAATACTAGAAAAGATGAATATCCTTTTTGAGAGCAGCAAGTGAAATTCCCTCAGGAAATGTCTTTTTATCTAACTTTATTTGTTGATGATTATTGGATCAGACCTTTCGACGTCGTCGAAAGGTTTAGTCCTTAGATTCGGTAACCTTTCATCTCAGTTGACCTTGTATGAGATCTCTTACAGAAGTTTTCTTTTTCGGTTAAGTTAAAATTACCTGATTTTGTCCATAAAAGGTTGGATTTAATCTTGACGAAAGGCTAGGGTGATAGCCTTCTTTGGGTTTCGGCTGGATATCAAATTCCTTGGTGGAAATAAAATAGCTTTTGACCTTGTCGAAAGGTTAGATTATGTATATAAAGTGGGTTTCAACCTTGTCGAAAGGTATGGGAATGACCTCTTTTGGTTTAAGCCTCACGAATCCAGATATTTTTATTTAGAGGATAGTTTTTAACATTGTCGAAAGGTTATACCACTTGGATTAAAGCTTCGAAAGGTTTCTGGTATTGTTATAGCATATAGAGCTCTCGACCTAGTCGAAAGGTTTGGACTCAAAGCTGCTGGTTTCAGAAGGTTACTATGTGTATCAGTATCAGTTGAGTTATTGACCTTGTCGAAGGGTTCAGATTGTAAGTTGAAGGCTTCGAAGGGTTGCAGTATTTACTTGAAACAAAAGCGTTATCGACCTTATCGACAAGAACCTTTCAATGAGTTTGAACCTGAAAATAGGATTTGATCCAACAAAAGTTTAAGCAAATAGTAAAGTAATTGATAAAGCTTAGGACTTCCCTCTTTACCCAAGAAAAAGCTTCATTTTATTAAATTCCCCAAACCAACACCCAATTAGGGTTACAATGCTTTGATTAAGAAGATACAAGTTTAGAATCAGAGAAATCGGCTCCCCAAAACATGACCCCTTGGGTCTTATTTATAGATGTAGGCGGCCCCCCTCTTGACTCCATGCTCTCAATTGGGTCAAAAGGTCTCCCTTTTATAAGTAGCTATGAATCTTTCGACTTTGTCGAAAGGTTTGCCCTTCATATGCCATTTTGGACCTTTCGACATTGTCGAAAGGTCTGGTTTTCTTTATGCCTTTATGAACCTTTCGACTTTGTCGAAGGGTTTGCCTTCTATATACTGGTGAACCCTTCGACCTTGTTGCAAGGTTGCTCTTAACTTGATTGTTGTGAACCCTTCGACCTTGTCGGAAGGTTGCTCTTCACTTGATTGTTGTCAAGATCCGTACTTTCCCTCAATGTTATCGAAAGATTGTCTTCCATTCTTTGCTAGCCTATGATGTTGCTTTCTTCATAAAACCTTTCGACATTGTTGAAAGGTATTCTAAGTGTGCTTTAACCAGTTCAAAAGGCTTGCTATGCTTTCGAAAAGGTCACCAAGGAGTTGCTCACATTTGCTTTGACTTCTTCATCTTTTTTGAAACGTAAGAACTCCTTGGACCCTGAGAGATGGAACCTTTCAACTCCTTCGAAAGGTTGGGACTATTAAACTCTGATGACTGCATCCTGTCGACTCTTTCAAAAGGTTCGGGCTATGCCTCTCTTTCCTTTGTCTTTGTTGATAGGCCTTTCGACTTAGTCGAAACGTTGATTTTTGGTATAACATTTGCCCCCCTATTCGAAGGAATGCTCTTTACTTTCCAAGTCATCTTTGTCTAAAGCTAAAAACTTTCCGCCTCTTGGCTTTCCCACGTTGATCTAGGACTATCATTTAAATCTAATCCAATGGTTGGGAATTTAGGTGACCTTTCTTATATAGCATGCTTCTTCTCTATCTTCCTCTTTTAAATGAAATCAAAATTATTATGTACAAGTATAAGAGCTCTCCAAAACTTCTCAGATCTCGCCTTAAAAGAACTAGGTAATCTTTCAAATTCGATTCATACTTTTAGATTAATATCTGCTCTTACTAGTTTTTAATCAAATTTCCAGTTTTCTAAATCCCAAAATTGAAATTCAATTTTGATCTGGTTTACTAAAAAAATTTCCTCCTAAATCAATTTCTTTTAAAATTAACAAAATTCATCTGTAGCCTTGAATTTTAAGTTTCATGGTGATTGTTGTTGAAAATCCCCTTATTGGGTTTAGCTTTTAATCCAAAATGTTTGGCTTTTGCCTTTTGTTTTAATCCCGGGCTTTTGACTTATTGATAATTTTTATACCTTTTTTGAAATTGAATTAGATCGATTTCAGATGAAATTCATTTTTTAATAGGTTAGATTTACTTGTCCTTCAAGTGAAATTTGAAAACTGGATTTACAATCGGGTTTGGGTTTGGTTAGACCCAATATGATTACCTAGAACCCTCTCGTGTACAATTTGGAAGCACAAAATGACCTTTCTACCCCTTCAAAAGAGATTGTGGCGGCAATAAGGATTCGGATGTCTGATTACCTGTGGATGTTTTAGTACAGGTAGTCAAGGGTCTGATGTAACGACCCATATTTTTAACGGTTGGATATTTAAATAGTTTATTTAAACATTTAATCATTAATTAAATGAAAGCCCAAAAATATGATTTTTCGCTACGGCCGAATCAGGACTTGAGACCACTTTCGTTGAGTTTGGATTTACATTGCAAATTGAAATGAGTATAAGAATCACTATATTTTGAGATCGGACGATCAGATGGCCAAAACGATCTTGAAATATGCGAAATTAGCATTTCGAGGTGCAATCTCAAATGACGACGAGATTAGTATCGTTGGATCCTGAAAAATGAGGTGATATACGTAGACGAGTTTTGTGGTGATCAGACGCGTCGTGTGGTCATACGGACTTGAAACGTACAACCATTTATTTCAAGAATATAATAAATTGAATAAAATTATGTTATTTAAATCCCAAAGCCATCTCCCTCCAAAATCATTTCACTGTTCACATCTGATAAGAAAAAATCATGGCCAAACCCAAATCCTTCTCTTTAAAACTCAAATTCTCCCGAAATACTCAACTAAAAATCACGTCGTTTGACTCACTGTGTTCGCTTCGATGAGAGCTTCAATCTCATCTGCTCGATTTGGAGTCTGATCATCATTGCCGAGATCGATCCTATAGCCATGGATATAAGGTTCGACTTTGTCAGATCTTGGAGCAACAATTGGCGAATCTACGATTTGCGTTGTGGTTCTTGCATGAAGGAGGACATGCTGCCACGATTTAGTGGCAAACGGTCAAGTGAGGTGGAACGCGTCGTGGTGCCCGAAGGTTTCGCATGGCATCAGGGCATCCAAGTTGCTATCTGATAGGGAGGCGCGGTCGGATATTCTTGTGTGCAAATGGAAGAGAATTTGTCGCCGAGTCCGTTGGCAAAGACAATTCAAAGTTTCATCCATTATCGAGTGAGAAATTGGCATGTATGTGCACGCTTGGAGTATCTCGTGCACGGCATGGATTCTAATAAGGAAAAAGGATTAAGTTAATTATGTAATTAGCGATTTAATTAAATTAATTAATTATCTCGTTAATCTTGATTCTTATTATATCCATATCTTTTTCTTACGAGGTCCGTTTTGGATGTGGTTTCTTGCACTGCAATTGTTAACAAGATTTCTTGTCAATACCCCAAAGTAATACTAGAAAAGATGAATATCCTTTTTGAGAGCAGCAAGTGAAATTCCCTCAGGAAATGTCTTTTTATCTAACTTTATTTGTTGATGATTATTGGATCAGACCTTTCGACGTCGTCGAAAGGTTTAGTCCTTAGATTCGGTAACCTTTCATCTCAGTTGACCTTGTATGAGATCTCTTACAGAAGTTTTCTTTTTCGGTTAAGTTAAAATTACCTGATTTTGTCCATAAAAGGTTGGATTTAATCTTGACGAAAGGCTAGGGTGATAGCCTTCTTTGGGTTTCGGCTGGATATCAAATTCCTTGGTGGAAATAAAATAGCTTTTGACCTTGTCGAAAGGTTAGATCATGTATATAAAGTGGGTTTCAACCTTGTCGAAAGGTATGGGAATGACCTCTTTTGGTTTAAGCCTCACGAATCCAGATATTTTTATTTAGAGGATAGTTTTTAACATTGTCGAAAGGTTAGACCACTTGGATTAAAGCTTCGAAAGGTTTCTGGTATTGTTATAGCATATAGAGCTCTCGACCTTGTCGAAAGGTTTGTACTCAAAGCTGCTGGTTTCAGAAGGTTACTATGTGTATCAGTATCAGTTGAGTTGTTGACCTTGTCGAAGGGTTCAGATTGTAAGTTGAAGGCTTCGAAGGGTTGCAGTATTTACTTGAAACAAAAGCGTTATCGACCTTAACGACAAGAACCTTTCAATGAGTTTGAACCTGAAAATAGGATTTGATCCAACAAAAGTTTAAGCAAATAGTAAAGTAATTCATAAAGCTTAGGACTTCCCTCTTTACCCAAGAAAAAGCTTCATTTTATTAAATTCCCCAAACCAACACCCAATTAGGGTTACAATGCTTTGATTAAGAAGATACAAGATTAGAATCAGAGAAATCGGCTCCCCAAAACATGACCCCTTGGGTCTTATTTATAGATGTAGGCGGCCCCCCTCTTGACTCCATGCTCTCAATTGGGTCAAAAGGTCTCCCTTTTATAAGTAGCTGTGAATCTTTCGACTTTGTCGAAAGGTTTGCCCTTCATATGCCATTTTGGACCTTTCGACATTGTCGAAAGGTCTGCTTTTCTTTATGCCTTTATGAACCTTTCGACTTTGTCGAAGGGCTTGCCTTCTATATACTGGTGAACCCTTCGACCTTGTTGCAAGGTTGCTCTTAACTTGATTGTTGTGAACCCTTCAACCTTGTCGGAAGGTTGCTCTTCACTTGATTGTTGTCAAGAGCCGTACTTTCCCTCAATGTTATCGAAAGATTGTCTTCCATTCTTTGCTAGCCTATGATGTTGCTTTCTTCATAAAACCTTTTGACATTGTTGAAAGGTATTCTAAGTGTGCTTTAACCAGATCAAAAGGCTTGCTATGCTTTCGAAAAGGTCACCAAGGAGTTGCTCACATTTGCTTTGACTTCTTCATCTTTTTTGAGAGGTAAGAACTCCTTGGACCCTGAGAGATGGAACCTTTCAACTCCTTCAAAGGTTGGGACTGTTAAATTCTGATGACTGCATCCTGTCGACTCTTTCAAAAGGTTCGGGCTATGCCTCTCTTTCCTTTGTCTTTGTTGATAGACCTTTCGACTTAGTCGAAACGTTGATTTTTGGTATAACATTTGCCCCCCTATTCAAAGGAATGCTCTTTACTTTCCAAGTCATCTTTGTCTAATGCTAAAAACTTTCCGCCTCTTGGCTTTCCCACGTTGATCTAGAACGTTCATTTAAATCTGATCCAATGGTTGGGAATTTAGGTGACCTTTTTGATATAGCACGCTTCTTCTCTATCTTCCTCTTTTAAATGAAATCAAAATTATTATGTACAAGTATAAGAGCTCTCCAAAACTTCTCAGATCTCGCCTTAAAAGAACTAGGTAATCTTTCAAATTCGATTCATACTTTTAGATTAATATCTGCTATTACTAGTTTTTAATCAAATTTCCAGTTTTCTAAATCCCAAAATTGAAATTCAATTTTGATCTTGTTTACTAAAAAAATTTCCTCCTAAATCAGTTTCTTTTAAAATTAACAAAATTCATCTATAGCCTTGAATTTTAAGTTTGATGGTGATTGTTGTTGAAAATCCCCTTATTGGGTTTAGCTTTTAATCCAAAATGTTTGGCTTTTGCCTTTTGTTTTAATCCCGGGCTTTTGACTTATTGATAAATTTTATACCTTTTTTGAAATTGAATTTGATCGATTTCAGATGAAATTCATTTTTTTAATAGGTTAGATTTACTTGTCCTTCAACTGAAATTTGAAAACTGGATTTACAATCGGGTTTGGGTTTGGTTAGACCCAATATGATTACCTAGAACCCTCTCGTGTACAATTTGGAAGCACAAAATGACCTTTCTACCCCTTCGAAAGAGATTGTGGCGGCAATAATGAATTTTCCCTCTTAGTACCTTTCGAAGGGGTCGAAAGGTATTGTGATGCCAATTTTACCATCATTGTCGAAAGGATAGGTAGTTAAATGGAGTTAGTCTAACCCTTCGGCAACGAGCTCTCGACAAGGTCGAAGAGTTTCAAACCTTTCGTCTACTAACTTTCAATAAGGTTGAAATTCTTTGACCTTTTAGTTGTTTCTACCCATCTTTGTCGAAACCTTTGAAGCACATATGAGTTGAACCTAAAACCTTTCGACTTCAATAGGTAGGACATGTTTTGACAACTTTGACCAGACCTTTCGACAACGTCATCAACTTTAATGTTTTTAACTCAGGAATTTTATGTTATTAGTCTCGACCATGTCGAAAGGTCTTGCCACTTAACTTTATGTTACACTTGAGGTATATCTAGGCTTCCATAGAGCTTTCGACATTGTCGAAAGGTGATGAATGGTTTAATATTTTATCTCTTCCCTTCGACTTTGTCCATAACTTAAGGAATTTATATTATTATTTGTTCACTTTCAAGGTTTTTACAATGTTGAAGTATGATGGTTAAGGTTGATGTCATTGCCATTCCGACATTGTCGAAAGCTTGAATTGCTAACCTTTCGACAATGTCGAAAGCTTGAGCTATAAACCTTTCGACATTGTCAGAAGCTTTTACTATAAACCTTTCGACATCGTCGAAGGCTTAAACTATCAAGTTTTTTTTCACTTTTTTTATTGAATTCTTTATTGCTTTCTAAACTCATGCATAAATAAGAGATTTAATTAAAACGTTTTCACCTAGCAGAATCATGAGCTCTCCCAAAGTTGAAGCCATTGCCAAGCATTCTTCTATCGAAACTCAGAATGAAGTCAATGCTATTTTTAAAGACTTTGGCACTACTGGGATGGAAGCTATCCCTCTTCAATCAACTGATACCATTGACAACCCTCCTAAAGGGTACTTTGCTTACACGGCCATCCACATATGGCACGGTGGATTTCTTTGATTTCCCGAGTTCCTGCTCTTCTACTTGTCTCATGTTGAAGTTGCTCCGATACAACTATCCCCAAATGTTTACACTCATCTTCTATCTCTGGAAATGCTGGCGTTGGAATCTGGGCTTCCTTTGCTTAATGCTGAAGTTCTAAACTCCTTGACCAAGCTAGCAAGGTTGAGCAATCTTAACAAGCAGATTTATAGAGTCAATGTATATAAGAAGCTAATATCAGATAACATCAATAAGTTTAAGGATCGGTAGAATCAATTTTTCTTCGTCAAGTGCTTTGCTGATGTTCATGGGACTTTTGCCTCCCCCCGTATGTCTACTTTAATGTTATCTTTGCTTTACTTTATGTTTTCCATTAAGTAATCTCTGACTTTTTTTCAGGTGAATCTTCTACGAAACTCAGTGATGTTGACAAGAAAATTAATGATTCTCTATCAATAGCTTCAAAACAACTTGGAAGAAGGCCGAGATCTTAACTCTTTCGAATTTAAGGAAACATTCTTTGTTGCTGCATGGCTAAAGGATCTTAGGCACTCCGCCTATTATTATGCACACTTCTTATGGCAAGCATTTCCTTTCCTTAGGCGATGCTGCACACTTTACTTCAATGTCTCCTATCTGTGCTGACACTTCAGGTATATTATTAGCTTAGTATTTTCTTATTTGTCTCAGAATTCTTTAATTTACTTTGATTGATTTTGTATCCGCTTGAATTTGTTTTAGCTTCTTCCAAGGCCATTATATCTTCAAGTGGTGCTGCCCCTCCTTCTTCATCTTCGAAAGTAACATCGATCTTAAAGGCTTTCACTAAACCTAAAAAATCTTCAAAGAGAAAACTAACAGAGCCATCTAAAGACGCTCCTCCTGCGAAAGTTGCTAAAATTATTGATGTGGAGGAAGAAGTGGAGCGCATATCTCCTAAGAAATTTTCAAAGAGTGCCACTATTGAAGTCTCTAAAGATAAAACAGAGCTAACCCCACCTAATCTGGCACCCTTTCCTCATATTACTATCACCAATTCCCCAACTGCACTTGCACAAATGCAGCTTACTCTAATGACAACTCCTTCTAAGTCGCAAATTCCTCCGAAGTCATCGTCTTTTGCTCCTCCATCGACCAATTTTGATGAACTTGTCGAGCTCATCCTACATTTTGAATCTTTTACCTCTACTTCTTCATCGACATTCAGTCCAGACTTGACAGAAAATTATCATTCTCTGATGGAGCAACAGCTTTTGGTAAGCTCGTACCCAATTGATTCTATCATCACTACACCTCTTTAATTGCTAACTCGTGTTACACTCCTTATTGTAGATTTCCAGGAACTGGATAGCTCTGAATGATCATGTTTCGAAGTCTTTGCCTTAATCCTCTAGGCTATAGGAGGAGAATTCTAAACTCAAAAATCAATTATCTTCTTTGACTACCGCTCAAAATGACACTTCCTCTGAGTTGGAGCGAGTAAAGGCTTCCCTCACTAGGGCTGAAGCTGATCTAGAAGCGGAGAGGCAAGCTCACCAACTCTTCACCGATGAAAAATTTGAAATGGAGCTAGCTTTGAAAGACTTGGAAGATGAGAAAGCTCGCTTGGTCGTCAAGAATTCTCTACTAAAAGACAAATTTAAAAGGACCAGAGCTTCGTTCAAACTAGCTATCCAAACCCTCTCTGATGTCAAAAAGCAAGTCTCTGAGCCACCTTGGGGCCCATGATGCTGAAACATTATGAAGATGCCCTCATGCTTACCTATGCCGACAATCAAGAGAAATGTCCTGAATTTGGCTTCCCCTCTCTTGACCCAGCTTTTCCTGAAAGAGTTATGGGCAAAATCGACCAAATTAGGCAGGGTACCGGAACCGAATACGAGGAAGAGATAGTTAATGTGGCAGAAGCCCTTTCTTTTGATATACGCTCTTTCGACATTGAATCCGATTCTAAAGAGGAGGACGATAAAGAAAACGACCCCAAGAAAAAAGATGATGATGATGAAATTGATTGGGATAGTGACAACAATGATGACAATGATGATAACCCCTTCGGAGGTCAAGGTAGTGGAGACAAAGGGGGGCCTTTTGGTGCTTCAAGGATGGACAGTGATGATCAAAACAAAGCTCCTGAGAAAGAGCAATCCCCTTCAAAAGATATACCACCCACTTCCCCCGGTCCTTCTGCTATTCCAGAAGATGAGCCTGCTCCCGCCCAAACTGAAAATCCAACAAAGAAAGAGCAGGCTCCCAAGACTTCAATTCCAATCTCTCAGGTACGGAATTCCTTATTTAAATGTCTTTCACTTCGAAGATAATAATTAGTACTAAATCATTTGTCTTAGATAAAGAAGAAGTCTACTTTCCCCTATAGAACCAAACTTGACAGAAAACAGGCGAAAATTAACAAGTTATATAGGGAGTTAGACAAATTGATAAAGAAGCACAATATTTTGTCTGAGGAATATCACAGTCTGGGCAGGAGCGCCTCCGTATTAGCATCTTTTAAATATCAGAGGGTTGCTCCTATACTTCCCCCGGTCCTTCTGCTATTCAAACTTTAAAGAGAGCGTAACTCTTTAAAGAGATTTAGCTGAGAGCGCGTCTTCGACAGTTACGCTTTCAGCTAAATCTCTTGATAAAGTTAGAAAATTAGTTTCTAAACTATATATGTAATCAAATTGCATGTTGTATCCTTTAACTTTGTTACTGCTTTAGTTGTAATCTGTTACTATAACAATAAAGATATCTTTTATCCTAATTTTGATTTCCTCTCATTTCTTTTATTTAAATTGGAGCCACAGTCATCTACAACCTTTCTCACTCAAAACTTTATATCCTACGTTGATGCCATAAGAGAGAGACTTTTGGCAACTAGCGGAGCAATTGTGGTTCATGATGAAGTTTTATTAGAATGCTTTGGTGGCAACATTCGAGCCGTAAAATGGCATAAAAGATACCTTATTCAAAAAACCATCGCCAGTAATCATAAAGATTACATTGACTATCTTGAAGCATAAATTAAGAAAAAAGATGAAGCGATTACTGTGCTCAAACGATAAGTGAAGTCGAATCCCACAATCGACTTCGATGAAAAGATGTCTGAACTCATTCAGCAAATAAGCGACTTAGAGTTAAAATTGAAGGATAGTCAGGCACATTGGGCCTCTTTGGAATTCATTTTAGGTGATAAGACTTCAAAGATTGATCTTCCAATCCCTCAAGTAACCCTTCCGGTGGTCGAACCTACTAGGTCAAAACTTCTCGCAACTCAGAACTTCCCTACTATGCATAACCCTCCCCCAGGTTTAGATGACAATGTAGTGGGGAATTGGTGTCGAAGGGTAAAGTTCGAAATAGTCAAATATTTTGATAAGCAACAGAAAGTGAAGTACTCTCAGACCATTAATGATTATGCTGCATAAAACCAAAAGCTGGAGCATGACAATTACTTGCTCGTCAAGCGTGTCATAGAGTTAGAAAGAGAGAACAAAACAGTTAGGGCTGCAAACAGAGCTTTTAATCATGCCTTAAAGACCAACATCGATGCAATTGATGATGAAAACCAAATAAGGAGAAAATAAAAGAAGCTTAAGGAAGTTGTCTGCGCAACAATCAATTATGTCGTAGACCCTTCAGTGGCAGAGACTCTTAATAAATTAGCTCAAGATTTGTAATCTATTTATGTATTTGAGCTATGTAAATTTATCTTGTATATAATTTTTTTGCTTGTAAATGATTCCACAATTTATGCAAATCACATAAACTTTGTAAATATCACGTGATTCATGATCCTCTTTTGTAATGTCAATTTTTGGAACTCCTTTGAATTGCTCATTCAGCGACTTTTGTGCTTGCTTACCCTTTTGTTATTCCTTGCCATTCTGACTTCCCTGAGGATCATATAGCAAACAATATTTCTAATTGTTAGCTTTAGATTGACATATTTGTCTATGTATGTCCTTTGCTTAGATTTAACAAATTATTTTGCTAAATGTATGAGAAGTAATTCATTCTAAATGTTAGGATCTCATCTTTGATCATGATGAGAGATGATCTGGAATTTAACTCTTTCCACTTGCCTGGAATGCCCAAAATTTGTTAGTTGTAAGTTTCGCCTTATCATTGGAGACATAAATATCAAAATATAATTTTCATTTAATAAAGAACCTGATTTAGAGATCAATTTCTGACATTTTGAAGTATTAACTCTCTCACCCATTCCTTAACATTAAAGGGATTTGAAAAATTTAGAAACTTGAAGCTCCTGTTCGGAGACTTCTAATAGCGATCTCCATGATAATATTCTTTGACTAGATTTGGGCATTTATGATGAATAGAAATCCAGAAATTTTGCTCCCAGATTAGGGTTTGCATGAGTGGTAGTCTTGATATCCAGATTCAGATATAATAAGGTAATAATTGATGAATACTTGAAACTAAGATTCCAGTAATAGATGATGAAATTCTTATATGAAAGACCCAAAACCCAAATTCAGGTTTAAAAATGAAAATCCCGAAACCCAGATTCGGGTACAATAAGATAACCAGAAGTTAATAGAGATCCGAAATCCAAATTCGGGTATTATATGGTGAAGTTCTAAAATGAATATCTCAAAACCCAGATTCGAGTATTAATTGATGTAATTCTGATGCAAGAGAGCCGAAACCCAGATTCGGGTATTAATAAATGATGTTTTAGAAATGAAAGTCCCGTAACCCAGATTCAGGTAATAGAAAGTGGAGTTCCATTCTACTCCTTTGCTTTCGTCTTCTTTGACATGTATAAATCTTCTAGGTTTTGAATGTACATAGAAATAATTTGATTGACTGCCTCTTGAGCTAGGACGTCTTTGTCCATGATTGAATATGCTTCTTCTCGAGCTTGAACATCTCAGTTCATGATTGGATGAGCCTCCTCTCGGGCTTGGACATCTCAGTCCTTCGATGAATGTGCCTTTTCTCGGGCTTGGACGTCTTAGTCCAGTATTGATTGAGCCTCACTTGGGCTTGGACATCTTAGTCCTTTATTTATTGGGCCTCTTCTTGGGCCTGGACGTCTTAGTCCATTATTGTCTAATGCTCTTGGTTAGCTCATCTTAGAGGCTGGAACCAAGGACTTACCCGACCTCTCTCCAGGAGGCGCCCTGCCCTAGCCCTTTTGTAGAGCGGACAGGGGCTTGTTCGGTGCTCTACCCTGGCCTTCTTATGGCACAGATAGAGGCTTACTCCATCCTCCCTCCAGGAGGTGCCTTAACCTAGCCATAGCGTGGCATGGATAAAGGCTTGTTCGGTGCTCTACCCTGACCATCTTATGGCACGGATAGAGGCTTACTCCATCCTCCCTCCTTGAGGTGCTCTTCCCTAGCCATCTCGGCCCGGACGGAGGCTTTTCTACCATCTTAGGATCTTAGACGGTATCCAAATATGAGGAGCATTTCACTCCCAACCATGTAGACTTTCTCTTTTCAGAAAGTTGATCTTTATTAATCCTTTCTCAAATCCTTTTTACAAATTCACTGATCTTTCATTGTCTTAAGAATTGATGATCATCCCATCCAAGGCTCTATAGTGGTGGGTTTCATGACCATTCATCATATGATAATGACAGAAGGACCCACCCAAGTTCCTTTTATGTTTTACGTTTTTCTTTTGTAATGGCTAATAGTTAAGTTCATCCTTTGTGAGCAAGCCATTGATGTTGTTAAGTTGCATTCTTTTGGTAGTCTAGACTTGAAACTTGGCTCTTGAGGATGACATTTTGACTTTTTATTTCTCGGCCTTATCATTTCATGCTCTTCAATTATTTTTCTTTTTGCTACCTTTTGAATCTCTTAGGTTGGAAGTGCTCTTGTTGTAGTTGGTTGCCATTTGTGTGCAAAGGCATTGTAATCATTCATTATCTCTCTCTCAAAGATTGTGCCTTTGGAATAATGTTGGATTGTTCTTCTCATTTGATTAAAGATGTTATCACTTCCATTTGTTCTTTTTCCAAGTGCAAAGATAGGGGTAGGACCCACATGAAAAGGATTTAGACTCCATTTCTCAAGATCATAAGATTCTGCTTTCTTTTTGTTTATAATCCTTAGGGCTTCAAGCCTTAGTCTTTGCTCTTCATCTTGATTGGAACTTTGTATGTTTACTTGGGAGAATCTTGTCAAATGTAGTTCAGAAAACCCTTGCTCAGTCCTTTTTAAGTTTCTGGCCATGGTCACACAAAATGGATACACTTTATGTAAGGTTAATCCAAGGAGGTTAGAGAATAGTAGTGTTAGGGGATTAACCAAGTCGGAGGTTCGGGCCCTCCTTCTAGCGCCAAACATGTTAACAAGATTTCTTGTCAACACCCCAAAGTAATACAAGAAAAGATTAGCAGCAAGTGAAATTCCTTTAGGAATTGTCTTTTTATTTAACTTTATTTGTTGATGATTATTGGATCAAACCTTTCGACATCGTCGAAAGGTTTAGATTCAGTAACCTTTCATCTCAATTGACCTTGAATGGGATCTCTTGCAAAAGTTTTCTTTTTTGGTAAGGTTAAAATTCCTTGAGTTTGTCCTTAAAAGGTTGGATTTAACCTTGTCGGAAGGCTAGGATGATAGCATTCTTTGGGTTTAGGCTGGATATCAAATTCCTTAGTGAAAATAAAATAGCTTTTGACCTTGTCGAAAGGTTAGATCATGTATATGAATTGGGTTTCAACCTTGTCGAAAGGTATGGGAATGACCTCTTTTTGTTTAAGCCTCACAAATCCAGGTATTTTTATTTAGAGAACAGTTTTTAACCTTGTCGAAAGGTTAGACCACTTGGATTAAAGCTTCGAAAGGTTTCTGGTATTGTTATAACATATAGAGCTCTCGACCTTGTCGAAAGGTTTGGACTCAAAGCTGATGGTTTCAGAAGATTACTGTGTGTATCGGTATCAGTTGAGTTGTTGACCTTGTTGAAGGGTTCAGATTGTAAGTTGAAGGCTTCGAAGGGTTGCAGTATTTACTTGAAACAAAAGCGTTATCGACCTTATCGACAAGAACCTTTCTATGAGTTTGAACTTGAAAATAGGAGCTAATCCAACAAAAGTTTAAGCAAACAGTAAAGTAATTGACAAAGCTTAGGACTTCACTCTTTATCCAAGAAAAAGCTTCATTTTATTAAATTGCCCAAATCAACACTCAATTAGGGTTACAATGCTTTGATTAAGAAGATACAAGCTTAGAATCAGAGAAATCGGCTCCACAAAACATAACCCCTTGGGTCTTATTTATAGATGCAGATGGCCCCTCTCCCGACTCCTTGCTCTGGACTAGGTTGGAAGATCTCCCTTTTATACGCAGCTGTGAACTTTTCGACTTTGTCGAAAGGTTTGCCCTTCATATGCCATTTATGACCTTTCGACATTGTTAAAAGGTCTGCTTTTCTTTATTCCTTTATGAACCTTTCGACTTTGTCGAAGGGTTTGCCTTCTATATACTGTTGTGAACCCTTTGACCTTGACGAAAGGTTGCTCTTCACTTGATTGTTGTCAAGAGCTGTGCTACCCCTCAATGTTGTCGAAAGGTTGTCTTCCATTCTTTGCTGACCTATGAGTGTTTCTTTTTCATAAAACCTTTCGACATTGTCAAAAGGTATCCTGAGTGTGCTTTAATCGGTTCGAAAGGCTTGCTATTCTTTTGAAAAGGTCACCACGGAGTTGCTCACATTTGCATTGACTTCTTATCTACTTTGAAAGGTAAGAACTCCTTGGACACTGAGAGATGAACCATTCGACTCCTTCGAAAGGTTTAGGACTGTTAAACTCTTGTGACTGCATACCTTCGACTCCTTCGAAAGGTTCGGGCTATGCTTCTCTTTCCTTTGTCTTTGTTGAAAGACCCTTCGACTTAGTCAAAAGGTTGTTTTTGGTGTAACAACAATCATGATGGCGAGATCTATCTTTTGGCACTGGTTTGGACAGATTTGGACAAGATAAGTGATATTGTCTCACATTGGTAATTTAGTATTATGTTGACACTCGGGGATGATTTTTTTGTTTTAAAGTGTGATATTACTATATGCACACCATCTATATTTTTATAAAACAAAATATAATTATTTTAAAATGATTTATAGATAATATCATATATTTTCCATCGATGTGCTATAGTTAGGGAATTATTAGATTGGAGCTATTATTGATATGATTTCTCACATTGATTAATATGGATGGATTGTTTATGTTATATGTATGTTGTTTTGGATGGATGTTGGATGTGTGTTTGGCTTGTTTTGCTTATTTGGCTATTTTGGTTGAAAAAGCTGATTAGCTGTGATCAGGTTTTGGGTAGTATCTAGTACATTGGGGTTTTGCACATGCGAAAACTTAGTGAATGAGATAAGCTATAAAGGAGGGTTTGGATACATTCCAAAAGATCTAGATTTCAAGATGGATGCTGGAAATTTTCATTTGGTTTGTACTTATCTGTTTGATTAATTAAAAGACCATGGTGGATGGTATTGACCATTGTGGATTGGTCAATGTTTGTCACTTCTATTGATTGGCGATTGGCCAATCTTTGGCTTGGACATTAATGAGGTCTCATGGTGTGCAAAGGGATGGTTTATTCATGTGACCGTTTTAGAGTTTGGATGTTATAATTCCACAACAAGCGATTTTGATGGTGAGGCGATGATGTGATGCTACGACCTTGCAATTTTAATGGTAAGGCGATGATGTGATGTTTCGACCTGGTAGTCTGGTACTACGGATGGTGATGCATGATGTATGGAGTAGGTTCCGAGGATGATAGTACCAGGATAGTATGGATCTTGCTGAGGGTATTAGCTCATCATAGATGGATGGCGATGTAACAACATGAGAGTTATGTTTCTTTAGTTAGTGACTCGTATTTGGAGTAGGAACCAAAGATGGCAGCTCGGGATGTACGAGGGTGCGGATAATAGACTAGATTAAGTGATTAGGGCTCATGTCCAGAAATTGTATTGAGCTAGAAGGGCTTAGATCCGTATTGAGAGAGTAGGGCTCGATGGTTGTGCCTATGCTAAGGGATCGTTGATAACTCAGAGTGTTCTTATTGTACTCAAAGTAGGGGTATTGTAACACCCCTAATTTTTGATAACATAATTCAGGAGATTAATGCCATGGAAAAATTTTATGCTTTGGAAAAATTATTTGCTATGTAAAACATGATTTTGGAGTTGGGTTTCAATTTTGATAATTTTCCAAGCTATGGAAAGATTGTTATGAATTTTCAAAGGAAAATATGGATATTTGGGTTTATAAATTTATTTTGGAAAATATATTAAGAATTTGGGTCTGGAATTTTGATATGTTAGATAACATCGTTAAAGTGAATTTTTGGAATTTTTTGGGATTATTCCAAAGGGAATTGCTATGCAAATTAAATTATTTTAGAAAAGGGACTTCTTTGCAAAATTGGTTTTGATTAATGGAAGGGCTTTTTTGATTAACTTTACCATGGTTTAGATTTGAAATTAACGATAGTTATTTTAGAAAAGAATTTGACAAAGTTAAGGCAACCAATCTGGTGCTGACGTGTGGCTGGTTAGTTAGGAAAAGTTTTGCTTTAAGTAGTATTAAACCAGATTTACTTAGAAAAAAGCGTTTCGCCTACTTTGGGAAGTGCCTTTCGACACAGAAGCTTTTGCCTTCATCCTTGTCGAAACCTACTAAGCCAAAACCAATACACAAGGTATCACAATGATGGTACGCAGTGGATTGGAGATAGGCGAAAGGTTAAGTGTTGAAAGCATAACTTTCGAAGGAGTCGCTACCTTGGTTTGTTTTTAAAAGAGAAGCGCTTGCCTTTATTTTGTTTTAGCCTTCGAAGGAGTCGAAGCATATGGTTTCGAAAGAGGTTTTAAAAGGTTTTGAAAGGGTTGCCATTAACATAGGTTTTCTTTCGAATGGGTCATGGAAGAATGTTTGGAAAAAAGGGGTTCCGACCTAGTCGAAACCCAATTGCCGTTCTTTAACCTTTAGTTGCTATTGAAGACATCAATGCTATCAAAAGGTACTTTAAGTATAAGCCACTTCCTGTTGCTTTTGAAGGGGGTTAGGGATTTTGAAGGCAATGGTTTTGGAACGAAGCCAACCTTCCACTATTTTACCCAGATGTTTTATGCTTTCGAAAGGATGGTGCCGACGCCATCATATTTCCCCAATATTTTTATGTATAATGAAGGATGGTTTTTAAAGAGATGATTTCACCTATATTCACTTTGACCTAAATAATATTTTAAGTATAAACTCAATGGTTTCGAAAGGGGGACTTTCAATGATTTCGGAAGGGTGCTTCAAATGGTGCCGAAAGGGGTACTTTCAACTGGTTTCGAAGCTATGCATCTAAAGTTAAATGTTAATGCTTTAATATAATCGAAAGGTTTCGAAAGGATAGTTTTAAAGTATTATAAAGGCAGGAGCCTAATGTTTTGAAGATAGATTTTAATGCTTTCGATGAAGCTCCTCCTATGAAGTCGAAAGCAAGGTTTTGAAGGCTTCGAAAGGTTCTATACCCAAACTCTATTTTTAAAAGAAGAAACCCATGGATAAATTAAAGGAGTTTTGAATTGGTTTAAAGAAGAAGCTTTCCTCGATAAAATGATAGGTTAAAGGGTTTAACCATGTTTATATTAAACCCACATGAGTGGTATTGTTATGTTATTATGCATGTTTCTTCAAATATAAATATATTCACATTAAAATGGACCCATAACTGTATTTTGGGGGAAAGGGCAGAAGAACCAGCTAGGTTGACCCAGTAGTGAATATAAATTGATAAAACTCCCAAATGAGTAGAATTGCATCCAAGAGGTCAGGGAGACCAGAATATAGGATTCCTAAATGTGGAAGTTGTCAGGGAGACAGGTTCATAGTGATCCTATTAAAACTATGATTAGGAAGTTATTGGAGTAACCAATAGGTTCGTAGTGATCCCATGAAAACTATGTTATAAAGAGTGGTTGGCAGGAGCCAATTGGTTTGTAATGCACCCATGAAAACAATATCTGGATTAAGTTATTGACAGTTGTCACTAGGTTCCTAGTCAACCCATGAAAACTAGGATAAGTGAGAAGTTATTGGAGTCACCAATAGGTTCAGGGGAACCCATGAATTAAATAAGTTAATTGGCGGGGGGCCAGTAGGTTCATAGTACACTCATAAAAACTATGAAATAGGACAGGGAGTCCATACTTTATGTAAAGGTTATTAGTCAGCCCATGAAAACTAATAGGTTAATAGTAATCCTAAAAACTATAGGTAGAATGAATGGGGATGGGTAATCCAGAATCGATTCGTTTGTTTTGCATATCTTAATATTATACTGTTTTGAATTGTTTTAACCATTGTGGATGTAGGAGCACAGTATATTGTTTTATAAATGTTTTAAGATACTAGTGAGGGGAAAACCCATTCTGTTTAGCGGCGTGGTCTCACAAGATATCTAAATGATTGAGATGGTAAATTATTATTCATATCAGGCTTTATGTTTGACTCGAAGTTTATGTTTTCCCCTTAAACTCTCGGGTACTTAACTGATTTTGAGTAGTTTGAGAGTTGATGTTTTTAGGTACCTCTTAAGACGAATAAGCTTCTGAAGATGTGCAGGAGATATGATAGCTATTTAGAGTTCTCTTTTGTTTTGATTCCGCTGTGTTGTTTGTAATGGCAAAGTTGTTATATTGCCTATATACTCTGATTATCCAAGGGGGCATCTTCATATGTCGCTCTTGGCGTATGTTGTAATAAATATATTTTCTCTGGACGTGGTTTACAGTTATGGGATTATGTTTGAAATGTTTTGATATGGAATGAGATTCTGTTTGAAGTTTAATTTTTTTTCTATATTCATGTGTTTCTTTATATCAATGAATCTAACACCGCCGTATTTGGTCGTCGAAGATTAATTACTATGGATGACTGCAGTATCCGTAGCCGTTGGTTTTGGGCCTCCAAGTTGGGGGATGTTACAAGTTGGTATCGAGCATAGGTTTAAGAAACTTTAAAAGGAAAGATAAACCTAAAAGATTTTCAAACATAATCCAATGAATTTGAAAGTATGATCGGGGTTAGGGTTAACGATACAGTAACATAATTGTATGTGATATATATATATATAAGTACATGTTCCCCCCTCTCTTAGACCGTTCTTCTGTATCTTACTAAGGCTCGTATGCAGATTTACGAAAAAGAAGATATGGAAGTAGGAAACGGAAGAGGAAATCTAGGTGGAGGAAGCACTACAACCAATGGAAATGCTCAACCAAATACCGGGAGGAACCAAGGTCGACAGGGTAACTCTAACCCAAATGCTGAAGTCAATGTTGGTGCTAGAAATCCGCTAGTAGATGTGGGGATGGTGTATCAGTTGTTGGCTAAACTTTTGCAAGCTGGAGTTGCTGGTAATGTTGGAGGAGCTAATCATGTGGCTCCAATTGGAAATGACTATACTAAGTTGAGCAGGGATTACACCAGTTTGGGTGGAAAGTCGTTTGTTAGAACAGAGGATGTTGTTGAAGTTGAGAATTGGCTATTGCACTGTGAGAGGATATTTACTGATCTAGGATTGGATGATGGGCAAAAGAGGAGGCTGGTTTTTAGGCAGTTGCAAGGGGCAGCACTTCACTGGTGGAATAGTGTGACTGTCGGAGTTCCGGAGGAAGAGCAAACATGGGGAAATTTCAGAATGAGGTCTGAGCAAAAGATTTTATCTGAGGCTGCTAAGTCGGCGTTGACGAGGAAGTTCATGGATCTAGTCCAGGGTAATATGTCGGTAATCGAGTACGTTGCCAAGTTTGATGAGCTATCTCGATATGGATATGCCACTATAGACACTGACATCAGAAGGAATGAGAGGTTCATTCGAGGACTAAGATCGAGCTTGTTGGAATGACCATGACGCATATTCATGATCCTTGTAATGTAGTGGTGGAGATAGCCACTCATCATGAAGAGATGCTGGCTGGTTGTGCTTGTGAGAAGTTAGTTGAATCCAGGGTCCTCAGGGAAAGAATAGGAAGTTCTTTAAGAAGAAAGGAGCCCAGGAAGGGGATGCTGCCAAGAAGGCAAAGGCTGATTTGGTGTGCTTCAAATATGACAAGAAGGGTCATTATGCTCATGAGTGCCGGACAGGAAAGGGGAAGATGGCTGCAGACAAGAAGAATGTGAAGTGCTTCAATTGTTATCAAGTTAGGCATTACAAGAATCAGTGTCCAGAGCCAGTCAGGGCGGATAAAGGGAAAGTTTTTGCTGTTAGATCATCAACTAAGCCTACTATAGCTGATAAAAGAAAGATTATGATGGAAGGTGCGATTTTGATTCAGAGTATACCAGTTAGGATACCTTTTGATACCGGTGCATCCCATTCATTTATATCCTAGTGTTTGGTTGATAGGTTATGCTTAGAACCCAAATACCTTGTTACTTCCTTAAGAGTTGCGAATCCAATAGGAGGGTATGCAACTCTAGGGATGAGATGTGACCAGTTAGAACTTGATTTGTTTGGTCATAAGTTTGCATGCAGTCTGTATGTTTTCGATTTTGTAGATTTCAGAATCATTTTGGGTATGGATTGGTTGAGAAGGTATGTGGCCAGGATATTTTGCCAGGATGGGGAGATATCACTAAGACACCATAATATTCATAACCTAATTATACTCTCAGTAGAGAATTCTGACCGGAGTAGTTATGCTTTGTTAAGTGCAATGGAAATGGGAGAAGATCTAAGTCAGGTTCGAATAGCAAGAGAGTTTGTAGATGTCTTTGAGCCAGTCATAGGACTACCACTGAAATGAGCTGTTGAGTTTTGGATAGATCTTGTGCTAGGAGCTAAACCTGTGAGTAGATCACCTAGCATGATGACACAGACTGAGTTGAAGGAATTGAAGGTGCAGCTAGTGGATCTAGAAGGAAGAAATTTTATTAGACCAAGCAGTTCGCCTTGGGGAGCGGCTGTGGTGTTCGTGAAGAAACCAAATGGGTCGTTGAGAATATGTATCGACTATCTTAAGTTGAAGGAGAGGATGATTAAGAATAAGTATCCTTTGTCGAGAATTGATGGTCTATTTTAACAGTTGTGTGGAGCCAGAGTGTTTTCCTAGTTGTATTTGGCGACAGGTTTCCATCAGTTAAGGGTGGCAGAGGACAGTATTCTTTTGACAGCATTTCGAACTAGGTATGGTTCGTATGAGTGGTTAGTAATGCCATTCAGGTTAATGAATACACCTGCTTTCTTCATGGATTTGGTGAACCGAGTTTTCTGAGAGTACTTGGATAGGTTTGCGTTGGTATTTATAAATGGCATTTTAGTATACTCTAAGGATGAAAGAGAGCATGAAGATCATCTTAGAGTAGTCCTTGAGATGCTGAGGCAGTATCAGCTAAAAGCGAAGCTTTCCAAGTGTCATTTTTGGAAGAAAGAGGTTAATTTTCTTGGTCACGTGGTTTCAGAGAAAGGTTTTTCAGTTGATCCAGATAAGATCGAAGATGTTTATAATTAGAAGAGACCAGATATGGCTTGTATGAGTGATTAGCAATGCCATTCGAGTTGACGAATGCACCTGCTTTCTTTGTGGATTGGATGTACCAAGTCTTCCGAGAGTATTTGGATAGATTCGTGTTGGTGTTTATTGATGACATTTTGGTACACTCTAAGGATGAGAGAGAGTATAAAGATCATCTTAGAGTTGCGCTTGAGACGCTGAGGCAGAATCAGCTAGAGGCAAAGTTTTCCAAGTGTCATTTTTGGAAGAAAGAGGTTAAGTTTCTTGGTCACGTGGTTTCAAAGAGGATTGTCAGTTGATCTAAATAAGATCAAAGCTGTTAACAATTGGAAGAGACTAGAGACGATGACCGAGAGTAGAAGTTTTCTTGGACTTGCTGGCTATTATCAAAGATTTATTAAGGATTTCTCGCGGATAGCAGCACCTTTGACTAAGCTTAACAGGAAGGAAGTGAAGTTCGTTTGGTCCAACAAATGTGAGGAAGCATTCCTTAAGTTAAAGCATTTGTTGACCAATGCTATAGTGTTTGTTGTGCCGGATGGAAACCAATGGTTGGTAGTATACACCGATGCATGTGGGACTAGATTCGGAACAATGTTGATACAGAGGGGCAAAGTCATTGCCTATGCATCAAGGCAGCTTAGACCACATGTAGTAAGATATCCTACTCACAACTTGGAGTTGGCTGCGGTGATTTTTGCCTTGAAAATTTGGAGGCATTGTCACTTGGGGGAGAGATTTGAGTTGTATACCGATCATAAGTCTTTAAGATATCTACTCTCTCAAAAGGAGTTGAATATGAGACAGCAGAGTTGGGTGGAGTTTTCGGTTGCTTATGATTTTGCTATAGAGTATACTCTTAGGAAAGGAAATAAGGTAGCAGATGCTCTCAGCAGAAGACACCAGAATGCGGTTTTGGCTATGTTGGCAGAATGGAAGGATCTAGAATCTTTGGCCAGTTGTGGTGTGAAGTTAAGATCGACTGCTAGTTCTAGTCAGAATACTACCATGTTGTCCTATTTAGAAGTTCGACCAGTGTTGATCGAGAGAATTGTTTCTAAGCAGAAGGAGGATCCATTATTAGCCGAAAGGATTAGAAGACTTGAGGTTGGAACTGAGGTCGATGAGTTGAAAGATTTTTGTCCGGACCAGAGAGGATGGTTGAGAAAGAAGGGACGGTTATGTGTTACAGATGTTTAGAACTTGAGGAAAGAAGTTCTTGGGGAATGTCATCGATCCAAGTTTACAATTCATCCTAGAGGGACCAAGATGTATCAAGATATGAGGAGAAGCTTCTACTGGAAAGGCATGAAGAGGGATGTTGGCTTGTGGGTTAGGCAATGTGTAAACTGTCAACAAGTGAAAGCCAAACATCATAACCCTAGTGGGCTACTTCAGCTTCTAGAGATTCTAGTTTGGAAACAGGATTCGATATCTATGGATTTTATAGATGGGTTTCCAAGGTCAAGTAGAGGAAATGAGAGTATATGAGTTATTGTGGACAGGTTGACTAAGAGTTCCCATTTCATTCGAGTAAAGTTGACCTGGACGACACCTGTTTTGGCGAAGTTGTTCATAAAGAACATAGTTAGACTTCATGGAGTTCCTAGTAGCATAGTTAGCGATAGAGATGCTTTATTCACTAGCAAATTCTGAAAGAGCCTACAGGATGTGTTAGGCACTAAGCTCAAAATGAGTACCGCATATCACCCATAGACGGATGGGCAGACGAAGAGAGTCAATAAGGTGCTCGAGGATTTATTGAGAGCTTGTGTGTTGGACTTTGGTGGATCTTGGGAGGATCATCTACATTTGGTAGAGTTTTCCAATAATAATAGTTATCAGACTAGTATAGGAATGGCGCCTTTTGAAGCTTTGTATGGAAGATCATGCAAATCCCCTGTATGTTGGTTAGAGTGGAGACAGATTGGTCTTAGGTCCAGATTTGGTTAAGGAGGGGTTAGAGAAGATTGAGTTGATCCGAGAAAGGATGAAGGAAGCTCAATCCAGACAGAAGAGTCACACAGATAAGAGGCATAAAGACCTAGAGTTCTCAATTGGAGACGGGGTTTTCATTATAAAGGGTGTTTTATGGTTTAGGAAGTCAGGGAAATTGGGATCGAGATATGTTGGTCCATTCCATATTAAAGAAAGGATTGGAAAGCTCGCATATAGAGTAGAGTTGCCGAGCAGTATGGCAGGTGTCCATAATGTATTTCATGTGTCTCATCTTCGCAAGTATGTGCATGATCCAAAAACCACTATTCCTCCGACAGAGTTGGAAGATGTAGTATTAGAGCCTAATTTGACTTTTGTTAGACGACCATTTCCAGTTGTAGCGAGAGATGAGAAAATTTGAGGAACAAGGCAGTCAAGTCGGTGAAAGTTCAGTGGAGCGACAACGAGAAGAACTGTACTTAGGAGACAGAGGACATGATTCGAGATACTTATCATGATCTACTTTGAGGGTATGTCTATAGTAGGTTTATATAGATAATTCCTAGTCAGGTAGATTAGTATGGTTGTTAGGAGTCGTTTTAGATGATTGCTATGTTTAGCATTTAGTCCTTACTTAATTTCGAGGACGAAATTATTTAAGGAGGGGAGCCTGTAACACCCCTAATTTTTGATGACATTATTCAGGAGATTTAATTAGATAAATTAAATAGAATAATGGAAATGTTAAGTAATAATGGAGTTGAGATTTGAATAAATCTAATAAAGGCGAAGCTTAATAAAATAATTAAATGGGCTTAATAATGGGTTTTTGGTTAATTAAATTACATAAGGGTATATTAGGAAATTTGTCACCCATAACCCTTACCCTTATATATTTTCGTTCCTACATTTTACTTCCCCATTCACGTGCTTTTAAAATGCAAATCAAAAACTTAAAGAATGGTCGGCCATTAAGGAAGAAGAATTCAATTAAAAGCTAGAGAATCAAGCTTAGGGGAAATCAATCTCAATCCAATCTCCTTATCTTAATTAAGATGAATAATAATTCCATCTCTATTTTTGGTTTGAATCATATGTTATCGAATTTAAGGGTAAATTCATTTTTATGATGAATTGGATGATGATATGTTAGAATATTAATTAGATGAATTAAAAAAAATATTTAAAGGAAATTCTACATGGTTTTAGGGTAAAACCAATATGTGTTGATGTTTAAATGCCATGGAAAAATTTTATGTTATGTAAAACATGATTTTGGAGTTGGGTTTCAATTTTGATAATTTTCCAAGCTATGGAAAGATTGTTATGAATTTTCAAAGGAAAATATGAATATTTGGGTTTATAAATTTATTTTGGAAAATATATTAAGAATTTGGGTTTGGAATTTTTATATGTTAGATAACAGCATTAAAGTGAATTTCTAGAATTTTCAGAGATTTTTCCAAAGTGATTTGCTATGCAAATTAAATTATTTTAGAAGAGGGACTTCTTTGCAAAATTGGTTTTTCTTAATGGAAAGGCTTATTTGATTAACTTAACAATGGTTTAGATCTGAAATTAGCAGAAGTTGTTTTAGAAAAGAATTTTAAAAAGTTAAGGCAACCAATCTGGTGTTGACTTGTGGCAAGTTAGTTAGAAAAAGTTTTGCTTTAAGTATTATTAAACTAGGTTTACTATGAAAAGAGGGTTTCACCAACTTTAGGAAGTACCTATCGACACAGAAGCTTTCGCCTTCAACCTAGTCGAAACCTACTAAGCTGAAACCAATACACAAGGTATCACAATGATGTTACGCAGTGGATTGGAGACATGCGAAATGTTAAGTGTCGAAAGCATAGCATTCGAAGGAGTCGCTACCTTGGTTTGTTTTTGAAAGAGAAGCACCTGCCTTTATTTTGTTTTTGCCTTCGAAGGAGTCGAAGCATAAGGTTTCGAAAGAGGTTTTAAAAGGTTTCGAAAGGATTGCCACTAACTTAAGTTTGCTTTCGAATGGGTTATGAAAGAATGTTTTGAAAGAAGGGGTTCTAACCTAGTCGAAGCCCTGCCGCCGTTCTTTAGCCTTTCGATAGTATTAAATATATCAATGCGGTCGAAAGGTACTTTGTTTTATAAGTATAAGCCACTTCCTGTAGCTTTTGAAAGAGGTTAAGGGTTTCGAAGGCAATGGTTTCGGAAGGGGTTTTGAGGCCAACCTTCCACTATTTTACCCAGATGTTTTATGCTTTCAAAAGGGTGGTGCCGACGCCATCATGTTTCCCCAATATTTTTATGTATAATAAAGGATGGTTTCGAAAGAGATGCTTTTGCCTATATTCACTTTAACCCAAATAATATTTTAAGTATAAACCCAATTGTTTCGAAAGGGGGACTTTCAATGATTTCGGAAGGGTACTTCCAATGGTGTCGAAAGGGTACTTTCAACTAGTTTCGAAGCTATGCTTATAAAGTTAAATGTTAATATTTTAATATGATCGAAAGGTTTTGAAAAGAAAGTTTTAAAGTATTATAAAGGCAGGAGCCTAATGTTTTGAAGGTAGATTTAAATGCTTTCGAATGAGGTCCTCTTATGAAGTCGAAAGCAAGGTTTCGAAGGCTTCAAAAGATTTTATAACCCATACTTTATTTTTAAAAGAAGAAACCCATGGCTAAATTAAAGGAGTTTTGAATTGGTTTTAAGAAGAAGCTTTCCTTGATAAAATAATAGGTTAAAGGGATTAACCATGTTTAATATTAAACCCACAGGAGTGGTATTGTTATGTTATTATGCATGCTTCTTCAAATATAAATATATTCACATTAAAATGGAACAATAACTTTGTTTTGGGGAAAAGGTCAGAAGAACCAGCTAGGTTGATCCAGTAGTGAATATAAATTGATTAAACTCCTGGATGGGTAGAATTGCATCCAAGAGTTCAGGGAGACCAGAATATAGGATGCCTAAATATGGAAGTTGTCGAGGAGACAGATTCATAGTGATCCCATGAAAACTATGATTAGGAAGTTATTGGAGTTACCAATAGGTTTGTACTTATCCCATGAAAACTATGTTATAAAGAGTGGTTGGCTGGAGCCAATTGGTTTGGAGTGCACCCATGAAAACTATATCTAAATTAAGTTATTGACAGTTGTCACTAGGTTCCTAGTCAACCCATGAAAACTAGGATAAGAGGGAAATTATTGGAATCACCAATAGGTTTAGGGTAACCCACGAATTAATTAAGTTAATTGATAGGGGCCAATAGGTTCATTGTGCACCCATTACAACTATGAAATAGGACAGAGAGTCCATACATTATATAAAGGTTATTAGTCAGCCCATGGAAACTAATAGGTTAATAGTAATCCTAAAAACTATAGCCAGAATGAATGGGAATGGATAATCCAGAATTGATTCGTTTGTTTTGCATATCATCATATTATACTGTTTTGAATTGTTTTAACCATTGTGGATGTAGGAGCATAGTATATGGTTTTATAAAGATTTTAAGATACTAGTGAGGGGAAAACCCATTCCGCTAAGCGGCATGGTCTTACTAGATATCTAAATGATTGAGATGGTAAATTATTATTCATATCAGGCTTTATGTTTGACTCGAAGTTTATGTTTTCTCCTTAAACTCTAGGGTACTCAATTGATTTTGAGTAGTTAGAGAGTTAAGGTTTTCAGGTACCTCTTAAGATGAATAAGCTTCCAGAGACGTGCAGGAGGCATGATAGCTATTTCGAGTTCTTTTTTCTTTTGATTACGCTGTGTTGTTTGTAATGGCAAAGTTGTTATATTGCCTATATATACTCTGATCATCCAAGGGGGCATCTTCATATGTCGCTCTTGGCGTATGTTGTAATAAATATATTTTCTCTGAACATGGTTTACGGTTGTGGGATTATGTAATGAATTTGAAATGTTTTGATATGGAATGAGATTCTGTTTGAAGTTTAAATTTTTTCCATATTCATGTGTTTCTATGTTCAATGAATCTAACACCGCCGTATTTAGTCGCCGATGATTAATAACTATGAATGACTACAACATCCGTAGGCATTAGTTTTGGGCCTCCATGTAGGGGGATGTTACAGGTATTAGTGGGGATGCCCATGGATTGGACTTCGGGTCCTGAAGGTCCATATACCCTGGACCGCTGGATTGGGTCTAGTGTCTTGCTTCGGGCTTTGTGACACGTACTGGGCTTCGGGTCCTGAAGGTATGAGAGTACTACTAAAATCGGGACTTCCACTAGTCCTTGGAATTTTCAGAAGGTCATACGAGTTATCATATATCTGGCGCATTAGGTAACAATTAGTATTGTTTTATGGATGCTATATTTGTTATGGTTTCTCACTAGTCACCTGTCATACTAAGGATGTCACACGAAGTAGGTATTGTGGCAGGTATACTTAGACGCCCTGTTGTGACTTAGTATGGAGTAGGTATTGTGCATGGAGATACCTAGAAACCTGGAGTTTACTTAGTATAGAGTATGTACTACAGGTGGAGATACCTAAGCACTCTGACTGATCCTGAGTATGGTGTACCCTTTTTATAATGTTGTAGAGTAGCATTTTACCTATATTATATGATGACTCTGTGGTTGCAGGGACAGGTCAGGTATGGTTCATATACCATATGTTTCGTATACTATATCGACTTTTATAGCATTCTGAATTTGATATCGCTCACACCATACTGTTGTCTGACTTGAGGTTTTATTATTATCTCGGGTTCTCATAAATGCGTAGATTGAGAGAAGGTGTGGATGACATACAGAGTTCTGCAGATTGACCAACAGGAGGTGACGTTTACTTATACTTATATGTGAGTTTGTTATTGTATTTTCTACTGTGTGACACTGTGGAGCCTGGACAGTGTTGACTTATTATTAAATGAGATAGTATATCAGTTTGAGTTTATTTTCCATTTGTATAAACTCTATTACTGTATTGTATAACTCTATGGATTATATATTCAGATGATTACTTTACATTGTTATTACTATCTTTATTGTTTAATACATGTGTTGATTATTATATTTACTCTGATGCGATGTGAGATATACAATAGGTGATATGATTATTTGATGTTTCCTTTTTCTTCTTTTCGATTCTCTTCTCTTTTATTCACTTCATTTTTACTTCTTTTCTTTTCTTTAACAGCCGTTCTGCACCATAGGTGTAGGGCGGTCATTACATCTGAACCATATATTCAAACATCTAAAAGATGTTTAGATTTTTAAAGGACATGTTTAGACGTTTGAATTGTTTTCGGTAGCCTAAGTTGAACCTAGACCTGATGCCGGCCAAGTCGGACATGTTGGGGAAACTTGTTTCCACTTCCTCGACTTTTGGGAGTCCACGTAACTACATGGAGTAGTGTAACACGTTGGACTTGTTTCACACCTGGTGACGTAACTAGTTTCACACTTCATAACGCTGTATACGTGATACTCAACGCGATGTGTGATTATATCGCGATTAAATGCTCTTATCGTTTCTGTAGTAGGCCTCGGTTGCATATTTTGATTTACAACCTGTAGGTGGGAGGGTGCCGGGAGGGAGGGTCGTCCACCAATACTAGGATGGGTGATTAGATAAGTAGATGTACCAATGGGGGATTTGAATTATTGTCGATCCCTTTTCCTATAAGTTGAATGATATAGGCATAGGATGCGTGCACTTTCACGACCTGTGTCTACTTATCGGAGGATCGTAAAATATTATTTTTAAACTCATATTGGGTTATATCTGCCTATAACTTTGGATAATGCCGATTAATGAAAATTGTCCCTTAATAAGCTTATTGGATGGTTTTAACTTTGAAAACTTACAAGACCTATAACTTTTGATAGGAGCTGAATTGGAGGTTGAAATCACTTCCAAATGAAATATATTATGGTTTCTTTTTTGTAGAGTGGTCAGAATAGCTTCTTGCACTTACCATTTAGGAGATATTTCTGTTTAAAGGTTAGACAATTTTTGAGCAGGTTAACGGGTAATTAGTGAGATTTGGGTTAAGCCCAGAAGCCCATTTCAGGATCAGAGTCAGGTGGGGGCTGATGGAACCTTCCCCAATCAATATTCTACTTTCTAAAAACATCCTAAGCTCCATTTAATCCTCCTTTAGCTAAAAAGCCATTATTTTTCTTACTTTAATTAGCCAAATCAAACAATTAAGAAGATGTTTAGTGAAATTAAGCATTGGTCTCAGTATTGCTGCATAGGGATTCATGTCTTCACTGATTGGGTTGACTTTACCTTAGGAATTGTGCATTTGGCGATCAAGGTGAGTAGTTTTACACTCCTCTATATCCTGTTATTGCTTATATAGTAAAAAAGGGATTTTTTAAATGGTTTTCGAATGTTTAAACGATTTATAATTCGGACTTAAATTGCATATATATTTTATCTATTCTATTACATATAAAAGAGAATATGAGACCATATGTATTCTTGCTTCTCATTCATTCTTACTGTCAATTCTCTTCTCTGGTTGATTTGAGAGAAAAAGTTTCACCTACTCCTTTAATAATTACATACCGTAGAAGCTCCAAATTAAATTTTCATTATATGTTAATAACTATATGCCATTTCATTTACTATTTCAACTATTCAGAAATGTTCCACGCTCATTTTCTCTTCTTACTTTCATTTTCTCTTCTTACTTTCATATTCTCAACTCCTTATTTAAAATTAATCATTTTCTACTTCAGCTATTCAGGAAATTGCTATGCTCATTTTCTCTTCTTACTTTTATTTTATTAACTTCTTATTTAAAATAAATTTTTAAATCCATAAACACTATCGTATCCTATGTTTTTCCCTATGAATCCAAGTGGAAAATTTGCTCCTTTAGCGGTAATCATAGAATTCTCTCCTCCATGTTTTATTTTATGCTTCATGCTTTTGATTATTTCCTCGATTATTTTCCACGTTCAATGGTTTCACTCTCATGTTCAATATTCTCTGCCTAAACCAAATTAAGGATTCTTTGCAAAACACTTTATTTGATTTTTATTTCTCTTATTTTGTTTGGAATTCAATTTAATTTACTAATAGTTATCCACTTTGCCTTTATCTTAAATTATTTGTGAATATATACATATTTTATAGTGATTGTGTTTTTATCTTACTCTCAATTTTACTATTTTTATGGAAACATTATTTAAAGAACTCCAAAAACCCTCTATTTCGATTGAGATCGATTAATAAGTTTAATTTTTTATTTGTCTATACATTTAATTCAGTGTTTATTTTGTTGTTTTGTTTGGTTCCATTGAGATTGATTAAATTTTTTGACTTTTTTGTTATATTTATTTTCATTTAATTCGATGTTGAATTTGTGGCTTTTATTATAAATTACTAATTTCATATCTTTGCATAGAGTTTTTTCCTTAAATTATGTTATCTTTTGATTTTTGCTTTAGTTCGTACAATTATGAGTTTGTTTACTTCATTTTTTATACAGGAGTTACTTGATTTATAAATAAGTGGACACCATAAAATCTTTTGCTGTTTCCAAAATCTGTTATACGTAGAGTTAACTATTTTGTACTCTTAAAATTTATACATAAATCAAATATCATTTTATTTTTGTTCATTAAGTAAGAATATGAACCTTTTTTCCTATATTTGTTTTGTATGTTATAATTGGTTTATTACTACATAGACATCAAATAATCTTCTATACTGTGTAATATATTAGATGTATGGTTGATCTTTATTCACTTCTTAACGATCTTATAGTTGAGGTAACTATCTATTATTTTCTACAAAGTTGGTTAGAAGTTATGCAATTTCAAATTTAACTCTGGTTTATTGTAGATAGTATTGAATTGAAGATGTAGATAAGAGTAACGTTTATAAGTAAACTAACTTCAAATATAAAGGTTCATATCAAGTGATATTACCATGCAACTGACAATTTTTTAATCAATTTCATTTAATTTTATTTTTAAACTAATTAGAGAACTAATTACAGTTAAACTAGTTTCATTGAAATTCAATTTAGTGGGAAAATCAACTACATAAGCTCAAATAACTTTTGATTTGTAACAACCCTGCTTTCAATGCCGTATAAATAAATAAATTTAATTAAAGTAAGATTGTTTAAATTCGATATTTGATAATTATTATTTTTAAAGTGAATATTTATTTAATTTAAGTTCTATTTAATAAAGGATTTTGGTTTAATAGATTGACTTCTTTTCAAATAATTTATTAAAATCGAATAAAGTGTTTTAAATAAAAGTGATCGAATTTGATTTACGAAAATTAATATTTAAAAAAATAAATTTTTAATTAATAAAATTATATTTAATAAAGGATTTTAGTTGTGACAATTGAACTGAATAAAATTGTCCAACTATTGAAACACAATCTATAGAATGAGATATGAATCAACTCATATTGGGTAGAAACTTATTACAGGGATTAAAATTTAAATTCAAACACAAAGAAGAGTTAATTAAAGTAAATCAGGCCTAAAGTAAGTAAATTTCCAAGCCTAAATTCTTTTACTCTCTCCTTGCTTTTGGAATACGCTACCCACTTCTTCATACGAGCCCGAATTAAACCCGTTCATCCCTAACTTGATTTTGCCATAAAAAATGGGAAAGGTGAATCACGACTTTGGTGAGCGATGTGAAGGGGGAAGCATCGATGATGACATAGGCCAGGTTGGTGAGGTTACACGCACGGGTGTTGTCATGGGTGAGGCGTAGGACTTGAGGTTGTGACTGGGTCGAAGGCAACGATAGGCAAAGGAGGTGTGACCTGAAGCAGTTGATGGCGGAGGTTAGTGGGTGATAGGTGGGTAACGACTAGTGTAAGGTGATGCTATGACAATTGAGATGACATCGACTTTGGGATTGAGCACAATGGTTAGTGGTTGGTGCAATGTTAGACTTCGAGCAATGATTTCTGGTGGTGTTCTAGGCATTAGGCTGAGATGAAATTTTCCTTGGTTGCATTGTTTCAGTGAGTTCTAAACTCACAGATTTATATTTATATCCTCTCATGTGTGTGTGTATATATATATAATCCTAATTATTTATGTAATTTCTTGGTTGGATTAATTGTTTGACATTATGTGAATTTGGATCTGATGTTGGGATTTTTAGAAGTTGGATTGTCCAAAACGCAAAGAAGATGTTGTCCGAATGCATTTTGATTTGATTATATCATTTATATGTGTGTGCATTGTACGAATGATCAAAATTTGACCCGACTATGTGATAAAATTTTCTAGTTGATTGTTTGATGATTTTAGAGGATTTCACTCCATAATTTGTATTTTGGACGTACAAATGACTTTCTGGTTTTTAGATATTTTAGTAAGCTTCGATAAGTTTATTTTGGTGTTTTAAAATAAGATTGAAGTATATTTATAAATATACAAAAGTTTATTTGAGAATAAAAATTGAGATTTTTTTAATATATTGGAATGTATGGATTTTTTTATAAATATAAGTGAAGGGTTTTTAAAATATTTGTCAAAAAGGAATTTCTTTTGTAAAGCGAATATTTAATAGAAACGATTAAAAGGAAATGTCAAAAGCGGATTTCTGATTATAAAAATCCATTTTTAAGATTATTGAAATTTATTCCTCTTTTTATATGTTTAGTGGTTCAGAATTGGTTTATTTAATTTAATTTAATAAAAAGAATTCAAGAATATTTTTGATAGGGGATTTAAAAATAATAATAATTACAATCTATTTTGAAAATAAATTAAAGTGTGAAATATTTAAATGGATTTAGAAGTTTTGAATAATAATTCCCTTTCATTTCTCGTTTGAATTGAAATGATTTATATTGATGATTTTGTGATTTAATTCTATATAATGAGGATATTGAATAAACGTATTAGCACTACCATCTATGATGGGGCATTCGGTATTATTTTTCTAGTTCTATTGACCCATATTAGAAAATATATGTCATTTAATGTGTGTAGTTTACTAGCTTCCAATAAACGTTAAAGTAACACTAAGTGGTATGGGATGCTCAAGTAATACTTCTTCGTTTACATTAGTGAGTAGTTGTCACCTATATTCTGGAGATGGGTTAGGAATTTGTGATATTGTCTAGAGGCGACTCCTTAAAGCTTAGTAATCGAGAGTTCTATTACTCTCCAAGGGCTATAAGCCGAAGATATGTTGGAATTTACAGATTTTTTCTCTTAGGACTAACAAGCCGAATGATTTTATTATTTACTCTTAGGGCTAGTAGTAGAGGAATTGTTAGGTAGTACGCTCTCATTAGGATGTATGGAGTTGAAAGTACTTATTATTATTATTATTATTATTATTACTTTCATTAGGACTCACCTCGTCAAGAGTATATTTTGTTGCATCGTCTAGGGACAAACTAGTTGAGTATCATTATCTACCCTTAGGGCTAGTAGTCAAGGATTTGTTATATTTATATGCTCCCATTAGGACCCCATATAATCGAGAGCAATTATTTTCAGTCTCATTAGGACTCCTAGTGTTGAGAGAACTAGTTATCACTCTCATTATGACTTGTATAGTTGAGAGTATTTATGTGGAATCTACATTATAGGGTTCATGCCACTATGGAGAGCGTGTGAATTAGACCCACCAGATAATCTAGTTATCCATCCTAGTTGTCCTGATTGTGGGGTCACGCCCGGATCCATGCTGTTACCTTGTTGAGTTATAGGCCAAAAGGTGTTTCTCTCATTAGAGCCATTGCCTCGACATCCCTTAAGGACCAATAGTCCGTTGCTAAGGGCAAGTAGGAGTCATGGCCAATACCCAGCATAGTCTGACAGCGCGTTCATGACATGCAATGGATACGAGTATTATGATTATGGGAGTAACTTAGGGACTGTAAGAAATGGGCTGCAATCATTAGTGTTTCCTAGAGCAGTGCTACTGTATGTTAATCTCCCATTACGATGACTTATGTAGATCTATTATATTTGAGATATTTGATATTATCACCTCACTAAAGACGATGATTTTTTTACATTAGAGGCTGGCTGCATGTCCGTTTTTCATTTGGTATACCCTAACCCGAGACAGCTTCGTGTTGTCTGTTTATGACATTAGAGAATATTGTGAGCTTGTCTGTCATCCTCTCATAAGAGCCTATGGCTAAGAGATCTCCTTTTTTTTATGATTTGTTGTTTTTATCTCCTAGGACCATTTAATCAAGAGTTTCGTCTCTCTAAGGGCTAGGGTCGAGACATATGATTTTGTACATTGGTATTTGATTGACTTTGATATTTATTTGAGTTCATATTTCTTGATATTTCCAAGGGCTTAACACTCAAAAGTTATCACTTCCATTACGACTATAGGTCAAGATAATTATTTGGATTGTTTTTGATATTTTGTATTGATTGTGTTTTATCTGGGACTCATATTTCTAGCTATCTCATAAATCTAACAGTCGGAAGTCCACACTTCCATTAGAACTATAAGCTGAGATAATATTCTTGGATATTGATTTCTAGATAAGGTTTGGATTTCATTCTATTTGGGTTTCATATTTTACTAATTTATCTTTTATGGCTTAACAGCCAGAAATTATTACTTTCATTAATGCTGTTAGTCGAGATTTGATGCTTTGATAGCTTGTTTGAGGTTATGCTTTCTTGATTTCTAATTTTAAGGCTTGACAGTTGGAAGTTTTCACTTCCATCAGGACTACAAGTCAAGATTGACATTTTAGTTTGTTAGCCTTCGGATTTTGTTTGATTCATGATTTATTCTTGTATTATTGATTTATGGATACTCTATGTGCTAATCCATAGTATTTTGAGATTTATTTGTGTTCAATTGTTATCACCCAATAATTGTTGTTGTGATTCTTACTTATGAATATTGCATGGTGATATTGATATTTATGGCATGGTATATTCTCATGATATATGATTAAGGTTTCATTATGTTGTATTTGTGCTTTGCCTGTTATTACTATGCTTGTTGTTATATACCCCATATTAGATTGAGATATAGGCTGACCTGTTTATTATTTATATAGTACTCGGGCCAGTCTGAGACTTTTCAGTTACATGGACATTAGCCATTTTGGAATGATTGGTCTTTAGAGGAAGCATGCTATATATATTATATCATGTTTGAGTTGTCTATGTATATTTTATTTAGATGTCTCCTTGTATTTATTTGTATTGAGATTGCTATGAGTTCTTGCATTATTAACTTGACTTGTATATACTGTCGAAGTGAGACAGGCCTTATATTTTTTAATGTATTGTAGCTTTCTACTGTGATTTATGACTCTGTGTTCATTTGTAAGTATTGTATATTGCTTTCCCCTGTAGGCACACGTGTTCATTGCTTTGTGCCAATATTGTGTATGTATAGGTGTATTATATGAGATTTTTTAGATGCATACCAGTGTTAGCCCAAGGGAATATTCACGTGTTTACCCCATACAGTCTCTCATTCTCTGTATTGTTTGATAGTGTTACATAATAATACTCTTGGATAGTATAGGTATAGATGTGTGATGTTTCAAATGGTATCAGAGCAGGTTCAGAACAATACATAATATATAAGAGACACGAGTCTTGGCCTTAGATGAGACATAAAGTCCCTGTCCCCGTGGGTTTGTGGTAAATTATTGTTTTTACTGAAGTGATAGTAGGAGTATATGATGATTACTATGGTAATCATTTAGGACGTGCTTGTAATTTTTGCATGATATGTGTGTGTGTGTATTGTTATCCTTCCTTTTGACCAGGCAGAATCTGGACAAACTAGATAGATATAACTTGGGGTTATCAACGAGTAAAGTCCGAAAAGATAGCCCAGGACTCCAAAAACCAAGCACAAACAGAGTGACAAAGTCAAAGCTAAAACCATCAGAAACAACAAGGCAATAAGATCCCTTAAATTGGGGATCAGTACCGACTCTCACCCGGGGATCGGTACCGGTTCCCCAATAAGACTTAGGTGGACCCCATCTTCTGCCTACATGCTTATCCTAGTGCCAATAACCCATTTCCAAAGTTGGTTTTCTTATTCAATGCAATTTTCCATCGATCTCCATGAACATGTGAAACTGGAACTTTGTTCTTCCATAACTCTAAGAAAGAAGTAGATGATGCCAAAAATGATGAACTTGGGGGTCGGTACCGACTCCCACTTGAGGATCAGTACGACTTTCAGATATTGCTAAGGTGGCACCAATTATTTTGGGAGAATTAGTCAAATTGGTTCATAAGGACTTGGAGATATTTTAGATGAGATTTTAGGCTCTCTTCCTTTATAAATAGGAAGGTAAAGCTCATTTTTTAGGATCATTTTGGGATCTAGCTTTGGTATTTCATATATTCTTGTATTTTTGAAATTATAAGTGTTGGAGTTGTATCGAATCTTAAGAACTTCTGCCCCTAAGTCATAAATCAGCAATAAAATGTTAAAATTGATGTAGACCGAGCTTTGCTAAATCACTGTAAAAGATTGTGTCTTGTTATTTCCTTGTTTTCATTTATATTTCTTCATATTTTATTCTCTTCTATAACTTATGGATGTTTGTATCATTTTTGGTTTAAACATTTCGGTGCTTTCACGGAGAACTATATTCTTAGGCCATTTGGATCCATCATCTACTATTGAATTTCCTATATCCAAGAGGTAGATCCAATTTCTCTATCCTTTAATTCTACAACTCGGATTTGGAAGATCTACTAATAGATTTCTCCCATGGCCCCATTAAGATGAGATCGTTCTACCAATTTCAGAGCTGCTACTGAAGTTGATAATCAAAATCCTTAGGAAGGAGATGGAGATGGATATGATGATGAAGTAGATGGAAGACAGATTCCAAGTTGGCCAACAGCAGATGAACACTGCGATGCAACAGAGCTTGAGGCTGCCGAATGAGCTGACTAAAAATAGCCGTAGACATAGTAGAAGGGATTCTAGTTCAGAATCAGAGAGCTTCTTCATTCGAGCGAAGGCAGAGGGAAGGAAGGCAGAAGAAAACTCGATATGTTGCTGGAACATCCGAACAAGGAAGAGGACAAGCCTTAGGCTTAAATTCAGGTATCAGTACCGACCCTCACTTGGGACTCAGTACCGACCCACACTTGGGACTCAGTACCGACCCCCAAAATTGTGGGCCCAAGGCCATTCTTGGGAAGGCGACGTTGATGTAATCCCTGGATGTGCTATTGAAGGTTTGAATCTAGAAAATCACAATGTTGCTGATGATGCTACTCATGGGAATCAAAAGTGGGAATGTTGGATGAATGGTTCCCCTGAGTTTGGGGAGCCTAGTAACGAGCATCTATCCAATAGCATTCGCTAGGCTGAACACTTGCGGGAAAGAACCGATTGTCGCCGTTCAGTCGAACTTGTTGTTTTAGACTATTTGGAGAATATGGTTAGGAGATTGGTTAGTGAAAACAGATCCAGAAATAATGATGATTGGGGAACTTATACTAGTCGGAACCCATTTACAGAGGACATCATTCATGCAAGATACCCCAAAGATTCAACATGCCAACGATGTCGTTGTACGAAGGAACAACGTATTCTAGGCAACACTTATTAAGATATGAATGGCACATGGATTCAGCTAGGGCTTCGGATGCTATGATGTGTCGTTGTTTCCCAATTTTCTTAGAATGGGTGGCTACGTTGCGATCACTCAGCTTCCATCAAGGTCCATATCATCTTTTGCTTAATTGTCATAGAAACTCATGAAGCAATTCTATTTGCACACCTCACGTCCAAAACATGTAATGTCATTGTCTAAAGTTTATCAAGCTGAAGGGGAGTCGTTGAGGGACTATTTGAATCGGTTCGACACGGCTGTAGCGGAGATAACGGATCCAAAGGAAGATATGGTACTAATGGCGCTTTGTAGAGGAGTTTACCCAGACTCAGATTTTGGCGATTGGATAGAAAGAAAGAAACCATCAACAATGTAAGCTTTATATAGGAAAGCTAATGAGTTTATGTGTAGGGAGAATGTGCGTAACGTCCACGGAGGACTGATGTTGGAAGTTCGTATGAGCCGATTTAAAGTAATACTGCTATAAAGAAATCTAAAGAAAGCTTTGGAAATTTTGTTGTGAAAGTTGGCAATCAGAACAAAGGAAGAAAACAAAACAATAATGGGGGCAAAGAAAGGAAAGCCAGATAATAAGAGTCATTACTGGGGTCCCAAGTATGACAATTACACTGAATTGAACAACTAGATAGAGAACATCTGTCTGGCTACTCAAAATACCGAACCGTATAGGAAGCCGGCTCCTAGGGAGTCAACTGAGAAGGAGAGGAAGTCGGGCAAGTTCTGCAGATTCCATAAGACTCACGGTCATAATACTAATGAGTTTAGACACTTGCGCGAAATGATTGAAGATTTAGTAAGAAAAAAGAAATTGCAACAATTGTGAAAGCCTCATAGGATGGCGATGTAACAACCTGTATTTTAACGATCAGATATTTAAATACTTTATTTAAATATTTAATTGTTAATTAATGAAGGCTCGAAAATGTGATTTTCTACATACAAGCGAATCAGGACTTGAGACCACTTCCGTTGAGTGCGGGTTGACGTTGCGAATTTAAATGAGTATAAAGATGGCTATATTTGGAGATCGGACGATCCAATGGCCAAAACCGTCTCGAAATATACGAAATTAGCCTTCCAGGGCGCAGTCTCAGATGGAGACACAGTTAGTGCCGTTAGATCCCCAAAAATGAGATGATGTACGCAAACGAGTTTCGTGGTGACCAGACGTGTCGTGTGATCGTACAAACTCAAAACACGTGACCTTTTATTTGAGAATTCAAATAAATGGAATATAAAAATATTATATAAAGCCAAATCAAAATCCTTCCCTCTGAATTATTTTGGCCATTCACTGTAGCAACCTAGAGAGCAAAATCATGGCCGAGCACACATCTTGATCTTCAAAAATCAAATTCTCTTCATCTACTTCATGAAAAATCATGTCATTGGATTTGTTGAGTTCGTATCGAAGAGGGCTTCGATCCTATATGCTTGATCTGGAGTTTTGAGATGTTTGATTGAGATCGACATTTATGGTCGAGATTAGGGTTCGACCTTGACAGATCTTGGGGTTCCACCAAAATTTGATGGTCGCGGTCGAGCCTAGCGATTTTTGTCCATAGCTTGGACGAGCAACAGGTCTAGGCGTTGCTTTATGTTGTGATTTGGGATTCGACCTTGGAGATATTGGTATGGACATGACGAGTGTTCGACGAGAGGAGCGAGAGTGAAGACAACGATCGATTTCGTTGGGTATATCTCTGTACCATCTTGGATCCGTGCACGATGATATTCGTTTGTGTACAGGCAAACGTGAATGAGGAAGAAAGGTTAGGCCTAATGACAGTAATTAGTTAATTAATTAATTAGTTCGCTAATGACGATTCTTATATTTTTCATATCTTTTGCATACGAGGTCCATTTTGGATGCAGTTTCTTGCGTTTGGATCATATTGGCGAGATCTATCTTTTGATGCTAGTTTGGACAGATTTGGATGAGGTGAGTGATATTGTCTCTCACTTTATTTTATTGTTATATTGATGCTCGGGAATGATTTTTGGTTTTAAATCGTGATATTACTATATATATGCAACGACTATATTTTTATAAAAGAATAGATAATTATTTTAAAATGATTTATAAAGAATATCACTTATTTTCCATCGTCATGCCATAGTTAGGAAAGTATTAGATTAGATTTATTATTGATGTTATTTCCCACATTAATCGATATGGATGGATTATTATGTTGCATATATGTTGTTTTGGATGGATGTATGGTTGTTTGGATGTATGGATGTTTGGACGAATGTTTGATTGTTTAGATTGTCTGCTATTGGGCTATTTTGGTTGAAAATGCCGATTAGCGGTGATTTGATTTTAGGTAGCATCTTGTACATTGGAGTTTCGCTCACACAAAAATCTAATGAACGAGATGAGCTATAGAAAAGTGTTTGGGATATGTGCCGACGAATCTGGATTTCAGACTGGATACTGGACGTTTCCATTTGGTCTGTACTTAACCATTTAGTTAAGTACAAAACCAAGGTGGATGGTATGGACCATAGTAGAGTGGTCAATATCCATCACTGTTGGCAATTGGAGATTAGGCTAATATATGGCTTGGACGTTGATGAGATATCATGGTGCACGACTTGATGGTTTGTTCGTGCAATCAGTTTAGAGATATGATGTTATTACCCTATGGCGAGTGGTATCGATGGTGAGGCAGGGATGTAGTGCTTCTACCTAGTGATTTTGATGGTGAGACAGGGATGTGGTGCTTTGACCTGGTAGTTTGATACAGGTGATAGTGACTCGATGATGTATGGAGTAGGCTCTGGGATGATAGTTTTAGGACAATACGGATCATGCTAGATCTTGGGCTTTGGATGGCATGATAGTAGGGTTCTTTGATGGGAGCTCAGGCAGAGAGCAGGATCGAGGATGGCAGCTCGGATTGGTGCGAGGCTATAAATGTGGACTGGATTTAGTGTTAGGGATCGTGACCATAAATTTTATTGAGCCAGTAGTGCTCGGATCCGTATCAAGTGAGTAGGGCTCGATGGATGTGTTTGTGCCTAGGGATTGTTGATGACTCAGAGTGTTCTGGTTGTCTTCAAAGCAAGAGTACTATATGCAGGGGCACCTGAGGCAGGTAGCGCCAGTCATGTATTTTGGACTGGTAGGGTCTAGGTCAGGTGGAACAGAGGTATCATAAGAGACAATCGTGTAGGGTTTCTAACCGGTGAGTACGGTGAACACAACTGAGAACCGGGATTTCGACTATTCCTTGACAGTCGTAGAGGGTCATATGAGTCATGATATATCTAGCACATTGGATGACAGTTAGTATTGTTTGATGGATGTTATTTTTGTTATGGTTACTTACTAGTCACCTTTCACCCTTGGGATGTCACACTAGGTAGGCATTGTGGTAGGGATACCTAGATACCCTGACTTGACTTAGTGTGGAGTAGGTATGGATGGAGATACCTAGATACCTGAAGTTTACTTAGTATGGAGTAGGGACTATAGGTGGAAATACCTAGGCACCCTAACAGATACTGAGTATGGTATACCCTTTTTACAATTTTATAGAGTAGCATATTGCTTATGTTTATGTGCTGACTCTGTGCCCGCAAGGACGGGTCTGGTATGGTTTATATACCCTCTGTTCCATATATTATCAAGTTTTATAGTATTTTGATATTTGATATCGCTCACACCAGACTGTTGTCTGACCCGAGGTTTTATGCTTTACTTCGTATTATCTCTGGTACTCTTAAATGAGTAGATTGAGAGCAGGTGGATGATTATAGAGTTCTACAGGTTGACCGATAAGAGGTGACGGTTATCTATACTTATATGTGCATTAGTTATTGTATTTCCGCCGTGTGACACCGTGGAGCCGTGATAGTGTTGATTTACTATTATGAGAAAGTGTACTAGTTGAGTTTACTTTCCCATTGTACAAACTCTATTATGGTGTTGTATAACTTTATGGATCATTATTTAAATGATTATTTTATATTGTTATCATTGTCTCTATTGTTTTATACCTATATTGATTATTATATTTACTCTAATGAGATGTGAGATATGCAATAGGTAATTTGGTTATTTGATGATTCATTTTTCTTCTTTTCCATTCTTTTCTCTTCTATTTCTTAATTTTATTTCTTTTCCTTTCCTTTGACTAATGTTCTGCACCATAGATGTAGGGCGGTCGTTACAGGCGGGTAAGGAAACTCTAGCGCCCTCGGGTCATCTTCCCAACGGGGGTAAGCTGAGCTTGGTGTTGATGCATTTAGGCAGTTAGAAAAATGATTTATGATTAACACAATGATCGGTGGGCCTTATCTTGTCGATAAGAGTTTTTTGGAAGTGAATATTAGGCTCATGTCCTTAAAATCAAACTTAATACAAGAAAACTCCTCCCCAAAAAAATTGTGAATTAAGTCCCTAAAGCTAAGTTACTGTATAATTGCATATGTTTATGCAATTATTCAGCGAATAATTGCAGAAATTTCCGCAATTTTTTGGTGAATAATTGCAGAAATGTATGCAATTTTTGGATATAATTACATAAATGTATGCAATTACTCAATAACTTAATTCTAGGGACCTCATTTACATACTTTTTTGGCAAGGATATTTGGTGTATTTTGAAACTTAATAGGGACTTTAGCCAAACCGTCCCTTTGAAGAAATGGATAGGTACATTGGAGCCTTAAAGCAAGCTAAGAATGAAAGTTACTATACGGTCGAGAATGGAGATCCAGCAAAACAATCTCGAACCATGACGGACAATATTGTTTTCTGAAATTGGGATGCTGATGGAGTGGAGGCTCCGACAGTTGACCCACTCGTGATCTCAACCATGATTATCTTGTTGTTGTACGAAATGTGCAAGTTGACTATGGGTGTTCAATTAATATTTTGTTCGAAAAAGCTAATGATCAAATGATGTTGGAGGAGAGAGATTTGAAGCCTTATTGATCTCGTATACTGGGGGTTCAATGGGATGGCTACTAAAGCCATACGATTTGTCGAATTACCGGTTGAACTTGGTGAGGGCGGCCGTAGGCGAGTGCGGGTTATGTTGTTTTTAGTGTTGGATACAGATTATGCTTATAACACATTCTTAGGCTGACTAGCCCTAGTTGAATTTAGAGTGGCTATCGCTCCTTGGTGTTTAACTATGAAATTCCCTACGGACAATGGAGTGGGGATCGTGCATCGAGATCAGGTGGCTAGCCGTGAGTGCTATGTCACTGAATTGAAGGAAACAAGGTGTACGGAAAAAGAAAAGAGTATAGAGGAGGTCCTCTGCACAAAGGCTTTGGATGCATAGCAACTACTGCCTGAGCCTCAACTCAGGCAAACCAGTCGGCTTTATGATGGCATGGTCTATCGAAAGAGCTAGAGGCTGGACGAGCAACTCCCGCCGAGTTGACAATCCCTATTCAGTTAGCAGGGATAACCCAAGTAAAGTCCTGAAGGTTTGATCTCAACTCGGTACTAGTGTGATGAGGGAGTCGGTACTAGTGTGGGATCTCGATCGGGATAACGAGCCATGCATTAAACATAAATCCTAAATGCAATCTTGCGAAATAGGAACGCCGCGGTCTAGATCCGATGAGATATGCTGCACTCAAGGAATAAGTAGATAAGTTGAAGGATAACGGCTTCATCTACGATGCTTTATACCTAGATTGGGTATCAAACCCTATTTTGGTAAAGAAAGCAATGGGAAGTGGAGGACATGCATCGACTATTCGGACTTGAATAGGGCATGCTCGATGGACAGCTTCCCGCTGCCGAGGATAGATCAGTTGGTGAACTCAACCGCAGGACATAAGCTACCCTCATTTATGGATGCTTACTCTGAATACAATCAAATACCGATGCATATCCAAGATCAGGAACACACCAGCTTCATCATCGACCTTGGACTCTATTACTATATGGTCATGCCCTTTGTATTAAAGAACGCAGGAGCAACTTACCAGATGCTCATGAACTGGATGTTTAAGGACCAGATTGGATAATCAATAGATGTTTGTGTGGATGAAATGCTTGTGAAGTCATGGCATTCGAGAAATCATGTCGACAAATTAGTAGAGATTTTTGGTGTCCTTCAATAGTGCAGAATGAAACTCAATGCCTAAAAATGCTCGTTTGATGTGGTGTCGGGGAAATTCTTGGGTTTCATTGTCAACTCTGATTGGATTGAAGCCAATCTAGAAAAGATCAAGGTTTTGAGAGAGATCGAAGCCTCAAAGACGATCAAGGAGGTCTAGAGCTTAAAAAGGAAGGTCGTAGCTTTGAATCGGTTCATCTCTAGAGCCATTAACAAATGTATCCCTTTCTTTGAGGCGATTAAAAGGGGAAAGAGAAACTTTGAATGGAACTAGAATTTTAAAGACACATTCCAAGCTCTGGTGAATCACTTGGAAAGACCACCCCTCCTTTCGAAGCTGGTGGATGGTGAGGACATACTTATAAATCTTAGCGGTGTCAGTGCATACCCTAAGCGCCGCACTTATGCCTGAGGAGTATTGCATCCAGCGACCGGATTATTACATCACCAAGCGATTGATAGGATAGAGAGAAACTACCCAAGATTGGAAAAACTCGCATACTGCCTATTGACTGCATCCAGAAAACTCCACCCTTATTTCCAAGCTCATCCAATCAATGTCCTTACCGACCAGCCTTTACGATAAGTCTTACAACAACCTGGGACTTTTGAAAGGCTGTTAAAATAGAACATTGAATTAAGTCAATACGATATCACTTATCACCCACTGAGAGAAATCCAGGATCAAGCCTTGGTGGATTTCATAGTTGAATTCACTACATGAGATGATCCTTCGTAGAGCAGTGATGAAAAGGAAGTTGGATGGAAGATGTACACTGATGGTGCATCCAATGATTGGTGTTCTGGAGCTGCAGTTGTGCTTGTCACTCCCGAATAACACCTGATTAGCTACGCGTTGAAACTTAATTTTTCGGTAACAAACAATGAAGCTGAATACGAGGCCTAGATTGTAGGACTTAAGATCGCCAAGGAACTGGGAATAAAGACTTTACACATTTTCTATGACTCCCAGTCAGTGGTATGCCAGGTCCGGAAAGAGTATTAGGCGAAAGAAGCAATGCTAGCTCCTTATCTAAATCGGGTTCTTGAGCTACTTGATGACTTTGAATATTACATGATCACTCATATTCCCAAAAAGGAAAATGAGAAAGCCAACTTGCTTTCTAAGTTGGCTAGTTTTGAAGATGCGCAGCTCATGGGCCTGGTTTCAGTGGTAGTATTTTCGCTCCGAGCATCGAACCAATGGATGTAGATTGGATCTTGAAGATTTAACCTGAAAAGGAGTCATGGATGGCTCTAATTTGGAATTTTTTGCAAAGAGGAAACCTTCTATAGAGAAGGAATGAACGATGAAAAATCCTTCGACAAGCTTCGAAATATATCATGCAAAAAGGAATACTATACAGGAAAGGTTTCTCTGTCCCTATGCTATAGTGTGTCGCTCATGACGAGGCCAAACGAGTTTTTAGAGAAGTTCATGAAGGGTCTTATGGCAAACATATTGGAGGGTAGATCTTGGCAAAGAAGACCCTTCATTACAGATATTTTGGGCCGACTGTCTATCACGATGCAGTTGACTACATTCGAAGATGTGACAAGTGCTAGAGATTTGCTAAAATTCCAAGGGCCTCGTTGATGGAAATCACTCAAATGGTCAATCCTTAGTCGTTTGCAGTTTGGGGTATTGATATCATCGGTGTATTCCCAATATCTAAAGGTAAGGAGAAGTATGACATTATGGCGGTTGATTACTTTACTAAATGGGTTAAGGTGGAGCCTTTGGCCATGATTACCATGAAAAAAGTAATCAACTTTGTTCTTTGAAATATCACTTGTTGGTTTGGAGTTCTACAAGCATCTTTACCGATAACGGGACTCAATTCTATAGTATGAAGTTTAAGGATTTCTGCCATTGACATCGCATAGAGAAGATATTTGCAGCAGTGGCACATCGTTAGGCGAAAGGACAGGTTGAAGTTGTAAACAAGATTATCAAGTCCGTTCTTAAGAAGCGATAGGCGAAGGCCAAAGGTAAGTGGGTCGATGAACTCCCATTAACTCTTTGGGCTTATCGAACCACCTATAATTCAGCAACTGGCTAGTCTCCATCCATCTTGGCATATGGATCGAAGGCTACGATCTTGGTTGAACTGGAAGTACCCTCTCATCGGGCTACTCACTGTGATCCATGGTACACAAACAGCTCCTTTTGAAGTCTCTAGATATGATCGGTGAGAGGCGCACCGAAGCTGAGTTGACAGCAGCTACACACTGATACCAAGTCTCTCAATATTATAACACCAAAGTTAGGAGTCAGACCTTTGAAATCAGTGACTTAGTCCTTAAACGAATCTTCCTTGTCCTTAAGAACCTGGGCCCAAGCTGGGAAGGACTATATGCAATCGAGGAAAAGCTTGAAGATGGCACTTTCAAGCTGGCAACTAGGGATAGGATTCCTCTCCTAAGGGCGTGGAATAGTAAGCACATACGATGCTATTTTAGTTACAATAAACTTGTAAATAATGGGCTAGTGCCGTGTGATAAGAAAGATTCTGTCATTTTTTGTCTTTTATGAAATAAATGGCCTTTTCAGCCCAAACGTTTGTCTTCTCATTTCTTAAGAGCTGTGACTTGATCAACTCAAATGGATCTGCACATGATTAATTCAGGTATGCAGGTACTTGAAGACAGGTGCCGACTAAACTTCGATGGCCCATGATCGGGCCCGTGAAGTCCCCCTTGGTGTCTGGAGTTTGACATCGGCTAACTCTTGCCTTCGAATTAGGGGGCAGGAGTATATATGTCGGACACGATGCAACTGTCCATATCCTAATTCTCATTCTTGGAGTAGGAACCGGAGTATAAACTTAAACCGGATGTGATACGAGCATCCATACCCTAACTCTCGTTCCCAGAGTAGGGGTTGGAGTACATACTTAAGCCAGATGAAACACGATCATCTGCAAACTGACTCTTGCTTTTGGATTGGGGTCGAATGCACAAACTTAAAACGGACGTGACATAACCATCCGTATGCCAACTCTTACCCTCGAACAGAGTGTAGGAGTATAAATCAAAAAGAGCATGATACGGTCGATCGCTCACTTAACTCTCGTCACCGGACAAGGGGTAAGAGTGTAAATGAAAATAGGTATGACAAGTCCATATAATCCTTAACATCTTGCGAATTAGGCAGAACGGAAGGTCCATGCTCGGAGTAAAGAGGGATCCAATTTTTAAGCCTTCGATCAATGCCTGGAGTTAGGCATGGTTGAGTGGTAACATCCTGAATGAGGATGTACAAACAACAATTTTAAGTAGTTAACTTAAACTCATGCTCGGAGTTTGGTGCAGTTATAACTTATTATACTGGAAAAGGATACTCAAGCCACTATTTTAAGTGGTTTATCCTAATGATTCCTTTACATTCGCTAGACAGATGCAAGTTGTCAAATCACAAAATAGACTAAGGACTTGTTCCAAAAATGATCACTAAAAGAAATAAATCGCAATTATATTGAATGGAAAGCATATTTCTTAATTACTTGGACTAATTTGAACAAAGATTTTCAAAACAAAGAGTATTTGGTATTAATATTAAATAGGAAAGCTAAGTACAAAGGGTTCTCACCAAAATAAAAAACAGTAACGGGTGTCAAACCCATACAAATCCGGCCAACAAACGAAAGGTGTCTATCTACGGAAAAACAAACTAGCAACTATTTCTTCTTTGACTTCTTCTTCTTCTTCTTCTTAGAACTAGGGGAGACTTCACTCAAGCTCTCTCCTTGCCTCTTTCCACCTCTTTCTCTACTGCCTTGGCCTTTGGGAGGAGTGCTTTGTGAAGATCCAGGAGGCGCCTTCTGGCTGCTCCCAGGCCGAGGGATGGAAGTTGGAATGCTTTATGAAGACATTTTCATTGTGTTCTGAGCACTCCCAGATGGAGAAATGTCAACTACGGCTTAAATTCTCTGCCCAGGCAAAACAACAGATATAGTAGGGGGAAAGACATTCAACTTTTCTTACTTGATCTTTGTGGAAAAAAGTATGTCGTTTATGGGCTTCTACTCAAGTCTGACCATGGAGAAACTCAACAAGGATTCATAGACTTTGGTGAGAACCACGTTGTCATCAGATTGAGCTCCTTGATGGTCTTCTACTCCCCTACCAAGCAAGCATTAATCATCTGTGCATCAAGGTAGGGTTCATCTTTAGCCAGGATGATTGGAATTGTTGTGGAAGATATAACAATCATTGATTCTGTTGCAGGCGCATGTGGTCCTGACTGATAGCTCTTATCAGGAAGTAGAGCAACCGCAGGCTGACTAATTGCTAAAGAAACACAAAGAGAGAGATTAATGAGGTTGATCAGTGACACGTCAACTCTTTGAAAAATGGGAGAAGTCAACGAGATACCTTCTTCTGTTGGAATTTCTACATGGGCTAGAGTGCCTCTAGGAGTTCCTTCTAGAATAGGGTAGAGAGCGGTAGTTTTTTGAATCTAAGGCTACTCAGGATTATACCCGGAGTCAATAGTGGAGCTAGGAGTAGCTAGAGTCCCAGGAGATTGACTAGCTCAACATCATGATGTGCAGATCCGGAACCTTTGCCTAATTCTTCTTACGTGGTTGAATCAGGTTCCAGGTGGATAAGATGCTAGCAGTCACGTAGAATTTTGGGCTTGTTTCCCCTTGGAACTTCCTTCTCTAACAAGTCCAAGTTTACCTCGTCGCTTTGGAGATGTTCCTTCTCTTCCTTGACAACCTGTTCCCAAGCACGGACAAGCATTAAAGGGTGGTCCTCTCTAAAAAACTCTAGATTTTGAAACTTGAGCACATTGGCGTTCTATCGAGTGATCAGTAGCTCAAATCGCTACATCATCTGCTCTTCTGCTCGTTGTTCTATAGTTTTAAATTCTCCTTTTACTGCGGCTTTGACCTCTCTTTGAACAAGAGCGTCCACGTCCCTGGCTTTCTCAAGCGCTTTAATCCTCTCTATTTTGATGGCGACCAGCTCGTCGTATGCATCTTGAGCAATTTTCTATGCTTTGTCTTTTTCCTTAGTCTTATGCTCGAGCTTAGTTTTTAATTCAGCCACATCCTCCTAGCAGCATCCCTTTCCATTACAAGCTTGTGGTTCCGATGATGTGCTTGCTCGATTTTGTTCAAATGCTTGAATCCCTCGGCTTTGAGTGCTTTAGTGGCCTCCTTAACCTTCTTCTCCGCTTCGACTTAGGATTTTCTTGAGTTCTCAATCTCCATGTTGAGAGCGGCTATGATTCTTTTATTCTCGGCTTTAATGAGTTTCTGGTTCTCTATCTCCTACAGCCTGTCTCTTGAAACTTTTGAAATCTTTTTTACCAGCTTTGCTTATTCGTTGTATTGATTATGGACATCGATCGTGTAGTCAATGGTCGTCTGTTGGACTTTAGCAAGAATTCTCTTTTAAGCTTGACAAAAACATAACTCCATCAAAAAAATGTTGGAGAAATCATTCTTAAGCTTGGCTATCCGACCCATAGTGTCTACCTCTATTCTTCTATAATGGCCGGAGCAACAACACTTCCTTTACCCAGCCTTTGATGGATGGTATCACATCCACTCTTATGATGTCTGCACTCTGAAGACCGGCTAGAATGGGATATTATTTTAGGCGGTAGAGGAATATAAGTAGGAGGAGGAGCCCGTGAGGTGTCAGCCAGTGGAATTTCATCACGATGGTCAGGTTGCCTAGCTAGACCTTTGGGGGGAGTTGATCTGGATTTGAGCCGATGCCTTGATGCAGAATCGTGTGAGTAACGATCCCTATCGTAGCTGCCTCTGTCCCAATCATCTTTTTCGCAGTTGGAGCGATAGCTTGAATCATAACCTTGACCACTCCCTTGATGGTACGAGCTCTGCCGGAGGCATTGAACATGATATGATTTCTCTTCTAGGGATCGAAATGAATGCTTTCTCTTATCCATCAAACCTATAAAGCAAATGGTAATGAGTTAGATCAAATAGGTAAGGACACTGGTCAAGTGCTAATGTCGTATTGTGCACGTGTGTGTGTGTGTCCTAATGTCCCCTCGAAAGACTATGTACTGGAGCCTTACTCATGGGAGTAACCTCTCTCGCATCGGATGGAATAGTGCCCTTCTCAAAGCAGAATGGGGAATCGATGTCACCAATGCTAATGTACCAACGTCGAAAGAGCTGTACTCCATAAGGATAGACCCTAAACCGGCATACGTGATTTTTGAAGGAATTAATGGAGTCTTCTTTGCAATTATGACCGGTGGAGGCTGAGGGGAAGTCCACGTCTTTAAAATTTTCACAATCAATCCCTTTTTAGGAGCAGGCGATGGGTTGTCTCTGGGTGGTTCGGTCTGAGACACATGGCCCACTTCAATGTTACTCTGGCCGGCCTCACCACTCTCTCTAATAATCTTTCCTTCCTTGGAACCTTCATGTTCTAATTCTATGTTTTCTATGGCTTTGACCCCAAGACTTGGGACTGGAGGCAAATCAGGATCGATTTCGCCTCCTATGGGCGGATTGTTGTCATCACTATCACCATCATCGTCAATGTCAACAACTGGAACTTTGCCAAACTATGGCCTTCCTCTAATGAACTATGGGCAAGAAGGTTCTCATCTGTTAGTGAAGCTCTTATATACCTATTCCCAGCTGGGAATTCCATAAGAAACTCAACGGTATCCGAAAGTGATCCACCGTTGGGTCTCGTCGAATCATCTTCATAACATGAAAAGATAAATTAAGTATGCAGACTATAAAGCAAATGCATGAATGGTGTTCGAAATAAAACTTACATCAAATATCCATCTATGAGCGGATCCAGGTGGACAGCATACATAAAACCATTCTGCCTTAAAATAACTCAGCTTGTTCCAATCCTCGGTAACTATTCTGCAACCCCTCATCAGCTCCACGTAAACAAGAGATAGGTTTTCTTTGCAAATCTTAAAGCTATAGATGTATCATATTTCCTAATCGAAGGCACTCGATTCAAATGCTAAGAGAAGACCATATAAGTGCTAAGAAGAAAAGCGTAGCTATTTGGATGCAGTTGTGTGCGAACCAATCTCATAAAGTTTCGGACTTGAAGGACCAGAATGTCATCCAATGCAATTTCATGCTTATTGTATATCCTCCGAAGAGATCCTTCATTGGTTTTGGAGGGAACGAAATCAACTGGATCATTCAGTATTGTTAGTCATGTATTATCGATCAATAGTTGCTATGCACCGGAACGATGATGGCCAAATATACAGATATAGAATTGAAGTGCAGTAATCATAGTAGTAGTAATATAAATATGATATCAGCGGGAATAAATAGTAAAGTAATGCAAAAAGCAATCACATGAGAGTTTTTATACTGGTTTGAACTTCTAGTCCTACGTCCAATCCCAGACCCCTTTTGGAATTAACTAACAAACACACTCACTTCTCCGGAGGAATAGGCACCTATGCAGCAGAACAAGATTTCAGCATATGTACCCGAGCTACCGAACGGGACTTCAGCCTTTTCTTTTACAAAGAAATAACTTGACTATATATTGTGTCTTTAATACACTTAGTAGTCGAACTGGATTACAACTTCTATAACCTTTAAAATGATGTAGAAAGAAAGTACTGAGGTTAGAAAGTGAATTAGGGCCAGACTTGAATGTTGTGGAGTGAAAGAGTGCTGGTCTAAATTTTCTATTAGAATGAATTTGAAATTTAGAGTTTTTGGAAGCAAGATGAAAGTAATTTTAGAGCATATGATTGAATAGTTTCTTTTAGGATGGTGGAAGCTTATATAGGAGTGATAGAAGCCAATAAAAAGTTTCACTCCTTTACAAATTCGATTCAGAAGAGATGCATCCATTGAACGTTGAAGGGGGCTTGAAAAAGGACTTTACCTATTCGTTTTATAATGCTTATATAAAACCGTCTGGAGACCACCATTCAATAGCGGGCATTGCATGTTGCTAAGGAGCGTACGTTTCTTCTTGACGTCCTGGATTCAAGTCCCACCTCTGCCGCTTTTTCAATAATTTAGTTTTCGCTTTTCTGTAGATAATATGAAACTGCTCCTCAACCATTCAACAAGTGTGGATTTGGTGTAGTGGTAGGGATGCATGCTTCAATCTTTGGTCGACTGGGTTCAAAACTTGGTGTGATCATTTTTTGCAACTGTAACTAAGTAATAGCAATTTCAAATTGTTGGTAGCCTATTATTCTGAACGTTGCATAAAGTAGTTGGTTAGTGGGCTGAACTTCGTTGAGTGGACCAAGAATCGAATCCGCCCTTTGTCATTTCTTTTACCGTTTAGTTCTCATCCTTGCCATAGTTTTCAACACTAATTTTCTTTCCCCAACATGTAACTGTGAACCTGCTTTTGAAAAACTTTATTTGTAGTGTGGTTAGTTAAATGAAATCTTGTGGCTTGTCTTGGTTTTGCCTTTTTTCCAATAATTATTTTTCTATCCATTATATAATTCGATTTGTTTACGAATCCCACCGCTTGCACCATCATATAGTTACTTGACCTAAAAACACTCGATAAATATATTAGTAGCATTGTCATGTAGTTATCATCATCAAAACACTAAAATCACGTTTTCAACAAGTATTACTGCATTGTCAAGAGTATCTGGTGCTTGATCTTTGAGTCCCATTTATCGGTTCGATCGGATTTTCAGGAATCTGTTGCTCTACTTTGAGATTCTCAAGATTTTGTTGATCAACATGTGGAGTTTCTGGTTGCTGCCCTTGCTGGATAGGAGTTTTCTGCACCTGTGAAGTTGTGGCTGAGTTTGACTCTACGTTCAGATTCGATGAATTTGGAAGTTGATGTAGCTATGGCCTGAGCAGCTAGTTGTTCGAAATGTCTTTGGTCTATGATGCAGCGCAACCCACATTTTTCAAAGGCATAAGTCGTACATGACTTAAGGAAGTAGACATAAGTCGTCCACGACTTAAAGGAGCGCCACGAGATAACAAAGTAGCAGCGCGTGTTGAAGGTTTAAGTCGGCTACGACTTAAAGGGAATGTTTTGAGTCGTCCACGACTCAACTGGAAACCAGAGGGAGGAGTTATTTTGAGTTCACGACCTAACGAAGCAGCCATAAGTCGTCCACGACCTAACGAAGCTGAAGGAATAATTCGTTCACGACTTAACAAAAAGCAAGAAGAGGAAGCGAGTTACGACCTAGAAAAGTTAACTCGTAAGTCGCCGGGCTATAAGTCGCATGAAGATGACCGTTTCTTTAAGACACATACGAGTTACGACTCATGATAAGTCGTGAACAAAGATTAGCCGATGATTGCGCTAAGCCGCGAAAACTTGAACCGTCCGATGTGCTGAGCCATTCTATCTCTTAAGTCATGAAGAAGTTGTCTCGTAAGTCGTAAGTCGTGATGTTTGTGTTGTAATCTGATAAGTCGTAAACGACTTATGGTGAGTCGTCTGTTTGAGTCGTTACCTTTGAGTCATGTACTTTTGGCTCGTATGTGATAAGTCGGTGCCGACTTAGGTGTTGTACATTTTGGTTTGTTGTGTTGTAACTTCTATAAATAGGCCGGTGGTGCCATTTGTAATAGTTTAGTTGATTTGAATAAAAACTCTTGTTTTGTTAGCTTTGTGCTTTCGCCAAATTGGTAGTTGATTGTAATCTCCTATCTCCTCTTTCGGTTAATCGAGTGCGCTCGATTCAACGACTGCAGAAGCCGATTCACGGAATCTAGTGCGCTAGATCAACGTGCAAAGAGTCGCAGATCTTTAAACACGGTATAGTGCGCTATCAACGTGTTTGGGATAGCTAGAATTCGGTATCTTCGGATCAACGAATTTGGGCAATTCAGTATTCTTCATTCCATCGATCGCTACTTTCACAGAATCATCATTTTGTTATTTCCGCTGCTGCACCATTTGGTATCAGAGCTTGTTTTAGCCAATCATAGCTAAATCGAGTCTTGGAGCCAATCATCTTGAAGAATTTGAAGTCAAAGTGTAGGTTTGATCAAGGCCGAGAGCAACTAGTTGAAGTGTGTGCATACTTTTGAAGTTTGGAGTTCAGATCTATATCTTTTGGGAGAAGTTGTGTTCATCGTGTTCATCGTCGATTACAACAAAGTGGGAGGTTTTGATCCATATCAATTTGGATCGAAAGAAGAAAGGTGTTTGAATTTGGCCGTAGTTGTTTTGCGCGCCAAACCCATTTGATTTGAGTCGACCGCGAGTCAAGGAGAACCGGCGAGTCAAGTTAAGTCGCGAACCCCCTTCCGAGCTATTGAGCTTATGCGAGCTTGAGTTAGGTCGTGAGTGGGCCAAACCGAGCTAGGGTTGAAGATTTTGAAGTCTTGAAGTTTGAATTTGTTGAAGCATTTGTGAAGTTTCAAATCATGCCGCCGAGTAGAGCTAATCGCCATCAAAACATTGAAGCATTATATCGAAAGGAAGAGGCCGATGAGATGGAGCAAAGAATTAATGAAAACTTTAATGAAAAGCTTAATGAAGGGATTGGTCGGTTAGAGAAGATGATGTTGGAGATGAATCAAAATCAGAGACGGGTTTCACCTGAATCTAATCATGGGAGAAGCAAAGTTTTGCCACATTCAAATCGAGAGAGAAGCATCGATAGTAATCATAGAAGTATGGATCGAGATTCTTATAGAAATGTTGGTGATCGAAATGTAAGTGGTCGAGATCGGAGGGATGGAGATCGAAGGGATGTTGGTGGTAGACGTGATGGTAGTAGAGATGTTGGTGGTCAGGATCGACATCGATATACATCTGATTTTGAAGAGGAGTATGATGGTGGTAGTGTTCGAGGACAAGGACGAGGTCAAGGAAGAAATTACTCTGAATATGATCACAAGTGGGAATCGGGGATGAAAACTGAAATTCCTGAATTCAAGGGTGGTATGCAAGCTGAGGAGTTTTTAGATTGGGTGGTTAATGTTGAAGAAAATTTTGACTTCAAGGAAGTTCCAGAACATCATGGAGTGAAGTTGGTTGCTACAAGGTTGAGGGGTAGAGCTTTGGTGTGGTGGCAACAAACCAAACTTACACGTGAACGAATGGGGAAGTCAAAGGTTGAATCTTGGGAGAAGATGAAGAAATGGATGAAAGCAACGTTCTTACCTTATAATTATCAATCGCTTATGTATCAGAGGCTGCAAAACTTGAGGCAAGGAACGAAGTCAGTTAATGATTATGCAGATGAATTTTACCAACTCATTGCTTGAAATGATATTATGGAGACAGAAGAACAACTAACTACTAGATTCATTGGGGGATTGAGGATGCAGATCCAGGATATGGTGAATATGTTCGATCCAAGGTCTGTAGCGGAGGCACATCAGAAAGCGTTGGCTTGGGAGAAGCAGGGAAGGCGTGGAGGTGGTGTGTTTACAAATTCCAATAATCAAGTGAAGGGTGTTAGTGGAAGTTCTAATGTGTCTAAACCTATCAGTAAACCAGTGGTGAAGGAGGCTGAGAAGGCAAAGGTTAACAATGGTTTCAAATGTTACAATTGTCAGGAGTTGGGTCATAAAAGCAATGAGTGTCCAAAGCCAAAGAAGAGAACCATGGTTGCAGAAATTGAGGATGAGGATGTTGATGGAAATTATTCTAGTCCAGTTGAGGAGGATGAACAGGATATTGTGTCAGGAGATGAAGGTTGTAATCTAATGCTGAGGAGATCGTGTTTGACACCGAAACAGGAGGAAACTAGTTGGTTGAGGAGTAATATCTTTCAGTCAACATGCACCATACTGGGGAAGGTGTGTAAATTTGTGATTGACGCAGGAAGTTGTGACAATATCATTTCAACCAAGGCTGTAACAAAGTTGAAGTTGAAGACAGAGAAACATCTGAATCCATACAAGTTAGCATGGTTGAGAAAAGGAGGAGAGGTGAAAGTGGATAGACGAATTCGTGTTCCATTCTCTATTGGGAAGAAATACAAAGACGAGATCTGGTGTGATGTGGTAGAGATGGATGTTTGTCACTTACTTTTGGGAAGACCATGGCAATATGATCGAGCAGTCCAGCATGATGGTCGGACCAATAGTTACAGTTTTATGTTTGAAGGTACGAAGATTGTCTTAGTTCCAAAGAAACGACAACAAGAAGAAAGTAAGTTGGAAGAGATTGAAGAGCTTAAAACTTTGTTATCTTTGAAGGAGTTTGTTAAGGAAGTAGAAGAGGAGCCTGAAGTATTTTTATTGATCGGACGAGAGAGTCATGAGGTGGTGGAAATACCAGAAGAAGTAAAACCAGTACTGGAAGAGTTTGACGATGTATTCCCAGAGGAGTTGCCAATGGAGTTACCGCCGTTGAGGGACATTCAACATCAAATTGATCTTGTTCCGGGAGCTGTGTTACCTCATTGACCTCACTACAGAATGAGTTCGAAGGAGCATGAAGAGTTGCGAAGGCAGGTGGAAGAATTGCTTGAACAAGGGCGTGTGCAGGAGAGTTTAAGTCCTTGTGCTGTACCAGCTTTATTGGTACCCAAAAAGGATGGAAGGTGGAGGATGTGCACCGACAGTAGAGCATTGAATAAGATCACAGTGAGGTATAGATTTCCAATGCCAAGGTTGGATGATTTGCTAGATCAGTTGAGTGGGGCAACCATCTTTTCAAAGATTGATTTGAAGAGCGGATATCATCAAATTCGTATTAGACCAGGTGATGAGTGGAAGACTGCTTTTAAAACCAGGGAGGGTCTATACGAATGGTTGGTAATGCCATTTGGCTTATCAAATGCGCCGAGCACATTTATGCGAGTGATGAACCAGATTTTTAGACCATTCATTGGGAAGTTTGTGGTGGTGTATTTTGATGATATTCTGATATACAGTGGAAGCGCAGAAGAACTTTTACAACATCTGAAGGAAGTGTTAATGGTAATGCGACAAGAACAATTTTATGTTGCAACGAAGAAATGCGTGTTCATGATGCATAGTGTTTTATTCTTGGGATATATTATTTCGGGAGGAGGAATACAGGTTGATTAGAATAAAGTTGAAGCAGTCAGAAATTGGCCACAACCCAGAACGATAACCGATGTTAGAAGTTTCCGTGGTTTGGCATCATTCTACCGAAGGTTTATTCCACACTTCAGTAGCGTGATGGCACCAGTTACTGATTGTATGAAAGGGAAGCAATTTTCATGGACGGAGGAAGCTGGATTCGCTTTTGATAGAATCAAAGAACTTTTGACGACAACACCGATTCTAGTGTTATCGGATTTTCAGTTGTTGTTTGAATTACATACTGATGCATCGAAGGTTGGAATTGGAGGAGTATTAAGTCAGAAAGGACGTCCTATTGCATATTTCAGTGAGAAGCTTTCAGGAGCGAAGATGAGATATAGTACATATGATATGGAGTTTTATGCTATCGTGCAAGCCGTGAAACATTGGAGACATTATTTGTTTCATAAAGAATTTGTTTTGTATACTGATCATGAAGCACTGAAACATATGCAGGGACAGGACAAGATTGCAGCAAGGCATGCTTCATGGATTGCATACTTACAACAATTCACATTTGTAGTGAAGCATAAATCAGGAATTACAAATCGAGTTGCAGATGCATTGAGCCAGAAGAATCATTTGTTAACAACAGTGAAGGTCGAAGTGACAGGGTTTGATGTGCTACCAGAGTTATTTGTTGAAGATCCTTACTTTATGAAGTTTGTAGATAAAGTAAAGAAAGGAGAGACGGATGAGTTTGTGATGGTAGATGGTTTTCTATTCAAGGGAAATCGATTATGTATACCGGATTGCAGTTTACGGTTGAAGATTGTGAAGGAATTGCATGAAGAAGGTCATGTGGGAAGAGACCGTACATTACAGTTGATTTCACAATCTTATTTTTGGCCATCAATGAGGAAAGAAGTGGAGAGGTTTGTTGAGAGATGTCATATTTGTCAAGTTTCGAAAGGAACCGCTACAAATGCTGGATTATATATGCCGTTACCTGTACCAACTAAACCATGGGTTGATGTGAGTATGGACATTGTATTGGGATTGCCGAGAACACAGCGTGGTAATGATTCCATTTATGTGGTGGTTGATTGATTTTCGAAAATGGCACATTTTATTGCTTGTAAGAAGACGGCAGATGCTGTGCATGTTGAAAGGGACGCGGAAGATGATCTTAAGGCTATTTAACACTAGAGGGGGGTGAATAGTGTTTTAAGAATTTCTTTAAAACTTCTTTAATTTAAATTGATTTAACTAACTTAATGCAAATACACAATCACAGATCAAATCACAGAATCACAAACAGATGCAAATATAAATAAAAGCAAGTAAAGGAAAGAACACACCAGGAATTTTATACTGGTTCGGTGTTACCCTACATCCAGTCCCGCACAACTCGTACGGCTTTCTATTCAATAATAATCTAGATTACAATCCCTCGATTCCAAGGCGACGAGGTACACCCTCCAGATTCTCAGGTCTCTGGGTAGAACCACTTGATTCACAGGACACAAGTTCACCCGATCGATTTCCAAGGACACGATCACACCTTTATAACCCTAAACAAGTTTCTTTGATTACAAATGTATCTATAACTCTGATAAGCACTGAGATTCTTTGAAGAGAGTGGCAGAGAATCAAACTAGAGATATTCTGGTTTGATTCACTTAAGATTTCGGCAGAATATGGATAGGATGATTAGAAATTAAGATAAGAGAGTAAAGAGGAGAGAAAATAAAGAAAGTAGTTACTGGAAAACGTCCATAACAGTCTCTATTTATAGAGAATGAATGGATGTGTCCATTCAAAGAGATTTAAACGAATAGACACTTCTTTTGAAAACAACCTTTGCTATAACGGGAAGTATGTCGACATGACAAGTAAAGAGGATGTCGACATGGTCTAGTAAAAATGATGATTTGCTTTTCTTTGAAAATGATGATTTAAAACATATGCAACTTTATTCAAATGGACTCTATGTATTTGTATAAGGTATTTAGAAGTAGAAATACTTATGAATATATATATGTATATATACTAAAATATATTTAAAATCAAGGTAAATAAACTAAAGTAAATATAATATTAAAATAGATTTTGAGGCTAAAATATCAAGGACAATTTTGAAATCAAAATATAACAAAATAATAAATATGATTTTGAGGCTAAAACACTTTTTGAAATGTGAACGAAGGTTTTTCTTTTGAAAAGGAATATTTGAAAATCATTTTATAAAACAAGAGATAATTTTGAAAATCATTTTGAATCAAAATTAGTGGATAACAAAATAGGGCTACTATCCGTTCCACTAGATATTTCGTGAGTTCCATCTCACTAGGGTTCCATCCCTTTAACAAGAACGAAGTGGATTCCATTCCACGAGTAAATTGGATAAAAAAGAATGATAGTGCTTTCAAGGAGTTTTAACAAATATCTAACCTAACTATATTATTTGTCTTGAACTCTTGAATATCTTGAATCTCATGAGTCTTCAATCTTGAACTCTTGATCTTTGTCTTCTTTACTGTACAGTCTTCTTTTGTTGATACCTGCATATAGATTTCCTGCACATATATATTTTATAACACTTCTATAGTTGTTGTCATCAAAACCACTATCATATGGACTAACATTCTCCCCCTTTTTGATGATGACAACCTTTGTTTATAAAATATTTATATTCTCCTTATAACTCCCCCTAAATCTAATAACCCCCCCTTAATCTATGCCTAACTAACCTATTTTATACTTCTCCCCCTTTGTCATCAACAAAAAAAAATGACACTAACTCTAAACTATATAACTCCCCCTAAAACTTATCACTCTATGACGTGTGATTATAATGATAGTGTTATCATAAATAATAAACACTTAGATCTAAAACTAAAACTTAGTCCTAAACCACTAACTATAAAACTCCCCCTTAAACTTAATACTAGAACAAAGTATAGTAAATGAATTGTGAAAGATATTAACCTACTTATACTATAATTATTCAATAAATATGTATAAATATATTTCAGACAATATAATCAACACATACATCAAAACCAATCATGTCAGACAAGTCAAACAAATCAATCAATTCAAACAAGTTAAACAAGTCAATCAAGTCAATAAATTAAACAAGTCAATCAAGTCAAACAATTCAAACAAGTCAATCAAATCAATCAAATCAACCAAAAACTAATAATCCTATATTATAAGACAATACTACAAACTCCTCCTAAATAAGATACACTTGTTATGTATACATATATGCAATATGTAGTTTGTAAAGCATTATGAAGTGTATAACATATGCAATGTAGCATGAGATAATATGCAGAATGAAGTGCAACTTGTGATGCAAATGATTATGATATTTCATGCATTGTAATTTATGATGTAATATGCAATGAAATGTGATATGAAATAGGATGCATAATGATATGTAATAAATGATAATGAAGTAAAATAATTTGCACAATGATATGATGATATATATACTATGGTAAGAGATACTCAGACTATAAGGTAAACATGAGTGATAAATAATATCTAATTGGCAAGCATATATATATATATATATATATATATATATGTGTGTGTGTGTGTGTGTGTGTCTATATATGTATGTATTCATATATCAAACTATTTATTATACTTCAACCAAACAAAGGTAAAACACACCAATTACTAAACCTAAGTTAAGGAAACTAATGAATGGGATAGAAAGAGTTGTAAAGTAAGAGTTTAAAGGTAATAAATGGTATTAAAACTATAACATATTCATGAAAGGTAGTAATCAAACTCAATATCAAAATTAAATTGCTAAGAGATATGGACCTAAACTATATATATATATATATATATGATCAAATATAAAAATTAATAGCCTACTTAAATAATTATTTTAACTTGATTGTTTTTATTTTATTTTTATTTTTAAGAATCCAAACTTCCATGTTTATAAAATACTTAACTTACTAATTAAAACCTTTATATTAAATTTTTATTGACTAAAATATTTAGAAACATGTTTAAACATTTTTTTTTTAAAAAAATATCATAATGAAATATTAAAAACAACAAAGATTAAAAAACTAAAATAAACATATGTTATATTAATGCCTCTTTCATTTAAATTTTAATTAATTACTAAAGAATATCTAAACATTAATTTTAAATATTCTAATATAAGTTAGAAAATAATTTCTAAAAAAAATAGAGAAAAATTCTTAGTTTAAATATCGTTATTTTATAATTTAAAGTTTTAAGTAGAAGAGACAGCATTTACAGAATGCTATAAAAAGTTTTTGCATTAAAATATATATTCAAAGCATTATAAAACAGAAACTACGGTATTTACCAAATGCTGTGAAAAGTTTCAGAAATACTACAGTGTTTCAAAGCACAGAAATGCTATAAAAACGTATTTGCAGTGTAACAAATGCAAAGACAACATTTCAGAAATGCTATCTAAAGTTCTGGGCAAAAATGGTGATTTTTGGCCCAATTTTTATAGTAGTTAATATAATTAAAGTACAAATAATAATAATAATAATGAGAATACATGTGTAAAGATACTTGGCATTATGCATGTAAAAAATGCTTTTATTAAAATGTATGTCACTATCTACTTATATGATAAGTATCATGTGATGTGATGCAATCTTATTAATTGAAGAAATCTATAAGTAAAGCCTTATTCTAACAATCTAAATTCCTTTTACTAATTTCTTAAAAATATAAAATTAGTATCTTAAAAGAAATATAGTACGAGAAATAAAAACAACATTAGATAAGTTAAAACTACGAATGAAGGTATGCTTACTTTCTTAATATAGTTGTAATAAATTAGTTGTAAGATTTTATTAGAAAGAAAACACATTTTAAAAGACTTTTAAAACATTAGACTTGTATATTGATATTTATACTATGGTGTGTCAATATATGGACCAAAATATCAAAACTTATAAAAGTGATAAATTTCTATACCTAACTAAATGCATAGATATATATATTCCTAAATGCAACAATAAAGATGAAATAATAGTAAAGCGTACCAATTTTTGCATTCCATCTTTCTAACTTTGTCGTTCCTCCATTGTCGTGATCCACACATTTATATCTTTCCGAATTTGACGACGAAATCTGTTCTATTGCGACGGGCTTGTTTTTCTGATCAGCGCAGTATATTCATTTGCTGAATTTGAAGACCATATGAGAAAGATACAGATGATTTAGTAGATCGACTAACTTGGCGCCAAAACTTTGAATTCGAATTTTGAATGAATGGACACTTCAACCACTATAAATAAGCCCAACGGTCACCACTTTTCATAAAAATTCCTCCTCTTCATCTTCTTCCCGTTTTTCTATATACTATCAAACTTCTAGAAGGCATATCTCCTTCGTTTCTTAACGGAATTGGATGAAACCAGCGGCAAGTCGAAGAGGAAGGCAAGGGCTACGATCTAGTTATAGTTTGGTGTCGAATTTGGATGGTATTGTGATGCAACAGGCCGAACAGTAGAAGAAATGTTGAAGATCCCGTACACAGTTTTTCAGTTTTGGATAGCCAACTTCAAACTTTCATATCTCACTCAATTTTGATCGGAATTTGATGATCCACCCATCAAAATGACCACGAGAACAAGAACTACAATCTGAAAAGGAGTGGGAACAAAATATTCAAATCTCTGGATGAATTTTGAAGAATATCTTTGACGGATTTGCCTTCTTTTTCTCTTTGTTCACCAAAACTTCATTTGACCATAACTTGGTCATTTCTTGATGGATTCTCACGAAACCAGTGACATTGCGAAGCAGATAGAGAGAAGTATAGTATCAAATCAAGTTGTAGATGAGAACCCAAAGTTTTGAATTGATCTGGTACCCATTTCTTTGTCGATTTCCATTATATATCCATAACACTTCTCCTGCAAAACAAGATAACAATTTTTAAAGAATCAAGTGACTTTTCAAAATAACTAAATATAATTTTAAACAACAATATCATGATGATTCTGTGACATATTCAAATGAAAACAGTGTTAATAATTTTATAAAAAAAATTGCCATTTTAAAAATTTTCAAAATTCAGATTATGAAACTTTTGAAAACCTTGCTCTGATACCAAATGAAAGGGACGCGGAAGATGATCTTAAGGCTATTTAACACTAGAGAGGGGGTGAATAGTGTTTTAAGAATTTCTTTAAAACTTCTTTAATTTAAATTGATTTAACTAACTTAATGCAAATACACAATCACAGATCAAATCACAGAATCACAAACAGATGCAAATATAAATAAAAAGCAAGTAAAGGAAAGAACACACCAGGAATTTTATACTGGTTCGGTGTTACCCTACATCCAGTCCCGCACAACTCGTACGGCTTTCTATTCAATAATAATCTAGATTACAATCCCTCAATTCCAAGGCGACGAGGTACACCCTCCAGATTCTCAGGTCTCTGGGTAGAACCACTTGATTCACAGGACACAAGTTCACCCGATCGATTTCCAAGGACACGATCACACCTTTATAACCCTAAACAAGTTTCTTTGATTACAAATGTATCTATAACTCTGATAAGCACTGAGATTCTTTGAAGAGAGTGGCAGAGAATCAAACTAGAGATATTCTGGTTTGATTCACTTAAGATTTCGGCAGAATATGGATAGGATGATTAGAAATTAAGATAAGAGAGTAAAGAGGAGAGAAAATAAAGAAAGTAGTTACTGGAAAACGTCCATAACAGTCTCTATTTATAGAGAATGAATGGATGTGTCCATTCAAAGAGATTTAAACGAATAGACACTTCTTTTGAAAACAACCTTCGCTATAACGGGAAGTATGTCGACATGACAAGTAAAGAGGATGTCGACATGGTCTAGTAAAAATGATGATTTGCTTTTCTTTGAAAATGATGATTTAAAACATATGCAACTTTATTCAAATGGACTCTATGTATTTGTATAAGGTATTTAGAAGTAGAAATACTTATGAATATATATATGTATATATACTAAAATATATTTAAAATCAAGGTAAATAAACTAAAGTAAATATAATATTAAAATAGATTTTGAGGCTAAAATATCAAGGACAATTTTGAAATCAAAATATAACAAAATAATAAATATGATTTTGAGGCTAAAACACTTTTTGAAATGTGAACGAAGGTTTTTCTTTTGAAAAGGAATATTTGAAAATCATTTTATAAAACAAGAGATAATTTTGAAAATCATTTTGAATCAAAATTAGTGGATAACAAAATAGGGCTACTATCCGTTCCACTAGATATTTCGTGAGTTCCATCTCACTAGGGTTCCATCCCTTTAACAAGAACGAAGTGGATTCCATTCCATGAGTAAATTGGATAAAAAAGAATGATAGTGCTTTCAAGGAGTTTTAACAAATATCTAACCTAACTATATTATTTGTCTTGAACTCTTGAATATCTTGAATCTCATGAGTCTTCAATCTTGAACTCTTGATCTTTGTCTTCTTTACTGTACAGTCTTCTTTTGTTGATACCTGCATATAGATTTCCTGCACATATATATTTTATAACACTTCTATAGTTGTTGTCATCAAAACCACTATCCTATGGACTAACACATGTTGCTCAGTTATTTTTCAAAGAAATCTACCGACTTCATGGATTGCCAGAATCTATTGTGTCGGATAGGGATACTCGTTTTCTGAGTCATTTTTGGCTAAGTTTGTGGAAGATGGTCGGAACGAAACTGAATTTTAGTGGTGCATACCATCCACAAACTGATGGACAAACGGAGGTAGTTAACAGATCGCTGGGGAATTTATTGCGATGTTTGGTGAAAGATAATCTGAAAAGTTGGGATATGAAGTTATGCCAGGCAGAGTTTGCTCATAATCATGCGATAAACCGTAGCACAGGTTTCAGTCCATTCCAGATTGTATATTCAAGTTTGCCAAAGGGACCGTTGGACTTAACGGTAATACCACAACCAAAGGGGAAGGTTAAACGAGCTATTGATTTTGTTGATGGGTTGACTGAATGTCATAAAATCGTTCAGGAACGATTGGAGAAGGCAAATGACAAGTATAAACGATCTGCAAATCTAAAGCGAAGAAATGTTGAGTTTAATGAAGGAGATATGGTGTATGCTGTGTTAACAAAAGATCGTTTTCCAGTGGGCGCTTATAACAAATTGAAAGCCAGGAAAAATGGTCCTGTAGAAGTCGTGAAACGGATTAATAATAATGCTTATAAGTTGAAATTGCCGGAGGATGTGCACACTTCTGACGTATTCAATGTTAAGCATCTCGTACCATATTATGGAGATGAACGATCCAATGTGGAGGAATTTACATATTCGAGGACGAATTTTTCTCGGCCTGGGGAGGATGATGCAGCGCAACCCACATTTTTCAAAGGCATAAGTCGTACACGACTTAAGGAAGTAGACATAAGTCGTCCACGACTTAAAGGAGCGCCACGAGATAACAAAGTAGCAGCGCGTGTTGAAGGTTTAAGTCGGCTACGACTTAAAGGGAATGTTTTGAGTCGTCCACGACTCAACTGGAAACCAGAGGGAGGAGTTATTTTGAGTTCACGACCTAACGAAGCGGCCATAAGTCGTCCACGACTTAACGAAGCTGAAGGAATAAGTCGTTCACGACTTAACAAAAAGCAAGAAGAGGAAGCGAGTTACGACCTAGAAAAGTTAACTCGTATGTCGCCGGGCTATAAGTCGCATGAAGATGACCGTTTCTTTAAGACACATGCGAGTTACGACTCATGATAAGTCGTGAACAAAGATTAGCCGATGATTGCGCTAAGCCACGAAAACTTGAACCGTCCGATGTGCTGAGCCGTTCTATCTCTTAAGTCGTGAAGAAGTTGTCTGGTAAGTCGTAAGTCGTGATGTTTGTGTTGTAATCTGATAAGTCGTAAACGACTTATGGTGAGTCGTCTGTTTGAGTCGTTACTTTTGAGTCGTGTACTTTTGGGTCGTATGTGATAAGTCGGTGCCGACTTAGGTGTTGTACATTTTGGTTTGTTGTGTTGTAACTTCTATAAATAGGTCGATGGTGCCATTTGTAATAGTTTAGTTGATTTGAATAAAAACTCTTGTTTTGTTAGCTTTGTGCTTTCGCCAAATTGGTAGTTGAGTGTAATCTCCTATCTCCTCTTTCGGTTAATCGAGTGCACTCGATTCAATGACTGCAGAAGCCGATTCACGGAATCTAGTGCGCTAGATCAACGTGCGAAGAGTCGCAGATCTTTAAACACGGTATAGTGCACTATCAACGTGTTTGGGATAGCTAGAATTCGGTATCTTCGGATCAACGAATTTGGGCAATTCAGTATTCTTCATTCCATCGATCGCTACTTTCACATAATCATCATTTTTTTATTTCCGCTACTGCACCAGTCTATTTCTATAAAAAAACTCAATATATAATCAATAGTAGAAGATTAAGTACAAATCGTACCGCCTATACTAAAGTGGATTCTACTGCAGTGTTGTGCAATGTATTACAGTTTAGATTTCCGATATTAATTAGTTGTTTGACTTGACAGTTCATCGTTAAAAGTCTGGGCATCACTCGATGTGACCGTCATCGCTGACTATCCTAATTAGCTTTATGCTGTTGGCCATACTTTGGAGTTGTTTCAAGATGGAAGAGGAATTCATCATGAATTGGCAAGGCAATGTTTGATAGCAAACTTGGAACAAGGGCACAATTTGCTTAAGTACGGGAGTCCCACTGACCCCCATAACCAAAGGAATTTTTCCCTTTCCTCCTCCATCTCCGTTGACTCCAGAATTGTGGCAGCCAATATCCATCCTCATCCATGTCCACTCTCCCGCACCTACACATCCATGTTCAAGTCAATTGTTCGCCTGCCTGATGCCGTGCAATTTGGAGTTAAAAGAGGAATTCAGTATGTTCTCGGAAACTAGGGATCGGTGGAGGTGTGGATCGATTCGAATCTGAGAGGCGGATAAAGTTTGATGGTGGCGGTGATGTTAGGTAGAGAAAGTCGATGGTGGTTGAAGGAAAAGATGGAGGCAGGGTATGATTTGGGAGCGAGGAAGCATAAATGGCAGGAGTTGAAGGAATTTGGGCCGGTGGAAATAATTGAGCAAGTGAAAAAAGAAAGAAAGGAGATAGACTTCTATAACCTCTCAAGCCCATAGCTGGCCATAACTTGGAGATTGTACTAACTACGGAGTTGGTACCACCTCCCAAATTTGGGATCGGTACCGAGTCCCAAATGTCAAAAAAAACATGCAAACATATATGTTCGTATATATGCGGAGTTGTGTTAATGCATGTATGTATGATTGACCATGTACATGTACTCCCCTAACTCAAGAACGTGCATGTGGGCATGTGTACAAGTAAATATCTGATGCTTGATGACTAAAATTAAAGGAAAATCATATTTATACCTGGGGAACTCATAGAAGGGATTGGTTCAAAATCACCGAACTTGGAATAACAGATCATGAGATCACGTTCCAAATTTATAATCCCACATGTTGATGAAACGTCACGATGGATCACTATGGACATGACAATTCATGGAATCGGTTCACGAAAGGATAACGACCATTCAAAGCACAGAGTGAAGTTCTTCAAAGGAATCTGAACTTGTCTCGGTTCAAAGCACATCACATTGGAAACAAGATGTACTTTTGAGGGCAAGTGTTATCCTACCTTCTAAATTGGCAGAATCTGGATAGACTGGACGGATAGAACTTAGCGTTATCAAGGCGGAAAGCCCGAAGAGAAAAGGCCAGGAGTCTAGAAACCAAGCATAGATAGAGTCACAAAGTCAAAGCCAAAACCATTAGAAACAACAAGGCAATGGGATACCCCAAGTTGGGGATTAGTATCGACTCTCGCTTGGGTATCGGTACCGATTCCCAAATAAGACTTGGGTGGAACCCATCTTCTGCCTACATGCATATCTTGGTGCCAATAGCCTATTTTCAAAGTTGGTTTTCCAATTCAATGCAATTTTCTATCGATCTCCATGAACATGTGAAACTACAACTTTGTTCTTCCACAACTCCATCATTTAGGCTCAAAAACAAGCTAGTAATGGTGTCAACAGCTATGTATTCTTGAAGCTAACTACAAAATGATCTAAAGCAAGAAGTCGAAGACACCAAAAATGGTGAACATGGGGATTGGTACCGACTTCCACTTGGGAATCGGTACTAACTCCTAGACATTGCTGAGGCAGCGCCTATTATTTGGGAGAATTGGTCAAATTCGTGTACAACGGCTTGGAGATATTTTGAATGAGATTTTAGGCTCCATACCTCTATAAATAGGAAAGTAGGGATCATTTTTCAAGAAATTTTTTGGTTCTAGCTCTGGTATTTCATATATTCTTGTATTTCCAAAATTCTAAGTGTTGGAGTTGTATCGAGTCTCAAGATCTTCTGCCCCCAAGTCATAAATCAGTAATAAAATATTAAAGTGGACGTAGGCCAAGCTTTGCCGAACCACTATAAAAGATTGTGTCTTGTTATTTCCTTGTTTTCATTTATATTTCTTCGTATTTTATTCTCTTTTATAACTTCTAGGTGTTTGTGACATTTTTTGTTTAAACACACACACACATATATTTCTTATCTCTACCTCTTTTGTATGTATTTGTTTTCATGTAAGGTAGAAAGTCTTGAGGGAAGTATTGAGGTAGTTAGTCCGATGAGTAGTGTCGGAATTAAAGATGATGAATTAACGTCTATGTGGCTTAAATATGAATGATGTGATCCAGTAGTGATCATAGTTGCACAACAGAAATCGATAAATAGCTTTCCGCTGAAGGCATTTTTTTGCTTTTTTGAAAATGTGTGTATTATTGTGTTGATTCTTGTTTGATTTTATGAATGATGTGTGATAATTTCTATTGTTGTTGATGATTGATGAATTGGATGTATATATGGATTTTAAAGACAAATATTTTGTTCAAACAAGTAAATAATTGAGAAAAAAATGAAATTTATTTTATAAGATGATTGAAAATGTTTTAACAGATTGTTTTGGTGTTAATTTTTCCGTTGAGTGCTTTAATAATTCTGGTCGATGCGTTTGGTCAACGTTATCGATAGGAATTCCTAAACACTAGGACTAGACATTTCAACACAATAGTTTGAAAAGAATAATATATTTGAAAAAGAAAAAAATATTTTGAAAAATATATGCAATGTTTGGGAAAAATGAAGAATTACTATTTCGAGAAAATAAAATATACAAAATATATTTTGAGATGAAAAAAAGTGTGCCTTGTTGATAATTTAAAATGGAGTATTTTATTTACAAGCTCAAAGTTCTATTCGAAATATACATACGTGAAGATGTATTATGAGTTAAACTCTTATCTACTTAATATATGTTAAATGCTTTCTTGCTTTGCAATGACATGAGAAAGGATTGAAACCCATTTGAAGTGATTGGTTAAAAATAAATAATAAATAAATATAAGCGTGTAAGGTTTGTGACTGTAAGGAAAAGAAAAATCATTCCAACTAATTGAAGCTTTTAAGGCCCTATACGGATTTTTCAATGCTATAGGTTTAACACATGAAACAACTTATCTTAAATGTGTCAACATTTGTAATGTAATCCTCTTTAAGTGATACTATGATCATTTTGAAACTAATAAAATGTTTTAAAGAATGAAAAATTATTGTTTTGATAGAAATATATAATTTGAGGAAAAGTGTAGTTAATACTTTGGAAAAAAGGCTTGGAAAGAAATTATAGTAAATATTTTGATAAGAGAAGTATTATTTTATGACGGTGATTTAGTAAAGTATGTGATGTGAAAATAGTATAATATTACAAACTATTTTGACTTGAGCGTGTGTGCGCATGCGTGTGTGTGTGTAAATGAGTGTATATGAGTAGGAGTGCTATTGTAGTGAAGTAATGAAATTATAATGATCCAAATAAATGAAATGAATTGAATAGAAAAGTTATTTATTATTTCGGAAGGATAAAAAAGTGAAAGAAGAGAATGTAGGTTTTACTAATATAATCATAACTTGTGATGGAGTGATCCATTTTTGTCGATTTTTCTTCGTTGGTTAGGAAACTGCATAAGTAACAACTATATTATTTATCACTTTGCAAAATTTTGTAATTTGTGAAGATTTAAACTTAAGTTAATAAAAGTGACGTTCGTTGTCCCGTAATATAAAATTATACAAAACTGAGCTGAACTCATTTGCCGATAACTATTTGAATAGTTTGTCTGATTTCGATGATCTTACTCATTCTGGAAAGCTTAGAACATAAGTAACAACTTGTGTTTAGAGAGTTTTATGAAATTTTGATGTTTTCTAGGTGAAAAATGCATTTAATATGGTGGGCCTGTGTATTTTTTTGAAATTTTAGGCTAGTTCTCTTTAGTATGTTCCCCGTAACTTGAGTTATAATCTATATTTTTGCAGTCTGAGACTTTTTTTGGAAATTTATATCACTATTCAATATTTTATTCTTTGAAACCATTATCAAATTTTTTATTTTTGACCTTTAAAACCCTATTGGAAGGTGGGTTAAACGTGAATGTGATGTTGTTTTTATTGTAAATTAATGTGTACTAGTTATAACTTTTCATTTGTGACTAATGCTCAAACTAAGTTAAGTATAGGTGATTTTGAAGCTTATTTGGATTAGTTTGTAGCAATAGCTTTCTTTTGCTCATGTAAATGAGAAATAGCTTGCTAAAATGCTAATTAAATGGTACATTTTTACGGTATATCGATATACATTGTGATATTATATTGTTTCCCTATGTTTCGAAATGCCCCTTATTGGGATACCTCTTTGGAGATGTATATCATCTAATTATATTGTGTTTTGATTTTTCGGAATGCTCTCTGTAAAAAGGACACCATGCCGAATTTTTTTGAAAAATCGGATATTTGGAAAATTTTCACAATTTTTTTATTGTATTTGAAAAACATAAAGTTGTGAATTGAATCTTTTTAAATCATAGCATATGATAAGAAAATTAGAGAAAGAGTCACATAGAGGATTGAGTAGTTGAGTTTGATAGATGAGTGTAGGATATGATGAAATTCAGAGTATGAGTTGTGTTTGACGTCACCCTATTAGAAATTGCGAAGACGCAATTTTGTTAAAGGGGAAGTCTATAATAACCCTACTTTCTACACTGTATAAATAAATAAATTTAATTAAATTTAAATTGTTTGAACTTAATATTTGATAATTACTATTTTGAAAGTGAATATTTATTTTATTTAAATTCTAGTTAATAAAAGATTTTGATTTAATAGATTGAATTCTTTTCAAATAATTTATTGAAATCGAATAAAGTGTTTTAAATAAAAGCGACTGAATTTGATTTACGATAATTAATATTTTAAAAACAAATTTTTATTTAATTAAATTATATTTAATAAAGGATTTTAGTGATACTAATTGAATTGAATAAAATTGCCCAATTATTGAAACACAATCCATTGAATGAGATGTGAATCAACTCATATTGGATAGAAACTTATTTCAAGGATTAAATTTTTTAATTCAAATACAAAGAAGTGTTAATTAAAGTAAGAATTGGACCCAAAGTAAATAAAAGTCCAAGCACAAATTTTTTTATTCTCTCCCTGCTTCTGGAATACTCTACCCACTTCCTCACATGAGCCAAAATTAAACTCGTTCATCCCTAATATGATTTTGCCCTAAAAACTGGAAAGCACACATTAGAAAAAGATGAATTGCGACTCTAACGAGCAATGTGAAGGGGCAATGCATTGACGAGGATGCAGGCCAGGGTAGTTAGGTAACACACGTGCGTGCTGTCGTGAGTGAAGCGCATGACTTGAGGTTGCGACTGGGTCAAAGGAGATGAAGGGCAAAGGAGGCGCGACCGGATGCAGTTGATGACGGAGGTCAGTGGGTGACAGGTGGGTGACGATTAGTTTTATGTGATGCTGCAAAAATTGAGATGATGTCGACTTTGGGGCTGAGCACGACGGTTGGTGGTTAGCGCAATATTAGACTTTGAGCGATGATTTCTTATGGCATTCTAGGCATTGGGTTGAGATGAAATTCGCTTTGATTGCATTGTTTCGGTGAGTTCTAAACTCACACATCTATATTTATATCCACTTGCATACACACACACACACAGATATATATATGCAGGTATTTATGTATATATATATGTACATATACAATCCTGATTATTTATTGAATTGCTTGGTTGGATTGATTGTTCGATATGATGTGAATTTGGATTTGATGTTGGGACTTGTGTAAGATGGATTGTCCAAAATGCAAAGGAGATGTTGTTCGATTGCATTTTGATTTGATTATACCATTTATATGTTGTTTGCATTGTACAAATGGCCAGAATTCAATGGAATTTGACCCGACCATTTGATAAATTTGTCTAATTGATTGTTAGATGATTTTGGAGGATTTCGCTCCATAATTTGTGTTTTGGACGTACAAATGATTTTCTGGTGTTTGGATATTTTTGTAAGCTTTAATAAGTTATTTTTTGGTGTTTTAAAATTAGATTAAAGTATATTTATAAATAAATAAATGTTTATTTAAAAATAAATTAAGTGATTTATTTTAATATATTGGAATGTGTGGAATTTTTTTTATAAGTATAAATTAAGGGTCTTAATAATATTTTCCAGAAAGGGAATTTCTTTTGTAAAGCGAATATTTAATAGAAAAGATTAAAAATATTTCAGAAGTGGATTTTGAATTACAAAAATCTGTTTTTAAGACTGTTGAAATTTATTCCTCTTTTTATATGTTTAGTGGTTCTGAATTGGTTTATTTGATTTAATGTGATAAAAAGGATTCAAGGTATATTTTTGAAAGGGGATTTTTTTAAATACAATCTATTTTGAAAGTAAATTAAAGTGTGAAATATTTAAATGGATTTGGAAGTTTTGAATAATAATCTCCTTTCATATCTTGTTTGAATTGAAATGATTTATATTGATGATTTTGTGATCTGATTCTATATAATAAGGATATTGAATAAACAGATTAATAGTACCGTCGGGATGTGCATTGGGTATTACTTTTCCGGTAATTCTATTGACTCATATTATAAAATATTTATTTTTTGATGATTATAGCTTACTAGCTTTTAATAAATGTTCGAGTAATACTGAGTGGTATGGGACACTTAAGTAATACTTGTTCGATTACTATTAGTGAGTAGATGTCACTTATATTCTAAAGATGGGTCAGGAATTTGTGATACCGTATAGAGATGACTCCTTAGAACTTAGTAGTCGAGTGTTTTATTGCTCTCTAAGGGCTACAAGTTGGAGATAAGTTGGAATTTACAAATTATTCCACTTAGGACTTACTAGTTGAATGATTTTATTATTTACTCTTAGGGCTAGTAGTAGAAGAATTGTTATGTAGTATGCTCTCATTTGGACGTATGAAGTCGAGAGTACTTATTACTATTACTTTCATTAGGGCCCATGTAGTTGAGATTATATTTTGTTGCATCCTATAAGGACTAACTAGTCGAGTATCTTTATCTACTCTTATGTCAAGTAGTCGAGGATTTGTTATGTTAATATACTCTCATCAGTACTCATGTAGTCGAGAGAAGTTATTTTCATTTCCAACGGGACTCCTAGAGTCGAGAGCACTAGTTAGTACTCTCATTTGGACTTATATAGTCAAGAGTATTTATTTGGAATCTACCCCATAGGGTTCACGCCACTATGGAGAACACGTGAATTAGACCCACCAGATAGGTTAGTAACCCATCCCAGCAGTCTTGATTATGGGATCATACCCTGGATCCGTAATGTGACCTTGTTGAGTTGTAGGCTGATAGGTATTTCTCTCATTAGAGCCATTGCTTTGACTTCACTTAAGGACCAAAAGTCCGTTAACAAGGGCAAGTAGGAATCGTGGCCAATGCTCGACGTAGTCCGGCAGCGTGTTTATGACATGCAATGAATATGAGTGTTACGATTCTGGGAATAACTTAGGGGCTGTAAGAAATGGGTTGCAGTTATTACCGTGTCCTAGAGTAGTGTCGAGGTACGTCACTCTCCCATCCAGATGACTTAGTTATATCCATTATATTTGAGATATTTGATATTATCACCTCACTAGAGACGAAGATTGTTTGACATTAGAGACTGGCTGTGTGTCGATCTGTCATTTGAGATATCCTAAAACGAGACAACTTTGTGTTGTCTATTTATGACATTAGAGACATGCTGTGAGCTTGTCAGTTATCCTCTCATAAAAAGCTTATGGCAGAGAGATCTCCTTTTTATATGATTTGTTGTTTCTATCTTATAGGACCATTCAGTCGAGAATTTCAACTCTCTAAGGGATGGGTCGAGATATATGATTTTATACACTGGTATTTGAATGACTTTGATATTGATTACAGATTGTATTTCTTGATATCTCTAAGGGCCTAATAGTCGGAAGTCATCACTTTCATTAGTACTATAGGTCGATATAATTATTTGGATTGTTTTTGATATTTTTGTATTGACTGTGATTAATCTGGGATTTGTATTTCAAGCTGTTTATCAGTAAATTTTCTATCGGTTTAGAAAACCGTTGATAAATTTCAAATTAAAATTTACCGCAAGCGCAGGGCGTACAATTTTAGTACGTGGCGATTATGGGTCGATCCGTAGGGAATTTTTAAGATTTTAAAATTTTCAATTCAATCAAATTAGACCAAAGTGAGAGGAAATTGTTAACTATAAAAAAAGAAGCTAAAGCTATAATTGAAATGTGATTTAAAAAACTATTAGACTAGAGAACAATTTAGAGGCAAATCCACTCTCATATTTTTGTAAATCAACAAACAAATAATTTATGATCTCTAACTTTGATATTAAGTGAAATAATTGTTGTATTTATCATAAGTATGGTTTGTTTACGTTATTAATTAACATAACTCAAACCATCAAACTATAATACAACAAATAAACCACTTATCGATACTCATGAAAATGAAGCCAAATCAAAAGCTATTTTAAATATGATCTATTTACTATTGTAACTAGTAATATAGATCATCAAATTTTATTTTTACTTTCATTTCAAAATCAAAAATTAATTAGCAAATAATGATGTAAATTGTGTTTATGTTGAATAAGAATAGCTCATTTGCATAGGCAATATAAGCTATCAAACCCACTTGTATAAACATACATCAAAATTCACTTTCATGAAGCACAAGCTAAAGAGATCATAAATCATAAAATGTTGAAATTACATAATATTTGAGAGCTTCATTACCCCTAAATTGAAGGGGTTTAGCTACTCATTTGTGGAATCAAATCAACACATGTAAGTTTCAACATTGAAAATGACAAAAAGTGGAGAATAAACAAAGAAAAAGAAGATTAACTACTAGAAGGAAATTAATTAGACAAGTGCATAAATGTAAATCTAAGCTATGAACATAAAAAGAAAGAGAGCACAGAAATAAACATTAACAATAAAACAAAGAAAAGCATGTAGTAAAGAGAGGAGAAAGAGGCTTGGAAGCCATTTTTATTTCACTTTGATTTTTGTTTACAACTTGCTAATTTCCTAAGCAAATATATGAGAGAGTAGAATATATTTACATGTACATAAGAGGGCTATTTATACATGCATAAAACCTTAATTCAATATTTAGGGAGCTTTCCAAATTGCCCTTTAGGAAGTGTGGCCACCAAGTAACCATTAGCCACTAATTAATCCCTCATTAAATGTGCATGAAGCTTTAACCTCCACTTAGTTGTCCATTAGCTTCTAATTGTAGATTTAGGCAAGTGGGTGGGGTCCTCCATGATCTTGGACTTGACTTATTTCCTTCTTCTTTCCTTTGTATTCATTTGTGCATGCATATATCTTCATGAATCGCTCTTCCATATGCATCAAAATTTCCTATAAAAATCATAAAAAATGTCCAAGTAAAAATTCTCAAATTGACACATGCTCAAAAATAACCATTTTACCCCTGAATGAAGATGAATATATGATGATTTGAAAATATTTGAATTTTGGTTTTAAACATGTTAAAATGCCCAAATATGATATTTATTTAAATAAAAAGAGTTAAAATATGGATGTAAATATATGCACATTTACGTGCACATCAAATAGTCCCACACTTATCTTTTTATTCGTCCTCGAATAAAGGAAAACTAAGATAAATCTGTTTTTGTGGGGAGGATGATTGCATTGAGTATATGCAACAAGCCGTTAAAACTTTGGGTATCCCCAGTAGGACGAGTGTTATCTCATGAGGGTTTTCAGCGGATACTACCCACAAAATTCGAATGAAAAGTGAAAATATTTATAAATGCAAGATTTATTTACAATGAGATGAATGCGAGTTTTTGAAAATATTTACAATGAAGGATTTACTTTTAAATTGGCACAAATAAGTTAAATACAAGTTTTGGTCATTAACTTCAAAATTTAAGTCATTTACTTGTCCAAATTTCCAATAAAAATCAAGTTGTCATAACAGATAGACCATAGTTTGTCTAGTTGTTTTGGTTGATAACACAATGTAATTATAAAATGGATCCTCAGTTGATTATCAAAGTTTGTCAAAGTGGAATTCTCATTTCTTTTCAATAACAAGTCAAATCAAACAAGTTAAAATGATGCTTGGATTTCAATTGCTTACTCTCTCTTATTTGAAAATTTTATTAACAATATTTACATATGCCTAACTTAGGTAAACCGAGGCCAGATATATTACCCATGCACTGCCTTGCGGACTGATGTGAGGGTAATACAGAGCGTGGTGAGTGAACACACAAGTGTGAACACTTATCGACTATAGGCATTATTAAAAATTATTTTTATACACATACACCTAACTCAGATAAACTGAGGCCAGATATACCGATTGTGCACTGCCTTTCGGGCTTACGTGAGAAGGGTACAGAGCATGGCGTGTGAATACACGAGTGTGAATACATGACTCTAGGTGTTAAAAATATATATACATATATACAAAAAAAAATTCTTTTGTTTTTTTAGAAAGAGAGAGTTTTGCAAAATCATCTTAGCACCATTTAACTTAGAAGATAAAAATGTTATATCGTTTACTTTAAATTTACCACTTTTTTTTAAACAAAGATTTTCATTTAAAATATATTTCATAATTAACACATATGATTCTTCCTATATACTAGTTAAACCATTGTTATTTGTAATCAAACTTTATTTTTATTTTTGTTAAGATAAATAAATTTTCAAAAATATCAATTTATTGACCAAAACTTATACTTATCCCATAGTGTTTCTTCAAAAATAAATAAAAATGCTAAAAAGAAAATGTTTTTTAGATTTAGAAATTTTGGGATTTTTTTGTAGTTAAAAGAAAATGAAAATTCAAAAATACCATAAAACTTAAAAAAAAATTGAAAATGAGACTCCCCTCCACACTTAATTTTGACTGTGTCCTTAGTCAATGCATGATATAATAAGTGTAACGGGGAAAACTATGTACATATTTACAAAAGAGGATTAACATTCTTACTAGACGTAGCTTGGCTCATGAAGGATCATGAGCTCCTCCTCTTGGTTGAAAGGTTTCAAAAGATGACCGTTGACTTTGAAAATCGATCCATCCCTGGGGTGTGGAAAAACAGTTCGTACCACAAATGGTCCGGTCCATCTTGATTTAAGTTTCCCAAGGAATCAATGAAGTCTCGAATCATATAAAATAACTTTATTGTTAGACTAAATCGTTTTCCATAGGATTGACTTATCATGCAAAACTTTTGTTCTTTCTTTGTAAATTTTCTCGTTCTCATACGCGTCGTTCCTAAGTTCTTCTAGTTCGTTGAGTTGTAGTTTTTGGTTTTCTCCAGCTTTTTCAAGATCAAAGTTTAAGTTCTTTATTGCCCACAATGCTTTGTGTTCGATTTCAACGGGTAAATGGCAAGCTTTACCGTAAACTAAACGAAATGGGGACATCCCAAAGTTAGTTTTAAAAGTAGTACGGTAAGCCCAAAGCACGTCGGTAAATTATTGAGACCAATCTTTTCGATTTTTCTTGACCCGTTTCTCCCAAATTTGTTTTAATTGACGATTTGAAACTTCAACTTGCCCACAGGTTTGAGGATGATATGGAGTGGATAGCTTGTGGGTTATAGAGTATTTCTTCATTAAAGTTTCAAAAGAACGGTTACAAAAATGGGTTTCGTTATCACTGATTATTGTGCGAGGTGTGCCGAACCTCGAAAAGATGTTTTCTTTGAGAAATTTCACAACAATTCTATGGTCGTTGGTTTTGCAAGGAACGGCTTCGACCCATTTTGAGACGTAATCAACAGTGAGAATGATATACAAGTTTCCAAAAGAATTGGGAAAAGGTCCCATAAAGTCGATACCCCAAACATCAAAGATTTCGATCGTAAGAATGGGGTTTAGAGGCATCATATTTCGTCAAGAAATTCGTCCAATCATTTGACATTGATCGCAAGTTTTGCAAAATTCGAATGAGTCATTGAAAAGAGAGGGCTAATAGAAACCACATTGAAGTACTTTTTCCGCAGTTTTCCGAGGACCGAAATGTCCACCGCACGCTTGATCGTGGAAAAACGAAAGAACACTCCTGATCTCATTATCCGAAATGCAACGTCGGATGATTAGGTCGGGACAATATTTGAACAAGTATGGATCATCCCAATAGAAATATTTCACTTAGGACATGAATTTGCATTTGTCCTATTTGGACCAAGATGAGGAAGTTTCTTTAGTGACTAAGTAGTTTACTATATCAGCATACCAGGGATCGATAGAAATTGAAAGAAGTTGTTCATCAGGGAAGTTTTCATTGATTGGCAAAGAAGATGGTGCGTTCGGAAGACGAGACAAGTGATCGGCTATGACGTTATCAGATCCTTTTTTGTCTTTGATTGTAAGGTCAAATTCTTGAAGTAAAAGGATCCAACAAATCAAACAGGATTTAGCATCCTTTTTAGAGAAGAGATATCGAAGCGCGGAGTGGTTCGTGTACACAGTAATTCGTGAACCTATCAAGTAAGGTTGAAACTTTTCGAGTGCAAAAACGAAAGCTAGAAGCTCTTTTTCGGTTGTTGTGTAGTTGAGTTGAGCGTTGTTCAAAGTCATACTCGCGTAGTAAATGACGTGAAGGATATTGTTGATGCGTTGTCCTAAGACAGCACCTACTGCAAAGTTTGAAGCATCACACATTATTTCGAAAGGAAGATCCCAATTGGGTGCGCAAATGATTGGAGCAGAAATGAGTTCGTTTTTGAGACGTTCGAAAGAAGAGATACAATTAGAGTTAAAATCGAATGGAATGTCTTTTCCAAGAAGAGTTGTCAAAGGATGAGCGATTTGGCTAAAGTCTTTCACAAAGCGTCGGTAAAAGCCAGCATGTCATAGAAATGATCGAATGTCCTTAACAGATTTGGGAATGGCTAGATTTGCAATTACATCGATTTTCGCTTTATCTACCTCAATGCCTTTATTTGAGATGATATGTCCAAGGACTATGCTTTGTTTGACCATAAAGTGGCATTTTTTCCAATTCAAAGTCAAATGTTTTTCTTTGCATCGATTTAGAACCAACTCAAAATGATATAAACAATTAGAAAAAGGATCACCAAAGATAGAGAAATCATCCATGAAAACTTCTAGAAAGCGTTCAATCATGTCAGAAAAGATGCCAACCATGCATCGTTTGAAAGTCGCAGGGGCGTTACAAAGTCCGAATGGCATACGTCGATAAGCAAATGTACCAAATGGACATGTGAAAGATGTTTTTTCTTGATCTTGGGGAGCGATTGGAATTTGGTTATAGCCGGAATAACCATCAAGGAAGTAGTAGAATTCATGGTCGGCTAAACGTTCGAGCATTTGGTCAATGAAAGGAAGAGGGAAGTGATCTTTACGTGTTGTGGCATTTAGTTTTCGAAAGTCAATGCAAAAACGCCAACCCGTCTGAGTATGAGTTGGAATAAGTTTGTTTGAATTGTTCTTGACAACGGTTAGCCCGGACTTTTTCGATACAACATGAATTGGGCTAACCCATGAACTATCAGAGATTGGGTAAATGATTCCATTATGGAGAAGTTTAAGAATTTCATCACGCACCACATCTTTCATTTTTGGATTAAGCCTTCATTGCACGTCACGAACACGCTTGGCATTGTCGATTAAATGAATGCGATATTAAACAAGAGCGAGACTAATTCCCATTATATTGGAGATCGACCATCCCATCGCTTCCTTATTTTTCGAAAGAATAGAAAGAAGAGAAGCTTCTTGGTCAAGATAAATATTGTTAGAAATGATGACAGGACAAGTTTCGTTTTCACCTATGTATGCGTACTTAAGGTGATCGAGAAGTGGTTTGAGGTCCAACTTTGGGGGTTTCTCGATCAAAGAATTGGGTTGAGATTTGGACTCAACTGGAAGCGATTCAAAAGGAAGAGTGTATTCAATCTCATTGGGAATTTTGTGAAACAATTTTTCGTACTCGGCTTCGCATTCGTTGTTAAGGTCAAGTGTCTCATTTTCGAAGTTTTAGTGAATGGCACTAACTTCCAACGTTTGGTCACGAGGTTCATTCGATTGGCTTTCAAGATTGAAAATGTTGAGATCCAAAGTCATGTTTCCAAAAGAGATTTTCATTGATCCGTTACGACAATTGATTAAGGCATTTGAGGTGGCTAAAAATGATCGGCCTAAAATCAATGGAATTTAACTCGTGGGATTTGTCACGGGTTGTGTTTCGAGAACGATAAAATCAATGGAGAATATGAATTGCCCTACTCGAATAAGCACATCCTCGATTTCTCCCACCGGCTTCTTGATGGAGCGATCGGCGAATTGAAGCGTAGCTTTTTGTAGGTTTGAGCTCACCTAAGCCTAATTGTTCGTACACGAAGTATGGAATCAGATTAACACTCGCACCTAAGTCTATAAAACATTTGTTAATCGTCTTGTCTCCAATTGTACACGAAATTGTAGGGCAGCCAGGATCTTTGTATTTGACGGGCATGGATTGGGACAAGACTTCACTCAAACTGGCAGCTAAAAAGACTTTTTTGGGCACTTGAGTGTGTCGCTTTTGGGTGCACAAGTCCTTAAGAAATTTCATGTAAGTGGGGACTTGCTGAACGATGTCAAGAAGCGGAATGTTAACTTTGACTTATTTAAAAATTTCCAACATCTTTTCCATTTGGTCCGAGTGTTTCTTGTGTCGAAGACGATGTGGAAATGGAACACGATAATCGGTAGGCGGGTCTACTCGAGTAGAAGAAGAAGAATTTTGATTGGCTTTCGATTCAACGTTTGGCTCCACGTTCTGTTCAGATTCGTTCGTTGTTTTAGAAGTGTCAAGAGAGGTTTTCAGTAAATCGTTGGAATAACGACTTGATTATCAATTTGTTTACCGGAATGTAGAGTTGTGATAGCATTCAGTAGGGTGACGTTGCTATCTTGAACAACATGGGCTTGATTTGAATTTGCATTTTGATTTCTGGGATTTGGAAGGGGCTGGCTTGGGAATGTTCCTCGTTTGCGTTCACTTATAGACATGGCTAATTGACTCATTTGCATTTCAAGTTTTGCAATCGATTGGTTTGTGTTTTGCATATACGAGGTCAATAAAATTTGCAAATTTCTGTTTGTTTGAAGACTTTGAGTAGTTGCTTTAGCCAATATTTCAAGAATTTTCTCAAGTGAACTTAAACGTTTATTGTCTTGGGGAGGTGAGCAGAATTTGATTGAAAAATTGATTGTTGCGGTTGATTATGAGATGGACCCGCAAAGTTTGGTTGAAAATTGTTGGGCTGAAAGGGAGGATGTGAAGCATTATTCGGGAATGCTTGAAAATTGGGACGAATCGTATTTGTGTTGGGATTGTTTTGGTTCCACACAAAATTCGGATAATTTCTCCAACCAGGGTTGTACGTTGAAGAAAATGGGTCGTTTTTGGCTTTATCGAAAGCATTGATTTGTTCGACGGAATTGGAACACTGATCGGCTATATGATTAGGATCGTTACATTTATAACACATCGGTTGGGAAGCTTAGTTTATTTGAATCGATGAGAAAACGTTATCAAATTTTTTAATCATTGTGTCGATCTTAGCTTCCAAAGCAAAAGAAGATCCTATCGAGTGCGCACTCGATCGTGAGTAAATTGATTTTTTGTTCGAACGTTCCCATTGTGACGACTTTTCGGCGAGGTTTTCAAGAAATTTCCAAGCATCGTCGTGATGTTGGGCAAGAAAGTTGCTGTAACAACCCTGGTTTGGAGATTATCGGTATACATTAAATTATAACGGAAGTTATAATTTGATATTGTAAATTAAAATATAATTGGAAATTTTAAATTGTTTATCTGGAATAAACAATGATTTTTGTAAATAAAATGAGAAAAAATAAAGTTTGGAACTTTATTTTGTTTATTTGGGTATTAGTATGGGATTAAATATTGATCGGATAAGTATTTAGTATAAATAAATTGAAATATTGGGTATTTATTAGTTTGGAGCTAATAAATTAATTAGGTGATGTATTTCAATGTTAAATTGTTGAAATAAATCTAAAGTAATGAAAATAAAGTTTTAAAAACTTTATTTTTAGAATTTGAGTAGAAAATAATCAAATTGCAATTTTATTTTTGTAAATACAACAATATTGGTAATTATTGCCAATATTAGCCTTTTATTGAATATAAAGGAGAATTATGAAGAAAACATGTATTTTATTAAAATAAAAGATGAAATATTGTTTGACAATATTATTTTGATGATTTAAAAGTGTTAGAATGATTTATTGCAATTTATTTGACAAAGAGAATAAATTTTGAACAAATTATGCTTTTAAAATGATGTTTTACACTAAAATTGTGTAAATTGTTAAATATTGTTAAAAAGGGGGTTTTATCATTAAAATTATCTTTTTATTGTTAGAATAAATTTTATTTTACTGCAATAACTATTTTATTTCAATACTATAAGATGTATGCATCTTTGTATGACTTTAAAATAAAGAAAAATGAGAATATGGTGATAAATTAAGTGAAATATGTGCATACCTTTTATTTTCTTTAAGTATTTTTGCATTTGGGCTCTTTGGTTAAGAAATAGGGCCCATTAGCCATAAGTAGAAGCTTCTGGTTAAGGAAATTAGTCTGTACGTAATTTTCTTCTTCCTCCACTAAGAAATGAACTTACAGTAAAACAAAAAAAAAAGAAAAACAATGGCAGCCTCCATCTAAATTCAATTTTCCACTCAATTTTTCTGCAAAATAAAGAATAAAATCCACCTAAATATATCTACAAGGTAATCTCCATCTAATTCCTAAAAGTTTTCATCAAAATCCTTGAATCAACATGAGTTGTTTGTAATTTATATTGGTTCTTTTTGCATGTGTTCCTTTTAGCTTCTACAGGTGCTTAGAGCCCCAATCCATCGCCAAAGCTTGCTTCTTGCAATCCAAATTCGCTGCTAATTGCTAAGGTGAGTATAACCTCACAAATTGCTAGCTAAAATTGAAGTTTCTGTGAAATCAACTTGCAAAATCGTTTACTGTAAAATAAATTATATCTGCTAGTTGCTGATTTGAATTCTTTTTTTTCTGCTTACCACTTTGAATGGCCGTATCTTTCTCGTTTCTGGAAAGCTTAGACTTTGTTCTACAACTTTTATGTTTGGAGTTTCACTAAATTTTAAAGTTATCTTGGCCAAAAATGTGATTGTTTGTCACTGTCCCGAGACAAAATGACAGAAGTTGTGAAATTCAAATCTCAGAATTGTTTTATCCATATCTTTTGAATTTCTTATCGGAATTTGGTAATTTTTAATGTTCTAAAAAGCTTAAACTTTGTTCTACAACTTTTATGTTAGGAGTTTCACTAAATTTTGAAGTTATCTTGGCCAAAAATGTGATTGTTTGTCACTGTCCCGAGACAAAATGACAGAAGTTGTGAAATTCAAATCTCATAAATGTTTTATCCATAACTGTTGAATTTCTTATCGGAATTTGATAATTTTTAATGTTCTGGAAAGCATAGACTTTGTTCTGCAACTTTTATGTTTGGAGTTTCACAAATTTTGGTGTTATCTTAGCCAAAAATGTGATTGTTTGTCACTGTCCCGAGACAAAATGACAGAAGTTGTGAAATTCAAATCTCAGAATTGTTTTATCTATATCTTTTGGATTTCTTATCGGAATTTGGTAATTTTTAATGTTCTGGAAAGCTTAGGATGTCTTCTACAACTTTTATGTTTTGTGTTTTCTCAAATTATGATCTTAAAAGAGGCAAACTGAACAAACAAAACACAGGTCTGGGCAAAACAACAAAGTTTATTTCTGTGTATCTTGAATTGTTGCACCAGCTTTTGGTGCTTTCTTTTATGTTTTCCGAACATGGTTTTGATGCTCATTTCAGTGCAAATATTGAGAGCTTTATATCATATATGCTCTAGTATTGAATCATTTATTTTCTTAAATTGTTCGAGCAAGTCTTTGATGATAAATTTTAATATAGATTTTGAGTATTGTATTATCTTATTCAAGGGACAAACCATGATTCTTTTGATTATTTTTGGGTTGCTTATACTATATAGAAGCCCGGATTTTCATGAATCCTTCATTTGGATTTTAATGGATTTTAATGATTTATTATGTGATGTTTTCATTATGATTCCGAGCACATGTGCACATATTTTCAAACTATTTTTCCAAAAGTGTTCATATTCTAGCTATTGTTCTAAGAAATATATTTTACAAAGTGATTTTATATAAAACATAATACAATTAATATTTCTAAATTATAAAGAGATTTTCAAAAAATCGATTTCTTAAATATTTTCTGAAATTTATTTCAAAACCCGATTTAGCAAAAATATATTTTCTATATAAAGATACACGCTTTTGCACTTTTCGGACGTATGAGAAAGGGAATTAAACGATTTAGTAAAACATGTGGTATGGGACACTTGAGTTTGCTTTTTCGGTTAATTCCGGACTTGTACGATCGAAACCACTTGAGTATTGTATCTTGAGTTAATATTTAAGATTTTCAATTCCTATTATAGGAATTATCCGAGTAGCCAATATTTGGCGAGTTGAGACGTTCGAGATCTCCTATTATAGGAGTAAAAATCGATGAGAACCACTTAAAGATGTTGTTTTACTTGCCGATGAGATGAGGTGAGTCTTGAGATGAGATTTCCCTTTTCGGGGATTATGGTGTATGAGAAACCATTATGAGATTTATTTGCATTTGCCGATGATACGAGGTAAGCTTCTTTATGATGATTTTATGATGTTGAGATGTATTATGATAGTTTTTACTTGTCGATGAAATGAGACAAGTCACGATGTCACTAGTACTCGTCAATGAGATGAGACGAGTAGGGTATTGTATTTACTCGGCAATGAGATAAGGCTGAGTATATTTTCATGACGTTTATGATGTTTTACTAGTGTGGTACCAACTAACGGCTAGTAGACTGTTAGGTGCGAACGTATGGTATGGGACATACGTTAACACCTATTGGGTTACTATCCGAGAAGTTGAGACACATTCACGATGTTTACTAGTACTACAGACCACGAGTACTCGATTGGAGTCATTATGATGTAGTTGCTACTCCAATCATCACGATGTTATTAACTCGGGTCTTTGTGACTGGGAGTTATTATGATATTATAGACTATAGTCATTCACGATGTTAAGATGTTATTTAACTCCAGTCATCACGATGTTTATGGTACCAAATAGTAGTACTAGTCACGATGTAGCGCGCGTAGCATTGCCTCGGCATGCGATCGAGGATCTGGCCAATCCGGGATTTCTTTGGTTTTGATGTTTTAGACTTCACCGTCCTTAAACGAATATTACATTGATAGCCTAGTTCCAGAAGTGATGTATACATATATGGTGAAATCATTTATGATGTTACTCTTTAATTGAGTTATTTGCATTATGGATTGATGATTTGATGATTTTATCGACTTCTTGATGTTAAGATGGAGTTGAGATGTATTTATATATTATACCGATGAGATGAGGTATAAATGATTATGAAGAATATTTTATGATGAGTTTTAGTGACGGATTTGAGATGTACCTATATTCATACCGATGAGATGAGGTATGAATATGTATGATGCTTCTTTTATGATAGGGTTTTATATTTCCTTGAATGATCCTTGGGATGTGCCAATGAGATGAGACACATCCATATGCGTTTTGTTCTATGTATGAAGGATATGTACCTTTGATGTATTGTTATATTGACGACCACTTCTAAGAAGATTGTTGAATCATTTGAAGTCATTATCCATATTCTTTTATACCGTTGATGATATGAGGAGAAAGCAATGTTTATTGAGTCTTATCTTTAAAACTTTACTCGTCGATGTTCCATTTGCTTAAGTGTCAGTTATGCCACTTAAGTATGACTTTATCATCATTTTCTTTTCTACTTGCCAAGAAAAGATGTTGTCCTTTCTTATGATGTTGAAACCCCATTTAGGGCATAGCATCCTTTAAGAAAAAGGATACCATAGCTTTCACCTACTTATCCTTATCGATTATTCTGTTTAACTGATGATTTTAGCTAGCCTGACCCGTGTGTTTTCACTTGGGTCAGACCGAGTTGTTTCAGGTATCATCTATTGGACTTAGCTTGAAGTTGATGTTGGATATCAGCTCTTCTTTCACTTAAATAGTTTTTGTTCTTTCGCATACTCTGATGTATTTATATTTAATTCGATGTTTATGGTGCGGTTGAGTACCACCTTTATTGAATTTATATTGTATTGTACTAAACATGTATTAGTGTATATGTAAATATATGATGTTGATTACTGTTCTGTAATGTGATTTACATTTAGTTATTGTATTTTGTTCTGATAGATCCGTTAGCCACCTATAGTTTGGATTAAGCATTTGCTGGGAATGTCGATCCACTTGAGATAGAAAAGAAAAATTATATTGCAATTATCGACGTATTCAGTAGATGTTTAAGACAAAATTATAGGTGGTCGCCCTTAAGCAGCCCTATTCTTCGCTTTAGTAGACAGAATTACACATTAATTCTCTTTAATAAGGTGGGTCTCGGGGTGGGGCGTTACAGCTTGGTATCAGAGTTGTGGTCAGAACAAAGTAGAATAAACATAGAACAGTACGTATATCACGATACATAGAAGTATAATACGAGTGAATCATTGTCCTTTATTCGAGCCTGTTTTTGAATCATGCTTTGATTCTTTTTCGAGTTTTGGGATTTGTTGAGATGGAATATGTCTAGGAATATAAATTGTATTCCTTAGTATTCCATAATTGAGTTTGATGTTATCTTATCTTATAAATAATCTTATTTGGGATTATTCTATTCTTATTTTTGTCGATGCGAGTGAGTTCGTATCGATGAAGCTTATTGATTCCTTTGAGTATTCTTGTTGTGTTCCTTTGAGAGTTGTGAATCGTATTGAGGGGATCCATAACGATTGGTCATTGTGAGCATTTTGAGATTTTTATTTGATGTTGCTTTTGTGAGTATTTGTTTGTTACTCACAATCTTGAGATGCATTTGATTTGAGATGGATTGACTTATTTGATATTAAGTCCAATCCTTTGTTTTATAGGATCCTATTGTATATTTAGGTTTCCTATTTTGATTGGTTTACTGTTTCCATCACTTTGGAATGTTAATAATGATTCCAAAGTTTCTATATTCACTCTTGAGTATCGAGATGTTGACGATATATCTCGAATTCTAGTCAAGGTGACATTATTGAGTTTTGTGAGTCCGTTTGGATTTGACATCCAATCGGGCAATTGAGTGTTGAGGTAACCATTTTCCTGGCTCTTAGCTCTTCGGTTATCCTTCCACGAGGATATCCACTAAGGAATGAGGTGAGTTTCTATATTGGTTGAGCTTGATTGGGTTTATCATTCATTTTCTTTGAGTTATCCTTTTTGAATATTCAATCGGTGTTATCCTTTGTAGCATTACTTTGTTTGAAGTAATGATTTTTTTTGTTTGTGTGCTTCTTCTCCTTCGAGAAGAATATCTTGCTTATCTGGTGTCTTGATGATTTCCGAGAGTGGCTCATCATCTTGTAGGAGTTGACGAACACTCCATCTCCTTCTGTTGATTTTGTGAATCAAGTATTCTAGGAATATCTCGATGCATTCTCTTAATGTTCTTTGGTTTGAGTTTTTGAAGCTATATATATGAGTTTTTTTTAAAAGAGAGAAATTGGAGTTTTGAGATATTTAAAAAAAAATCAAAGAATGTTTTGAGAATATAATTATATGAGTAGTATTCTTTTATAGAAATAATTTGAGAGTGTTGGGTTATCCATCGAGTAGTTAAGAGTTTTGGTCGATACGCCTGATCAACATTATCGATAGGAATCTCCTAAATGCTATGATGAGGCAATCAGACACGATGGTTTGTGTTTTAAAATTAAGATTTTGAAAATAATATTTTGAGATTTTAGAATTTATATTATATACATTGGATGTTTTAAAAGAAGAGTTATAAGAGGATTTGAAGATTGTTTTTAAACTATTTAAGTGGTTTAATAAAAAGAGTAAAGAGAATTAGTTATTTTGAGGAATATTATTATGGATTTACAAAATTCTTTGAAAATTAATTTTGAAGTAAGAGAAGAAATTTGAACTTTTAATTGGAGTTTTATATTACTTACTAAGTAATATAGTAAAGATTTTGAAAATTTTCAAATGTTGAAAACTGAGATTTAAAATTTAAAAGATGTTGAAAAAAAAAATTCTAAATACCTTGGATTAAAAAGTATTTGAGCTTATATTCTTGTTCTTCAGTTCACTCTATTCTTGTGCTATTGACAACGACGTGCATTTTCGCGGTCGTTCGAGTTTGGTGGCCTTGTGAGAAGCCATTATGTGATTTATCTATCTTGTCTATTGAGTCTATCCTTGTTGTGAGGAAGTTCTTTCCGTAGTATTAAGCGGAAAATTGTGTTGATCATTTTTGTTGCTTAAAGTTCGGGTTTGAATGAGTTTGATCCCAACTCTATTCGTAGAGTTTTGAGAAATCTATCTTACTTGATAGATTATTTGTTGAGCTTTTTATTGAGTATTGATTCGAAGATGGGATATCTTCAAAATTCTTTCGAGTTGCTTGGAAAATTCGATGGTTTGCTAATCACTATATTAGCATATGATGGACCATTGGACTAACCAAGGGAGTTTTTCCTTATTTCTCTCTACCATTCTATGCTAGGAGTATGAATGGTTTGAGTTTCGAGCTTGTCTATCACCTTTATTGATTGAATTTTCATGTTGTTCACAACTCTTATTCTAGAAAATTGCGAGGACGCAATTTTTGTAGGGAGGGGAGTCTGTAACAACCCTGGTTTGGAGATTGCCGGTATACATTAAATTATAACGGAAGTTATAATTTGATATTGTAAATTAAAATATAATTGGAAATTTTAAATTGTTTATGTGGAATAAACAATGATTTTTGTAAATAAAATGAGAAAAAATAAAGTTTGGAACTTTATTTTGTTTATTTGGGTATAAGTATGGGATTAAATATTAATCGGATAAGTATTTAGTATAAATAAATTGAAATATTGGGTATTTATTAGTTTGGAGCTAATAAATTAATTAGGTGATGTATTTCAACGTTAAATTGTTGAAATAAATCTAAAGTAATGAAAATAAAGTTTTAAAAACTTTATTTTTAGAATTTGAGTAGAAAATAATCAAATTGCAATTTTATTTTGGTAAATACAACAATATTGGTAATTATTGCCAATATTAGCCTTTTATTGAATATAAAGGAGAATTATGAAGAAAACATGTATTTTATTAAAATAAAAGATGAAATATTGTTTGACAATATTATTTTTATGATTTAAAAGTGTTAGAATGATTCATTGCAATTTATTTGACAAAGAGAATAAATTTTGAACAAATTATGCTTTTAAAATGATGTTTTACACTAAAATTGTGTAAATTGTTAAATATTGTTAAAAAGGGGGTTTTATCATTAAAATTATCTTTTTATTGTTAGAATAAATTTTATTTTACTGCAATAACTATTTTATTTCAATACTATAAGATGTATGCATCTTTGTATGACTTTAAAATAAAGAAAAATGAGTATATGGTGATAAATTAAGTGAAATATGTGCATACCTTTTATTTTCTTTAAGTATTTTAGCATTTGGGCTCTTTGGTTAAGAAATAGGGTCCATTAGCCATAAGTAGAAGCTTATGGTTAAGGAAATTAGTCTGTACGTAATTTTCTTCTTCCTCCTCTAAGAAATGAACTTACAATAAAAAAAAAAAACAATGGCAGCCTCCATCTAAATTCAATTTTCCACTCAATTTTTCTGCAAAATAAAGAAGAAAATCCACCTAAATAAGTATCTACAAGGTAATCTCCATTCAATTCCTAAAAGTTTTCATCAAAATCCTTGAATCAAGATGAGTTGTTTGTAATTTATCTTGGTTTGTTTTGCATGTGTTCCTTTTAGCTTCTACAGGTGCTTAGAGCCCCAATCCATCGCCAAAGCTTGCTTCTTGCAATCCAAATTCACTGCTAATTGCTAAGGTGAGTATAACCTCACGAATTGCTAGCTAAAATTGAAGTTTCTGTGAAATCAACTTGCAAAATCGTTTACTGTAAAATAAATTATATCTGCTAGTTGCTGATTTGAATTATTATTTTTTTCTACTTACCGCTTTGAATGGCCTTATCTTTCTCGTTTCCTACTCAAATTTAATAATTTTAGATGTTTCGGAAAGCTTAGACATTGTTCTACACCTTTTATGTTTGGAATTTCACAAAATTTTAAAGTTATCTTGGCCAAAAATTTGATTGTTTGTCACTGTCCCGAGACAAAATGACAGAAGTTGTGAAATTCAAATCTCAGAATTGTTTTATCCATATCTTTTGAATTTCTTATCGGAATTTGGTAATTTTTAATGTTCTAAAAATCTTAGACTTTGTTCTACAACTTTTATGTTTGGAGTTTCACTAAATTTTTAAGTTATCTTGGCCAAAAATGTGATTGTTTGTCACTGTCCCGAGACAAAATGACAGAAGTTGTGAAATTCAAATCTCAGAATTGTTTTATCCATAACTTTTGAATTTATTATCGGAATTTGGTAATTTTTAATGTTCTGGAAAGCACAGAATTTGTTCTGCAACTTTTATGTTTGGAGTTTCATGAAATTTTGGAGTTATCTTGGCCAAAAATGTGATTGTTTGTCACTGTCCCGAGACAAAATGACAGAAGTTGTGAAATTCAAATCTCAGAATTGTTTTATCCATATCTTTTGCATTTCTTATCGGAATTTGGTAATTTTTAATGTTCTAGAAAGCTTAGGATGTCGTCTACAACTTTTATGTTTTGTGTTTTCTCAAATTATGATCTTAAAAGAGGCAAACTGAACAACCAAAACACAGGTCTGGGCAAAACGCCAAAGTTTATTTCTGTGTATCTTGAATTGTTGCACCAGCTTTTGGTGCTTTCTTTTATGTTTTCCGAACATGGTTTTGATGCTCATTTCAGTGCAAATATTGAGAGCTTTATATCATATATGCTCTAGTATTGAATCATTTATTTTCTTAAATTGTTCGAGCAAGTATTTGATGATAAATTTTAATATAGATTTTGAGTATTGTATTATCTTATTCAAGGGACAAACCATGATTCTTTTGATTATTTTTGGGTTGCTTATACTATATAGAAGCCCGGATTTTCATGAATCCTTCATTTGGATTTTAATGGATTTTAATGATTTATTATGTGATGTTTTCATTATGATTCCGAGCACATGTGCACGTATTTTCAAACTATTTTTCCAAAAGTGCTCATATTCTAGCTATTGTTCTAAGAAATATATTTTACAAAGTGATTTTATATAAAACATAATACAATTAATATTTCTAAATTATAAAGAGATTTTCAAAAAATCGATTTCTTAAATATTTTCTGAAATTTATTTCAAAACCCGATTTAGCAAAAATATATTTTCTATATAAAGATACACGCTTTTGCACTTTTCGGACGTATGAGAAAGGGAATTAAACGATTTAGTAAAACATGTGGTATGGGACACTTGAGTTTTCTTTTTCGGTTAATTCCGGACTTGTACGATCGAAACCTTTTGAGTATTGTATCTTGAGTTAATATTTAAGATTTTCAATTCCTATTATAGGAATTATCCGAGTAGCCAATATTTGGCGAGTTGAGACGTTCGAGATCTCCTATTATAGAAGTAAAAATCGATGAGAACCACTTAAAGATGTTGTTTTACTTGCCGATGAGATGAGGTGAGTCTTGAGATGAGATTTCCCTTTTCGGGGATTATGGTGTATGAGAAACCATTATGAGATTTATTTGCATTTGCCGATGATACGAGGTAAGCTTCTTTATGAAGATTTTATGATGTTGAGATGTATTATGATAGTTTTTACTTGTCGATGAAATAAGACAAGTCACGATACCACTAGTACTCGTCAATGAGATGAGACAAGTAGGGTATTGTATTTACTCGCCAATGAGATAAGGCTGAGTATATTTTCATGACGTTTATGAAGTTTTACTAGTGTGGTACCAACTAACGGCTAGTAAACTGTTAGGTGCGAACGTATGGTATGTGACATATGTTAACACCTATTGGGTTACTATCCGAGAAGTTGAGACACATTCATGATGTTTACTAGAACTACAGACAACGAGTACTCGATTGGAGTCATTATGATGTAGTTGCTACTCCAATCATCACGATGTTATTAACTCGGGTCTTTGTGACTGGGAGTTATTATGATATTATAGACTATAGTCATTCATGATGTTAAGATGTTATTTAACTCCAGTCATCACGATGTTTATGGTACCAAATAGTAGTACTAGTCACGATGTAGCGCGCGTAGCATTGCCTCGGCATGCGATCGAGGATCTGGCCAATCCGGGATTTCTTTGGTTTTGATGTTTTAGACTTCACCGTCCTTAAACGAATATTACATTGATAGCCTAGTTCCAGAAGTGATGTATACATATATGGTGAAATCATTTATGATGTTACTCTTTAATTGAGTTATTTGCATTATGGATTGATGATTTGACGATTTTATCGACTTCTTGATGTTAAGATGGAGTTGAGATGTATTTATATATTATACCGATGAGATGAGGTATAAATGATTATGAAGAATATTTTATGATGAGTTTTAGTGATGGATTTGAGATGTACCTATATTCATACCGATGAGATGAGGTATGAATATGTATGATGCTTCTTTTATGATAGGGTTTTATATTTCCTTGAATGATCCTTGGGATGTGCCAATGAGATGAGACACATCCATATGCGTTTTGTTCTATGTATGAAGGATATGTACCTTTGATGTATTGTTATATTGACGACCACTTCTAAGAAGATTGTTGAATCATTTGAAGTCATTATCCATATTCTTTTATACCGTTGATGATATGAGGAGAAAGCAATGTTTATTGAGTCTTATCTTTAAAACTTTACTCGTCGATGTTCCATTTGCTTAAGTGTCAGTTATGCCACTTAAGTATGACTTTATCATCATTTTCTTTTCTACTTGCCAAGAAAAGATGTTGTCCTTTCTTATGATGTTGAAACCCCATTTAGGGCATAGCATCCTTTAAGAAAAAGGATACCATAGCTTTCACCTACTTATCCTTATCGATTATTCTGTTTAACTGATGATTTTAGCTAGCCTGACCCGTGTGTTTTCACTCGGGTCAGACCGAGTTGTTTCAGGTATCATCTATTGGACTTAGCTTGAAGTTGATGTTGGATATCAGCTCTTCTTTCACTTAAATAGTTTTTGTTCTTTCGCATACTCTGATGTATTTATATTTAATTCGATGTTTATGGTGCGGTTGAGTACCACCTTTATTGAATTTATATTGTATTGTACTAAACATGTATCAGTGTATATGTATATATATGATGTTGATTACTGTTCTGTAATGTGATTTACATTTAGTTATTGTATTTTGTTCTGATAGATCCGTTAGCCACCTATAGTTTGGATTAAGCATTTGCTGGGAATGTCGATCCACTTGAGATAGAAAAGAAAAATTATATTGCAATTATCGACGTATTCAGTAGATGTTTAAGACAAAATTATAGGTGGTCGCCCTTAAGCAGCCCTATTCTTCGCTTTAGTAGACAGAATTACACATTAATTCTCTTTAATAAGGTGGGTCTCGGGGTGGGGCGTTACAGTTGCCTTGGCACATTGATTCGAGCTTGGTTCGTGAGCTGTTTTTGAGTCCATCGTATAAAATTTGGCAAATCGTCCATTTTTCAAAGTTATGGTGTGGACATTTTATCAAAAGCTCTTTGAATCTTTCAAAATATTTTCCAAATGGTTCTCCCTTGAATTGATGAAAATTTACAATTTCGTTACGATTCTACTCGTTTTTCTAAGGGGTTGAACTATTTTAAGAAAGCTTTTATGAATTATTCCCAAGTTTTAATCGAGTTCGATGGTAAGCTGTACAACCATTTTTCAATGTAATCCGCAAGAGCGAATGGGATTAATCGAAGTTTGATTCCATCATCAGAAAGTTGTTTGAATTTAGTCAAGAAGATGTATGGATCATCGTGCTCAAAATTGCCAAATTTTGAAAGCGTGGCAATATGGTTCGATTTAATTTCGAAATGGTTACCCGTAGGGGCGGGTAACGTGATGCAAGATGGAATAGAAAATCTATCAGGAAACAGACTATCCATAAGAGTTCGAGGGGCATTCTAGTTTGCCATTTCGGGAGGATCGTCTCTTCGAGTTAAACGGTTAGTTGTTGAGTCGCGAGTCCAACGATTTGTTGTTGTGTCACGAGTCCCAATTCATGCACAAGTGAAAGTCGAGAAGAGAAAGAAGTTAGAAATGAGTTTAGAGAAAAAAGTGAAAAAATTTCAATCAACCCAAACTCCCAATTCCGCAGCCAGAGGTTGTTCGAAGATCGTGATGGTAGGGAGAGGCGATTGGAGTGTTCGAATAGGGGATTCTGGTTGAATTCATGGATTGTTTGATTGAGGTAGAAAAGCGAAGTTTGTTGGAGTTTGGATGAAGGCGATTGAGGTGCGGTCGAGTTGGAGTGCTGGGATGGGGGTTCCACGATTTGGGTATTCGATGATCTTGAGGTTACAGCAGATGGAGGATGAAGGGGTGGTTGTGATGAAGGTAGGGGTTTTATGCGAGGCGATTGGCAGAGGTATTTTTTGGGTTTGTTGAAGGATTTAGCGGCTCCAAATAGGAATAGTCGGTCTTTGGAAGCAGTGAACAGTTGCAGTTTGATCTTCAGGTTAGAGATTGTGGTATGATTCCATATGAATTGGAGATGTTGCAGATTATTTATTAGCAGTGGGAGGATTATGGATTTTGGGTGGTGAATGAATGTTGGAAGGTAAGAGGAAATGGTAATGCTGGTAGAAGTAGAAGTGATTAACAGTTCATTGTTGATTGCAGGAGGGAGGTAGGTGATGGATCGCGGGTTTAGTGGTTCTGTTGGCAGTTCTGTTGGCTGTGAGTGATGATGAATGGAATAGTGTTGAGAGACAGTGGTGCAGCAGTTTGTTGTTTAGCTTGAATTTGATGTGAAGTGAAGGGGGTGAGGCAGTTGAACTATTTGTCTTGGTTGTAGTGGTGAGGTATATTGGAGGAGGGTAGTTGTGGTAGTCGAGTGGAGAGGTTGTTTTGTTGAAGGTTGTTCTGTGAAGGGGAAGTTGTCCGTGGAAGGGCAGTAATGAGGCGGTGAAGGAAATGGAAGTGTTTTGAGCTGTTTTGAGCTGCAGCAGTGGTCGATGGAAACAGTGGGTTGTAGTGGAGAAGGACGGTAGAGAATGTATTGTATTGAGAATGATTGCTACATCAATGATGGGGTAATGAAGCACTGGACATTGATGGTCAGCAATGAGACAACTGAATGAAGACAGTGTGGAAATTCAGGTGAAACATTTTGATTCAAGGGATGTGGAAACAGTGCATGACTTGATTCATTGTTTGATGAAGGGGATGATATGTGAATGACTTGAGGCAGTGTCGTGGGGTAGTTGCTGTTGAGGCTCAAGGTAGATGTTGGTGTAGCAAAAAGTTGATGAAGTTTGTATGGCAGGGTTGATGTTGTTGATAATGAGAGGAAGGAAATGGTATGTGTAGGCAAGTAATTGTAGAAGTAATGTAACAGTTGACAGGCAGTTGATGGTGTCTTGTTGTTGCTGTCCGCAGCAGTAAGTGAAGGGGGCGAATAGGGTTGTTGAAATGGTGCATATGGCACTGTGATGCTGTTTGGAGGGGCAGTGTTGAAGGGCAGTTTGAAGTTGTGGATGTATGATTAGGAAACAGTTTGGGATGTTATGTGAAGGAGTGCAGTTTGTATGGATGTGAAGTGTTGAGAAGAAGGCAGAGAACAGTAAATGTATGCAGTTCACTGCTGTGCACAGTTATGTAGTGCACTGTGCACAGTTTTATAAAATGAAAAATGTAATTCTATAAGTAAATGTAAATGCAAGTGAAAATGAAATGAATTTTTTTTCTTTCTTTTCCAAATGAAATTGTGTATAGTTTTTTTTCTTTTTAAATAGAAAAATGCAAATGAAAATAGAACACAACAAGCACATAAACAAAATGAAAACAAACTTACACACAAACACAATTTTTTTAAATGCAAAACACACACAAAAATCAAAAGAAAATAATTCAAAGAATAGAAAATTGAAATCAAAACAACTCTCCGGCAACGGTGCCAAAAACTTGTTTATCGGCAAATTTTCTACCGGTTTAGAAAACCGCCAATAAATTTCAAATTAAAAATTATCGCAAGCGCACAGTGTACAATTTTAGTACGTGGCGAGTACGGATCGATCCGTAGGGAATTTTTAAGATTTTAAAATTTCCAATTCAATCAAATTAGACCAAAGTGAGAGGAAATTTTAACTACAAAAAAAGAACCTAAAGCTAGAATTGAAATATGATTTAAAAATCGATTAGACTAGAGAACAATTTAGAGGCAAATCCACTCTCATTTTTGTAAATCAGTAAACAAATAATTTATGATCTCTAACTTTGATATTAAGTGAAATAATTGTTGTATTTATCATAAGTATGTTTTGTTTATGTTAATAATTAACATAACTCAAACCATCAAACTATAATACAACAAATAAACCACTTATCAATTCTCATGAAAATGAAGCCAAAGCAAAAGCTATTTTAAGTATAATATATTTACTATTGTAACTAGTAATATAGATCATCAAATTTCATTTTTACTTTCATTTCAAAATCAAAAACTAATTAGCAAATGATGATGTAAATTGTGTTTATGTTGAATAAGAATAGCTCATTTGCATAAGCAATATAAGCTATCAAACCCACTTGTATAAACTTACATCAAAATTCACTTTTATGAAGCACAAGCTAAAGAGCTCATAAATCATAAAAATGTTGAAATTACATAATAATTGAGAGCTTCATTACCCCCAAATTGAAGGGGTTTAGCTACTCATTTGTGTTATCAAATCAACACATGTAAGTTTCAACATTGAAAATGAAAGAAAGTAGAGAATAAACAAAGAAAAAGAAGATTAACTACTAGAAGGAAATTAATTAGACTAGTGCATAAATGTAAATCTAAGCTATGAATATAAAAAGAAAGAGAGCATAGAAATAAACATTAACAATAAAACAAAGAAAAGCATGTAGTAAAGAGAGGAGAAAGAGGCTTGAAAGCCATTTTTATTTCACTTTGATTTTTGTTTACAACTTGCTAATTTCCTAAGCAAATATATGAGAGAGTAGAAGATATTTACATGTACATAAGAGGGGTATTTATACATGCATAAAGCCCTAATTCAATATTTAGGGAGCTTCCCAAAATCCCCTTTAGGAAGTGTGGCCACCAAGTAACCATTAGCCACTAAATAATCCCTCATTAAATGTGTATGAAGCTTTAACCTCCACTTAATTGTCCATTAGCTTCTAATTGTAGATTTAGGCAAGTGGGTGGGGTCCTCCATGATCTTGGACTTGAATTATTTCCTTCTTCTTTCCTTTGTATTCATTTTTGCATGCATATATCTTCATGAATCCCTCTTCCATATGCATCAAAATTTCCTATAAAAATCATAAAATGTCCAAGTAAAAATTCTCAAATTGACACGTGCACAAAAATGACCATTTTACCCCTGAATGAAGATGGATATATGATGATTTGAAAATATTTGAATTTTGGTTTTAAACATGTTAAAATGCCCAAATATGATATTTATTTAAATAAAAAGAGATAAAATATGGATGTAAATATATGCACATTTACATGCACATCACAAGCTATCTCCTATGACTAACAGTTGGAAGTCTACACTTCCATCGGGACTGTAAGTTGTGATAATATTCTTGGATATTGGTTTCTGTATTAGGTTTGGATCTTATTCTATTTGGGTTTCATATTTTCCTGGTTTATTTTTTATGGCTTAACGGCTGGAAGTTGTTACTTTTATTAGCGCTATAAGTCGAGATTTGATGCTTTGATTGCTTATTTGGCATTATGTCTTCTTGATTTATATTTTTAGGACTTGACAGTCGGAAGTTTTCACTTCCATCAGGACTGCAAGTCAAGACCGATATTTTGGGTTACTGGCTCTAGGATTTCGTTTGAATCAGGATTTATCCTTGTATTATGGATTTATGATATGTCGCGTGCTTATCTAAAGTAATTTGAGGTTTCTATGTATTTGATAGTTATCACCCAATTATTGTTGTTGTGTTTCTTATTTATAAGTATTGCATGGTGATATTGTGATATGAGGCGTGGTATATTCTCATGATATATGATTATGGTTTCATTATGTCGTATTTGAGCTTTGCCTATTATTACCATGCTTATTGTTATATACCGATATTAGATTTAGATATAGTCTGACCCGTTTATTATTTATATAATAGTCCGAGACTTTTCAGTTATAGTAACATTAGCCATTTTGGGATGATTGGGCTTCAGAGGAGACATGATATATATTATATCGTGTTTGAGTTTTCTATGTATATTTTATTTAGACATCTCCTTGTATTTGTTTGTATTGGATGGCTATGAATTCTTGAATTGTGAACTTGATTTGTATACTGTCGTACCGAGACAAACCTTATATTTTGTGATGTATTATATTTTTCTGCTGTGATCTATGATTCTATGTTCATTTGTATGTATTGTATATTGCTCTATCTTGGAACCACATGTGTTCGTTCTTTGTGCCGATACTATGTATGTGTGGATATATTATATGAGATTTTTGAGATACGTACCAGTGTTAGCATAAGGGAGTATTCATGTGTGTACCCCTTACAGCCTTATTCTCTGTATTATCTACAGTATTGTCCAGTAATACTCTTGGATTATACGAGTATAGAAGTGGGGTGTTACAGGATTTGTGTTTCATTAAAATTTACTTAATTACCTATTTATGCACCTTTATTGTATCATGTTGGGTAATCTGTACTAATATTATTTGCACGTTTTCTTATAAGTAGTCGGAATCATTAAAGTTTTCCAATGCATAGTTGATGTTTGAGTTCCCATCACTCTACGAGATTTTGTTGGTAGGAGATTTGATATGTACGATGGATACGGGGATAGAGAGAAAGTTAATTGATTTTATGATTTTTTGTGATTATGCACAAAGGTAAATTTTTAAACAGAAGTGATTTGATTGGTTTTTTGTTTAATGATATTATTCCTTTCATTTGTAACCGTTATATCTCATTTTCTCAAAAAATTCATTGCAATTGATAATAAGAATATCCACATTCAATGGAATAGCACATTAAACACTATCTGTTTTGAAAGAAATTATGAAAGTTTTGGTTGTTATAATTGATTGTATCAATCAAATATAATATGCGACATATTATATATGTACCCATCACATATATGTTTTTTTTGTCATGATACTAACCATTCATTTTATAATGTAAGTACTTTAATGTTTAACCATTCTTTCTCTTTTTTCTCATAAGTTAGAGAGTTAAATCCTAAATTTTTGGCAATTATTTTTTTTACAATTTTCTCATCCTTACACTAATTGCCATATTTATAATTACTTTGTAACTTACTCACTTCAGTTTTTCTTCCTCTCTCTCTCCTAATTTGTTTTTATTATATATTATAAAAAGTACATTTAACCTTTTCATATTCATCATTTCTTTTATTTTACTAAACCTTTTGAACTAATGTCTATTTTATTACTCTAAATATTTCTTGTACATCCTTTCAAATCCATTTCTCTATTATTTTAATTTCATATCTTCCCCATTCATCTTCATTCTCCATTATTATAATTCTCCAATGTTATAATATCCTTCTTTAGGTTAATTTATAATTTATACCTTATCTAACTAAGTTTATTATCTTCTAATTTATTTATCCAATTTATAATTAGGGTGAAAGGATTTATTTTATGTTGTTGATTGCTTAACACCTATTTAGATATCCTGATAACTTCTTTATTTTTCTTACTAATATTGCAAAATTATTACTTATGAGAATGTTTCTACGTTATGATAAAAATTTACTTTTATGTTTCATAAGTTTAAATCTTCTAAATTTTGTATCATAACTATATATTAATTGCCCATAGTGATCTTATGTTTTTTGTCTTTCTTTCTGGGTATTTAATTTCAAGATAACTATGGTGGTTCAATGTTGCACAAAAGGTACGAAGCTTATGAGCATGATTTAGTTGTTGATATAACCTATTCTAATTATACTTAAGTATTTTTGTTGTTTAAAAACCATTTTTTCTTTCTCTTTCTATCTTCTAGGGCATTGCATTTCTAAATTATTCATGGTAGTTGAATGAGGCGCTAAAGGTAAAAAACTACATGCATTGTTAGAAGTAGATATGGATTCATATCCCCTAATTTTTATTAAAGAGTTGAGTGAATTGTAATTTTAATAAATAAGATTAATAAAAGTAATAATTCCTTATATTGGTAGAAGGAGCAACAATTATTGATTGTGAATTGTTAAATGGTGATTCATTTTGACTAAGGGGAATGGAAAGAGCCAATTTTTAAATTAAAAACGTTTTGCTAAGGGTAGAATTAAACAACACATTCTCCTCTTATAAAATCTTATTAAATTGCTAAATTGTCATTTATGTAATCTATCCTTTTCTTTCTTCATAGTTTCCATTTCATGTACATTAATGCGCAATAAAATTGGTCTATTCATCACCAAACTATAAACCCTGAATATTTAATTTGATGATAACGGAGAGATCTTATTGCAATCTTAATCTTAATTTTCTCAATCTTCATCAAAATTTTAAATGAACAAAATAACATGAGTATTAATTTCTTTCTATATATTCAAGGTTCTAATTAGGATTTTGGAGGAATTTTAAAATATTTTGCTTTGATTGAATATCAATTTAAGGTATGAAATTTTATATTAAAAGGTTTGATACTTTTGAAATGATTGTGGGGTATTATTTAAATAAAGGGTTATAACTTTATACTGAAAAAGACTACAGTTTTGGAGATTCTCCATTTGATAGTTTCTTTTTTATTTCATTTTTTATTTTATTTTTATAGGGTAATATCCCGAAAGAAATTGATTCGTAAAATAGCTAAAGTTGATAGATAATCAAAGTAATAGGTAGCTATTTTTTCCAAGAAAATAGATTACCTTTTTAGCAGATGATTAGACAAAAACTATCTAATGAAAATAGGATTATTATTTGGGAAACTTGGGTATAATCTTTAGTATTTAAGCTAAAATTGATTTATTATGAGATGTCACTAATTTAAATTCAATCAAACTAAATTTAGGGCATAAATGCAATTGATAATTTCATTAACAAATGCAATTAATATGGTAACTAATGAGGTAATTATTATCAAAATGAGTTACTTCTCTAATTATTTTGATTTAACTTGATCTTTTGCAAAGTATTTTGAATAAAAAAATAAATGAAGTAAATGACATAAACTTTGTATATGGAAAAAAATGAATAATGCTTGAGAAAATATATATGCAAGTTGGTTCTATGACCTTAATTTTCATAATGCCATAAAAACTAATTTATTCCTTCTTAAATTATCTTTTACATTATGGTTATTAATACATACATACATGTATACATACATATATATAGCTCAAAATATTAATTGAATGGTTTTTATGCTTTAGGACGTATACGCAAGTGTTCTTAGTGACTTTTAAAATCAAATCTATTATATATTGTAAAATAAAATAACTTACTCTTCTCCTTCTAATTCTCTTATAATATTTTTATTTACATCATCTATAATTCTAGAAACAATACATGTTTTCTTGGTCCACTCATTAATTTTTTAAACTAAATTCTTCATACTTTAAATTCTTTTCCAATCACTTCAAAATCATTATAGATAATTTTCACTTAAGAGTTTTCAAATTTAAAACTTTAGGAACTTGAATAATGTTAACATTTCAACTATAAATATGTTTCATTTTTCGAACAAATTTATTATGCATAACTAAGAATCTAAAATTTATCGAAATAATTATTTACTTCAATAAAAATTAATAACTTTTAGATTCATATGATAACGTTCACGTAATAAATAACATCCTTATAAAAGGAATAGCAAATTCAAATAATACCTTACTTACCAAATGGAATTTATTCCACGTATACAATCTTACAAAAATTAAACCTCTAAATAGATATATAAGTTCTAAATTATAATCTACATTACTTACATACTTTTTATTGTTGACTTTCCTACAAGATTGTGATGAATTTTATAAATTTTAGGTATGGAATAACTTTGTACCAGTTTCACTTGACCCAGTATATGTTTTTTCTAATTCTTTTATTGTTTACTTGATACTGATAAAGACAAAGAGGTAGTAAAGGAGAAATAGGAGAATGATCCAATTTAAGGATTTGGAAAGTTCCATAGCCGTTATTCATATTTAATTTCTTTCACATTTATGGTTCCAGTTCTTTATACTACAATATCAATATTTGTACTATAGTTTCATCTTGGTGACTAGCAATATTAATTTCCTCAGTAGTTGAAATTGTGCGATATAAGACAATGCTGGGAAGAGTAAACCATATAATTATGTATTATCATTGGACATTCCTAAGAATTTTAATTTTGTTGTAATATGTTTTATAGCATGAATTTTTGAGTGTTCGCATTATTCCTTTTACGGTTATAAATCACATGTGGACTAATTTATATATTTTCCCATTATTGTACAATGGTAACATATGCGTGATGCATTTATTTTTTATGCTTTTTATATATGCGCGGTTACTTGAATTAGGCAATTGTAAATGAATTATTTTATTAGTAATTATCTCTCAAATCAATGTTTTAGCCTTACAGCTTAAAATTTAATGTGTGCATCTGCATAATTATTTATAAGTGTATTACTTAATTATTTTAGTTTTCTTTTATATGGTGCATAAATGTAGTTGTACAGACGTACACAATGATATACAAATATGTTTTCTGGATAATTAATTTTGAATATTCATAATATAAAGTATATTTAAATGTAAATTATATTTTTAAAATAATGGTTTTACTTGAGTTAATCATAAAAAATACTCAATTAGATTTGCTGAAATTATAGTAACAATCTGTATGCATAGCACGGGTTCGCTTTAGTCATTTAAAAAATGATTTTAAACGGATAAATGCTAGTTTTGATTCATTTTTGACCATTTGACCATACCAGTTGTGATATGCTATTTTATAAATCTAGTGAGATAGAAGTGTCTTAACATTGATTGTATTAATGCTTAGATGTTGTAATGATGGATGGATGTTATATATTGCTTGAATGTGTTCATTTGGTTGTATTTTTATTCGTTTTGGTGTGCTAAGTAGCAGTCATTTGGGTGAATCAATGAGCAAAAATGATCAAAAGTTCATGCGACCAAAATATGTTATCATTTGAAGCCTAGGAGTCTATATGTATGTCTGCACGAAGATATGAAGTAAATGATGGAGTGTTGTGTTGTTACAAAATGTGGTCAATGGTGGCTTGAGTTGTGGTCGGCGATGGAACTACTCCGGGCATTTTAGTGAAATGCTTCGGGGTTTTAGGGGAAGAATGTTGGGCAACATGAAAAGAAACTCCAATAATTTGTGCTTAGTTTCAACATTTAGAAAATATTTTGCTAAGTGAAGTGCTCGGTGTAACAACCCGAAAATTAGGCTATAATAATTAATTAACGAATTAATTAAATGATAAAATAACTTTGTGAAATTATCAGAAATGAGCCACGGGAGTTGCACCATTATGTCCGTGGTAATTTTCTGGTCAATTTCCATATATAGAACGTCAGAATTCGGGCTAGAACGAAGAAGATACGGATTAAACAAGAAGAGATATATATATATATATATATATATATATATATATATATATATATATATATATATATATATATATGGCTAGGTCGAAAACTAGGTCGACCTACCCACTGCTTAGGTCGACCGGCATGTCGAACTAGCAAGGGGGGCAATCGACACCTAGGTCGACCCGCCTTGTTGAATGAACGAAGAATTTAATTCTTTGTTCCTGTAAGCCTCGAACACGTCATTTTGGGTTATTTCCTCTTATTCGGTGCTTCCTTGCTTCCATCTGATGGCTCCTATCCAGCCTATGATGTGGTTGCACCAAATTCAATCTCCCAATCCAATGGTCTGAGATCCATAAGTGCTACTATAAATAAGACCCTAGGTCTAGCTATTTTTCTCATTCTAGATTTTCTCCATTTGGGTTCACCTTCTCAGGCAGGACCCTAATAGAAATAATTTTCCAAGGAGAAGATCATTTTAAATTAAAATATTTAATACCCTCAAGTGGATCCGAGAAGACCAAGGGAAGAGCTAAGGACCACAGGTGAGTGATTAGTAATTATTTTAGATTTTTAAGTAATTTAAAATAATAGGGTTTCCAATAGTTCTAGTTCTTCTACGATTTTGGAATAACCTTTTTACCAGTTTATTTTCAGTTTTAGATTTATTTTTTAGTCTATTTCCTTTTAGCTATTCTTTTTAGTTATTTGTAGTTAATTACTATTAATTATAGCTTTTCCATTCATTTACAGTTATTTATAATATTTATAATTATTTACTGTTATTTACGTTTTATTTACATTTTTTCTACGTTGGGATTTTCTTCTGTAATTGTCAGTTTCTTTCTATTTTTCCTTTTTACGCGAATGGAATAGAATAGATTAAAACGTGAATATAGACTAAATAATAAGCACTGAAATTACAAAAAATAAGATGTAAAATGTGAAGACAGTAATAAATTGGACTTGGACTGAATTTAAGCCTAATTATGATGTATAATTATGATTAAGAAGAGTAAAAAGAGAAAATGGCTTATTTTTATAATTAGACCTTGGGTTAAGTTAATAAGCAATATTATAACATAGGTTATAATTAGAAACACAACAGAAAAAGGCTTATTTTGAGACTTAGAATAAATTAATAAGCAAAGATAGCAAGGATAACAGTTGAGGCTTATTTAAATAATTTATACTAAGTTAATAAGCAAAAGAAGGACCTATACCAACAGCTTTTCCTATTTTCTATGGACACAGGTGTCTCACAATAGCTGAAGTGAGATGAGGGCATTCTTATGCTGTTATGGGTGGATAAAAGGTCAATAATTAAAAGTCCAAATCATGGGGATTCAGACAAGGGGTGAAACTAGAGTTTGTTTGACAGGGACCAGTACCAACAACATTCCCTATTTTCTATGGACACGGTTGTCTCACTATTACCTGAAGTGAGATGAGGGCACACTTATGCTGTCTAGTGTAAAGAAAAGGTCAAAAGAGGGAGCAACAGATAGTGTGAACCCAATAGTAGTCGAGCATGCGGCCTCAGTGTAAGGGATATAATTTGCTATTGAGTTCCAAGCGCTTAGTGGGTGCCTTTCATAGGCACCGGTGGCTAGCTCATAGTAGACACATTAGTAGAAGGCCGATCAAAGGGTAGAATTAGGACTTCAGCCCAATTAAAGTAGGATTGGGAATTCAACCTAATCAAAGCAGTTATCTAAGAAAAGTGCAAACAATCGAAGTTATCCAATTGAATTAATCTAATAGTTAAATCGTATTTATTTTCAGCTTTACCTTTCCTCCTATTTCTTTATTTCCTTTTATACTAGAACTATTGCAAAGTCTATTATCTTTATCTTGCTTAAGAGTAATAGTAATTACTGTCATTCACCAGACTTTTAGTCTGACCCACCCCTCTATTTTCCCCTTTTTCCCCTATAGGCCAGCAAGGGCAGGGACGGTAGATTACAGACACTTAGAGACTTCAGTGGTGGAGATTTTCTCATGTATTCCTTTTCTACATTTTCAGTTTTTAGCTTATTTGATGTACCGGTACTTTTTGGAGGGATAGTTTTGTACTCTGATTTTTATGAGACTAAGGTTATGATTTTCATAAGACGTGTATTGGCATTTTGAGATATCTTATGTATTTGGTTTTATAACTCTATCTTATGAAGTTTGATTTTTATTAAGTTATTGTTTTAATCGTTTCCGCTGCTTTTATCTACTTTGTCTTGTGAATCTTAGTCTCTGTAAGTTTCAGCTATACCTACAACGCACCATATCTTTTAGTTTGTCCTTTTGGGGTATACTAAGGGGTGTGGAGTGTTTCATTTGGTATCAAAGCCTAAGGTTATATGATTCCCAAAAATTTGTTTTAAAAGTAAAGTATATTTCAAAATAACTTGTTTTAAAGGTATTTTTTAGAAAGGAACTCTTAGAAATAGTTTTCAAGTATAAAAGAGTTTTTATAAAAATCCCCTCAAAAGTCATGTTCAATCTCCCTTCGACTCTTTCCTAAATTCTCTTTTCTTTGTGTAGAATTGCGGATGCCCCTTACCTTCCGGAGGGTTTTCCAATCCCAGCCTGGTTTCGTAGGTATCTACAAGCCACAACTTCAGAGGTGCATGGGCAAGCACCCAATCCAGCACTAGCGAGTGGGAATTCCATCAACCTACCTATAGCAATCAATTTATCTAAGCTTTGTAAGGATTTTGCGAATTTGGGAGGAAAGACATAATCTAGTACGGAGACTTTTGTGGAGGCGCGGGCTTGGTTAAGGAACATAGAAAGGATATTCGGGCTATTGGGATTGGAGGATCGGCAGCGGGTTCAGCTAGCATCTTGGCAGCTGAAAGAGGAGGCTTCTTATTGGTGGGAGGTTATTGAGTTAGAAGGAAGAGACGTTAATTGGAATGGGTTCCGAGAGCGATTTGATAGGAAGTTTTTATCTCAAGCAGAAGAAAGTGTCCAGTTGGAGCGGTTTATTAGCTTGAAGCAAGGAAGTTTGTCTGTAAAGGAGTATATCAACCCATTTAATGAGTTTTCGTGGTTTGGAATAGAGTTAGTGAATACACCGCACAAGAAGGCTATGAAGTTCGTGAAGGGATTAAATCAGCCCCTTCAAGGGTTGTTGTTGACTCATGTACCGATGGGAGCTACCTACGAGTCACTTGTGGAGATGGCGCTTGTGTCTGATGTAGCTAACGAGGGAGAGTCTAAAGAAGTTGTTTAGTCAGAAGGTCCTAAGAAGAAATGGTGGAAGAACAATAAAGAGAAGAAGAAAGGAGAAGGCCCTCAGAAGTAAATCAAGAAAGAAGTGAAGTGCCATAGTTGTGGGATTGTTGGACTTATCTCCAAGGACTGTAGGAAGGAGAAGATGAAGGGAAAGTGTTATAATTATGGGCAACCCGGTCACATGAGCAGGAATTGGCCCCAGAAGACGGGGCAGGGAGTGAGTGCACCGGCAGCGCAGATTCAAGCATTAGATGCAGCAGCGTTCCAGAGCTAGGTAGGAAAGTCGCCGTGGAAGTTTTGATTTCTTTTTCTGATTTTCCCATTTGGAATTTTTCGATTCTGGAGCATTACACTCTTTCATTTCTAGTTTTTTGGTAGATTGTTTGCACTTAGACATCTCTTTAGTAGTAGACCCCATTGTTGTTTCAAACCCCATAGGAGGATCGGCATACTTGTCTATGGTTTGTAGGGGTTTGAAATTTTTTATCCTAGGCGTAGAATTTTATTGTGACGCCTATGTATTGGGATTCTCGGGGTATGGGATGATTTTGGGGATGGATTAGCTATCCACTTATGGAGCTATATTAGACTGCGAGAGGAGAGTCGTTAGACTAAAGACATGCAGCGGTAGGACTCTCGAGGTTTCTTGCAACCCGCAAGGGTCAGTTATGTTGAGCTTCCTTTATTCCCTCGATTCATCATCAGCATAGTTAGATTCAGTTCCTGTCGTCAGAGATTTTCCGAATGTCTTTGAGGAGGTTAGGGGACTACCCCCTAAGAGAGAGATTGACTTCAGGATTTATTTGACAAATAATGCAAAGCTAGTAGCATTACCCGTAAGGCACATGGCACCTAGGGAGAGGAAGGGATTGGGCAAGCAATTTCGTGAGCTTTTGAAGAAAGGTTTCATAAGAAGGAGCATATTAGAGTGGGGAGCGCCAGTCGTCTTTGCTACTAAGGTGGATGGTTCCCTTCGACTTTGCGTAGACAATAGAGAATTAAATAAGCTCACGAAGAAGAACTGTTATCCACTTCCTAGGATAGATGATCTTTTTGACTAGTTGGTTGACTCTTCGGTATTCTCTCAGCTTGATTTAGCCACTGGATTTCATCAGCTTAGGGTCGCTGATGATAGCATTGATAAGACCTCATTTAGGATACCCGACGGATTCTTTGAGTGGTTAGCATGCCTTTTGGGCTAACCAATGCTCCAGACTATTTTGTAGATTTGATGAGCCATGTTTTTAGAGATGTCCTAAATAAGTTTGTGGTGGTATTCATGGATGACATTTTGGTGTTTTCCAAGAGTATGAAGGAGCATGTTGTTCATTTAGAGGAGGTTCTTCATACACTTCGTAATCATTAGTTGAGGGAAAAGTTTTCAAAGTGTCACTTTTGGCGAGAGGAGGTACGTTTCTTAGGGCATGTAGTCTCGAGAGAGGGTTTGGATGTTGACCTCGCTAAGGTGATGGCAGTGCAAGATTGTAAGGCCCCCAAGAACGTTACCGAAGTTGGAAGCTTCCTAGGATTGGCTGGCTATTATAGGAAGTTCATCAGTGATTTTGCCAAGATTTCAGCACCACTTAGTCGCCTCACTAAGAAGAACAAACCATTTGTGGGGGACGTGGATTATGAGGATTCCTTCACGAAGCTTAAGAGAGCTCTTACTAGTGCCCCAGTGTTAGTTTTACCCGATGGACCTAAGCCTTTTACAGTATACATTGATGCATGTGGGACGGGTCTAGGAGCGGTGTTGATACAGGAAGGGAGGGTAGTATGTTATGGAAGTAGGCAGTTGAGGACGCATGAGAAGAACTACCCCACCCATGATTTGGAGTTGGCTGCTATAGTTTTTGCACTCAAGTCTTGGAGGCATTACTTACTTGGAGAGAGGTTCGAGCTTTTCACTGACCATAAGTCATTGAAGTAAATATTCTCACAGAAGCATTTGAACTTGAGGCAGCAGTGATGGATGGAGTTTTTGGCGTCGTACGACTTTGAGATAGCTTATACCCCTGGCAAGGGAAATGTGGTTGCGGATGCGTTGAGTAGAAAGAAAGCAACCCTTAACCTTTGTTCGTGGAGTGGAGGAGCCTAGAGTTTATTTTCACTTTTGATTTTAAGCCCTCTACGGACATTACCCCTAGATTGTTAGCAGCGCTTGAGGTGAGGCCTACCCTTACAGATCAGATTGGCTCGAGGCAGCGAGAGGATTTAGAGCTTATGGATATTATGGGTAGGATTAGCCGAGGAGAGGTCTCTAGACATCTCCAATGTTATTCCATCGATAGCAAAGGGTGGCTTAGGAGAGATGGAAGGCTTTGTGTTCCCCGCATTAGTGATTTATTGAGGGTGGTTCTAGAGGAAGCACACCATTCTCGTATGACTATTCATCCGGGTAGTGATAAGATGTATAGGGACAAGAAGAGGATGTTTTATTGGAGTGGCACGAAGAAGGATGTAGCGGAGTTTGTAGCTAAGTGTCTTGTGTGCCAAAGGGTTAAGCGGAGCAGAAGAAGCCCGGTGGACTACTTCAACCATTGGATATACCCGAATGGAAGTGGAACAGCTTCGATGGACTTCATAGATGGTTTACCCTGATCTAGGAAGGGGAATACTAGCATTTGGGTGATTGTAGATTATTTTACTAAGAGCGCCCACTTCATTCTGGTTAAGAGTAAGAGGACGGCATCTTATTTGGCATCCTTATATGTTCGCGAGGTTGTCCGACTTCATGGAGTTCCCTCAAGCATAGTGAGCAATAGAGACCCTATTTTTACTAGCGAGTTTTGGAGAAGCTTGCAAGAGGTTTTAGGGATGCAGCTTAGATTGAGTACGGCCTATCACCCTGAGACAGATGGCCAAACAGAGAGAGTTAATATAGTGCTTGAGGATTTGTTGTGGATGTGCATTCTAGACTTTAGAGGAACTTGGGAGGAGCATTTTCCTTTGGTGGAGTTCACATATAATAACAGTTTCCAAGCTAGCATTACGATGGCACCATTTGAAGCTCTATATGGAAGACCTTGCAAACCACCTTCATGTTGGGTAGAGTCTACAGAGAAGTTGCTACTTGGTCTTGACATGGTTAGGGAAACCTCGAAGAAGGTGGATTTGATTCGAATGAGGATAAAGACAGCCCAAGATAGGCAGAAATCTTATGCGGACAAGTGGAGGAGAGACATTGAGTTTGAGGTTGGAGACTTAGTTTTTATTAAGGTATCCTCGCCAAGGAAGGTGGTAAGGTTTGGATCGAGTGGGAAGTTAGCCCCCAGATTTGTAGGACCTTTCCCTACTGTAGAGAGAGTATGGAAGAGGGCATATCGAGTGAAGCTCCCAAAGAGGCTCGTAGGAGTGCACAACGTTTTCCATGTTTCGCACTTGAGAAAGTGCTTACATGACTCAATGGAGGTTGTGGAGCCTAGTCAGTTGGAGGAAGTGGAAGTACAAAAGAAAGCATTGGTTCGTCATATTGCTACGAAGATCATTGGACGAGACACCAAGAGACTTAGGAATAAAGAAGTTCCGTTAGTAAAGGTGCAGTGGGGAGATAACGTTGCAAACGCTACATGGGAGGCTGAAGAGAAGATTCATACTTCCTATCCTCATCTTTTCGACGGTAAGTTTTAGAATTTCCTATTTCCATCTTTAGTTTTGAATAGGTTCTTTCCTTTATTATCCTTTGGGAGGGTAGAACTTAGGATTTAACCTATGGATGGTAGAATTTAATGTAAACATGTCATTATAACACGTTATGTACGATAGATGCTAGTGGTTGCAAGTGTTTGCTAATGGACGCATATACTTACACTAGGCACTACTATCCTCTAGGGATCGGCCTAACTAGGACACTAGAGCATATGCATATGGATGTGTGCGCATTTGCATTTTTATTTTATTTTTCATGGTTGCTATAAATGGATGATTATCACATGATTGTTGCATTTGGATGATGATTGTCGCACGCATAAAGAACTATCAGTTCTTATTAGGAAATTTGCATTCATTTGGATACATGGCACATACATGATTGCATAAAAGGAGGTCGACTGAATCAGTGGACCGCCTAATCTTTTGCATTAGTTAGGGACATTGACACTACACTAATTACATAAGTATCATAAATAACATTAAGAAGACTTAAGGACAATGGATGTAATGGATGATGGTTGAGTAGTTGGTTGTAGAACTTGGATGAAAACATTTATTTCATTCTTCTATCCTTAAAGATTTCGGGAACGAAATCCCATAAAGAGGAGAGAATGTAACAACTCGAAAATTAAGCTATAATAATTAATTAATAATTAATTAAATGATAAAATAACTTTGTGAAATTATTAGAATTGAGCCACAGGAGTTGCACCATTATATCCGTGGTAATTTTTTGGTCAATTTCCATATATAGATCGTCAGAATCCGGGCAAGAACGAAGAAGATACGAATTAAACAAGAGGAATATATATATATAGGGCTAGGTCGACAACTAGGTCGACCTACCGACTGCCTAGGTCGACCGACATGTCGAACTAGCAAGGGGGGCAGTCGACACCTAGGTCGACCCACCTTGTTGAATGAACAAAGAATTTAATTCTTTGTTCCTGTAAGCCTCGAACACGTCATTTTGGGTTATTTCCTCTCATTCGCTGCGTCCGTGCTTCAATCCGACGGCTCCTATCCAGCCTATGACGTGGCTGCACCAAATTCAATCTCCAAATCCAACGGTCTATAATCCACAGGCACCACTATAAATAAGACCCTAGGTCTAGCTATTTTTTTCATTCTAGATTTTCTCCATTTGGTTTCACCTTCTCAGGCAGGACCCTAATAGAAATAATTTTCCAAGGAGAAGATCATTTTAAATTAAAATATTTAATACCCTCAAGTGGATCCGGGAAGACCAAGGGAAGAGCTTAGGACCACAGGTGAGTGATTAGTAATTATTTTAGATTTTTAGGTAATTTAAAATAATAGGGTTTCCAATAGTTGTAGTTTTTCTACGATTTTGGAATACAAGAAAAGTGTCATATGTCCTTGATTTTGATGTTGTTATAAGAAAAGTCCCTGTAAATTTAGTCCCTTTTTTTGAAAAATAGAAAAGGCAGTGTGTTTTGCATTTTTCTGATAGAAAATGCAAGCTAACTTGCAACTTTTTGACTATGAATTTATTTATTTGAAAATTTTAAAAAATTTAAAAGCGCAAGCTACTTTGCGCTTTTATTTTGAAAATTTTGAAATTTTTGAAAATTTTAAAATTTTGAAAAATGCAAGTTAACTTGATGGAAAGCGCAAGCTAGTTTGCGCTTTCTGATTTTGAATTTTTTTTAAAAATTTTAAAAATTTTCAAAATTTTTAAAATGGTTGGAAAGCGCAAGTTAACTTGCACTTATTATCAGGAAAGCGCAAGCTAGTTTAAGTTTTTTGATTTTGAATTTTTTTTTGAAAATTTTAAAAGTTTCAAAAAAAATTAAATTTTTGAAAAGCACAAGTGAACTTGCACTTTCTGATTTAGAAAAAAATAGGGACTTAATTTACATACTCATTATCATAAGGACTTTTCTTACAACAACATCAAAAATAGGGGCCTTCAGTGCAAAGCCCCTTTGGAATAACCTGTTTACCAGTTTATTTTCAGTTTTAGATTTATTTTTCAGTCTATTTCCTTTTAGCTATTTTTTTAGTTATTTGTATTTAAGTACTGTTAATTATAGCTTTTCCATTCATTTATAGTTATTTACGGTATTTATAATTATTTACTGTTATTTACGTTTTATTTACATTTTTTTCTACATTGGGATTTTCTTCTGTAATTGTCAGTTTCTTTCTATTTTTCCTTTTTACGCGAATGGAATAAAATAGATTAAAACGTGAATATGGACTAAATAATAAGCACTGAAATTACATAAAATAAGATGTAAAATGTGAAGACAGTAATAAATTGGACTTGGACTGAATTTAAGCCTAATTATGATGTATAATTATGATTAAGAAGAGTAAAATGAGAAAGTGCCTTATTTTTATACTTAGACCTTGGGTTAAGTTAATAAGCAATATTATAACATAGGTTATAATTAGAAACAGAATAGAAAAAGGCTTATTTTGAGACTTAGAATAAATTAATAAGCAAAGATAGCAAGCATAACAGTTGAGGCTTATTTAAACAATTTATACTAAGTTAATAAGCAAAAGTAGGACATGTACCAACAACATTCCCTATTTTCTATGGACACAGGTGTCTCACAATAGCTGAAGTGAGATGAGGGCATGATTATGCTGTTAAGGGTGGATAAAAGGTCAATAATTAAAAGTCCAAATCATGGGGATTTGGACAAGGGGTGCAACTAGATTTTGTTTGACAGGGACCAGTACCAACAGCATTCCCTATTTTTTATGGACACAAGTGTCTCACTATAGCCTGAATTGATATGAGGGCACGCTTATGCCGTCTAGGGTAAATAAAAGGTCAAAGGAGGGAGCAACAGATAGTGTGAACCCAATGGTGGTCGAGCGTGCGGCCGCGGTGCAAGGGATATAATTCTCTATTGAGTTCCAAGCGCTTAGTGGGTGCCTTGCGTAGGCACTGGTGTCTAGCTCACAGTAGACAAATTAGTAGAAGGCCGATCAAAGGGTAGAATTAGGACTTCATCCTAATTAAAGTAGGATTGGGAATTTAGCCTAATCAAAGCAGTTATCTAAGACAAGTGCAAACAATCGAAGTTATCCAATTGAATTAATCTAATAGTTAAATCGTATTTATTTTCAGCTTTACCTTTCCTCATATTTCTTTATTTCCTTTTATACTAGAACTGTTGCAAAGTCTATTATCTTTACCTTGCTTAAGAATACTAGTAATTACTATCATTCACCATACTTTTAGTCTGACCCACTCCTCTATTTCCCCCTTTTTCCTCATAGGCCAGCAAGGGCAAGGACGGTAGATTACAGACACTTAGACACTTCAGTGGTGGAGATTTTCTCATGTATTCCTTTTCTTCATTTTCAGTTTTTAGCTTATTTGATGTACTGTTACTTTTTGGAGGGATAGTTTTGTACTCTGATTTTTATGAGACCGAGGTTATGATTTTCATAAGACATGTATTGGCATTTTGAGATATCTTATGTATTTGGTTTTATAACTCTATCTTATGAAGTTTGATTTTTATTAAGTTATTGTTTTAATCGTTTCCCCTGTTTTTATCTATTTTGTCTTATGAATCTTAGTCTCCATAAGTTTTAGCTATACCTACAACGCACCACATCTTTTACTGTGTCCTTTTGGGGTATACTAAGGGGTGTGGGATGTTTCACTCGGCACCGACAATTTATGGTCAACGACTAGAAGTTTGGGGTCGAGATATTTTTTAAGAGCATGTTTATGGAGTAAAGGAAGTTGGATCCAATCTAGTCATGTGTGGACTTTGGGACATGGGTAGATCTACTTCGGTAAAATGAAAGGGTGTCTTAGGTTTTTGCTTTGGTTTGTACTTAGCCAAAATTGGTTAAGTACATAACTAAAGTAGACGGTGATGACCACTCTATGGTGTTCGGCAGCAACCACAAATGATGTGGGCCAATCATTGCCATTTTTGGTGAGGCTGAAGATGAGGTTTTAAGGATTGTGCCGTGATGCTTCGTTCATTCGTTCGATGCTTGGTTTTGGCAGGCCTTGTGATGAGTATTTTTGAGTAGTGAAGCGATGATGTGACACTTTGACATGGTTACTTTGATACTTGGTTGTGATGGCTCTATAACTTGAGGTGGACGTCTAAAGGTATTATGGATTCTGATATATCGATAAGGTGTACCGTTTTGGTCGAGTACTTTAGGTGTAAAGTGTAGGTGGACTTAGTGGTGTCCAAGGAGGCACAATTGACTATGTGGACTTTTTGATGTCCGGGGGGCATGTTTGGTGGGTGAAGTAATGTGGTTGGATGTGGTGTGTTCCAATATCGAGTTGTGTGTAAGAAAAATACTGGTAACTCTGAATGAGGAGTGTGTTTCGTGGGGCAAGGTTATGTGAGGATGCTCACTCGTGTACCCTGGGTCTTGGTGATGGTCTAGCCTACCTTAGTGATGGCAATACCTTTGTGATGGTATGTGAATGAACACCGAATCTAGTAGCGACATGGTGTGCCGCAAAACCTTGATGATGGTCATATGAGTAAATGGAGATTAGGGGGCATCTTGGTAGCGGTGCAAGACATTAGTGGTGGTCGGATGAGGTGAGACCTTGGTAATGGTAATAGCGAAGCGAGACCTTAGCGATGGTTTCTATTGTATGCTTTCTATCATTTTTATGGTTGATTTGATTGCTTTATGTCTATTATGGATGTCTCGCGATGTACCTACATTGTGTTAGGTACCCCGACACCAATGTTATACCGAGTATAGTATACCCATATGATGATGATGATGATAGTATATCATATATGGTGTTATGTGCTAACTTATCGGATGGAGGGACATGTCAGATATGATTCTCCATACCGAATGTCTCTATTTTACTATATTGATTTTCATAGTATCTTGATATTGCTTTATCGCTAACACCAGACATTAGATACAAACGATCTCCCATACATATGGAGCCAACCATCACGGTCGAGCCTATACTGATTCATCTCTACAAACTCTACTCCTTCCTCCAACTTAGCCATAATCTCCGCTAATCTAGGATCTTGCTTTTAATAAGTACCGATCCACTCAATTAAAGTAGGTATGACAATCAAACAGGCTAACACATGCGACTCTAGCACACATTGAGGTATGAAGTCATAACAAGCAATAAGCTCAAGTTGCTTCCACTCTAGGAACTTTGCTTTAAAGCTGGCATATCTTCTACTTAGAGCATCAATGACTACATTTCCCTTACCAGGCATATAGGAAACATCAAAGTTGTAGAGGCCAAGGGCTCTAATCATCATTGCTGCTGAAGGATAAGATCATTCTAGAAGAAGAGGTACTTCAACGGTACGTGTTCCGTGAATAACTAAAACCTACCTCCAAGCAAATAATGCCACCATACTTTCAAAGCAACTACTATTGCCGCCAACACCAAATCATGAATTGGATACATCCCTTCGTGCAGTTTCAGCTATCTAGTCAAGTACCACAGACATCTATGTATACCGTCAAACCTTCATTCACACTTGGAATGAGTAACACTGATGTACTCATTAACCTCCATATTTGACTCCAGAATGTATGCTCACACCTTGCATCCCAAATAAAAGTCTGATTCTTCTTTGTCAAATAGATTAACGATGCTGCTACCTTAGAGAAGTTCATAAAAAACATCTATTGTATCCCGTCAATTCAATGAAACTTCTCACGTCTGTAGTGTTCTTGGGTTGGTTCCAATCCTGTACGGCTACCACCTACGTAGGATCTACATCAATGCCCTACTTAGAAACAACTTTACCTAAGAATCGCACTTCTCTCCTCCAGAAGTGAAATTTAGAAAACTTCACCTTCGATTGATGCTTCCTGAACACCTCAAAAACAACCCTCAAGTGTTCCTTGTATTCCCTCCATCCCTGAATAGACAAGGATTCCTTCCACAAACATAGGCATAAACTTATTTAGTTGATACCCTGAAGATACGGTTCATAAGATCAACAAAGTATGTTGGTTTGCCTGAACGCATAACCAACCACTCATACAATCCAGATGGTGTATGGAACGTTGTAATCGGCACACTCTTCTTCGCCACCCTCAGCTGATGAAACCCCTCACAAGGTCCAATTAGGAGAACGCCTTTGCACCATGAAGCCGGTCTAACAAGTCATCAATACACGGCGGTGGATAATTTTTATTCTTCGTCATCTTATTCAACTCATGGTAATCTACGCATAATCTCAAGGAGTTGTCGACCTTATTAGCGAATACTACGGGTGCTCTTCAGTTATATATACTCCTTCGAATGAACCCCTTCTTTAATAGATCATTCACTTTCACCTTTAGTTCCTTCTGCTCTTTGGATGCCATAAGCCACAATGGCATAACTGCTGGTCTGATATCCATCACCAAATTAATACAGAACTCGATCTCCTTCTATGGCTGTAATTCAGTCATCTTCTCGAATATGTCTAGATACTCCCTAACTATAGGCAATGATGGAAAACCATCACGTGGGATCTCAAGTGAGTATAAAAAGTTAACCATCGCCTGGTCATTTGGTAGGCATCCTAACTCCAATCTCCATCCACTATTAGTCCCTATCATCACCAACGGCCTCTCTTAGTCCACCCTTACTTTTTACCTCCTCAGCCAGTCCATCCCCAAAATAATATCGGATCCCACAAAACCTAAAACAAAGCAATCACAAACAAACAAACATCCATGACTCTACAACACTTTGTAACGATAACTTGTAGTCAAGTTGACCAAACCATCTGCTAGGTTTAATACAATCAAGGGTTAGTCTACTAATTTGGGTCTCAATCCTAGTCTGTATACTAGGTCAATAGATATAAGGATCTAATGTATCATTATCAAGGAAAATACAAATATGTATATCATAAATAAAACATACCTCTAATTATGATGCCCTTTCCTATCACTTTCACCGATGGAGCATTCGGCGAAGTCGGAACAACATCCAATGTAGAAACTTCTTTAGCATAGTAATCCTTTAGTAGTTTTGGGCAATCCTTATGGATGTGTCCAAAGCCTTGGCAGAAGTAGCATTTCCTGCCTTCTCTCTTACTATACTTACTCATATGGCCTTTGTCTCTACTATTATAGCAACTAGGCTTCCATTTGCTCTTGCTCGGAACACCCTTCATTTGGGGTTGCGCCTCCTTAATTGGCTTTGGACAGTCTACCTTAATGTGCCCAATCCTACCATAGTTAAAGTACTTCCTCTTGCCACCCTTTGGGTCCTTACAGTCTTTACTAATATGACCTCTCTCATTACAATTAAAGAATCTCGGCTCGCACTAGCCTTTCTTTTGGTCACCTTTATTCTGGGACTATTTTCTACGTTTGTTGTCCTTCTTTCTCTTGCTACTTTCACCTGCTTGCGGTTTAGCTTCCTCTTTAGGAACAATAATTTGTTACGCTTGCATTTGAGCACCACTATCCACTACCCCTATAGTTCCTCTTTCAGCTGCTCGCATTACGCTTGCCATCATAGGAATGAATGTTGCCTACACTTCAAAGTCATTTACTATCCCAATGACCCTTCTATCTTTAGCTTTCAGTGCAAAATTCCCAGTATGCCCATCCATTCTTATGAACTGTAATAAGAATGACCAGTCTCTCAAAGAAGAAAAATGCATTAAAGATACTCGTATTGCAGTGCGACTTATTACCATATAATGCTATATACTTTTGAAAACCAAAGTATAGCTGGTACACTCTCCCATATATCATTTGATCTATTCTAAGGTGATAGCTCCTACCTTATCTCTAATGGATCAAAGTATCAACTTAGGTCAACGATGCAACCTATGCTCTTCTTCTAAATGTGACGACAGCCATACACCTTCGGTACCCAATGAGACCTGTATAGTGCGCAATGACGGTTCCCGATCGATGTAAGGCGACAGTCAAGGGTGAAAAGTAATAAAATCCAAATCACAGAACCTATAAACATCTCACAGCGCATATATTAAATATAATAATTAAATAAATATAAAATAGGCAAACGATAATATAATCAAATGAATCATAAATAAGAACATCAGAGTGCCATTGGTTTACAGATTATACAAAACTGAAATAATAATGTTTATACATCCAAAATCTCCAAAATAAACTACATAATTGTCTCTAAATTAATACAAGCATCGTTATAGTTCCATGGTACTACACAATGGAACAAGTGATAGTAAGCTCTAAACTATAGATACATGAAAGCGCAGCCTCCTACTCGTACTTCATACAGCTCCTGCGCTATCCAGACTTGTTATCCCTAATCTACTCATTTAAGAGTACTCGAGATAATAAGAAGCAACGATAAAACCTCGAGTTAGACAATAGTCTGGTGTGAACGATGCATCATCTCTAACTACTACAAAAATTGTATGTAGTAATAAGTGCATAAGGCATGTAGAATCATACCTGACCGGTTCATATATCCAAAAAGTTTGCACATAACAAACGATATACGCTAATCTACTATCATCATCATCATATGGGTGCACTGCAATTGAAGTACAATATATAGTGTCTAGGTATGTAGTCGATAACGCCTATGTCATATGACACCCTAGAACGATAAACAACCATGGTAAACATAGAATCCATCAAACAATCCTCAAAATCACTCATGTGTGTTGGATATATGATTACTCGTACAACATGATCACAAGCCAGAGACCTAATTCTACTTCATAAGGCTAGGAACCAGACTCACAATCGGAAAAGTACAAGGTAATCCATAGTCGTAAGATCTAGATACGGTCGTAAATCCAAATGGGTGTCCCCATATACCTTTTTTGTACGAGCACTCTAGAAACCTTTTAGTTATCAACGATTTCTTTGCACATGCCTCCATAGTGGAACCAAATCATTATTTCATATCATTTGTCTCCATAGTAGAATGCAGTCGTTATTCTACTCACAAGCTCCCATTGTTGAACTTGTCCTTATGGATCTCTATCATAACTCTCATTGTTGCATCGTCATCATCGAAACACCACTAGACACCTACTGTAGGTTGTAGAGTTATTGTACTAAAGTTCTGAAGTGGTCATACTAAGATGTCACATCATCGCTTCATTCATTGCCATAAAACCTCAAAATTAACTCGAGTCATTCCAGAGCCATCAATTGTCACTTCATGTCAACTCAACACATAACCCAAAGCAAGCCACCATAAACCATGAAGAAAACCCAAACCATGCCCAAAGTATTTCTCTTCCAAGCCTAAAGAATTCCTAAACGCCAAGCTTTGCCCGGCTTTCACCATAACCGGACTGGAGTCATGCCGCTAAAACCCCAATCCAGTGCCGCTAAACCCAATATCCTATTCAGCACCTCAACCCCGAATAAACCCTTTGTTCAGCACTGGACCAAAGCTTTCTTTCTACTTTTCTTAGCATGACTCGAAGCACCATCAGGCAGCATTTCTGTACGATCTCTCCCATCGTTGAAACGAGCTAAACCCGAAGCAAGCCCCTTCTTGACTCGAAACCAACCATCGAGCACATCCTAGCTGAACAAAAGCCACCAAACAGAAACCATGTAGCACTTCTAACATTTCCACTTTCACACCAATTCTTTCGCTACGCATAACGCATCGACCCATGTGCATCGCCTATGCATCGATACGACCCCAAACATCTTAAAGACAATTTGTTAAAGTTCATTTCTACGTTTACTGATCCCCCATCCTTATGCATCGATTAAAAGAGCACATCATTACTCCTTGTACACGAAGACGCTCTACCACAGAATTGACCATCACTTCTATTTCGCTCCTATAAGTGTTTACAACCATTCAGGTATGCAAACAAGCATCGTTCAATATCCAAACATAAACATGCATCAATCATGAAAATTTATCTTTAATCCCATCCGTAACATAGCCTAACATCTTTATGATCAAATATACATCAAAACATTCTAATTAAATCACTTAAATCTTGTTTTTACTTCAGGTAGAGTTACAAAATTGTTTAAAAACATAATTTTGACTTTAAAAATATGATATGAGATGATAAATAACTCGCCAAACACCCAAAAATAGAAGATTTCATGCAAATCGAAGCAAATCCGAGAATAGACAGTAAAGCCCTAAATTTTCCTCTTCAAAAATGTTGTTTTGAAATTCTCTAGCTAATCCCCTTGTTAATCTGCACTAGATCTAAAGATTTTTCTTTATTTGGAAGAGATTGGAGAATGTGTTGGCTAAGAGAAGGTTAATGGAGGTTTAGATCTATTTTGAGATTAAGGAGAATGATTTGAAGGTGACTATTTCAGCCATAATGACTCCAAACTGCAAATGGATTATTGGGCTTGCCCCTAAATCTCACTAATTACCCATTAAGCCGCCCTAATATCTGTCCAAGTTTAAATAGCAATATCTTCTAAATAGTAAGTCCAAATCGCTATCATGACCACTCTTTGGAAAAAGAAATCATTATATCTTTCCAACGAAATTGGTTTGAGGACCTAATTCGTCACCTATCAAAATTTATAGCTTTTCCAAGTTTTTAGAGGTAAAATCATCCGATAAATTTTCTTGGGTCCATAAATGTAATTGCTCAATATTCCATAAAGTTGTAATGTCATATGACCCAATGTGAATTTAAAAATAATATTTTACAATTATCTAATACGTAAAATACGGATCGTTACATGTAGAAAACTAGCAAAAGAAATTTGATAAAAATATGAGAGTGTGAAGGCAATTTAGAGGCAATTTCCACTCTCTAGATTACATAAATCAACAAAATGAAGTTATGATCTCTCTTTTCTTATCATTAGTGTAATTAGTTGATGTGCTTATCATAAGTATGGTATATTTGTGCTATTAATTAGCACAATATAAACCATCAAACTATAACACAACCACTAATACACATTTAACTCTCATGAAATATGACAACAAAGTTGAAAGCAAAATCTATTTTAAGCATGGCCTATTAACTATTGTTTATAAATATAGGCCATCAAATTTTAATTTCAGCAATCACTTTATTACCATCATCATATGTAGATGAAGAGGTAATCATTGTTGTGATTTTTTAAGCATAGCCTATTTGGTGTCAACAATATAGGCTATCAAATTCATATCAAAAACAACAAGTTAAACCACTTCAAATGATTCATTAAGCACAAAAAGAGAGCATAAACATCAAAATGTTGCATCTACATACTAGAGAGCTTCATTACCCCTAAATTTTAGGGATTAGCCTCTCATATTTGTTATCATATGAACAAATGTAGAAAGCAACATGAAACTAACAAGAGGAAAAAGAGAGCAAAATGAAAGGAAAACTATTCTAATTGCATAAAAGAAAATCTACACTACTTGCATAAATAAACAAATCTACACTACAACATGAAAGGAAATAAACAAGAAAAGAAAAAGAACATGTATTAAATTGCATAAAGAAAAAAAAAGAATTACATAAGAGAAGAAATGGCTAAGTAGCCATGAAAAGAAAGAGAGCTTTGATTTATTTTCTAAGCTAAAAACTAACTAAGAGAGACTAAAGGGAGGTTACATGAAGATATAGGGTATTTATACAAGTGTTAAACCCTAATTCATATTTTTGGGGAATGTCCAAATTTTCCTTGAGGTAGTGTGGTGGCCAAGTAATCATTAACATCCACTAATCCCCCACTTAAATGTACATGAAGCTTTAATGTCCTTTTATCTAATTTGAAAATAAAGGTAAGTGGGTGGGGTCCTCCATGATCTTCACTTTGAATTATTCCCATCTTCATTCCGTTGTGTTCTATTTGTGCATGCATATCTTCTTCATCAAACCACTTGTAATTGAAATCAAATTTCTCCAAAATAGTATGGAAATTTATAATTAAATTTTCTCAAGTTAATTTATGCACAAAAATGTCTATATTGCCCTTGGATGAATAATGAATATGTGACAATTTGGAATTATTTGAATTTTGGTTTAAACAAGTTAAAATACCTAATACGATCATTTATTTAATTTAAATAGATCAAATATGGTGGTAAAAATATGCACATTTACGTGCACATCATTACACCTGATTCGATTTTTTATGCTTTGTTTCTTATTATCTCGGGTACACTTAAATTAGTAGACTAGATGGCAGGGTTAAGATAGTGCATAGAGCTATTCAATGGACGAGTAGGAGGCTGGCGCTTATCTATATTATACTTTGGAGCTTTTTATTATTTCTTATGTGCAACACTGTGGAGCTTTATCGGTGCTTGTTCATATTAGAGGCAGATGTTTAGAGTTTATTATTGGTTGTATAAACTCTTCCACTAGTTTGTATGACTGCATTAAACCTGTGCTTTGATCTGTAATGGTTCATATAGTTATATTTATGCCTCACTTGTTTTACATTTGTTTGATTATTATAATCCATCGTTGTGCTGTGAGATATAAGGAAGCTTTTGTGATTATTTTAGTTACTTTACCCTTGACTATTTCTCTACATCAGCTAGGTACCATTACAGCGCACTATACAGGTATATTAGGTACCATAGGTATAGGATGGTCATCGCATTTGGTATCAGAGCTTACGTTGCATAATTGACCTAAGTTGATAAGGGTCCACTAGAGGTAGTGTAAGTGGAATACTTTAGAATAGATCGAACAATATACGAGAGAGTATACCTGTTATATATTTTGAATTACAAAACTATATATTTTTAGTATATATAGTACAGGTCGCATTGCATACACAAGTACCACTGATCTAGTTTTTATTTATGAGAGATTGATCGTTCTTGTTACAGATGCTAAGAATGAGCCAGCATATAAGGAACACTGCTAGAAACTCCATTTTTTGGAGTAGAGGAAGATGGAGCGAGCATGGGGGCACTAACGTTGATTTGCATACAATGTTCACAAAGATGGCGAGGAATATGCTACGAAACGTCCAAGATGTTGCTCTTGCTATGCCCGTTGGCAATGCACCTATAGCGGATTTTGCTAAGTTAAACATGGACTACTCTAGCCCTAGAGGCCAAACATTCTTTGAAATGGAATTAGTAGTGGAAGTCCGAGATTTGATCGATACTAAAGAATCTTTGAGGACTTAGAATTGGAGGATGCAATATAGAGGAAGCTGGCCTCTAAACAGCTTCAAGGACGAGTGATGGGTTGGTGGAACGCCATAAAGAATACTACTCTCAAGGATCATACTACCTATAAGTAGTTTAAGCTAAGAATTGAGGAGAAATTCATAACGTCCGCTAGAAAGTTGGTATTATTCCGTAATTTTGCTGATTTAAGGTTTGGAAATATGACTGTCTCATAGTATGAGAGCGAATTTGACATGCTATCGAAGTACGACTTATCTTTCATTGATACCCTACTCAAAAATAACAAGAAGTTCATCATGGGTTGAGATAGTAATCTAGGGAAAAAGCTAGTAGGACATATTGACGAGTGCTTCAAGAAGCTAGTTAAGAAAGCTTTGAGACGCAAGAGTTTCTACCCTAAGACTGTTGTTGTTGCTACCAAAGATATGCCAAAGCCTAAGTGGACGGGGAAGCAAGAAGAAGTGGAACTACAACAACAAGGAAAAGAAATAGTCTCAGGAAGTGGGTGACCAAAAAAAATGCAAGTGGGAGCCGATGTGTTTTAATTATAATGAGAGCGGTCATTTAAGTAAGAACTGTAAGGCCACTAGGAGTGGGGAGAGGAAGTGCTTCAACTATGATAGGACTACACATATGAGGAAGGACTATCCAGAATTATAAAAGAATAGGTGAGTTGTGTCAGATTATACATTGGGTGTCATTCCCACTTTGTCGGCCGCTCCACCGACGAAGGAGAAAAGGAAAGGCCTCACTATTCGAGATATGTTTTCTATTTGTGTTATGCCACTACGTGTTCTGTCTCATATTGATATGTTAGACCCTGTTTCATCCAACGGCCTAGTAGATAGGTTTCGGTTGAGTCCTGACCTGACCTAGTGGGCAAACCATTGGTTGATCGGGGGTTGGTGGATAGTCTGACCAACTTGTATATGGTCCGTCAAGACTTTATGCTATTGAGACTTAGTATTTTCAAAACATGTAAGTTTGTTGTTGTGATTACTTTTTAAGGTTTTTTAAGTTTCGGTATCCTTTTGGGTGGAGTGACCAAGGGGTACATAATTATGGTGCACGGTGAAATGTTGTAGATGATGATTAGGGTAGGAGAAGAGTGGAGGCTAGAGTTGGATTGTACATTTAAGGATACAATTTCGGATAGCTCAGTGTGTTCGCTCGAGATACTGTAAAGGGGGTCTCCATTATTACCCAAGGTGTGGGAATATCCAGGGATTATCATAGTATCACCATATAGAGAGATTGAGTTTCATAACGACTAGTTGCTACTTGTTATATCTCTGAGGAGGGCGACACTCGAAGAACAATGAGGGATGGAGGTTTTAATAAATAGCCCGAGGAGAAGTGAGTTCATTCGTGGCAGTATTTCTAGGCGAGTACCTATATTATTTGCATAGTGGGCGGATATCAGTGGAGTATCAAAAGCTAAGCGAGCTTATACCGTGTTCGCAAGTGATATCCTTGTCTTCTTATAGAAGATAAGTATGAAATGCACTTAAGGATGTGTAGGAGATATTAAGGAGACATAGCAATTTAGGAGTAGTTCTTAGTGTAAGCATGGTTTGAGTATATTATTGGTTATGATTTCCGATTGAGATGAGAGCTAGAGCTAGGAGTGTTGGTAGACTAGATGATTAGACATACTCTGATAGAGTGGATCAAAGCTAGTCAAAAGCGAAACGCTGGACCAATGAAGATCATTGTTGAGATAGAGATAGGGACGAGCCTGATGGGATAAGGGCAGCACAGACTCGGTCGAGAAAGTTGGCTCCGTAAAGGTCATAAATTGATCTTACCCGATACCGATGGATTTAGGGACTATGAATGTACTACCATTCGAGATTGATTATATATCACAGTGGCAACAAAGTGTATAAGATAAACATTTAGTTGGAATGGGTCGGGTAAAGGCATCGAGGATGAGATGTATAAGCTGCCAGTAGTGGGAGATGGGCAAAAGAAGCATAGTGGATAGTTGCAACCAGCAGAGGTTCCCAAGGTAGAGTGGAATGGATATTGATAGACCATCAAGGACAAAAGGAGTGTGATAACCACCCTACATCTCCGGTACCCAATATATATTTATAATGCACAGTGGAGGTATCTGGCCGATGCAGGATGGTAGCTAATGGTGTAGAGTAATAGAAATCTAAGCACAGAACCTGTAGAACAACTCATAGTGCACAAACAAAATATAATATAATAACATACATGTAAAACAAGCGAGACAGTGATATAATCAAATGAACCATAAATAAGAGCATTAGAGTGCTTAAGGTTCACAAACTGTACAAAAAATGAAATAAAGAGTTTATACATTCCAAATCTCTAAAATAAACTTTAAAACTATTTCTCAAAATAAAAGTACTAACATAGCTCCACAATACTGCACAACGGAATATAAGCAATAGTAAGCTCCAAAGTATAGATATATGAAAGCGTAGCCCCCTACTCATACTTCATGTAGCTCCATGCGCTATCCAAACATGCTATCCCTAATCTATTCATTTAAGAGTACTTGAAATAATAAGAAGCAAAACATAAAATCTCTGGTTAGACAACAGTCTGGTGTGAGCGATACATCATCTCAAAATACAATAAAAACCGTATATAGTACATAGGGGTATAGGGTATGAAGTACCATAGCTAACATGTCCCTACAATAAAAGAGTTAGCACATAACGAATATAATATGCTACTCAACGAATACCATAAAGGTATACTGCAAACTAAGTATGATGACGAGTGTCCAGGTATCCCTATCCTCAGTACCTATCTCCAGTGACATCGCTAAAGTGATAAACTACGGATCAAAGGAACCATAACATCCATCATGCAATCCTCACTATCACTCAATGTGCTTTGGATATATGATAACCCGTATGGCCTTTCTCATGCGAAGGGCTAATGGAGCCTGTTCTTAGTGTACTCGTCTTTAGCCTAAAGCCGATACTAGACTCTTTCCCTCGGTCCAGGGTATATAGACCTTTCAAATGATCCGGCATAGCCTTTCAAAGTACCCGTGAGTGCCATCAAAATTCCTCTACACTTAAGTACATCATAAAACACACCGAGTATCAATAATCCCTTAACATGTTTATCCAAGCCCATTTCTTGCTCCATCTTGTTTCCATTATCCTCAAGGGACCATTCCACAATCCTTCTTTTCCATGATAGAACCATTCCACATTCTATCCATGGGTCATCTTTCCTAGAACTTACCCTTTATGGACAACCATTCTCATGACTCCCTTCAATGTCGAGCCGCCATTATCAGAACCTAACTTCATTCACCGTCGAAGCAATTCCGGAGTCTTACATCCCTGCTCCAAACTAGCTTCGAAAACTACCGAGCAAACCCAAGTATTTCACCGAAGCCCCTCCATGCCGAGCCCGAAGCATACACCCCAAAACATCATTCCATGTTTTGTCCCATCCCTCTTATATAGACGAACCAAAGCCATGATGCAATCCAGAGCATCCTTCCTTGTTTAGTACTTGGGTATAGCTTTACCGGACAGAAAAATCTATCCGGTCTTTTATGGCATCATCAAACAGCAAATGCTATCCGGTACCCAATAATACCATCGAACAGCAAATGCTATCCGATCTCCTTTGTAGCTACCAGACAACGAATGTTGTCCAAGCCTACACATCATCACTGGACATCAAATTCTATTCGGTCTCCCATGACACCACTGGAGAGCAAATGTTGTTTGGTCTTTCTCTAATGCCGGACCAACCTCAACTCGAGCCCGAAGTCCAAGCCGACCCAACCAATCACCAAAGCCTACCACCGAATCAAACTTCTGTAGTGAATTAAACTTCCGTTTTCGCATTAGTTTTACTGCTACACTCTGTTCTTCAATCTAAATGCCTTTTGTTTGCAACGATATAACTCTCAATAATCGTGTAAATCCATTAAAGATTGATTTCGTGGTTCCTAACTCTAAGTCGCTCCAATGAACGTCTTCAACCATGCAAACATACAAGCAAACACCATACATGAACTAAGCAATATTCAAACATCCAAACATAAAACAATTTATTCCAAATCAACCTATAATATGTCCCAAACCTAGCCTTACACACACCAAGACAACCATACATCAAATCAACATGATTTGAACAGTTTAAAACATTTTGAATTCATTTTTACTTCAGATTTCACTTTAAACTAGCATTAGATACATATATAGTGAGGCATGAGATGATAAATCACTCATCAAAACCTCTAAAATCTAAGTTTTGCATGCAAATCAAGGCAAATCCATAAATCAACAACCAAGCCTTGATTAATCCTCCCTAAAAATGTAGATGTGAAGATCTCTGATGAATCCCCTTGCTAATCTACCCTAATATATTATTATACTTAACTTGGAGGGGAAAGGAGAATGTTTTGGGCAGGGAATGAGTTGATGGAATATTTGGAAGGAGGAAAAAGAGATTCAGGGATGATGATTCACCAAATATAGTCTCCAAACCGGGAATGGGTTAGTGGGCTTGCACTCAAATTCACTAATTACCCATTAAGCTGTTTCAAAAATTACCGATCTTCAAACAGCCATATTTCCTAGCCAAAGAGTCGAAATCGCTATTATGACCACTTTACGGAAAGGGAAACCATCGTATCTTTCCAATGGAAGCGGTCTCCAATGCTAATTTGACTTTTATCAAAAGATATAGCCATTACAAGTTCTTAAGGGTGAAAGCTTTTGGAAAAATTCTAAACATAAGAAATGTCACCATTAGGAATTTTCCAAATTTATAGAGTTCTACGACCTTGTAAGAATTTATAAATAATATTTTACGGTCCTCCGATATGTAAAATACTGGTCATTACAGTCTCCCTCATTTAGGAACTTCACCCACAAAATCCCTAGCACAAACATGGTAAAATCAAACATAGCTACCCCGCATGCCTAACACCCACGAGCAAACGTATCAAACATCAAACATGCATACAAAAGTAAAAATGATATCTATGTTTACCCTAGCATGGTGGATACTAAACTACCCTATAGGTTATCAAAAATGAAAGTAAATGCGATAAAAAGAAGTCTCACCAAGTAAAGAGATCCGGATAAGCGGTCCTCATGCTCTCCTCGGTCGTCCAAGTACAATCGCCTTCGCTCTCACTCCACTGAACCTTCACTAGCTTTACCATCTTCCTCCTAAGCTGTTTTGTATCATGTTTGACGATACAAATATGCCTATTAGGTCTCTATACTTCTGGTTCAATCTCGATATCATAGAGATGATTCGGTTTAAGTATCAAGCCTGAGCTGTGCACAAAAAATTTCAAGTGAGAGGCATGGAACATTTTGGGCATTACCACCATCTTTTGAGGTAAGGATCAATGAATCTCGGTGCCAACTTCCCCTTAGTAATGAATTAAACAACATTCTTTAGTGGAGAGATCTTGACAAACTCTATATCTTCGATGGAGAACTCCAAATCACCTCTTCTTTTATCAGTGTAGTTCTTTTGTCTATCCTGAGCAGCTTTCATTCATTTCCGAATGATCTCGGTCTTCTCTAAAGTCTTTCTAATCATATCTGGCCCAAGTATCAGTTTCTCGCCGCTTTCCACTAACATGAAGGAGTCTTGGATGGTCGACCATGTAACGCCTTAAAATGTGCCATACTAATGTCAAACTGATAACTGTTGTTGTATGCGAACTCTACTACGTGCAAGTGATCGTCCCACGAGCTAGCGAAATTCAGAATTCAAGCTCGCAAGAGATCTTCCAAGAACAATTCACCCTTTCGATATGGCCATCTGTTTGTGGGTGATGAGCTGTACTAAGATGCTGCTATGTTCCCAACCCCTCTTGTATGCTCTTCCAAACCCCACTACGGAACAAAGGAGCTCAGTCACTCACAATGCTCCTTGGCATACCATAGAATCGTATAACCCACTTCGCATACAACTCAACCAATTTGGATGCTATTCTACTAGACTTTACAGGTATAAATCTTGCACTCTTCGTCAATCTATTGACTATGACCCAAATGCTATCGTACCCTCCTCTGGTTTTCGACAATCCACCGGTGAAGTCCATCGAACCTCGCTCCAATTTCCACTTGGGAATCTCAAGTGGTTGCAACAAACCACTCGTCTTCTTTTGCTCTGCCTTTACAAACTGACAGTTCATGCACTTTGAAATGAATGCCCCAACGTCCTTCTTCATCACCTCCCAATAAAATGCCTTCCTCATATTGCGGTTCATTTTATTCCCGTTGGGATGTTTAGTCAATCTCGAATGATGGCACTCATGTAGCAACTCATCCCTCAACCCATCGACGTCAGAAACAAAAAATATCCCATCCTTGATAAGCCAAACTTCTCAATTAAGTCCATATTGCTTCTTATCTTCGGACTCTACTCCTCCTTGTATTTTCGCTACAATCTCTACTAGTCTAGCAACTTGCCTTTGACTAATACCGATCCGCTGAATCAAAGTAGGTCAGGTCATCAAACTTGCTGACATCTCTAGCTCTAACTCGCAGCGAGGTCTAAAGTCATAGCCAGCAATATACTCCAACTACTTCCATTCCGGGATCATCACTTCCAAACTAGAATGTGTTCTACTTAATGCATCGACGGCAACATTTCCTCTACCGAGCTATAGGAAATGTCAAAGTTGTAGGAGGCTACGAACTCTAACCATTGCTGCTGACAATGGTTAAGGTCCTTCTAGGAGAATAGATACTTCAATAACTTGTGGTCCATATATAACTCGAACCTCTCCCCAAGAAAATATTGCCTTTATATCTTCAGAGTGAATACTATCGTTGCCAACTCCAAATCATGAGTTGGATACTTCTTCTCGTGCGGTTTTAGCTGTCGACTAGCGTAGATGACAACCTTTCCCCTCTGCATTAACACCGCATCTTGTCCAATACTACATGCATCCGTGTATACTGTCGACTCCTCATTCCCACTCGGGATAACTAGCACTGGTGCACTCGTCAACCACTCCTTCATACTCATGAATGCTTGCTCATACCTCGCGTGCCAAATAAAAGTTTTGCTTCTTCTTGGTTGATGGCACAGCTACCATAGGGAAGTCCTGGATAAAATGTCTATAGTATCCCGCCAGTCCAAGGAAACTTCTCACTTTCCTCCTCCAAAGTGACACTTCGAAAACCTCGCCTTTAGTCGGTTTTTCCTCAACACCTCAAGCACAATCCTCAAATGCTTTTTGTGTTCTTCCTCTATCCTCGAATAAACAAGGATATCATCCACGAACACAAGTGTGAACTTGTTTAGCTGATCCCTAAAGACGCGGTTCATGAGATCAACAGAGTATGCCAGAGCATTTGTTAGCCCAAACGGCATAACCAACCACTCATAAAAACTAGACGGCGAAGAAACACGGTGATTGGCACACTCTTATTTTCCACTCTTAATTGTTGAAACCCTATCGCAAGGTCCAACCTAGAGAACACCCTAGCACAATGGAGCCGATCAAACAAGTCATCAATAAGCGGAAGTGGATACTTATTCTTCTATGTCACCTTATTCAACACACAGTAATCTACGCACAATCTCAAAGAGCCATCTGCCTTAGTGGCGAACACTACAGGTGCCCTCTACTCAGATATATTCCATCAAATAAACCCTAATCGCAATAGGTCATTCACTTGCACATCTAATTCCTTCCATTCCTTCGATGCCATACGCCTTAATGGCATAACAATTGATATGGCATCCCCCACCAATCTGTACGAAACTCGATCTCTCTAGGTGGTGGTAATCCATTTACCTCTACGAATATGTTTGGATACTCTCTAGCTATATGCACAGGTGACAACTCGTCGAGGGGGATCTTGAGTGAATACAAAAGGCTAACCATCACCTACTCGTCAGGTTCGTGGCTATCTCCAATCTATGCCCGTCGTCCATCCCTATCGTCATCAACAACCCCTCAAAGTCCACCACTATTTTGTACCTCCTCAGCCAGTCCATCCCTAGAATAATACCTACCCCATGAAACCCAAAACAAAGCAATTATAAACAAACAAACATCTGTGACTCAATAAGGCTGAGTCTTGACAAACCATGTAGAGGCATGCTGAGCACCAAATAAGATTCATCATAATTTAAAGGTCGGTCAACTATCTCGAGTTTCAAACCCAATCTATCTACCAAATCATAAGGTATGTAGGAATATAAAGTCCTGATATTGCATAAAACACATGTTGTTGCATCGAAAATAGAAAATATACCCAGGTAATGATGCTCTTCCACTTCCCCATCGTAGATGGAGCACTCGACAAAGCTAGGACAATGCTCAAAGCATAAGCAGACTCATCTTGCTTGTTCCTAGGCAACTTATGATAACCCTATTGATACGCCAAAGCTTGTTGCAGTTGTAGCACTTCTGGCCTCACTCCTTACAATCTTTAGCAATATTGACATTCTCCCCACAATCATAGCAAATAGGCTCCTATTTTCCCTTCCTCAGACCATTCTTAAGTTGGGGCTGCGCCTCCTTAACCAGCTCTGCACAATCTATCTTAACATGCCCAACTTTACTAGAATTTGAAGCACTTCCTCGCACCATCTTTTTACTCCTTACAGTCCTCACTAATATGTCCCCTCACATTGCAATTATAGCACCTCTACACCCACTTGCCTTTCCTTTGGCTACCTTTCTTCTGGGACTATTCCCCACCTTCATTGCCCCTCATTCTCTTACTACTTCCACATACTTTTGATTTAGCTTCTTTTTGAGGAACAACCTGCTGCGCTTGCATTTGAGCACCACTGTCCACTATCCCTGTAGCACCTCTTTGGGCTGCTCGCATTACGCTCACAATCATATGAATGAATGTTGTCTGCACTTCCAGGTCATTAGCTATCCCGCATCCATCCTTAGCTTTCGGCGTAGAATTCCCAATATGCATGTCCATTCTTACAAATTGTAATAAGAATGATTAGCCTCTCATTGAGGAAAACTGCATTGATGGTACTCAAATGTGCAATGCGACTTACTATAATATATTACTATATAGTTTTGAAAATCGAAATATAACAAATTTGCTCTCTCATATATCATTCGATCCATTCTAAGGCGATAGCTCCTTCCTGATCTCTTATGGATCTAAGTATTAACTTAGGTCATCTACACAACCTAAGCTTTGATACCAAATGTGACGAATTTCCTACGCCTCCAGTACCCAATATACTAATACAATGCATTATGGAGGTACCCAGTTGTTGCAGAACGGGAGCCAAGGGTGTAAAGCAATAAAAATCCAATCACAAAACCTGTAGAACATATTACAGGGCATAGAAAAAAATATAATATAAGAACATAAATGTAAAACAGACGAGATAGTGATATAATCAAATGAACTATAAATAAGAACATCAGAGTGCATCAGGTTCATAGAATATAACAAAACTTAAATAAAGAGTTTACACATCCCAAGTCTCCAGAATAAACTTTCAAACACTACAACAAAAATACCCTATTACAACGTCCTTTTTACAACGGGAATATTCTGTCCGTTGTAATAAACAGCTATTACAACGGTCATTTTAGGACCGTTGTAATAGATGCTCCGTCCAGCGCCCTTCTTACAGCTTGCATTATTTGCCCGTTGTAATAGAGAGATATTACAACGGTCAACTTCTGCCCGTTGTAATAGATCGAGTACGAAGGCCCATTGTAATAGATCGAGTACAAAGGCCCGTTGTAACAAAGTACCGATGTAAATTTTTACCTTTTTATCCAGTTTATCGAGTCTTTCATTTTCCAGACTACCAAATTAGGGCATTTCTTCTCTCCACTTCGCCACTACGTCTTCTCCCCATGCAAACGAAATTTATCTTCTCTCCACTTCGCCACTACGTATTTTATCTTCTCTCCACTTCGCGATCGAAGAAATCGAGGAATTCAGGATTCAAAATTTATACCCACTTCCTATCGACGTCGCCAGTCGACTTCCGCGTGATCGAAATTGGTTCAATAAAGGGTTTTGTGCGCGGCTACTAGATATTCTCCTGATGTAGGTACTTATTATTCCTTAATTCCTTAATTTGCTCTACTAATTAAGTTTACTATTAATTAATTTGTTACTTATACATAATTTGTTAAATTGCAGAAAAGTTCAACGCGGAATGGATCGCAAAGAACAAGCGGAGGAGCGGAGGTAGCACTGGTGATTGAAAGTGATGCGGTCGATAATGTACACGTGGAAGGCAAAGACAAGTCTGACAATTTGCTGTTTGATACATCGACTCCAACAGCAAACGGAAGGCACTGCCGGAGGTCAGTCAGCAAACGGCTGCTTTCACGGTGGCTTGACCCAAGAAGAATTCTCTTCCTCTTTGCCACTCTGTCAGTCTTTTTTATTTTATTTTATTTATTTCTTATCGTATTTAAATAACTTGTATTAGTATGATTATCTTAAGCATTGATATTAAAAATATGATAAACGTAGAAAAAACAGAAATAACTATGCCTTTTTTTTAAGATGAAACAAATTTGACCCAGTGCTCTCCTTCATATATAAGAAAATTCAGCTAAAAATAAACACAATTCTTGTTAGTATTGAAATTCACATAAATGATAATATATGTCAGAAGCATTTTAGGAAGTTTACAATTGTGTGAAAAAATATGAAAAATGTGACAGATATATTATTGTAATATTAAAGATGATAAGTTGGAACTGCTGTTAAAGAAGTCAATGGCACGGGTGAAGGTTGTGTGGTTTGTCTTTGGAGTCACGCATGAAAACTTGAAAAGAGTGGATCAAGTTGAATTTTACAAAGGTGGTGATTTTTTTATATAGTATTGTTAGTGTAAGTTGTAATTGATTGATTATGAGAGCGGATTTGATTGATTTAGGATTATCTTAATAATCAATACAATAGTAGGAAGAAAAGCATAGATACCTTGCATGTTGCTTCATTTTGCCATCTGGGGTCTGGTGTTATTTTCAACTAAGCTACATCATCAATGAGTATATGTCAATAAGTCTGTATGCTTACCCATCACAAATTGATTATTATGAATCACTATTATAATTTGATTTTAATTTGCTTATATTTTATGACATTTATAGTTTTTCATATCCATGCACAAGGGTGATGCAGTATTATTATGTATCATGTTTAATTTTATTGAGTTTTGGATTACCGATGTGCTCACGTTTTTTTAATCAAGTGCTTCCTGTAAAACGCAAAGCTAAAAAACCAAATAGAGTTGGATAACATGTAGGTAAAGAAAACAAAAGTTATATGATTATGTGTGTCTTTATACACACATGGGAAGGATCCTGCAGCCCGCTCTATTCAGTCCCCTTCTCCAGCCCTTTATTTTCAGCCATGCATTTATTTCATAGTACGATCATCCTAGAATTCAAGGTAAATGCATCGTAGCAATAAGTTGGTACTTTTTGGTCTTTTAAGGACCAAATAACAATGCAGTTTATTGGAGTCAATGGAGAACTTTCTGACTGAGGCAATTATTAAATCCAGACGCTCCAAGTCAGTTGATTTGCATTGCAGCGATAACATGTGAAATGAAATCCTAACTTTAGTTATAAATGAATGTATATACATATGCTATTTTGATCACAACATTCTCCGACAACTTTAATCAATGAAAAGTCAAAATATTCGAAAACAAATTCCGGTCACATTTTCGATTTTTCTTTGAACCAAAATTTTTTAAACAAATTTTAAAAACTATCTCATCATCATCATTTATCATTTAAAAGAGTTTTATTTTTATTATAAAATCTATATATTGAATATTTAAAATTAATTAAATATTTGCAAATCGAAGGAGTGAAATTCCGAGTCGTTACAAATAAGCAACATGTGAGTTCAATGCACTTTCATAAACAAACTAATGTTCTAAGTATTTGCAGTGGCAAGAATAATTTTTTCTATTCCATTGCATCCAACACGTTTATTATCTCGTGTGATTTTTTTTCTTTCACAAGGAAAGCCATTTTTTAAGTGATCCGTCCATTTTTTATATATCGGTTAGAAAGGTGTGAAGCAAAAATAACTCAATAACTACATGAAAATGACGAGGACGCAATGGCATAAGAGCATCTCCAGCACAGCGTTTAACATTAGACAACAACAAAAACTATTACTAAGCCATTATTCATAATCAAGTTAGGGTAGGCTAGAGATGGAACCTAAAACTAAATGTCAAAGTCAATTTAAAAGTCATAACAACAACAACATAATAATAAAAACAATGATAATAATAATAAAATAAAGTCAAACAATAGAAAATAAAAATAAAATAAAAATATTTAAAAAAACCATGATGATGATAATAATAATAATAATGGTACTAATAGTAATATTGACCGAATACCAAAACTACGTCTTAAGCTTCTATTCACTAGTCCTATAATCTAAAACTTATAACACTACTCCTAAAACAATCCTAAGCAAAAAATCTCCTAGCTCATGGTTTTGATACGTGTATCGCTAACTTATTGTTTATAACGGAGACACGACAATGGAATGTCTAACCTCAGTAAATCTTGTTATAGTCGTTAACATAATTATGTTTGGATCTTTACGTAGTTAACAATATCTACCAAATAAGAAGAAAAATGTAAGGTAGTATGGTTCATGTTTGTAGCTTACTATTTATGTATATAAAAATAAAAGATCATATTATAACAAAAAAGTTTGTTAATAGAATGTGATTATAATTATTAAAAATCCCTTTTGTTCATAAATTATTAATATATACTAATTTTCTTTTTCTTATTTAGTTATTGTGTGTTTCCAAAATCTCCATCCTTAGCTCAATATTTTCAGTTTCTAAATAACAAATCTACAAATTTAACATTTGGATGTAAGAAGTTATAATCTATTGGTTAAGGTCTAATTGATGTAGAGTTACATATTAGAAATCTCACTCATTGAATATTATAGAGTAATTTTCTTTAAATCATCTTACTAATTACAGAAAATTTTTGGTATGTGTATGTATTAATTAAATGTAAATAAAACATTAAAATAGCTAGATAATCAGAGTAAACCTATATTATGATACAAAACGTTGGTACTAAATATAAAACCAAGTTATTCCTTACAATCTGCATATACTCATAATTTGATACCAATTGTAGACACAACTAATTAAGCCAACGTCTGGAAACATGGGAATAGGACTGGCATTTATGGCAGCACTAAAAGGATACAGGCTTACACTAACAATGCCATCTTATACAAGCTTAGAGAGAAGAGTTACCATGAGAGCATTTGGAGCAGATTTAGTACTTACATATCCTACTAAAGGAATGGGAGGAACAGTCAAAAAAGCCTACCAACTTATGGATTCTACTCCTGATGCTTTCATGCTTCAGCAATTCAACAATCCTGCCAATGTTAAGGTTATAGATATATATATTCTTTCTGCTACTTTTTAATATCATACTTTATCTATGTACTTTGAGATCAAGACATCTTTATTTGCTACAAAATGAATGTTAAATGTACATTGTAATCAATGAAAGAAAATGGAAATAGATACATTATGAGACAACTGGACCTGAAATATGGGAGGACACGCTTGGACAAGTAGACATTTTTGTAATGGGAATAGGAAGTGGAGGCACTGTTACTGGTGTTGGAAAATATCTCAAAGAAATGAACCCCAATGTCAAGGTATAAATAATGTAATTAGTTAGCATAATTCAATTCTTATAGAGTGATATCATAGTTTGAATCACGATTCTTATACTTTATCAAATATTGGTCTTAGATATATGGAGTTGAACCAGCAGAAAGCAATATACTAAATGAAGGAAAACCTGGTAATCAAGCAATGCATACTTGATGCATAGTTGAAAATGTTTAAAGCTAGAATTCTTTTTACTCTGGAACTAAAGATTTTATAGCTCTTGTTCATTGACTAACATTGATTCTGCTAGGTCCTCATCACATTACCGGTAATGGCGTGGGATTTAAGCCTGATATCCTGGACATGGATGTGATGGAAAAAGTGCTTGAGGTATTATTACCTTTCTAAAATTTTATTTTGACATGCCGGAAATACTGCCTTTATATGTCTCAGGAAACTTTCTATGTCATGCTCTTTAAGAGTATCCCTACTTTGATCCACTACCAGAGTAGATGATATCAGTCCAGTAATATGAATCATAGCCAGTATTATTTTTGCAAGCTTATATAGCTAGATATAAATCATTACCAATGCTCTATTATTTTTATGGTTATTATTACCTGTAAATAACAAATCTACAAATTTAACATTTGGATGTAAGAAGTTATTCTTGAAATTTAGAATATAGTCTTTAAATGAGATGTGAGTGTTGGTTTTTGTATCGGATGATAGAGTTGTGTACCAATGACCAACAAATTTGTTCATTTATGCAGTGGCTGCTCTTGTTCATTTATGCAGCGGCGAACGACAGCATCAGAGGTGCAAGCACCTGGAGTCATTGAACCCTTAATGGATCTTGCTAACAGTGGTATGGATAGATGAAAAAGAAAGACGTTCAATTTGCAGTTGATCGAGAATATAATAGGTTTCTGGAGCAGCAGAAACAAGTTGTGGCTAAGGCTGAAACTCAATTAGAGGAAGAAACAGAGATGCAGACTATCAAAGAGGCCGTTGGATCAACCGTCGCGTGGCATAAAGACTTCATCTGTGTGGTATAGTATGATTGTACTTAGAACATGATATTTGTAGCGGACTGTTATGTGTTAATGCTTTATGTATTTGACATGTAAACTTATCTAACTTTTTGGAGTGTTAGAATTCTATGACTCTAGCTTTTAGTCTTTTCATATGTGATTTTAATTATTTTACAACAATATTTAGTATTAGTATGGATGTATTGCATGGATGCTACTGTAATTTTTTTTAAAATTTGCACTTATTTTGCAACGGGCAATGTGCGTTGTTATATGAGCTTTTTACAACGGTCAATGCATGTTGTGAAACATGCTATGCAACTAGTATGGTTAGTCTATTGCAACGGGTTTTGGCCGTTGTATTATAGTCTATTACAACGGTCATAACCCGTTGTAAAAAGGTATACTGCAATGGTTTTTACAACATGTTTTGCCCGTTGTAAAATGTGGTGGATATATTACAACGAGGCCTATTACAACGGGCACATGCCCGTTGCGAAAACCATATTACAACGGGCATTGCCCGTTGTAAAAAGACTGTTTTGTTGTAGTGAAACCGTCTCTCAAAATACAAGTATTGACATAGCTCTATGGTACTGCACAATGGAATATAAGCGATAGTAAGCTCCAAAGTGTAGATATACGAAAGTATATCCTCATGCTCGTACTCCGTATAGCTCCATGTGCTATCCAGACCTGCTGTCCCTAATCTACTTATTTAAGAGTGTTTGAGATAATAGGAAGCAAAGCATAAAACCTCAGGTCAGACAATAGTCTGGTGTGGGTGATTCATCATCTTAAAATACTATGAAGACCGTATATAGTAAATAGAGGAAAAGATTATGAAGAACCATACCCAACATGTCCCTTCAATCAATGAGTTAGCACATAACGAACATAATATGCTACTCTACAAATATCATAAAGGTATACTACAAACTAAGTATGATGACGAATATCAAGGTATCCTTATTCTCAATACCTATCTCCAGTGACATCCCTAGAGTGATAGACTATGGAAGAAGACAATCAAAGCAATCATAGCATCCATCAAACAATCCTCACTTTCACTTAATGTGCTCTGGATATATGATAACCCATATGGCCTTTCTAATGATAGGGACTAATGGAAATCCCTGTTCTCAGTGTACTCGTATTTAGCCTGAAGCTGATACTAGACCCTTTCCCCTGGTCTAGGGTATACAGATCCTTTCAAAAGATCAGGGGTAACCTTTCAAAGTACCCACGAGTGCACTCATAATACCCCTTCCTTCGAGTAAATCAGAAAACACTCCAAGTATCGACGATCCCTTAGCACGCGATTTTAAGTGCTTTCCTTGCTCCATCTAGTTTCCATTGTCCTCAAGGAACCATTCCACATTCCTTCTTTTCTATGTTCAAACTATTCCACATTCTATCCATGAGTCACCCATTCTAGAACCCACCCCTTGTGGACAACTATTCTCGTGACTCTCTTCAACACAGAGTCATCATTATCAGAACCTAACTCCACTCACCGTCGAGTTGCCATTACTCGAAGTCCAGAAGCTATTATGAAGTCACCCTTCCCTACTCCAAACCCCTTCCACAACCATCGAGCAAACCCAAGTATTGCCCCAAAGCCCCTCTATGTCAAGCCTAAAGAAAACACCCCAGAACACCATTCCATGTTCTGTGCGCTCCCTCTTATATATTCATACCAAAGCTACGATGAATCCTTGGGCACTTTTCCTTTTTCGGTACTTAGGCATATCTCCACCACATAGAAAAGTCTATTTAGTCTCTTATGACATTCGAACAGCAATAGGTCATTCACCGGACAACAAAAGTTATCTGGTACCCAATGAAACCACTAGATAGTAAATGTTGTCTGGCCTCCCTTGCTACTACTAGATAGCGAATGCTGTCCGGTCCTCCACGCCATCATTGGACAACAAATGCTATCCGGTCTCCTAGGATAGCACTAAAGAGCAAATGATGTCTAGTCTTTCTCCAATGCCGGACCAACCTCACCCCAAGCCAACTCCTCCTAAACCCAAAGTCCAAGCTAAGCCAACCAATAACCGAGTAAGCCGACCACCAAACAAGCTTACCATTGAACCAAACTTCTGTAGTAACACCAACTTCCATTTTCGTGTTGATTTCACTGCAATACGTAGTTCATCAATCTGAATGCCTTCCGTATGCAATGATACAACTCTCAACAACCTCGAGTAAATCCGTTGAAGCTCGATTTCACAGTTTCTAACTCTAGGTCACCCCAATGAGCATCTTCAATCATGCAAACATACAAGCAAACACTATACATGAACCAAACAACATGCAAACATACAACAATTCATGCCAAATTATCCAATAATATGTCTCTAACCTAGCATAACACACACCAAGGCAACCACACATCAAATCAATATGATTGGAATACTTTAAAATGTTTTAAATTCATTTTTACTTCCGATTTCACTTTAAAACTGCATTAAAACTTAATTTTGACTTTTAAAATAGATCCAAAACATTTTAAAACTCATAGATACATATATAGTAAGGTGTGAGATGATAAATCACACACCAAAACTTCTAAAATCCTAGTTTTTCACGAAAAACGATGCAAATCCGAAAATCAACAACAGGGCCCTGATTTTTCCTCCCTAAAAATGTGGATTTGAAGATCTCTAATGAATCATCTTCTTAGTATATCCCTAATCTATGGTTTAGACTTGATTTTGAGGATAAAAGAGAAGGATTTGGGTGGAGAATGGTTTAGTGGAGGCTTAGATCTATTTAGCAAGAGGTAAAAGTGATTTGGGATGATGCTTTAGCCAAATATAATCTCCAAACCTAAAATGGGGTAGTCGGCTTGCCCCTAGATTCACTAATTACCCACTAAGCTGCTCTAGAAACTTCTAATTTTTAAACAGACATTTATCTTAGCTAGAAAGTCGAAATCGCTATTATGACCACTCTACGAAAAGGGAAACTATCCTATCTTTCCAATAAAGTGCTCTTAAATGCTAATTTAGCCTCCATAAAAAGTTATAGCCATTACAAGTTCTCAAGGGTAAAATTGTATGAAAAAAAATTTAAATATAGGAAATGTCACTAATAGGCATTTCCCAAAGTTATAGAGTTATATGACCTCTTAGAAATTTAAAAATAATATTTTATGAATCTCCAGTACATAAAATACATGTCATTACTGGAGGGTATGGTGGAATCCCAGTCATGGTCGATAGATTGATTAGGAGTGTAGAATCAATATCCATAAGGTCGAGTAAGACGGCAGTGAATCAAATTCGGTGGTTTGTGAAGTAGGCTGTGCAGTCCTGGGGTGCACTAAGAGGCATTATAAGTGATAGATACCAATCGTCAACGAGTGGATTCTAAGAAGAGCTACAATGTGCGTTATGAAAAATGGCACCGAATCGACTAGGTGAAATTAAGATTGAACTAGAAGCTTCAAGACCTTGTAAGCTCACCCGTGTAGTTGGATCTAATATGAGACAACATAAGAGGAAGATGGTGGAGTTAGGGAGGGTATAGTAGAGTGAAAACCAAGGCGGTTGATAGATCAAAAAGAGAATAAAGAAGGCTTATCTTGAGCTCTTTACATGGTAAGATGTTTTGTTTATCGCGTTAGCTTTCACATTTGATATCACATTTGATGTTTATATTAGACAGTTTTGTACCTTGTGAGGATAGGCTTATTTGCTATTTGGTTGAGTGTGCATGTATGTTTGATGTGATAGCTAAAGCTTGTCATGGTTGTTAGGCATGCATAGTAAACTTGTTGATTGTATTTAGTAAATATTGTTTGACTTGACCTTATCATTGAGGATTTTGGTGGCGAAATTCCTATACGTGGAGTGTGTAACGACCCATATTTTACATGTCGGAAGATCATAAAATATTATTTTAAATTCATATTGAGTCATATCTGCCTATAACTTTGGGTAATATCGAGTAGTGACATTTTTATTCTTTATAATTTTATTGGATGGTTTTGATCCCGAAAAATTGCAAGACCTACAACTTTTAATAGAAGCCGAATTATAAATTGAAACCAATTCTAGATGGAAGATATTACAGATTCTCTTTCTATAGTGTGGTCATAATAGCCTTTTGGACTTACCATTTAGGAGACATGGTTGTTTGAAGTTTAGATAGTTTTTTAGCGGCATAATATGGTAACTAGATAGATTTCGGTTAACCCCGAAAGCTCATTTCAAGATTAGGCTAAGGTAAGGGCTGATTGTACCAATACTAATCATTATTCCACTTCCCAAAAACATCATAAATTCCATCAATCTTCCCTTTAGCCAAAAAGCCATCATTTTTCTTACTTTAATGAGCCAAATCAAGCAATTAAGAAAGGGGTTAGTGAATTTAAGCATTGGATCTCAGGATTACTGTATAGGAATCATGTCCTTCTCGATTGGGTTGAATTTACCTCAGGAATGGTGCATTTGGTGATCTAGGTGTGTGGTTTTACACTTCTACTATCCTATGATCGCTCATATAATAAAAAAAGCGATGTTTTTAATTGGTTTTCAAATGTTTAAATGATTTTTAACTTAAGTCTAAACCACGTATCGATTGTAAAATGGTTTTAGAAGGAAAAAAACTTAGCTTCATTTTTGATCATTTGACTATACAATTGTCATAAGCTAGTTTATGGATCTAGGGTGATAAAAGTGCCTTGATATTGATTGTATTGATGCTTAGATGTTGTGATGATGTATAGATGTTGTATATTACTTGCATGTGTTCATTTGGCTGTACTTTGAGTCGTTTTCATGCGCAAAAGAGTGGTCGTCGCTTGAGTGAATCGATGAGCAAAAATGCTCAAAAGTAGGCAACCAAAATATGGTGTACTTTGAGGCCTAGGAAGTCTATATGTATGATCGTATAAAGATCTGAAATGTAATGATAGAGTTTTGGGCAGTTGCAAAGAGTGGTCAGTGGTGGCTTGAGTTGTGGTCGGGAGTGGAACTACTCTTGGCATTTTAGTGAAGTGCTTCAAGATTTTAGGCATTGAACTTCGGTACCATATATGGAAACTCCAGGCTTTGAGGGATACATAATCAATATGGTTGGTGATGACCTCTCTAGTGTAGTCGGCATCGACCACAAATGGTGTGAGCCAATCATGGCCTTTTTTGATAAGGACGAAGAATAGGCTTCGAGGAGCATGCCATGGTGGTTCGTTTGTTAATTCGATGCATAACTTTGATGTTACAGCCTTGTGACGAGCAGTTTTGAGTAGTGAAGTGCTGGTGTGACACCTTTTCATGACTTTGGGACTTGGTGGTGATAGCTCTATGAATTTTGGTGGACCTCTAAAGGTATTTTGAATTCTGACATATCGATGGGGTGAATCATTTTGGTTGAGTGCTTTGGATATGAAGTGTACGTGGATTTGGTGATGTCCAAGGAGGCACAATTGACTATGTTGACTTTGTGATTTCCGAGGAGGCTGTTCATTAGGAGAAGTGATATAATAGGATGTCGTGTATTCTAATATCGAGTCATGCATAAGGAAAATACTGATAACTCTGGATGAGGAGTTTTTGTCTTAGGGCAAGGGTATTGGAGGACGCTCACCTATGTATCCTAGACCTTGGTGATTGTCTTGCATGCCGTGGTGATGGCAATACCTTGGTGATGGTATGTGAATGAACACCAGATTTAGTAGTGACGTGGTGTGTCGCTGACCTTTGTGATGGTTGTATGAGTTATCAGATATTAGACGGCATCTTAGTGGTGGTGTGAGACCTTGGCGGTTGTCAGATGAGGTGAGACCTTGGTGATGGTACTAGCAAAGTGAGACCTTTATGATGGTTTTCACTGCAGTTTACCATCATTGTTGTGATTGATTTGATTGTTTTATGTCTGTTATGGATGTCTCATGATGTAGGTACACTATGTTAGGTACCACGACGCCCATGTTATAATGAGTGTTGTATACCCATATGGTGATGATAGTATAACATATATGGAGTTATGTGCTAGCTGGATGCAGGGACAAGTTAGGTATGATTTTCCCTTCTTCGTATCTTTGTTTTACTATATTGACTTTTATAATATCTTGAGATTGTTTTATCGGTCTCACCAGACTATTGTCTGGTTCGAGGTTTTAAGCTTAGCTTCTTATTATTCGGATACTCTTAAATGAGCAAACTGATTAGCAAGGCTGAATTAACAAATGGACCTATTTGGTGGACGAGTAGGAGGTCCGTGCTTATCTATGTTATATATTTCAGCTTATTACTATTATTGTTGTGCAGCGCTATGGAGCTTTATCAGTGCTTATTTATATCACAAACATATGTTTAGTGTTTATTTATTGGTTGTATAAACTCTATTACTATTTTGTATAACTGTATTGAACCTATGCTTTGATCCGTGATAGTTCATATAGTTATATTTTTGTCTGGCTTGTTTTATATGTGTTTGATTATTATATTTTATTCATGCATTGTGACATATAAGACATGTTCTGTGATTGTCTTAGTTACTTTACCATTGACTATCGCACTACATCAATCAGGTACTTTACAATGCACCATTGACTAGCACACACAACGATCGTTATAGGCACCAACAAGTTGTTTATGCGATGCTTTGGTGGCAATATATCACCGAGACAGTATGCTCGTTGTGTGTGCTCGGACGTTGGAAATATACTCGAAGCTTCTATTTACCATTAAGAATGTCTACTCAATGTATAGCTATGTTGTTTACTGGCAGGACCATATAATTGGGATTTTCCTAGGTCTACTCAGTTTTTGGATGTTCCACCATACGGTGGAAACCTTCATGGATTATTATTGGATTTAGGCATATTAAGGATTGTTACCCTATAGTGTGCAAATTGACTAATCCTTATACGTAGTACACATACACAAATGAACTCCCTTAGGCTATGTAGATTATAAATGATAATTTAATTGCATGTTGACACCATTCCACTAGTGATATTACTAACCCACCCGACCTTGTCTGGACAACTTTATTTTTTCCTTATTATACCTATTACAAGATGACAGGGTAGAAGATGGTAAGATGAGAATATGATGCATGGTAGAGGTGATTATGCGCCTTGGAGCTATATTTATTATTGTCATTCCCTATGTATCATATTTCACTTTAGACTTATGTATATTTCTATTTAGAGACATTATTTGGACATTTCTTATATGGACTACTGTTGTTTTGGAGACAATGATGAATTTAGGATATTTCAGTATTTATATTCTATTCCTTCCACTGTAAGATCCAAAAGTATAAAATGTTTAAAAATTATATTTGTCTCTATATCATATAAACCACAAGAAATTCTAACAATATGTACTTTTTGGCACGACGTTAATCTAGAACATCATTTTTGTACTTTGGATCGATTTATCTAGAGGTGCGGGTTGTTACACTTGATATCAAAGTATAGATTTAGGTTCCTTTGGGATTAGGTGACTATTGATGGTATGTATTTTTAAATTTTAATGGTTATTATGAATATATATATATATATATAAATACAACACAAACACCCTTATTAATTCTAGTAATGCTTACAATTATTTGGTGGGGTTACCAATAATTCCTATTTACAAATAAGTGGAAAATAAGTCAAACTAGAAGCGGATCTATTGAGGCAGCTGAGGTTCCAGGTGTGAATGTTCTGGTATGGTTCTGCCGGTATCTCTTGCACGAGGCTGGACTAAACTAAATCTTAATGAAGGACTCACAACATAAGCATAAGGTATAGCCCTAGCTCCTCAATCTGCTTTGGCTTTCCTAAATTACGTCCGAATTTCCAAAGTTTGGATGGAACGAATTACTTTGGGACCGAATAATTTGTTCAGACGTAGCCACGGCTGAGGAATTATGATCGATTATTTGCTATGAGGGTGTGTAGGATGCGATGAAGAGACAATTGCCTTCATGGCACTTGCAAGGGGATGTCTTGAACTAATGAGATACTGCTATTGTAAAGACAAAAGAGACTGGGATTACTTGGTGTGATTTCAAGAGGGGCTTTGAGGTTAAGTTTACATTGGAGGCCGAATCGGGAGTGGAGTTGGAGAAGTTCATTCATTTGGAACAAGGAGACCGTAATATCGAGAAGTAAATATGTTCAATCAACTAACGAAGTATGACCTACACCTCTTCAATACACTAGTGAAGAATGCGATCTTTTTGCTTTGAGTCATGTACCCACCGGAGTTACTTTTAAGAACTTAGTTGAGATGGCACTGCTAAATTCAATTGAGAAGGAAGAATCTAAGAATGTATAAGGGAAGCCAGTTCAGTAGAATCAACGCAAGGGTGGAATGGGGCTCTAGGTAAGATAAAGAAATAAGGATTCAGGTGTAGGAAGTGCAATTTTAAGGGGAATATATCTAAGGATTGCAAAATGAATTTTTCAAAGATCAAATACTACAATTACAACCGGTTTAGACATATGAAGAGGAAGCGTTCGATCTTGCCTAAAACTTCTACCCAGGTGGTTCCTAGTTATGAGTTAATGCTATTCCTACCTCAAGCATAGCCCCGTTATGAAAAAGGGTAGAAATTCATCATGGAAGGTGTGTTAACTCTTTTTAATTTATCTATTCATACTTTATTTGACACCGCAACATCTCATTCATTTATTTCGAGTAAGCTAGTAGATGAGTTGCACTTAGAGGCTAGTATAGTCATAATTATTATGGTATCAAATCCTATTAGGGATCGATCGATTTATCCATGGCATGTAGTGGTTTAAAGTTGTATATTTTGGGTGTTGAATTTAATTGTGATGCTTTTGTTTTGGACTTTCTAGGCGAGGCTTAATTCATGGGATGGGCTGGACAGCTATGTATAGAGCAGTGTTAGATTATGATAGGACTGTGGTTAATTTGGGTACTTTTAGTGGGTGTAACCTTTGTAAGACCCATATTTTACATATCAAAAAATCACAAAATATTATTATTTAATTCATTTAAGGTCGTATGTCTCTACAACTTTGGGAATGACTACTGGGGACATTTTCCACCTTTATTATTTTTATCCACAATTTTAACCCTAAAATATTGTATAGCCTAAGTTTGATAAAAGCTAAATTGGAGATTGAAACCAATTCTATTAGATCAGGATGGTTGTTTCTCTTTTGGTTGACTGCTCATAAAGGAAAACAAACTTACCATTTTGGAGATATGGTATTTTTAAGTTTGGACTGTTGTTGACCAGATTAGCGAGTAATTTGTTAAGCCCATACTTAAATCCACTAACCTATTTCAGGATTTGTGTCTAATATGGAATGATGGGACATAATCTAATCACCTTTCTCACTTCCCAAAGCAAGTCTAAACCTCCATTAACTCATTTTCTATGAATAAGCTCCTCTTTTCTATAACTTAACTAGTCTATTCATTAAAGAGGAATTAGCAAGGGAAAAATATTAGATGTACTATTTTACTGTGTTGGGATTCATGATTTGACTTCCGGTTTGGATTTGGGTATAAAGTTGGGTAATTTTGGAATAAGTGATTACGTATCTCTCACTATTATGTGCTAGTAGATATGGTTACAAATGATGTTTTTAAGAAGGTTTTAATGTTAGAACATTTTCAAACTTTGATCTCACTTTAATGACATGCTTAGGCTGAATTTTGAAAAGATAAGAATGTATTTTAAGTCGTTTTATGCCCTGTTATAGATCATGTTGTCATTTTGTCATGAAACTAGATCTAACAAATTATATGCTCATATATCAAGTTTGGATGAATTGGATGTGTTACGTGAATGCTTATGAATGATGTTTGCTCTTGTATGGATTGGTTTGAAATGTTTGTTAGTGATTTTAGATAGTTAGGGTAGTACAACGTCGATCGGTGCAATAGGCATTGAAGTGGTCGGAATGTGATGGATTTTGGATATGATGGGCTAGATATTTTATGGAGTTTTCTTTGAAAATTTTAGGTAGTTTGAAGTTGATTTGTTTGGAAAAAATCATGTCGGTAGGGGGCCGGAATTCAAGTCAGTGGTAGCCTATTTTATGTTGGTGGTGAAGTTGCTTCGGAACTTAGGCCAAAAAACTTCGGAGTAGGCATGTGTCAAAGCAAATGATGGAGTTTCGAGGACTTTGTTTCAAATTGGAGGAAGGAAAAAAAACTCAATACTCAGTACCGCGTCTCGGTACCAGCATAATTTTGCACAAAGGGAATGAAGCACATGACTTAACTGTTAATTCAGAAAATGGATCGACATTCTGGAGTATGATGTGAAAGCACCAACCCTGTTAGAACAGAGCAAATATAATAGAACATAGAAGAAAAGTAAATAGACACATGGATTTTTATAGTGGTTCAGCTGTTAACTAAGCTTACATCCACTTTATAGGTTTTATTATGGGTTTGATCTAGCTTAAATGAAATTAGAAGTTGATTGAGAGAGAATTTGTCGAAGCACAAGTGTTAGACAGATTCTAAGTCCTTGAATTGCCTAGAGGAAGTGATTCAGTGACCATGGAGTAGAAAAGGAGTTAAAGAAACGACAGAGCTTCCGTGTAGTAAAGTAAGAAACATGATCCTTTCTCGGTTGCTCTCTAGGTTGTATTTATTGGGATAGCAGTCATATCAGGTCAAAAGCCCCTTACCAGAGAAATCGATAAACTAGCCTAAGATAGCATACCAAATATCATGACGACCCGAGTTAAGGTTTAGACTCGGTACCGAGTCAATCCCTTGACTCAGGTTCGAGTCTAATCCTAGACAAATCTTGGCTAAATTCTTTTGTTCCGAGCTCCTTACTACAACTTGATGCCCTCCATGTAATTTAGTAGGTTATCGATGAGTTTTGATTATCGTTCTTCCATGACTTGGATTATCCTGCAGCTTGGTCTGTCACATCTTCATTTCTTACGATTGGCTTTGAAACTTTGTGAATATGCATAGGAAGACTAGGGGATCACTTGGTAAAAGTAGGAAGATACCATGATGTGGCATTTAGACTCGATGCCGAGTCAAGGTGGTTAAATCGGCCTGAGTTTAGCACTTGGCTTATTTTTGCTTTACACTTTCTTGGGACTTTCCCCTTGTCCTTCTGACTATCTCTACAAAGTTTTCGGTCTTTCTATCTTCGTACCGACGTTCTAACTCCTAATGATTTCTACATGGTCAAGAACCTAGTTAACATTTTCCCCCGAGAGTACGCTTTCATTGAAAACAAAGTGTGCTCTGGATCGAGACAAACCCTTAGCTGATATTATGTAAACTCCAGCTTAATCGTTTGAGCATTGTCTCGAGACGTTACTTTCATTTGGTCGATTGTCCATTAACTATTTGTTTTAGTTACTATTGAAATTCTATTCCTTTGTATTGGCGATGCCATCTACACTTTAGAGATTACGTCGCGCTTTAAGTTGGTATAGAAACTCTTTTGTGATGATTTCAGGATGATGGAAATTTCAAAGGGAGATGGTTGAATTTTGGATTGTACTTTTCCAGTGGTGAAGCTAGGTTTTTCCTCAGTCGAATGCATGTTGTTCCAAATTCTAGTCCTATTCTCTAGCTTTAACTATCTCTTTTCGAGAATTTGGCTAAGTTCTTTTCTCTGCTTGTATTCTAGTGCAGCAATTTATTCCAAAATTGGATGTTGTGGATGATTCCATTGTGTCGCTTTTCCCGTTCTGCACTTCTAGCGATCCTGAAAAGTAATGCTTTCTGCATTGCTTTGGACAGCGGCTCCATTATCGATTTCTCATCGGTAATGGGTAAGTCCCAAAAGGATAATACTAAAGTATGACGCGAATTGTTTTTCTAGTTCGAGCGAGCTATCTACGCAAGATGGTCCGTTCGTGGTGTTTGGGACACTAGACTCACTTTGCATAGATAGCACACTAAACTTTCCCCGGTGAATGCTTGGAATCCGACTGGTCAACATACATCGACTTCCCTTGGACTCTGGGCGTTGTTCATATAGGAATATTATTCAAAGTAAAACATAACCGACAATATTGAACGCTGGGTTTTATTGTTTAGAATGGCTTTCTAGTCATCCCATCTTTAGTCTGGTGAAGTAACTTCAACTCCTCTAAAAGTTGGATCCTTCATAGTTTAGGCTTTGCTTTTTATTTGTCATACCAGGACGATTGATTACAGCTGAATTACAAGGCAAATTTTCTATTATGGAGTTGTTGCAAAATTTGCCTTCACCTGTAAATGAGTACACTGCTTTAAGAGCCTTGGACAAAGTGGGAGGAGCAAGCAGGGATTCTTGGAAGCTTGTTGTCTTATCGGTCTTTTTTTAGCCTTGCTTACGCAGGGGCGGCCTCCATAGTCTCACAACATTGTGCAGATAGATAAAATCCCAACCACTTCTTTAGTCGTGTTCCTTTATACGGCCCTACATACATTTGCCCAAAATGCTCTGCTTGAGGACATAGGGACATCATTTAAATAATTTTGTATCCATTCTTCCACGTGTTTGGTCATGTTCCTTTCGACCAACAACTAGTCGTGGATAACAGCATTTTGGCGCTGCTCCTAATTATCTTAGAAAGTAGCTGGGATGTTCATTTTCTTGTTATATAACCTTTACTACGACCTGAATCTTGTTTACGTAAGGTCTAAAATGCTCAAGTCTGGGCACCGGTAGTAGCTAGATGTTATGAAGAAAATTATCTAACTACTCTCTATCTAATTGAGCTTCCCCAATCTCGGTCTTGGATCGGTGAAAAAGTCCAACAATACTTGTTTTTAATTTTCTATAGCTATCTTCATCTATCCTCTACCGAGCATGTCTTGCTTGATCGCCAACATTGTTGTTGAAGTTTGGCTAGGCATAGTTTCAATCTTTTGAAACTAGCGCATGAGTCATTCGCTTTCGATTATCCTTCCTTGAAGTTGCCTATTTTCGAGAAACCGTAAAATTCCAAAGGCCGGTGATTACACCTTCTAGACATTGCCAATTTCCAAGCGACGATAGCTTCTCATAGGTTATGGCTAAAATTCCAGTCGTGCATCAATTTCTATCTTCGAAAATTGGCAGGTCAATGACTCAACTCTAGCCTTTCAGTGTCGGGAGGTTCCTCTTAATATCGAGAACTTTTGGCTCAGTACTTCCACTTGTCTGTTTGTCTTTTTTCAACATGATAATAGCAAGCAGTTCCGCTTTGCCATCGGTAACCGATTGCAAGGATAGCATTTTCTTTCTTTTCCTCACCACCGGGTGCACATCGATAATGCTGATCCCCTGTTCTTTGCGATTTCAAGAATCTAGTTCGCACACTAGTCTCTGTCTCTGGGGACTGGTGGTTTAACTACTCAATTCCAAGCATTACCTTTTCTTATTGCTGCACCTCCTTTGCTCTTTGCGGCTTAGCCAATTCCATGACCGATCCTGTTTTGGCTTGGTAGAGTTCATTTCGACCAAGTGTGGTGTATATGTGCTAGTCCATTGGACCAATCACTCTGAATACTAAGTCCATACATTTTTGGGAGACTAGGTTTCTTGAGCAATACGTTTGACTGCCCCCAGCCTGATTTGCACGGTAGTCCCGGGAACTAGTGACTTTGCTATTTGATTCCAAGATCTGAATTTTCAATGCTGTTAATTCCTTGACTGCGATCGAATTCTCCTAAGTTAACATCACCATCCTATGTCATCTTTTTTCATAGTTAATCCTTTCAACCCCAGTGTTGAGATCCTTGATGTTATGAATCTTCGGGCAGTGTTAGATTCCAAAAGGAAGGGTTAAAGATTCGATCGAGCTTCTACTTCTATCCTCGAAAGCTAGTGTATTAGTAGTCCCATTCTAGGGATTTCTCCTTGGCATCACAATTTTTGTGCGATGGCATATTCGAGAAAATTGGCACCAATTGATCTGATTAGTCCATAAGCAAGTTATCAATCCTACTTCTCATTGCCAGACTTCAGGTGATGACAAATTTATGCAGGTCAAAGCTGAATTATCAACTTAGTTCCGTGTTTGGTTTTGAGAACCTTTTCTCTATCGTCGATCTATGGGCAGCAATGAATTCTTGAGACTAGGTCATTCCTCTCCCGTCATCGCCTATCATTGGGAATGGCGGATTCCTAGAGGTTAAAGTTTTTCCTTTCTAACACTGCCTATCTTCGGGCAGTGCTGGATTCTCGAGGATGGGAAGTTGGTTCCTTCTCGACATCTGCTGTCTTTAGGCAATGCCGAATTCCTGAATGTTAGGACCTTCATTTCCCTAGGTGGCAATTTGTTGCCTAAATGCTCTTCTTTGCAAAACAGAACTGCTATCTAATCAACTTCATGATTATTAGTATTTGGACTTGGTGAGGTTTCCTTTGACCTAGTATTTGTGAGCCTATCTCTGTTCGCGGGACTAGCCATTTCAAATGTCTGTATTTGGGCGTTTGTGAGAGGTGGAGAGGTATGAGGCAAATGATTCAATTGCCCTCATTTTGGCTCTCAATCCTACTTTGAGATTGAGGAAGTTTGGTGATTTAAATCTCGACTTTCCATGCTTTTCCCGCTTGTTCTTTGCCACGCGTGCCTTGCTTGACTGTTAACATCGTTACAGAAGTCATGTTCATGTATCAATCCATATCTCCGAGAACTGGTGATTTAGTTGATTGGTTCTAAGCAACTTTTTCTTGAGGCTGCCTATCTCTATGCTACATCAAAACTCTTTCAAATTTGAATACTGGAAATTCAATTGTGCACCAGTTTACTAGTACATAAGCGATTTGACCTTGTGGGTTTTCCATCGATGCTGCCTTATCTTTAGGCAATGGTTGACTCATGTGATCAAGGGCCGAACCATTCGATTGGACGATTAATGGTTATGTCTTTCCATTGTCGTCTATCTTTGGAGAATGGTAGGTTTCTAAAGACGAGGGTAGAAACTCAGTTGAGTACCAACTTCTACCTTCGGAAGCTAGTCCATTGATGATTTACCGCTATGAGTGTTTTTCGTCGACCTTGTAGTTTGAATTTTTCCTAGCGTTGCCATGGCAACACCAGTACTCGGAAAATAGAAATTTTCTTGACTTCGCAAGGGAAACACTAATACTTAGGAAATAGAAAGTTTCCTGGCATTGCCAGGGCAAAACCGATACTTAGGAAATAGGGGAGTTTCTCCATATTGTCGGAGCAACACCAATATTTATGAGGTTGGGATCAATTTTCCTCATCAATTTGGCGGTTTGGGCCTTCCCGACATTTCTGGAGGAAAGCCGACTCAAAAGGCAGGGATCGGTCTTTCAGTCGATCCAGTAGTTTGAGTCAATTTTCCCGTTGACTTGGCGGTATTGTATTCCAGTTGGGTACTAGTTTTAGTCTTCAGAAAAATGCACTTTAATGGTTGGATCATAGGAGTCTTTCCGTAGTGCTGCCAGTCTCCGAGTAGCATTAAAGTCTTGCAAGTTGGGATCGAATCGTTCGTCTAATCCTATATTTTTGGGTAGATTCATGTCAACCCAACGTGACTACTTTCTCGACCTTGCCTAACTCTGGGAAATACCCTATTCTAAACGAATGAGAGTCTTAGGAGTTTCAGTTACTTAGTTTTATTTATAATTATCAAGCGCTCTCTTTGGTGATGTAGAGCCATTGTTTAACTAATTCCATGGTTATTCTTATCCATGTAGGGTCAAATTTCTTATGACCAATTTTGGTTGTAATCTGGCTTCCATTTGTGAAAACCATTATTCTCAAGTGCCAAACTCTAGGCACTTATAAAAATTAGACATTGTTGGGCGAGTTGTTACATTGACCTCACTACGACTGCACTCTTCCCATCTTGATCATGGACTGTTAGAGTTTAGTAGTGCTTGTTTTGAATCTATGACAATTATCCTTTCTTGTTCTAGGCCATATGCATTCTGGTAGGCCAATAACATTATTAAGGATACCTGCCTTATTCGTTAGTTTCAATCTTTGGGAATTGACAATTTAGTTGCTCGATTCTGAACGTTCCCTCTTTGCCTTTGTATGTCTTTGGATAATAGTGGACTTTTTTGCAAGTAGGAGGCGAAGTACCAGATCAATCTCTGTGTGGCTGATTATTCCAAGAGTGGCTAATGTCCAAGCCACAACAAATCTATGATAGTTGTGGGTTATCCTTCCTGATGTCCTAGTCTCCAAGCGACATCAGATTCCTGGAAGATAAGTTATTCCCTCTAGTCAATGCCAATCTTCGGGCTATGCTGGATTCTTGCAGGTTAGAGTTTGAGAACTCAGTCGAACACCTACTTCTATCTTTAGAAACTGGTGCATCGATGATTTGATTCTCGAAATGCCTTCCGTCATCGCCTATCTCAAGGTGATGGTAAGTTCTTCCTGTTATCGCCAATCTCTGGACGATAGTAAGTCCTTCCTACTATCGCATATCTCTGGGCGATAAGAAGTTCTAAGAAGCTTGATTCTCTAGTCGATATGACTGTTTGGAGTTCTCGATGTCGCCGAGACAACATCGGTGCTTAGGAGGCTGGATGAATTTTCCTTTAAATTTTGTATCTGAAAGATCTCTCTATGGTGTACCTCGGCTTAGCTTGTCCCGACTACATGTTGGTCTATGTATGCCCCCTACTCCATAAAGCTGGTTACGTCAAACTCAGGGTTCAAGCAATTGGATTGAGACCGTTTGTCCTGGGTGACTCATTCGGTTTCCCCCAGTCTGAGTTGCGCAATAGGCTCCTACCTTTGGGAACCTATAGTCTTGATTCTCGATTTCGAGCATTTTCATTCCTTGATTATCTCCAAAAACCTCGAACAACTCAAGCACTCGGAATTTGCTCTGATATCGCCTATCTCCGGGCGATGTTGAGTCTTTGATAGATACAAGCGGATTTCTTAATCGATTTATGATTTTCCATTCCCCAGCATTGTCAGGGCGATGCCCATAATTTCTTGATTGTATGGAGCATATGTACTTTGCTTGCGAGAAATTGGTTCTATTGGTTCAAGGAGTGAAGGAATGGAGGGTACTTGAACACAGTTCCATCGGTTCAAGCAACGAAGGAATGGAGCATACTCGAAAAGAGTTCCACTAATTAAAGCAGTGGAGGCATGGAGCATACTTGAATGCAGTTAAATCGGTTCAAGCACCAAATGAATAGATGTTGACTTAGACGCAGTTCCATTATCCAAGAAGCGAAAGAGTGAAGTGTACTTGAATGCGGTTCCACCGGTTTAAGCAGTGGATGAGCGGAGTGCACTTGAATGCAGTTCCGTTGGTTCAAGGAGCTGATGAATTGTTGCTTACTTGTACGCAGTTCCAATGGTCCAAGGCACGAAAGAGTGGAGCTTACATGAATGTGGTTCCACCAGTTCAAGCAGTGGAGATATTAAGCATACTTTAACGTAGTTCAATCGGTTCAAGCAGCGAATGAATGGATTCTTAATTGCACGTGGTTCCATTGGTCCAAGAAGAAAAGGAGTGAAGCATACTTAAACGTCGTTCCACTGGTTCACGCAGCAAAGATATAAAGTGTATTCGAACCTAGTTCCATCGGTTCAAGCAGTGAAGCACAGCTTACGAGATGTGCATAGGGAGTTTCTTACAAGAGCATGGTTCTGTCGACTCAAGAAGCAAGAGGCGACTTATGGGATGCACAATGGGAGTTTGCTTGCAAGAGCGTGATTCCATCGGCTCAAGAAGAAAAGTGCGGCTTATGTGATGTGCACAAGGAGATTGCTTGCAAGAGCACAGATCCATTGGCTTCAAAATCAACGTGCGACTTATGGGAGGCACATGAGGAGACTTGCTTGCAAAAGCGCGATTCCATCAACTGAAGAAGTGATGTATGACTTATGGATGCGCATGGGAGTTTTTACTTGCAAGGACGCGGTTCCACCGGTACAAGAAGCGATGTGCGGCTTATGGATGCGCACGGGAAGATTTGCTTGCAAGAGTGCGGTTCCATTGGCTCAAGAAGCTCTTTATTGATTCTTTAGGTCCTTGTGACTGGCCAAATAGAGACATCATGTCCTTTGGGACGTGCAGAATGGAGCCTAAACTACTCAGAAAACCTCTTTGCCAGTTTGTCAAAAGTGGAAATGGATTTTGGTGGAAGTCTCGTAAACCATATGGATGCGACTCCTTCCACGAAGATATTGTTGTCTAAGATCTGTTGTTCCGTTGTATGATGGCATAGTCAACATGGTGAACTTCCAAGAACATTCTTCTCTTAGAACATTTTCAGTAAACGTAGTTCGACATGGTGCGAAACTCCACTCCTCATTCTTCCTGCCCCTACTTTCCTTCACCAATTGTTTTACCATGTCAGCGATGTAGTGTTCACTGGCATGGTACTATAAAGGGCGATTTTCAGGGGATATATTGAGCGTTTGACTCCGCAAACGGTCTCGGTGTTCCAACTGAAGCCTAGGTTCTCCATTTTCCGGGAGAACCACTCCTGCCGAGTTTCTCTGACACGCGATCGGCCTTATCATGGTAGTTTAGGCCTTTATTTCTAGCATTTTGCCTCTTTACATCAGCATTTAGTTCCAATCCATCACCATCAAGTTACATGTCAACTTAAGTGTGAGAAACAAGCATTGCGTTGTTTACTTGAGGAGTGAGGACTATTCACTCCAAGATTTAGGTTAGCACTAGGTTGTCTTCTGGTAAGAGGAGCACTTCCATCATCCCTATAACAATCCTTCCAGCTCCACCAGCTATCTCTTTCAGTTTTTGTTTATCATTCCTCTTGTTTAAGCCTGGAACAAAGGAATTCTCCCATTCCATAATAGTTGTAGTTTCTTGCCTAGCTCTTTGAGCACTTGATGGCTGTAGTGCTAGCAAAGCATCAATCTTATCCATGAGAGCCTTTTGGCTGTTAGCCATTTTCAGGTTAAGCTCATTAACCATCTGGTTGAGTTCTCCTCTTGTGACAACTTCTTGGTGAGAAGAAGAGCCTAGAGCAGGATTTCCATTGTTAGCTTCACTTTGGTGGGTGTTTGTTTCATCACCACCAATAGTTGCTTCTGTGGATCTCCTGGATGTGGATTTCCTTTTGGGAGTCATTGGAGCAGCAAATCTTCAATTTTCCTCAGGTAAACTTTCTACATCTAACTTCTAGATATATTCAATCCAAAGTATATAGCTAGATCTAAGCCTTGATTTAGTTTTCTTAGTGAAAGCACCAAAATGTTAACCTAAAAAATTAATCAACACCTAAGAGTATGATGTGAAAGCACCGGCCCTTTTAGAACAGAGCAAATATAATAGAAAATAGCAGAAAAGTAAATGGGATACGAAGATTTTTATAGTGGTTCGACTGTTAACTAAGCCTACGTCCGCTTTATAGCTTTAATTATTGGTTTAATCTAGCTTGAATGAAATTATAGGGTAATTGAGAGAGATAATATCACAAGTACAAGTGTTAGACAGATTTAGTCCGGGAATTGCCAAGAGGAACTAACCTTGTGACTATGGGGTAGAGAAAGAGTTGAAGAAATGGAAAAACATCCACATAGTGAAGGCATAAACCAAATCCTTTCTTAGTTGTCCTTTGGTTTTTATTTATAAGGGTAGCAGTTATATTGGATCAAAAGCCCGCTACCAAAGAAGTCCAGATCAGGCACAAGATAGCATAACAAATACCGTGACGACCCAAGTTAAGGTATAAACTCGGTGTTAGTCCATAGGATAGTAGGTTTTGATGACAACAACTATAGAAGTGTTATAAAATATATATGTGCAGGAAATCTATATGCAGGTATCAACAAAAGAAGACTGTACAGTAAAGAAGACAAAGATCAAGAGTTCAAGATTGAAGACTCATGAGATTCAAGATATTCAAGAGTTCAAGACAAATAATATAGTTAGGTTAGATATTTGTTAAAACTCCTTGAAAGCACTATCATTCTTTTTTATCCAATTTACTCGTGGAATGGAATCCACTTCGTTCTTGTTAAAGGGATGGAACCCTAGTGAGATGGAACTCACGAAATATCTAGTGGAACGGATAGTAGCCCTATTTTGTTATCCACTAATTTTGATTCAAAATGATTTTCAAAATTATCTCTTGTTTCATAAAATGATTTTCAAATATTCCTTTTCAAAAGAAAAACCTTCGTTCGTATTTCCAAAAATGTTTTAGCCTCAAAATCATATTTATCATTTTGTTATATTTTGATTTCAAAATTGTCCTTGATATTTTAGCCTCAAAATCTATTTTAATATTATATTTACTTTAGTTTATTTACTTTGATTTTTAAATATATTTTAATATATATACATATATACATTCATAAGTATTTCTACTTCTAAATACCTTTTACAAATACATAGAGTCCATTTGAATAAAGTTGCATATGTTTTAAATCATCATTTTCAAAATAAAGCAAATCATCACTTTTTACTAGACCATGTCGACATCCTCTTTACTTGTCATGTCGACATGCTTCCCGTTACAGCAAAGGTTGTTTTCAAAAGAAGTGTCTATTCATTTAAACCTCTTCGAATGGACACATCCATTCATTCTCTATAAATAGAGACTGTTATGAACGTTTTCCAGTAACTACTTTCTTTATTTTCTCTCCTCTTTATTCTCTTATCTTATTTTCTAATCATCCTATCCATATTCTGCCGAAATCTTAAGTGAATCAAACCAGAATATCTCTAGTTTGATTCTCTGCCACTCTCTTCAAAGAATCTCAGTGCTTATCAGAGTTATAGATACATTTGTACTCAAAGAAACTTGTTTAGGGTTATAAAGGTGTGATCGTGTCCTTGGAAATCGATCGGGTGAACTTGTGTCCTGTGAATCAAGTGGTTCTACCCAGAGACCTGAGAATCTGGAGGGTGTACCTCGTCGCCTTGGAATCGAGGGATTGTAATCTAGATTATTATTGAATAGAAAGCCGTACGAGTTGTGCGGGACTGGATGTAGGGTAACACCGAACCAGTATAAAATTCCTGGTGTGTTCTTTCCTTTACTTGCTTTTTATTTATATTTGCATCTGTTTGTGATTCTGTGATTTGATCTGTGATTGTGTATTTGCATTAAGTTAGTTAAATCAATTTAAATTAAAGAAGTTTTAAAGAAATTCTTAAAACACTATTCACCCCCCCTCTAGTGTTAAATAGCCTTAAGATCATCTTCCGCGTCCCTGTCATTTGGTATCAGAGCAAGTTTTTCAAAGTATTCATAATCTGATTTTTGAAAAGTTCATGGCTAAGTTTGAAATGTTTCCTAAAAATAATTCTTTAATGATCAAATCATTGTGGTCTCATAAATTGATGCATGATAGTTATTTAGAATCAGGTAATCTACAAAAGTTGCTCACTGTGCAGGAATCTTGCTTCATGGCGACAAATGAACCTATTCACAATGGACAAGTTGTGCAAATAAGGAAAAACAAGTGGATACTTGATAGTGGATGTTCAAGACATATGACAGGAAATCCAGAGATTCTCAATGACATTATTTTCAAGGATGGAGGATTGGTTAATTTTGGGGATAATTCAAAAGGTTATGTAGTTGGCATCGGCAATGTAGGTAATTCTGAAACTCCTATTATTTCAAATGTTTTGTTAGTTAAAAATCTACAACATAATCTACTTAGTATTAGTCAGTTATGTGATAAAGGATATAGGATTAAATTTGAAAAAGACAAGTGTCACATCGAAGATAATAAATCTAATATTATCTTTGAGGGAGTTAGGAAAAAGAATATCTATATTCTCAGTATGAAAATTTCAAATGATAATCTATGTCTTTTGGCCAATACAAGTGACCCTTGGACTTGGCATAAGAGATTTGGACATTTGAATTTTAAACTCTTATCTAGACTATCCAAACTTGATCTAGTAAGAGGCCTCCCTAAGATGCAATTTAAAGTAGATAGTATATGTGATACATGTCAATTAGGAAAACTTAGAAAAAGTTCCTTTAAACTTAAAGATATGATTTCTACTTCAAAACCTCTTGAGTTACTTCACCTAGATTTATTTGGTCCATCTCAGATTCAATCAATCAACCATAGTAAATATGTCTTTGTAATTGTGGATGATTATTCCAGATATACATGGACAATCTTTCTGAAACATAAAAGTGATACTTTTGATTATTTTAAAAGTTTTTCAAAAAGAGTTCAAAACCAACTTTCTTCCAAGATCATCACTATTCGTAGTGATCACGGTGGTGAATTTGAAAATGAGAAGTTTGAGGAATTCTGTAATCAGAAGGGAATTACTCACAATTTTTCGTTTCCAAGAACTCCACAACAAAACGGAGTAGTTGAGCGTAAGAATAGGACGATTCAAGAGTGTGCTAGAACTCTACTTTCTGATAGTAAATTACCAAAACATTTTTGGGCTGAAGCAGTTGCAACAGCCTGTTATATTTTGAATAGGATTCTAATTAGACCTCTAACCAATAAAACACCTTATGAACTTCTTTTCAATAAGAAACCTAAGGTATCTTATTTCAGAATTTTTGGAAGTAAATGTTTTATCTTAAATACAAAAGATAATTTAGATAAGTTTGATCCTAAATCCGACAAAGGAATCTTTATCGGATATTCTAACAGGAGTAAAGCTTATAGAGTTTTTAATCTAAGAACAAACACTATTGAAGAAACTTTACATGTTTCCTTTGATGAAAATTTCAAAGAAGTTGATCAGACTAATGATGAGGATGACTTAGTTATTTCTAATCATGAATCTGTAGATGCTACAAATGAAACTTTTCATCCAAATAAAAAGATTAGGCTTTTAAAAGATCACCCTGTAGAAAATATTCTAGGAGATATGCAATCTGTTGTTAAAACTAGGAATCAATTAAACAGTATGAGTCATGTTGCTTTTATATCCTCAATAGAACCTAAAAATCCAAAGGAAGCATCAACTGATGATTCATGGATTCTTGCTATGCAAGAAGAATTGAATCAATTCACCAGAAATGATGTTTGGGAACTTGTTCCTAGACCTGAGGATAAATCCATTATAGGCACTAAATGGGTATATAAAAATAAATTAAATGAATTAGGTGAGGTCGTTAGAAATAAGGCTCGACTCGTTGCACAAGGTTATTGTCAAGAAGAAGGTATAGATTATGACGAAACCTTTGCACCCGTAGCAAGATTAGAAGCTATTAGAATTCTGCTTGCTTTCGCTAATTTCAATAATTTCAAACTTTTTCAAATGGATGTCAAGAGTGCCTTTCTAAATGGTTTTGTAAAAGAGGAAGTTTATGTTGAACAACCTCCACTCTTTGAAGATACAAAATTTCCAAATCATGTTTTTTAATTAAAGAAAGCCCTGTATGGTCTAAAACAAGCTCCTAGAGCTTGGTATGATAGACTTAGGTCTTATCTTTTGCAATCTGATTTTGAAATAGGTAAGGTAGATAACACACTTTTTATTAAAAGAAATAAAAACGATATTCAACTTGTACAAGTGTACGTAGATGATATTATATTTGGATCAACCAATTCTGACATGAACAAAGAATTTTCTGACATTATGACAAAAGAGTTTGAGATGAGTCATATGGGTGAACTTAACTTTTTCCTAGGATTACAAATCAAACAATTAGATAATGGTATCTTTATCAGTCAAGAGAAGTATGCGAGAGAGTTAGTTAGTAAATTTGGCTTGACCAATGTGAGTGGAAAACCAACTCCCATGGCAACCAATATAGCGTTAAGTAAGGATGATCTATCCAAAGACGTAGATCAAACCTTGTATAGAGGAATGATTGGATCACTTCTCTATATAACTGCTAGTAGACCAGATATCATGAACAGTGTCTGTCTCTGTGCAAGATATCAATCTCAACCCAAGGAAACTCATCTAAAAGCTGTGAAACGTATCATTCGATATGTTAAACACACCTTTGATTATGGATTGTTCTACCCTAAGAATGATTCATTTGAATTAGTTTCCTACTGTGATGCTGACTATGCTGGGTGTAAGTCAGACCGAAAGAGTACAAGTGGAACTTGTCACTTTCTAGGTCATTCCTTAATTTCCTGGTTCAGTAAAAAGCAGAATACTGTTTCCCTATCAACAACTGAAGCAGAGTATGTTTCTGCTGCTTTAGCTTGTTCTCAAGTTTTGTATATGCAACAAACCTTGAATGATTTTGGTATATCTATCACAAAATCTCCAATTTTCTGTGATAACACTAGTGCCATTAGTTTGTCCAAAAACCCAACTCTCCATGCCCGAACTAAACATATTGACATTAGACACCATTTTCTAAGAGATAACGTAAATAAAGAGAAAATTTCTCTTGATTTCGTTAATTCTGAAAATCAAATAGCTGATATTTTAACCAAACCTTTAGGAGAACCTGTCTTCACAAAGTTAAGAAGAGAATTAGGTATATGTTCTCTTTCTGAAATATAGTATATAGTATAGTAGTATACATAGGGTATATATGAATGATTTCTTAAACATAGCATTTTACAACACCATGTCGACATAGTATTCATGCGTCATGTCGACATGAAACGGTAAAAATGTCAATTCGTTTTTCCCTCTAATTTTTGAATGGGTGGTTATTTAATTCACCCATTCCGAGTTTCTCTTCCCTCCAATCATTATTTCTTCATACTACTTTCTGTAAACATCAAATCCATGGCTTCCACATCCAATCCTAATCAAATTTCACCGGTTCCTTTCCCTTTTCCTTCACAAGGCCCTTTCCAAAACTCCATACTTGCTCGTGTCATCAAAATAGAGGAGAAAGTTGATGATTCGCTGCAGATGTTAACTGAAATGCAAGTTCAACAATTGAGAATGGCAAGAGAGCAAGAGAAACAAGGGAAAATTCTGAGGAATCTTCAAAAATTCCTCATGGATAATCATGCCAATCCAATTGTAATTGAAGATTCTTCTAACATAGAAGCAAATGAAGAAGACGAAGACGAAGAAGAAGAGGAAGAACCAATGGAGGAAGAAACTGATGATGAAGCAGTATGTGTAGGGGAAGTCTGTTTTGATGCTTATGGGAACATTGTGGAACAACATGGAAATTTCTGTTTCCATTACCCAAATTGTCCTGTCCACAAGTCTCCCATCATCAAAAACAACCGTTGAGTTGTTTATTTTCTTGTTTTAGTAATTTATGTGTTTATAAGTTTAAATAGTCATGTATATAGTAATATTGAAATGAATAAAATAATCTGTGGTTACACGTATTATTCTCATTCTTATATTACTCATATATATCATTCTGAGTATACAATATTTAGCATTGTTATATCTAGTTTCAGTATTATTAATGATAACACTATCATTAATATCATAGATTTAGGGGGAGTTAATGTCATTTTCTGTTGATGACAAAGGGGGAGAAGTATAAAATAGGTTAGTTAGGCATAGATTAAGGGGGAGTTATTAGATTTAGGGGGAGTTATAAGGAGAATATAAATATTTTATAAACAAAGGTTGTCATCATCAAAAAGGGGGAGAATGTTAGTCCATAGGATAGTAGGTTTTGATGACAACAACTATAGAAGTGTTATAAAATATATATGTGCAGGAAATCTATATGCAGGTATCAACAAAAGAAGACTGTACAGTAAAGAAGACAAAGATCAAGAGTTCAAGATTGAAGACTCATGAGATTCAAGATATTCAAGAGTTCAAGACAAATAATATAGTTAGGTTAGATATTTGTTAAAACTCCTTGAAAGCACTATCATTCTTTTTTATCCAATTTACTCGTGGAATGGAATCCACTTCGTTCTTGTTAAAGGGATGGAACCCTAGTGAGATGGAACTCACGAAATATCTAGTGGAACGGATAGTAGCCCTATTTTGTTATCCACTAATTTTGATTCAAAATGATTTTCAAAATTATCTCTTGTTTCATAAAATGATTTTCAAATATTCCTTTTCAAAAGAAAAACCTTCGTTCGTATTTCCAAAAATGTTTTAGCCTCAAAATCATATTTATCATTTTGTTATATTTTGATTTCAAAATTGTCCTTGATATTTTAGCCTCAAAATCTATTTTAATATTATATTTACTTTAGTTTATTTACTTTGATTTTTAAATATATTTTAATATATATACATATATACATTCATAAGTATTTCTACTTCTAAATACCTTTTACAAATACATAGAGTCCATTTGAATAAAGTTGCATATGTTTTAAATCATCATTTTCAAAATAAAGCAAATCATCACTTTTTACTAGACCATGTCGACATCCTCTTTACTTGTCATGTCGACATGCTTCCCGTTACAGCAAAGGTTGTTTTCAAAAGAAGTGTCTATTCATTTAAACCTCTTCGAATGGACACATCCATTCATTCTCTATAAATAGAGACTGTTATGAACGTTTTCCAGTAACTACTTTCTTTATTTTCTCTCCTCTTTATTCTCTTATCTTATTTTCTAATCATCCTATCCATATTCTGCCGAAATCTTAAGTGAATCAAACCAGAATATCTCTAGTTTGATTCTCTGCCACTCTCTTCAAAGAATCTCAGTGCTTATCAGAGTTATAGATACATTTGTACTCAAAGAAACTTGTTTAGGGTTATAAAGGTGTGATCGTGTCCTTGGAAATCGATCGGGTGAACTTGTGTCCTGTGAATCAAGTGGTTCTACCCAGAGACCTGAGAATCTGGAGGGTGTACCTCGTCGCCTTGGAATCGAGGGATTGTAATCTAGATTATTATTGAATAGAAAGCCGTACGAGTTGTGCGGGACTGGATGTAGGGTAACACCGAACCAGTATAAAATTCCTGGTGTGTTCTTTCCTTTACTTGCTTTTTATTTATATTTGCATCTGTTTGTGATTCTGTGATTTGATCTGTGATTGTGTATTTGCATTAAGTTAGTTAAATCAATTTAAATTAAAGAAGTTTTAAAGAAATTCTTAAAACACTATTCACCCCCCCTCTAGTGTTAAATAGCCTTAAGATCATCTTCCGCGTCCCTGTCATTTGGTATCAGAGCAAGTTTTTCAAAGTATTCATAATCTGATTTTTGAAAAGTTCATGGCTAAGTTTGAAATGTTTCCTAAAAATAATTCTTTAATGATCAAATCATTGTGGTCTCATAAATTGATGCATGATAGTTATTTAGAATCAGGTAATCTACAAAAGTTGCTCACTGTGCAGGAATCTTGCTTCATGGCGACAAATGAACCTATTCACAATGGACAAGTTGTGCAAATAAGGAAAAACAAGTGGATACTTGATAGTGGATGTTCAAGACATATGACAGGAAATCCAGAGATTCTCAATGACATTATTTTCAAGGATGGAGGATTGGTTAATTTTGGGGATAATTCAAAAGGTTATGTAGTTGGCATCGGCAATGTAGGTAATTCTGAAACTCCTATTATTTCAAATGTTTTGTTAGTTAAAAATCTACAACATAATCTACTTAGTATTAGTCAGTTATGTGATAAAGGATATAGGATTAAATTTGAAAAAGACAAGTGTCACATCGAAGATAATAAATCTAATATTATCTTTGAGGGAGTTAGGAAAAAGAATATCTATATTCTCAGTATGAAAATTTCAAATGATAATCTATGTCTTTTGGCCAATACAAGTGACCCTTGGACTTGGCATAAGAGATTTGGACATTTGAATTTTAAACTCTTATCTAGACTATCCAAACTTGATCTAGTAAGAGGCCTCCCTAAGATGCAATTTAAAGTAGATAGTATATGTGATACATGTCAATTAGGAAAACTTAGAAAAAGTTCCTTTAAACTTAAAGATATGATTTCTACTTCAAAACCTCTTGAGTTACTTCACCTAGATTTATTTGGTCCATCTCAGATTCAATCAATCAACCATAGTAAATATGTCTTTGTAATTGTGGATGATTATTCCAGATATACATGGACAATCTTTCTGAAACATAAAAGTGATACTTTTGATTATTTTAAAAGTTTTTCAAAAAGAGTTCAAAACCAACTTTCTTCCAAGATCATCACTATTCGTAGTGATCACGGTGGTGAATTTGAAAATGAGAAGTTTGAGGAATTCTGTAATCAGAAGGGAATTACTCACAATTTTTCGTTTCCAAGAACTCCACAACAAAACGGAGTAGTTGAGCGTAAGAATAGGACGATTCAAGAGTGTGCTAGAACTCTACTTTCTGATAGTAAATTACCAAAACATTTTTGGGCTGAAGCAGTTGCAACAGCCTGTTATATTTTGAATAGGATTCTAATTAGACCTCTAACCAATAAAACACCTTATGAACTTCTTTTCAATAAGAAACCTAAGGTATCTTATTTCAGAATTTTTGGAAGTAAATGTTTTATCTTAAATACAAAAGATAATTTAGATAAGTTTGATCCTAAATCCGACAAAGGAATCTTTATCGGATATTCTAACAGGAGTAAAGCTTATAGAGTTTTTAATCTAAGAACAAACACTATTGAAGAAACTTTACATGTTTCCTTTGATGAAAATTTCAAAGAAGTTGATCAGACTAATGATGAGGATGACTTAGTTATTTCTAATCATGAATCTGTAGATGCTACAAATGAAACTTTTCATCCAAATAAAAAGATTAGGCTTTTAAAAGATCACCCTGTAGAAAATATTCTAGGAGATATGCAATCTGTTGTTAAAACTAGGAATCAATTAAACAGTATGAGTCATGTTGCTTTTATATCCTCAATAGAACCTAAAAATCCAAAGGAAGCATCAACTGATGATTCATGGATTCTTGCTATGCAAGAAGAATTGAATCAATTCACCAGAAATGATGTTTGGGAACTTGTTCCTAGACCTGAGGATAAATCCATTATAGGCACTAAATGGGTATATAAAAATAAATTAAATGAATTAGGTGAGGTCGTTAGAAATAAGGCTCGACTCGTTGCACAAGGTTATTGTCAAGAAGAAGGTATAGATTATGACGAAACCTTTGCACCCGTAGCAAGATTAGAAGCTATTAGAATTCTGCTTGCTTTCGCTAATTTCAATAATTTCAAACTTTTTCAAATGGATGTCAAGTGTGCCTTTCTAAATGGTTTTGTAAAAGAGGAAGTTTATGTTGAACAACCTCCACTCTTTGAAGATACAAAATTTCCAAATCATGTTTTTTAATTAAAGAAAGCCCTGTATGGTCTAAAACAAGCTCCTAGAGCTTGGTATGATAGACTTAGGTCTTATCTTTTGCAATCTGATTTTGAAATAGGTAAGGTAGATAACACACTTTTTATTAAAAGAAATAAAAACGATATTCAACTTGTACAAGTGTACGTAGATGATATTATATTTGGATCAACCAATTCTGACATGAACAAAGAATTTTCTGACATTATGACAAAAGAGTTTGAGATGAGTCATATGGGTGAACTTAACTTTTTCCTAGGATTACAAATCAAACAATTAGATAATGGTATCTTTATCAGTCAAGAGAAGTATGCGAGAGAGTTAGTTAGTAAATTTGGCTTGACCAATGTGAGTGGAAAACCAACTCCCATGGCAACCAATATAGCGTTAAGTAAGGATGATCTATCCAAAGACGTAGATCAAACCTTGTATAGAGGAATGATTAGATCACTTCTCTATATAACTGCTAGTAGACCAGATATCATGAACAGTGTCTGTCTCTGTGCAAGATATCAATCTCAACCCAAGGAAACTCATCTAAAAGCTGTGAAACGTATCATTCGATATGTTAAACACACCTTTGATTATGGATTGTTCTACCCTAAGAATGATTCATTTGAATTAGTTTCCTACTGTGATGCTGACTATGCTGGGTGTAAGTCAGACCGAAAGAGTACAAGTGGAACTTGTCACTTTCTAGGTCATTCCTTAATTTCCTGGTTCAGTAAAAAGCAGAATACTGTTTCCCTATCAACAACTGAAGCAGAGTATGTTTCTGCTGCTTTAGCTTGTTCTCAAGTTTTGTATATGCAACAAACCTTGAATGATTTTGGTATATCTATCACAAAATCTCCAATTTTCTGTGATAACACTAGTGCCATTAGTTTGTCCAAAAACCCAACTCTCCATGCCCGAACTAAACATATTGACATTAGACACCATTTTCTAAGAGATAACGTAAATAAAGAGAAAATTTCTCTTGATTTCGTTAATTCTGAAAATCAAATAGCTGATATTTTAACCAAACCTTTAGGAGAACCTGTCTTCACAAAGTTAAGAAGAGAATTAGGTATATGTTCTCTTTCTGAAATATAGTATATAGTATAGTAGTATACATAGGGTATATATGAATGATTTCTTAACCATAGCATTTTACAACACCATGTCGACATAGTATTCATGCGTCATGTCGACATGAAACGGTAAAAATGTCAATTCGTTTTTCCCTCTAATTTTTGAATGGGTGGTTATTTAATTCACCCATTCCGAGTTTCTCTTCCCTCCAATCATTATTTCTTCATACTACTTTCTGTAAACATCAAATCCATGGCTTCCACATCCAATCCTAATCAAATTTCACCGGTTCCTTTCCCTTTTCCTTCACAAGGCCCTTTCCAAAACTCCATACTTGCTCGTGTCATCAAAATAGAGGAGAAAGTTGATGATTCGCTGCAGATGTTAACTGAAATGCAAGTTCAACAATTGAGAATGGCAAGAGAGCAAGAGAAACAAGGGAAAATTCTGAGGAATCTTCAAAAATTCCTCATGGATAATCATGCCAATCCAATTGTAATTGAAGATTCTTCTAACATAGAAGCAAATGAAGAAGACGAAGACGAAGAAGAAGAGGAAGAACCAATGGAGGAAGAAACTGATGATGAAGCAGTATGTGTAGGGGAAGTCTGTTTTGATGCTTATGGGAACATTGTGGAACAACATGGAAATTTCTGTTTCCATTACCCAAATTGTCCTGTCCACAAGTCTCCCATCATCAAAAACAACCGTTGAGTTGTTTATTTTCTTGTTTTAGTAATTTATGTGTTTATAAGTTTAAATAGTCATGTATATAGTAATATTGAAATGAATAAAATAATCTGTGGTTACACGTATTATTCTCATTCTTATATTACTCATATATATCATTCTGAGTATACAATATTTAGCATTGTTATATCTAGTTTCAGTATTATTAATGATAACACTATCATTAATATCATAGATTTAGGGGGAGTTAATGTCATTTTTTTGTTGATGACAAAGGGGGAGAAGTATAAAATAGGTTAGTTAGGCATAGATTAAGGGGGAGTTATTAGATTTAGGGGGAGTTATAAGGAGAATATAAATATTTTATAAACAAAGGTTGTCATCATCAAAAAGGGGGAGAATGTTAGTCCATAGGATAGTAGGTTTTGATGACAACAACTATAGAAGTGTTATAAAATATATATGTGCAGGAAATCTATATGCAGGTATCAACAAAAGAAGACTGTACAGTAAAGAAGACAAAGATCAAGAGTTCAAGATTGAAGACTCATGAGATTCAAGATATTCAAGAGTTCAAGACAAATAATATAGTTAGGTTAGATATTTGTTAAAACTCCTTGAAAGCACTATCATTCTTTTTTATCCAATTTACTCGTGGAATGGAATCCACTTCGTTCTTGTTAAAGGGATGGAACCCTAGTGAGATGGAACTCACGAAATATCTAGTGGAACGGATAGTAGCCCTATTTTGTTATCCACTAATTTTGATTCAAAATGATTTTCAAAATTATCTCTTGTTTCATAAAATGATTTTCAAATATTCCTTTTCAAAAGAAAAACCTTCGTTCGTATTTCCAAAAATGTTTTAGCCTCAAAATCATATTTATCATTTTGTTATATTTTGATTTCAAAATTGTCCTTGATATTTTAGCCTCAAAATCTATTTTAATATTATATTTACTTTAGTTTATTTACTTTGATTTTTAAATATATTTTAATATATATACATATATACATTCATAAGTATTTCTACTTCTAAATACCTTTTACAAATACATAGAGTCCATTTGAATAAAGTTGCATATGTTTTAAATCATCATTTTCAAAATAAAGCAAATCATCACTTTTTACTAGACCATGTCGACATCCTCTTTACTTGTCATGTCGACATGCTTCCCGTTACAGCAAAGGTTGTTTTCAAAAGAAGTGTCTATTCATTTAAACCTCTTCGAATGGACACATCCATTCATTCTCTATAAATAGAGACTGTTATGAACGTTTTCCAGTAACTACTTTCTTTATTTTCTCTCCTCTTTATTCTCTTATCTTATTTTCTAATCATCCTATCCATATTCTGCCGAAATCTTAAGTAAATCAAACCAGAATATCTCTAGTTTGATTCTCTGCCACTCTCTTCAAAGAATCTCAGTGCTTATCAGAGTTATAGATACATTTGTACTCAAAGAAACTTGTTTAGGGTTATAAAGGTGTGATCGTGTCCTTGGAAATCGATCGGGTGAACTTGTGTCCTGTGAATCAAGTGGTTCTACCCAGAGACCTGAGAATCTGGAGGGTGTACCTCGTCGCCTTGGAATCGAGGGATTGTAATCTAGATTATTATTGAATAGAAAGCCGTACGAGTTGTGCGGGACTGGATGTAGGGTAACACCGAACCAGTATAAAATTCCTGGTGTGTTCTTTCCTTTACTTGCTTTTTATTTATATTTGCATCTGTTTGTGATTCTGTGATTTGATCTGTGATTGTGTATTTGCATTAAGTTAGTTAAATCAATTTAAATTAAAGAAGTTTTAAAGAAATTCTTAAAACACTATTCACCCCCCTCTAGTGTTAAATAGCCTTAAGATCATCTTCCGCGTCCCTGTCACTCGGTACCGAGTCAAGCCCCTGACTCGGGGCCGAGTCTAATCCTTAGCAGAATCTTGGCTAAATCCATTTATTCTGAGCTCCTTGCTTCGTGTTGACAGCCTCCATGTAATTTGGTAGGCTATTGATGATTTTTGATTATCGTTCTTCAATGACTTGGATTATCCTGTAGCTTGCTCTGTCACGTCTTCATTTTTTATGATTGGCTCACCGAAACTCTATGAAACTTTATGAATATGCATAGGAAGACAAGGGGATCACTTGGCAAAAGAAGGAAGATGCCATGACATGGCATTTAGACTCGGTGCCAAGTCAAGGTGGTTAACTCGACCCGAGTTTAGCACTTGGCTTATTTTGGCTTTACAGTTTCTTGAGACCTTCCCCTTGTCCTTCTAAGTATCTCTACCAAGTTTTAGGTCATTATGTCTTCGTACCGACGTTCTAACTCCTAATGATTTCTACTTGGTCAAAAGCTCCGTTAACATTGAGGCACAAGATGAAGGACTATAGGCGAGCTAAAGGAAGAAGGCAGTCGATGCTAAAGTACTTAGCAAATATTTGCTAAGTAATTCATGTCGACACCAACATGAGAAATTTATGTCGACATCAACATGAATGGAGGTTGGCCAATTTTAGCCAAACTCCTACAGTATATTGAAGGGGACCTAGAGGTCATGCTGGAGGTGTTCATTCATTCGATGTTTGGTTGAGACGTGGTAGTGCGATGAAGGATGATGGCTAATGGATGAAGCAATGTTGAGGTGCAATGATGTGATTTCTTCGAAATTTTGAGGTGCCGATTGTATGACTGATGTGGACATCTAGTAGTGTTTCCTAGAGGATGACTTGATCGATGGAGTCATGATGATGATTATTCACCAAGGTAGGTTCGAGGAAGGGAACTCATTGATAGAATGTTGAATGATACTATCATGGAAATAAAGAAACATTGAAGGAATCTGTGGTGATGACGGGAAACTAAATGTAGCGAAGAAGGGCTCAGATACACGTGCTAAGGGATCATTGATACTTGAAATGTTTTCTGATGTACTCGTAAGCAGGGATATTGTGAGGACACTCATTATATATTTGGATGGTTACCCTAGATCGTTGAAGGGATCCATATACCTTGGATCGAGGAAGGGATCTAGCTCCCACTATGGGATAATGTTCGAGTATATAGAAAACAAGAATTTTTCCATTAACCCCAAGCAAAGGAATTTTCATATGAATTATCATATATTCAAAGCACATTTAGTAGCATTGATGATTTTTGGAGGAATTCTATGTTTGTCCTGATTGTCATTGTCGTTGTTTGTCACTCTAAGGATGCTATAATATATTGGTATCCTAGAGATCGATGCTTAGACACTCGATAGTATACCAATAAGTTTGCATACTTTATGTTGATGATAGTAGAGTAGCATGTTATAGTTATTATGTGCTAACTTTTTCAATGCGGAGACAGGTCGGGTATTATTCCTATACGTTTGATCCTTACTGTATCGACTTATATGGTATTTTGAGATTGTTTATTGCTTATACCAGATTGTTGTTTGACTTAAGGTTTTATACTTTGCTTCTTATTATCTCAGGTAGTCTTAAATGAGTATAATGGATTGCAAGTTTGAGTGATACATGGTGCTGTGCAGACGGACGAGCAGGAGATGGTGCTTTCTTGTATTTATATATGGTTTACTATTACTTGTTCTACCGTGCGAAACCATAGAGCCTAGATGGTGTAAGCTATATTATCTATAGATGGGTATCTTGAGTTCATTTCTAGTTGTATAAGCTCTACTATTATTTTGCATAAGACCCGTCCACTCTGATATTTTGGTTTATTTACTTATTATTGTCTCACTTGTTTTATATCTGTGATGATTATTATATTTTATTCCATAAATGTGGAAATATATGATAGGTCCTGTGATTGTTTTCTTTGCTTTTCACCCTTAAAAATTATCCTACATCTGTCGGGCACTATATAGACTCTTCGGGTTTATTAAATGCCGAAGGTGTAGGGTGGTTATCACATTTGGTATTAGAGCTTAGGTTGCTTAGTTAACCGGAGTTGATACCGTAATCCAATAGAGATAGGGTGGGAGGTATCATCCTAAACTAATCGAGAGTATACATATATACGAGAGACAGAGAGAGAGCATACTTCTTATATGTTTGATTTTCAAACCTATAGTATATACATCGTATATAAGTCGCATTGCACACACGAGTACCACTTATGCGGTTTACTTTATGAGAGATGGATCATTCTTGTTATAGATCAACAATGAGCCTAAATATAGGAAACACAATGAGAAAATTCATCTTTGAAGTTGACGAAAGAGCAGGCTCGGGGGCTGTTAACCCTGACCGGCAAGCAATGTTCAGTGCAATGATGGTGGACATGCTGAAAATGCCCAAGCGGCTGCTCCGAATGTTGTTATTGGCGGTTGGGCTCAACTGTATATGCCCAATGGCAATTTTGCGAAGCTGAATAAGGACTTTATCGGTCTTGGTGGCAAACCATTCCAAGGAATGGAGTCAATAATAGAAGTGTTGGATTATTTGGGTACCTACAAGATAATCTTTGATGTATTAGAGTTGGACGATGCTATGAGAAGGAGGATGGCTTATCGACAACACCAAGGTAGAGCTATGAACTGGTGGAACACTATTAAAGTTGCTACCGCCGAGGACCCGTTCATGATGACACCAGTTCAAAACTAGATTTGAGGAGAAGTTCACACCGGTTGCCTAGAAGTTGGTGTTATTTACGAAGTTTATAGGGCTAAAGTAAGGGGATATGTCGGGTCTTTGAATAGGTGCTAAGTTTGATGGTTTTTCTAAGTATGGGATGTCCTTCATTGACATTCTGTTTAAAAAAAACTAGTAGTTAATTATGGGTTTAGATGATTACTTGGGAGAGAAGCTAGTAGGTCACATTGATGAGTCTTTTTAGAAGCTCATCGAGAAAGCTCTTTACCATGAGAGTTTGTACCCTAAGTCCAAACGAAATGTTGTTGTTAAGGAAGAGCCAAAGTCAAAGCAAGGTGGTGGAGGCAAGAAGAATTGGAATGGTAAGAGGAACTAGTCCCGGGGAAAGATGCTCAAAAGATAGCGAAGCGGAATCCTGTTTGCTACAGTTGTGGTGATTAAGGCCATTTGAGTATTTGGATTGCAAGGATGAAGAAAAAATTGCTCATACCTACTATATCATAGCTGCCTAAGTATAGTATATGTACCTTGAGTTTGCTCAACAAATACATATAGTTATCTTACCTTGTCTATTCAATATATTAATAATATTGCATATAACATCCCTCGCTTGAGTGTTCTCAACAACTAAAGAGTATGTAGGTAATTCTTTAATATATATATACATGGTAAAGGACAACATTATATTAAAGATTCATAATCTTCAATATATTATATTTTGTGATATCGACTTATATGGAATAATGTATTTCTTGTGAATTACCCTCGTGACTCAAACGTCGGACACATCGAAAACCGCAGTATACGTACATTACATATGTATTTATTCATTAAGTCTATTTAGGGTTTCTTTAATGTTCCATCTTTAGTTTATACATTCACATTATATAAGTTTTATTATATATAACTATTATATTTTAATCAACCTATACAATAATCTTGTGTATAACATATATTAATTAAATCATATTTAATTCATTTTAATTAACTAATACTTTAATTAGTTGAATATTATTCAATTTTAACATATTATATTAAATATTTATATACTATAACCTTAATGTAAACAAAGAGATATATATATATATTAATTTATTAATTATCTTTTAATTAATTTATATAATTAAAAAAAATTAGTTAAATTTTATTAATTTCGAAAATTATTTTATGTGCATACATGTATACTTATATTGTCTTAAACATTTCAAGACGATATAACATATATCACTATATATTATATATGTGTGTATATATATATTATTTAATTAATTTATTTCTTTTATTAATCTTATTAATAAAATTATTTCGAAATCAACTTATATATATTTTCAAACACTTTGAAAATTTATATTATAACTTTATAATATATGTCTTATTTTAAATTTAACCTTTGACCCATGTTTTAAATTTTCAAACATTATTGGCCCAAGGTCTAATTCTAATTAGGCCTTTTCTATTACAGGCAATATTTGAGCTCACATATTTGTTTGAGCTAGGTCGGTAGCAAGGTAGAGTAGAATACTTGATTACCCAAACCTAATCCTTTGACACTATCTTTCTAGACACCATACTAGCTCGGCTATGAGCATAATTAGTTTAGCTCTAACATGACTAATTTATATCGCTTAGTCTATTTCGCTATGATACCATTGTTAGAACAGAGCCAGCCCACAGCAACAACTGGGTAAAATTCATTTTTTCATCTTTTGATCTTTATTGGGCCCATGTAGTCTAAATATGTTTAGAACTTTTCTAAATTTATTTTAAATAAAATCAATATTTTATTTAGTTCATAATAATGTTTTAATATGGACAACTTGGAACCGATACATACCACTTGGTCCGATCCCTTTTTACTACCCAATTGAACATCCAAAACTACTTGTATTTTGAGTCCTAACTCAAGTGATTGTCATGGAGTGCTTTTCTTAAAGAAAGGACGAGCAACTCTAAGGATTTCCTAAAATAAAGCATCATACTATCAGTTTTCTCCTTGGACTTTATGGTGGTGTTCCTCTCAGCCTTCAACCTCTTCAAATCTCCTTTATACCCCACGATTAGGTTGTCATAAGTTTTCTTCTTGGATTCAAAGGACTTGATATTTGTATAGTTGATTTGGTTGACCTTGGAGAATGCAAAGAAAATATTTTCCGTTCATTGCCCCGGTCAATATGCTTTTGTATCTAGCGCTTCTTCCTTTGGAATATCATCAATGTCACAGTCAAAAATGACACGCTGTAAGAAAAGATCGGGAAAATTAGCCTGTAGATGGGAAGGGGAAACCGAAAGTGGAGGAAAAGGAGTAGCGATTCCTTTAAAATTAGGAGGTATGGCCATAGCTAAGGAGCATGATGTTGGAGCTTGATGATAAGTAGGTATTTGAGGACCAAACGAGGATGAGGAATGTTGAAAGAGAGGTCATGGCGGTCACGTGAGTCCTTATGCTGCTTACTGGAGTCACCGGGTAGCTTCTCTTCAACCTGCCTTTTCTTATCATGTCCCTCGATGTGGCGATCATCTTTGCTCTTCTCTCTCTCTTTTTTCTTGGCCCTCTCCTCCTCAGATTCTTGTCCTTGGAAATAGTTAGGATGAGAAGGATGTAGATCAAGGGTTTGTCCTTTAGACTCTTTATAGCTATACTAAAGCTTTCGATATCTATCTCTAGCCATAGAACCTGAAATAAGTAGAAAAATTGTATAAGTATTAGAACTTTGGAATGTAATTGAATGCAAGTATGTGTGTTCGTGATCCTAATAAAGTGCAAAGTGCCAATGACCCCCCAAGTACACTGCAGACCGTGTTTGCATAGAATTAATGATTGAGCCTTGCCACCTTGAGCCAAGATATCCCCAAGTGAGAAGTTAAATTTGGAGAACCCTCGGTGAGGAAATCACCAATAGAGATGGAGAAACCGCCCAAGCTGGCGAAAACATCTCCTAACGAGCAATGGAAGAGTTGTCTCGATAGGTGGTAGGGTGCTTGGTTCTCCAGCTTTCTTAGGAGTTTTGATGACGATGCGCTTCGGGCGAGGTGATGAAAGAAGCTCAGTTCCTTCGGGGAGACATCCCACTACACGATTCGTCTCTCTCCGAACTGGCAGTGCATTCACTATTACCCTCGTCAAAGCTTTCTCCTTCCTCCTCTCCTTCTGCTTTTCTTATCTCTTCCCTTTCTTCTCTCGTACAAGGAACCTCACACTCCTCTAGGATTGGTTGAATTCTAGCTCCTTCACCCTCTTCTCTTTGGGTCTTGCCTACAACCGGTTCCTTTGTTCCTCTTCCAATGGCTCCTTTAGCACGTGTTGTACCCGATGGACTTTTAACTTCCCCTTGAAGATTATCGCTAGAGTTGCAAGTTGGGGCGAAAGGCCGACCAGGAACTCTAGAGTTGCTTGGGGGAGTCGATACAAGAACAATGGATCTATTAGTGAGTAGAAAACCGCATCATCGGAGGTTCTCGTTTTTTCCGAGGATATGCGTTAGTACGATGCTGGAAACTAATCTCCTGTAGAGCTTTTAAGGTGTCAGCATGCTCGTTGCGAAGGTCTTGAGCTGGAATGTTCGTAAAGTAGTAAATAATAGATTAGGCTCTTAGATGGAAGGATCTAAGTACTGCAAGAGCAAAAGGAAGGGATCTTACTTTCAGACAGCTAACACCCATTTAAGCCATAAGGGCACCAGACAAAGAAATACTCGTTTTTAAAGTAAGAACATTTGTTTTGGGGCTTCTCGATAACCTTGCATCTGTACCAAGCCTCGATAATAGTATAGCATAGTGAATCGCACCTTTGTTTGAAGGTTAGGAGAAAGGTTAGCTCGTTGAAATTCGGAGGCCGTTAAAACCGATTCACGAGAAGCACAAACATGGAGCTCAAGAGAGCATACCCATTAGGGTGAACTTGGGACGGAGCCAGCCCAAGCTCTTGAAGAATCATGCGCAGGAAAGTATTGAAGGGAAGGACAACACTGGCTAGGCATATATATTGATTGCATGTCGTATATCCCAACGGAGGATGGTGTACTCATTCGCCCTTTGTCGGGAGAAGTATGTCGCTTTCTGGGATGTGGTGTTGGCGACATATGTTTCGGAGCATCTTCGGTGAAACAATTGTTGACATTTTTTCTAGCAGGTCATCTAGGATCCTTAGATTGATATATTCGTTTAATGGGAGAGGTTGATTTTGCAACTGTTCCATTGGAACGACCGTGCCTGGTAATTTGACGGTGATTGAATGACAGGCCTGACAAATATGGAAGGTGAAGCCTGAGCTGTAGAGGACCTGACTTTGGGAGGAGTAGATGTCCTGGAACTATTCTGCAAATGTGGCGATCGATGAGTCATTCTAGAGAGGAAAACTTGGCATTCAACACGGTCTGGTATGTTTTTATTTCGAATATTAAACCGATGTGATCGATGGTCAGAATCCAATGGATATATTCGTGTGTTGACCAATCAGATTCTTAATGTCGATTGGAGTAAGGGAAAGCTTTAGTCCTTGCTGTGTGAATCCCTTATCCCATAAACAATGAATTGACCATCTAGTATGGATAGCTCACTCATGCTAGAAGGACGAGCCATGCCGCAAGACGAAACTGTGCATCGGATCCTACCCGTTATCGTCGGATAATCGATAACAAAACCATTGTTCAAAGTGATGTGGAATTTTTTCTTTTATAAGAACACGAGAGGTATAGGAACTAAAAATACAATGCGGTGGAACCACTTGATTTGACCGTTCTTTGAAAGAAAACTGTCATGTTAGCATTGAATAGCGATGTTTGGTTAGGCAAGTGTCGATCAGAGCAACTTAAAGGACTTTGCCGTCGGAGAACTTGGGTTTTGGTGTTCAAACAATTCTCCCAAGCACATCCTAGATCAAAACCCTACTACACATCAAATCGGACCCGAGCTTAACCTTGAGCGAATCATGACTTTGCTCCAACCAAATGCTCAGCATAATCACCAAAATCATCATCACTATTGAATGACCACCACCAATGGCCGTCGAATCACAAACTACATCGGCAAACCCACCTTGCCTAAATTAGTATTGAGACTTGAAAGTGGGGAGGATTCGGTATCGTGCGGTTCTGGAAAATTAGTCCTGGTTGAGATGACAGCCTGATTATAATGGTGAATTCGAGCTAGCGGCGGCGGCTTCAGGTGGTCAACTATTATTAGGCGAGGACTTGGAGTTGAGCGACGAAGGAATCGATTGAGAAAAGGTGTAGATCTCAGGGTGAAAGCAGTCATCATGAGAAAATGAGAAAGGTGCCAAAAAAATTATAAGCCAGGAGTACTTATAGTACTCGGGATTAAGGGGAAGTTCTCGGTACTGAGCGGTACCACTCTACACCGAGTGGTATTGTCAGGTCTAAAGTTAAGTGATATGCCAAAGGGGGAAAATGCAAGCTCGACTAAGGTATGTAATGATCTCAAGAGCGCAGAACTTGTCCTTAGCACAATGGATGGAATTTCAGCTATGTAAAGCAGTTAAAAGAATATCTACATAATGAAAGCAACGCTACGAAGCAATTCTTTAACGATCAATTACCATAGGGAAATAGTAAGTCATTACTTATCTTTTTATAAAGCTCGCTTTGATCTTAATGAAAGTATGCTCTGGGGGCAAGTGTTAACCACTTTTTGACCAAGTAGATTTTCACTGGAATTAGAACACGAATATGAAGACAAAACGATTTACGAACTTGGGAGCATGCTTAGAAGGGAATATGATCAAACATAAGAAGGTTCAAAGCCAAAGGATCAAAATAGACAACTGGGTACCGAGCCCTACCACTCAGTACCGACCCCTTTTTACTACCTAATTGGACCTCCAAAACGACTGATACTTGTAGCATTACCTCAAATGACTGTCATAGAGTGCTTTTCTTAAGAACTAAACAAGCAACTCTAAGGATTTCCTAGAAGAAAGCTGGCAAGGACAAGCGATATCATAACTTCTCAGGGATATCTTAATCTCATAGGAAAAGTGCTCAAAGCACAAGAGGTCAAAGAGAGAAAACCAAATGGAAGAAGTAGAGGGGATCCCCCCCATAAACATATGTCGGTGCCGAGTGGTTTTTATAGAAGTTTGGGCCATTATTCTCTATTATGCATACTTGGGGTTAGATTTGAACTTCATATCTCATGGGCCCCTGTTCTGATAATCGATTTCCTATGAATATAGACCCAATGGCTAATGGAAGGGACTTTTTGGCTCCTTTGTTTTCTTTATCTCATATCCCTTCCCTCTATAGTCATTAAGGTAGACATTTATTGGCTATTCTAGGCTTTAAGAATTTTCCAATCTCTTATACTAGTGACTCACAATCAAATAATTAATAAATTACAATGGATGTAGGCCAGAGATTGCCAAACCACTATAAAAATTCTTGCGTTCTCTTTTATTTTCTTATATTATTTATTAGATCTCAATATTTCAACAAGTCTAGGTGTTTTGCCCCTTTTGGCGTCAACAATGCAATTGTTGGAACTCTACTGACATGTAGTAGGTTAAATAGGTGTATTTCAATTATTTTAAACATTTTGGATCTTATTGGGCCTAAGAAGTCTAAATTAATTTAGATTCGATCTAAATAAATTTCAAATAAAATTATTATTTAATTTAATTGAATAATATAAAGATTTAATATTTTTATATAAATGATAAATAACATGTGTATATGTATCAAATATATATGAACGTGTATGTGCAAGTGCATCATATAATGTTTACATGGTTTAACATGTATGTATCTAAGTGCTGGGACTTATGGCTCAACAAACACATTAGCCTATTCATATACGTATTTATTATCTGTTGTTATATAATATTAATATAATATATAATATAACTATATTTAAATATATATACATATAGGTATAAAAATAACTATATATATAATAATATGTAAAACAATTGTGTATATAGATTTAAATATAAACCAATTTAAATTCAAAATAAAATCTCTAGAAGTTCAAATTTAAGTAAGATCTAGATTTAAAATATCATGTTTACTATTAAAATTTAATTATCTTACTTTTAATTTTAACATTATATTTATTTGTATATACGAAAAAATATTTTAATTTTATTGTCGAAAAGGCACAAAACATTATACGTAAATATTATAAATTATATAAAATTCTAATTTATTATGTATATACAAATTACATTATATAATTATACATAAAATAAAATGTATATAAATTTTTATAAATTTTTGACCATAACTTTTTTCACAAGGTCAAATTTTTTATACATTAATCTATATGGATTAAATTGTCTTGTCTTTTAATTTAAATTTCCGTACGGAAATCAAAATAGATATTTTTGTATAAAATTTTATTTTATTGGACATATGTATGTTTATATGTAATATATATATATATATATATCACAAATTACACTTTAATGCTTTCAATTTAATATTACAATATTAAAAATAAAACATATAAATATAAGAAATGTTTTTTATACGCATGTGAAGATAGCTATTATTAAAGTATTATACACACACTCACACACATAAAAATAGTTTAAAAATTAAAATTTTGATCTAAAATGCATTGAAATAATTTTAAATTCGAAAAAAATGTTTTTTATGTTTTGGCCGATAGTAGAGTTTGATTATGTGCATAAAAAATATTTTTTATAACACATTCATATTTAAATGACAACAAACACACGTATGAATTTGTGATATAATACTAGCCAATTTATATATAATATCGTAGATGATCACATATATAAAATTGATATAAATTAAAGGTTACCTTAACTATAGCCAAGTTAAAACACCTTAAATGTTGAATCAAATGATCTCCTCAATTTTGATTCTATCCTTTCTAGAAATTGCTGGCAATCAAAGAGATCTGCGCACCTTAAATTTAATTTGATTTAACTTGAATTTTATTTGAAAATGGAAGAGGAATAGTTGTAACATCCCCTATCTTGAGGCCCGAAGCTAAGTGCTACAGATGCTGCAGTCATCCAAAGTATTAACTTCCGATGACAAAATACGGCAATGCTAATGGTATCTATAATATAAGAAGCATATGAATATGAAATAAAATCAACATAGAATTAAAACATTTTTTCTAATTACGTTTCAAATCCATATTTCATATCCAGATACAAAATCTCAAAACGTTTCCCAAGTTTTGATCAAATATAATTATTACAATTTACACCAAGAGCGACATATGAAGATGCTCCCATGGATGATCAGAGTACTAATAGACATATTAGTTTTAAATACATCACAACTGAAATAAAACTAATTACTCTTATATAGCTAACTTTGCCTTCTGCACGTCTTCGGAAGCTTATTCGTCCAACCTACTAAACCTGAAAACCTTAAATCCAAATCTACTCAAATTAATTTTGAGCACCCGAGAGTTTAAGGGGGAAAACATAAACTTTGAGTCGGACAAAAAGCCTAGTATGAATAATACTATTACATCTCGATTTACTGATATTAAGTGAGACCACGTCGCTTAGTAGAATGTGTTTCACCACACTAATATCCCTTTTAAAACATATCTTTTGCAAATCAGATTCTTGCAATCAAACTGATTAAAGCAATAATAGCAATATCATATATGCACATAAATTAGCTAATCAATGGACCATCTATCCGAACAATATAGTTTTGTTTGGTTAACTACTAACCATTGCTAACTCGGGCCTACCAGACAAAATAAATAATCTAACTCTTGTTAGACACATTCTTGGACGGTCTGTCCTTAACTTACTTCTCCCAAGGTCAACTGACCCTAATGGTTTTGCAGGCTCGCCAATAACCTATCTTTCTCTGTATATTCCTTTTTGTGTGCAACAACATTTTAGTCTTACCTATGACAAAGCCTAACACACTGGAATTTTGGACTTATATTTGCTAGGGGCTAATAGCTAAAGTATAGGGCATGACCCTATAACAGTCCCATCTGGTGTTCTAATATCTGAGTCATTTACTTTGGGTTAACTACCCCATCAAATTTTCCTTGAAAACATTTCTTTCAAATTGATTTAACCTTTTAAATCATACTTAAACAGGGAAAATATACTTTTTACTTTACTCAAATATCTTGTCCATGATATATGCTTTACACAAAACAATGTTGTTGAAAACCAAAATCAATAGGGTTATCTATCCCTTTAAAAAAAGTTAAGACCCTTCCTTAACTTAGAAAACATTAGGTTTTAAATTCAAGATATCACCTTCGAAACCCTTATTTAAAAACTTTAAACAGTTCCTTTCGATTCCATTGAAAGTACCCCTTTCAAAATAAGCTAACTACTTTACCTTGTAACACTAGGTCGAAAGGCCAAAACATACCTTTCGAAACCTTTAAAAATAGACCACTCAAAATCACTGAAAGTGTCCCTTCAAAAGCTTTATAAAACTTTAGACATCCTCTTTTCAAAACACTTCTAACTTGCCTTTCGAAAGCATTGGAAACCTTCCATTCAAATACTAAGAGTAAACCTTTCAAAACATTGGGGAATCTCCCCTTCGAAACCTTCATTATAAACCTTTCAAAAGCATTAAAATCCCTTACTTAAAACAAACCTTGTGAAAGCATTGGGTTCAAGTAATAGTTCATGGAACATAGCTTCGAAACAATTCAAAACCGTTCCTTTCGAAACCTTTGGTTATAACTTTCAATATATCTAAGGGTCTTAAAAGAACTGGGGCGAAAGCATTATTTCTAAGTAAGAGAGAGTGGATGATTTCGAAACCAACCATTTCGAAAGCATGGAGAAGCGGCTTCAAACTTTAAGGCAAAAGAACCCTTTCAAAGGCATTGATTCGAAAGGTTGAATGTGGCAGCAGGGGTTTCGACCCCTTCGAAAGCTTGTTTTAAAAACAAAAGGCGGCAACCCATTCGAAAGCCCTTTCTTTATATAAACAGAAGCAAGTTGGTTAAGTCGAAAGCAAACTCCAACCCCTTCGAAAGCCTCATTGGTAATCAAAATGGTTCCAAGTTTATAAGAGCTACTTCTACCCCTTCGAAAGCATGTTTCGACTCTATACCTTCCTTCTTTCTCCAATCCACTACTCACTAAGGCATTGATACCATATGTATTGGTTTCGACTTAGTTGGAGGCGGATGTATGCGATCGAAAGGTGGCTGCTGTAAGTGGCGAAGTAGTAATCCTTTACAAAACTGATTTTTAACTCTCTAAATTAATATCTTTCCAACTAACTTGCGTTATTTGTCAACATATAATTGGTTGTCAATTCTTCTACAAAACATTTCTCTAAAAGTGCTGCCGAATTCAGTAACTAACAGTTTTAAAACGTTAACAAATTGCCGCTTCTCCTTTTATAAACATATAAAACATTTAAGTCCCATACATTAAAGAATTTTATATCTTTAATAAAATACTTAGGAAAATTCTCCAAAAATTTCCATAAATCACTTTTAATATGTCTTCTAACATATTTAAATTTCTGACCCAAAGTTAACATATAATAGTCAAAAATAATTGAAAGCCAATTTAACCATTTTCTTTACTAGAAAATTCATAATAAATCCACATTAACTTAAAAAATTATAAAACATGAAACCTATTCTAAAATAATGTTTCTGACCTTATATAAAAAATGCAAGCTATTTGTATGTCATTTAATAGTTTTTTTAAAATCAAATCTTATCATAAAATCTATATGAAACAACATAAATCATCAACAAACATATATATCCATTTAAACAATCAAAACATGACATTTTTCTTGCAAAATAAATTCGAATCTCATTTAGAAACTGAAAACAATAAAAATGAGATGTAATCTATTATTCACCTTAGCTTATTGTTAAGGAGTTTGAGATTTACCCTTGAATTGATTTGATTAAGCTTCCTTCTTGAATTCTTGCTTATTTTCCCCTTGTTTTCTTCTAATGGTGGCTGACCGAACTCTATGTTTAGTTTTTTTTATGAATGTTGGAAATGAGAATGGGATAAGGGTTTAGGGTATAAGAATATAACCTATTCGTATTTTGCCCTTATCTTATTTCCTTTACTTACTTAATTTTAATTCTCTTTGGCTTATTGATTAGTTAAGGCATGACTAACCTATAATCATACAAACCTCAATCCCTTAACCATTTATCTTATTTCATTTAATTTATCTAATCAAATGTCCTAAATAATGTTAGTCAAAATTATGGTCGTTACATAGTGGCTTATACTTACGGCCTAAGGGGGAGGGGAGGAGCTAGAAAAAGGAACCTCAAAAATGAAGAGGGTGGTGAATTTAAATAAGAAGAAAGAAGGAGATAAAAAAGAAGATCCGGATCTAGTCTTTTTCTACTTCTTTCTCAACCAATTCAAACACCTATATCAAATATATCACCTTCATATCCACATTCATATCGTCGACCATTAAATAGGCTAATGGGCATATATGCAACTTCAAACCATAGTAGTAAATCGAAATTTAAATCAAAGTCAAATACACATCAATATCGTATATCAATACATGCGTATATAACTTCTACATATACACTATTTTCATTACTGATTCAAATAAATCAAATAAAAAATTTTACATAATATTTTCAAAATATTAATTAATTTAACTAATTTATAACAATTATAATTTAATCAAATTATGCGGTATTTGGAGTATCCAACGTTACGGTTATATGACTCTTTGGTATAAATTTAGCCAGTCATTAACATCAAACGATTCAAATATTAACGTTCACCTGTCACCTTAGCTAGTAGGGTGATAGTTTGACCGAGTTTATCACTTAAATAGTTTTCGTAAAATTCAATTTTGCTATTTTAAATAGCCCCTTGTAGTGATAATTATTTACTCATATTCTCTTTGTCAAAACAATATCACATTAGAACTTATGGAATTTAGTACTGGAAAAAATTCAAATATCGTTAACATTCAACTTGTATAGTCCAAACAAAAGTCCTTGAATGAATAATAATAACTATTATTAATCGAACTACTCTAGCAAGAGAGTTTAATTTGAGTTGACTACAGTTTACCATAATACTAGGCTCATATAACTGAGGAGATGAATTCTCTACCGAATACCATTTCACTTCCAATGCTTCAACTTAGACCTAATTATAGTCGTGCCACGATTTAACTATAATCAAAGTGGAGTGTCCATGTTGAAGTTCAACAGTATTCTCAAGTCGAGAGAACTATGTAATATTGTCACTTCTATATTTTCTATTTAACCTTAATTATATTAAGCAATAGAAAACTATCGAGTGAATTATTTCATAGTTATACAATAACTATCTATACAAAACCCATTGGTGCCCCCCAACAGCCATAATTAATACACTGCCTAACATTTAGAGAGCGTTGCATACTCTAGTCCTAATGGATATATCTATATCTAGTCTCGATATACCTTGACTTGAAATATTTAAAATAATATGTTTATTTTCATTATGATAAATTTCTCATGATTGCAAAATATTGCAATTACTATCATAGAACATATCATTTATGGACTTTTATTAGATATACTTAAATTAAATAAATAATTAATACAACACATTATATCAAGTATATAATAGAAAGAAAAACACCTTTCATTTCAAATGAGATTTTATTACAGAGTTAATAAGTTACAGTAAATTACGGAATTGTCATATGCCATATCCCCAACTCTATCAAGAAGAGGGTACATAATTTTATTCTAGGATTAAGTGACAAGACCTTGGCCCTTCTAGCACTTTCATTTAACGAAGTAGCGCATATGGCAAGACGATACGAGCTTATATACACCAAGAGGAGAGGTGCAGGTTTGAAAGCCCAAGCTGTCAAGAAGAAGATATATACAACATATCTGAATGGGAAAGGCTCAAGGGATAGCAAGGATTGAACTTCCCGAAGTCACTTGCTATAAATATTGGTAATTGGGGGCACTATGCATCAAAGTGTCTAAAACCAAATGGAGTAGAGAAGGTCAAATGCTTTATCTATGATAAGCCTCACCGTCAAAAAGATTGTATAGAGCTTAATGTGAAGGTTTTTCTTCGGAGAGGCTGAAAGGAGGTCTGTCCATCAAGGAGAAAGGTAAGAGTATCATCTTGGAAGGCGTGTCTTTGATTTATGGTATTTTAGTTAGTTCGTTTTCTGGTACCGGAGATACACATTCAATTATAGCTAAAGATTTGGTTGATGGACTTAGGTTAGAAGTTCCAATTTAGTCACTTACATCCATGTAGTAAATCCAATTGAAGATTTGCCACTCTTGGATTTAGGTGCACTAACTCTGAATTGAGCTAGGTGGGTATAAGTTTGTGTGTGATCCCTATGTGTTTGATTTCATAGGCTTCGGAGTAATTTTGGGGATACATTAGCCTGAAAAATTTGATGCAAAGATATATTATGCTAAAAGAACTATAGTATTTAGACACCTAGACCAAAATATGAGAGTATTGTGGCTTTAGAGCCGAGGCCAGGTGGTAAAGGAGTGGCGAATGCTTTAGTTTTAGAAAAGAAAAGCATCAAAGATGTATCGACTGTGGGAGACTTCCTTCATGTGTTTGAACCAGTTTGGGAATTTTCACTCCTGAGAGTTGTAGAGTTTCATGTTAAGTTAGTAGTGAAAGTCAACCATTCAATCAACCCGTATTCGAATATCTTCAAAGGAGATGGAGGAGTTAAAGAAGCAACTGGGGGAGTTGAAAACTAAAGCTTTGTAAGGCAAAGTAGCTCACCGTGGCGAGCTTCTATAGTGTTTATAAAGAAGTCTGATTGTTGTTGAGACTGTATTGACCATCGAATGCTGAACGAGAGGATTATAAAGAACAATTACGGGGATTTATGATTTGTTTGACAATTTGAACGAAGCCATGGTATTATCACAGCTAGATTTGGCTTCGGGGTTTCGTCAGTAGAGGTTTGTACAATATAGTGTTCCATTGACTATTTTTAGAATAAGGTATGGTTCATATGTGTAACATCCCCCACTTCAAGACTCGAAAATAAATGTTGATGATGCTATAGTCATCACCAAAATCATTTTCCAACGACAAAGTGAATTCAGTATTATTTTGCACAACATAAGTAAACAGAGCAGCTCAATATTTTTTTCATTACATCAATTTGGTTTACATAATTCATTACAACAGCTTTAACCTAAATCATTCCCACGCTAAGGTAAATATATAATAAGAAAATCAGAATAGTGTGTGTCCAACGTATGAATATGCCAACACCACACCTAACCAGTTATAGATCCTGGATATACACAGTGGAAATTTCAAAATATTTTTATTTAAATAGCAAGCTTCCTGATTCATCTTTGGAATCTTTGATCATCTTCAAAAGAGGTACCCGTCTAATCCACAAACTTAGTGTACACGAATGCGTACTTGTGAGTTTATGAAAAATAATAAAAACACGGGTTGGACAATAAGTTTGGTATAAGTAAAAACTTTACCCTAGTCATCCACGGTGAGACCACGCCGCTAATGCAGAATGAGTTTTTCCCTCACTTCATCATCACATCATAGTAAACGTCAATATATAACAACAACAATATACATATCACAAAAGCAACCCAGTGCATATATCCAGTCAATAAGTTTAACCTACACTTGTCATCAAATCGTGAACCGTGTCATATATCAATTTAAATTAAGTATATCTTATACTTTTCATCCAAATATAGACCAAGTCATATAATCATCCATCATTCGTTCATTTGTCACCTATTCTCTTGTTTTATGCTTTCTTTGTTAGTTATCATTAACTTATATTAGTGATTATCTCCTTAGGCCTGTCTATCATTAATTTAATCATTTGCTCGAATAACGTCACCTAGTGAAAACGTCGACTCGTTTCCCTATGGGAGCCACCCTGACTAGAGTCACCTTGACTCTCTTAAGAGGTTGAATGTAAGCATCGTGAATACATTCTAGTAAGCATCCTTACTAAGCATCAATAGCCCCTTTTAGTCCCTGGACCGATATCGTCCACGTTGTCAAATTAATTTATAACGTCACCTATATGTTTGGCACCCTGCTTGTTATTTTCAATTATAACATCATATTGATGTTTTAGTACCCTTCATTAACTACTCTATAGAGTTTTATAATATTCTTAAGTTGAACCCTATCATGGCACCCTACCATATACCATTGGAATTTAGCCTGATAGTCACGACACCCTACCATCTAATAACTCTTCGAGTGGGTATATTTTTACGATCGTGGTTTAATTCTTTTTTATTCATTAATTGTGTGCCTTACATATTATTTAGGTAAAATACTTTTATCTGTTATTTAAATGATACCTTGTTAGTTATTAGCTTCTCTAAGCTTTCTTCAATTCGAAATTACGTTAACACAATTTTAACTTATAAAATCTTTTCTTAGTTTCATTCCTATGAAGTAGTTCAGTAACACTTGGTAACTGTCTTTCAAAGTATCCGTTATTTGACTTAGAAATTATACCTTCGTAAGCTATTACAACTTACATTTACTTATTGTATATTGTCTATCCCATAGTCGTCGTGTTTTATTAAAAACGATTTTAATGGTCATGTGCAAATCCCAAGCTAAGATACACTACCATCGTGTTTGAATTCTACCTGGTCATTCCATTCAATTTTAACCGAAGCTTTCATGAGCCTTCTATATTAGCCTTTGTGTGTTTTATATTTATTTGGTCTTCTTGTACGATTTTCTACTTCACGTGCCTTTGTTATTTTTTCAATTGATTCGCTTGTAAACTCTTTTGTTTACCTTTGTTTTCATGCACTTCATATAGTTTCGTGTGTAATATATATAGCTTCATGTGCTAACATGTTGTCGTGAATAATATATGGTTTACCTCCATTTCTTTCTCTGCTTCACTCCAGCTCACATGTCCTTCCCACTATATATATATATATATATTCTCTTTACTTCATGAGTTGCCTACCTTTGCATGCTGCCATGAACTATGTAGCTTTCATGCAGTGATAAACAATGCTGCCATCATGAAGAATATACGTGGTGTCATGATAAATATACGTACATTTGCCTATGCGTGCGCTGCCTTCGATACATTCATGTTATATTAGCTTCTGTCTGCCATTACCTATCATTTGCTGTACTGCACTTACACACACAGAGAGACACACAGGATTATACGTGGTGTCATGATATATATATATATATATTTCTTACTTGTAATGTTCGCGTGCAGGCTTCCTAATTTCGTGTGTTATAGTATTTTGTGTGCTGTCGCCAAGCAAGTGCTATCGCGTCTCTTTTTCCCAACTAATCATCGCTTGCTAACATATTCAGTGTTTCCTGGGGAATTGACCAGGCAACTTAGTACTCGGCCTCCCCATCGATCAATTAAACAATGAGCGTTCGGCATGTTAAGACCGTTCGGCACGAGCACAACGTTCGGCATCTAAAGAACGTTCGGTATGGGATAACGTTCGGCATCTAGGAGCGTCCGGCATCGAGAAACGTTCGGTAGTGAATACCGTTTGGCCAAGGAAGAACGCTCGGCATAAAATCGTTCGGCATCCATGAACGTTCGGCCTACAAGGTACGCTCGGCATTCCCGGACTGTTCGGCGTTCCAGCCTCATTCGACCTGCATCCCTCACTCAACACCACATCTCTTCTGGTACGTATCTCGTTCGGCAATCACCTGCAGCTCGTCATCCAAGGTCATTCAGTACAAATGGATGTTCGGCATTCAGAGTGTCCGGCCTCACCTAGTTCGGCATAAAGGGAGAGGCTCGGCATTCTGTTGTTCAGCCTATCTGGTTCGGCGCATAGGACTTACACTATTTGGACCGAGTTATTCAGCTACCAGGCCCACCAGAGAAGTCCAACCCACCTTCGTCTATAAATAGAGAGGCAGTGGCACAATGAAAGGGATCCTTTTTGGAGAACACTGGAGAGACTCTGCCATTTTTGAGACTCATCTTCTCTACTTAACAACTTCATTCAAGCATTTGATTCACGAATTGTATTTGTAATCAACTATTAAGAAGATCAATAAAGTTTAACCTCAAAGTGGACGTAGGCAATTACGCTGAACCACTATAAATTTGGTGTTCTTACTTTTTGCATTTAAATTAGCATATTCATCCTTGTTTAATTTATCTTCATCACTTATATCTCTACACAATCTTCCTCAACGAGGTTAGTGACCAATTTTGGTGCTAACACTTTGGTGCTTTCACTGAGAATTGAATTCTCAGACCTCAAGGATCTGCTTTGAAGCTACTGGATTGAACAAATCCCCCAAGGAAGATCCGACTCACTGATAGGACATCCATTAATTCTACTCAGAGTTCATACCGATAACTCTACAATGGCAGGACCACGTACCAGGTCAGCTTCTCATAATGTGGATGCCCACGAGACTGCTAGCGTGCAACAAGCAGGACCCAGCAATCAACCAGCAATTCCGAGTGCAGGAATTGCCGCTCAAGAACAGACTCCAGTTGTCACCAAAGTAGAGTTCAACGACTTGATGAGAAAACTTAGGGAAAGCAGAGCTCCCATGCCGAACAGCCTTGGCCGAATAGCTTTGGCCGAACCACTACAGGCCGATCCACTCTGGCCGAACAGCCTTGGTCGAACAGCTTTGGCCGAACCACTCCAGGCCGATCCACTCTGGCCGAACAGCCTTGGCCGAACAGCTTTGGCCGAACCACTCCAGGCCGATCCACTCTGGCCGAACAGCCTTGGCCGAATAGCTTTGGCCGAACCACTCTAGGCCGATCCACTCTGGCCGAACAGCCTTGGCCGAACAGCTTTGGCCGAACCACTCCAGGCCGATCCACTCTGGCCGAACAGCCTTGGCCGAACAACTTTGGCCGAACCATTCCAGGCCGACCATACCTCTAGGTCGAACGTTCTTCCAGGCTGATCCATACCTCTATGCCGAACACCTCTGTAATGCCGAACGACTCGGTTGTGCCGAACAAGAATGAATGACGAGCACCTCTGTAATGCCGAACGGTATTTTATGCCGAACGACTCGGTTGTGCCGAACAAGAATGAATGCCGAGCACCTCTGTAATGCCGAACGGTATTGTATGCCGAATGACTCAATTGTGCCGAACAAGAATGAATGCCGAACACCTTTGTAATGCCGAACGGTATTGTATGCCGAACGACTCGGTTGTGCCGAACGAGAACGAATGCCGAACACCTCTGGAATTAAGTTACACCGGTCACTTATACAACCCCTATTTTCAAAAAATATATATTTTCGGGTACGAACCCTAGCCGCAGCGCAGTGCCTCCGGATAGTGAATTCAAAACTCAACTTAATAAATGAACATTTTATCCACTTCCTTGACATCCCATGATCGACCAGGGCATAGAGGATCTAGCGGCAGCTTATGAACGGCATCAAGGGAACGGACAAGCAACCGCTATTCAAGCGGTACTCCCAAAGGTTGGAGAACATAGATGATATGACTCTAGCAAACGCCAAGATGACTCCAAGCAAACCAATGCTCTAAGCAATTTATTCCAAATACTAACAAGGGTATCATACTGATCGCGTTTGAGGAAAGTTGACCTCCAGATATATTTTGGCAGCTAGTTAGCTAAAGAGCCTCCTACGACTATGGATCGTTTCTTTTGCAAAATGAATCAGAACTGAAGTGAGGAGGAGTGGAGCAGACTAAGAAAAATAACAATGAAGGCCCGTTGGCTAAGGATGTAGATCCTAGTAGCCGAAACAAGACTTCAGAATTCAGTTCATATGCTCTTTGAAAGATTCAATTGACAACCTCTACTTGAAGACTCACGACTCGGAGTGGTACTGGAAACCAACCTCGAGAGAGTACACCAAAGTCTAAAGAAAATCAGGGGAATGTTGTATATTCCCAAATGCTCACTGATCCTAACACGGGCGATTACAAACACCTTCGAGGTGTGATCGAAAAGATGACCTGGAAAGGAAAGCTTCAATAGTATGTACAAGTCCTGCAGAATGGCGGGCAGCGAATATCCGATGCCTATTAATAAAGGGCTATGAGTATCAATTGGACGGTTGACGGCCGACATCCCTTTGAAAGGAGCCAGGGGCGGAGTCGAATAGCGAGCACACGATGCTGCTTCACATATGTGTCCAGGTGCTCAGATTTGGTTGCCAACCAATCTACGCAGACCATGATTGGACGTGTGGAGTTACATCTGGACGAGAATAATTCTATTGCTCATCATCAACCATATGCCTTTGATTTGGGGCTATGGATTAAATACAATGTACAACATCACGATGCACGAAGAGCTGAATTCCATCCTGCAAGTGGAATTTATTCAAGTAGAGAGCGGCTGCGATACGACCAGCCACTCGCTAAGTGAAACTCGAGCTCGAGGGCAAGCCATCGCATCAAGGCTAAAAATGGGTTGATACACGACGATCCTTCGCACAACTCCGTACTCCCAGAGTGTGAGACGGAGTACAAACATTTGCTTAACTCCGTACTCCCAGAGTGCGAGACGGAGTATAAACATCTACTCAACTCCGTACTCCCAGAGTGCGAGACAGAGTATAAACATACATCAACTCCATACTCATCCCCAAAACTGGGGGCAGAACCAAAGCAAAGCATGCTAGTTGAACATTTGTCTAAAAGAAGATTGCAACGAAACGATTAAAAGACGACTGTCAAGCAATCAACTGAACGGAAATATTCAGCATGAAAGACTGCGGTTTTTCAAAGCACATCATGTTGACACAAGACGTCCTTTGGGGGGCAAATGTTATCCCGCCTTTTGGCAAGGCCGTGACACCAAGAACTTGATTAGAAACCAGTGACAGTGCGTCTTGGAGATTGGTTACACAAAGGCTCACAATGGATATCGATGGATTTTGTCCGAGTCTGGATCGAGCCACGATTAACAAGACATAACAATCAAAGCCAGGGAAGCCAATGTTCCAAGTTTCAAGACGATCCGAGTTCGTATGCTCAACTTATGATCGATTCGAACAACCGACCATCCATCCATCAACCTCCACATTTGACTTGGAGACCTAAACTGCTTGGAATGAATATGGCCCGATCATCCACTCCAATCGAGTCATAGAACAAAGTTCGACAAAATACAGATACCCCTCATGAAGCTCAGTGACGCCAGGATCCGTCTAAAGTGGACGTGATTTGATCATCTACACATCAAATCCTACCCTGAACACGAAAGGTTGTTCGAAAGCCCAACTTGAAGCAGCTATGGTAGACTGCGTACTCGCTAACCATCGCTGTCAATATATGGACACGACTGCACCTTGGAACATATGCAACTTACTTTGTCTACTCAACAATCTATTATCCTTATTTTCTAGAAGGAGATACAGAGCAAATTGTAAGAGATTTGGCTATCTAACCCAACATGGATGTGATTCAACCATCTGTCATATACCTCCTTCCTTGACTTGATTAGAAGAGCTATAATCACCAAGCGGACGAGAATCGATCGTCCATTTTTCAAATTTCGTCCCTCATCCTGGGGGGAAGAATCCCATTCCGTGAGCAAACGTGGTTCGATTGTTCATTCGACGACATTAGCCTCGATACAGTAGATGAATCACTACAAGAAAACATACTATCAACAACATCCAATATCAGCGTTTCTCCTTAAAATGCGGTCATAGAATTTCTGGAGGGAAAATGTTTACGTCCCAAACGCTGAGGAAAACCTAATTATCATTTGCCGCCTACTTTTTCCCACTTTCCCCAATTAATTCTATCGCCCTTTCATTTCGTTACCGCCATCACAACCCAGAGCAAATTAAGTCTCTCTTCCAATCACCGAAGTTTCCCTTCGTCACTGCACTCATCGTTCATGCATCTTCCTTCACCTTTCTTTCAATTTCGAATCTGAAACGTCACTGCTAACTGCTCATCTCAAGTACGTGTTTCAACCAATCGTCGATTTCTTTTTTTTTTCAACTAATCATTTCTATCGATGTCTTTTACATACAGTCGAATTAGGATTCACAACCGGATTTCATTTCAACTAATCGTCTCCATCTCAGGTACAAAGGGCACCTCAGATCGACTTTGTATGTAAGCTGTGTGGTTTTTTATTTGTTTTTTTCTTTTTATAAAAGTTAAAAGTTTGAAGTTTATAAAAAACCTTTCCGAGAAATTATTGAATTCGAATTTGTTACTGTATTGGATTCGAAAGTATTGAAGTTGAATTTCGGAAAGATTTTTTATGTACCTGAGTCGAATTCCATTATCTATTACAGTAACAAACCTTCTATGGGGAAAGTATTGAAAAGTTTGAAGTTTATAAATGTATTTAAATGTGTAGGCTCTTCGGAGAAGAAGAAGCTCGGGCTGCTGCTAAAAAAGAAAACAACAGGTGTGCAAAATCTTTACCAACACTAAATCCACTGTTAAATGGCAAAGAACTTGTTGTTTTGGATTGTGCATGCTCGGAAAAAAATGTGTATTCGAACTTAACAGGGGAGCATTTCGTCTAGTTTATGCAATCATAAGTACAAGCAGTTATGTCTAGTTTATTGATTCTGAAGCATGCATATGCTATGTTATTAGTATTCAGTACAATCCTATACTCAAAATTGATGCGTGAACCTGCATATCTTTACTCGTTCATTCTTCATCTTATTAATGTCATCGACTGCAAATAGTAGATGCTGGATATTGCAAACAAAAAAATAAACTATTGAGAAACTTTAAACCTGATATATTGTTGAACATCAAAAATTGTGATGTTTACTAATTAATCTTATATAGTTGAGGCATACTCACTTTTTAACGAAGGCTAACTTTTTATCAGACTTCCCAAATGGACACTTTATCTTTTTGTATTTACGAACTAGTAGTCATCATTTATATTATGATATCAGCTGAACGATACAAAATTATGTTTTGCACTTGTTTGATCACTTTATGTTTTGTTACTCTTAGAATGTTGCTTTTGTATTCCGAACTTCAAGTTTGTATGTCATCCTTCATTTTATCTTCTCTTTTTGGAGTGAGTAGTCATTTGAAGTAGAGATTTATGATTAAAAAGAATGTATATTCTGTTTGATTCATAACATGAAAGCTTTCCAATGTTTAAATTCTAATAAATTTATAAGAAATATATAACCTAGAAGAAAATTATTTACTAAAAGAATAAAGCTACCAATCAACTGATTTCCTCCAAGTATTCATAACATTAAACTAATTGTGTACCCTCATATCTATTATTTACCTTCCGTCGTAATTTTGAAACAATTGTTTCGCTAGAAGTTTCTCTATGGTTAAATTAAAGAATGAACTTGGAATCTTTGAATTTAAGCACCACGATGACAAATGTACGCATAATTACAGTAACTTATCTTAGCTAGAGTGCAGTTGATAATTTCTCCACTTGGATAATTGTTTTCATACATATAATGATTGCTTGGTTATACATAATTAATTAAGTTACTTAAATTCTACTATATTTTTTATGCAATGTTCTGCACTTTACTGCCGAACTCCTTTCCATCAAACTAAATAACTTTGGATGTGCAGATATTGATCAAATACTTCAGGAAGCTCAACAAAGATGGTTGCGGCCAGTTGAGATTTGTGAAATTCTTCGCAACTATCGCCGATTTAAGATTTCCCCAGAACCTCCAACTAGACCTCCTAGTATGTTCTCTTATTTTAACATGTGATGTCACAATATTCTGTTATGTTATTCTAATTTTGTTTGAAATTACCTACATAAAGCATCCTTGTAATGTTGGCTATACATAACTATGCTCATTAGTGAGGTGCATCTTTAGTTTAGACAAATTAGGCAGCATGATATTTACACAAATCATCCTAATGTTCTTATTCATTGGTCATCCCTAAGCACGTCTTCAGTTTCATTTTAAATTGACAATATCAGCTCTCATTGTGCATCTAAAAGCTAAGGGAAATATTGTGACTGACATCTGCAAGCTTACCCTAATTCATTTATCAGTCAATGTACAGACTATTGTCACCAAATTGCATTTTAACTTGGTAAAACTCCCCACATGCTAAAAGTTTCTATATAGCAAACAATAGAATTGGTATATTTCTGGACAAAAGGTTAGCTGGCTGCAGCGCTAAAAATTTGACTGTTAGCAAACAATATCTTCTGTAGTGTACTTCAGGTAATAGTCGAGTCAATAATGAATGCTGGGCGACCAAATGCTCATTACAGGAGTCATATAGAAGCTTAGACCAGTATGATTCCTTTGCTAGAAGCTCTAACTGCAGTTATTTTTCTAAACCCACTGAGGGTGGGTATAGAAACTTCATCCGCCAACTTTCCAAGTTGATTCAAACTTGGCCTTTAGATCATGCTTAGCAAAATATCGCTATCACCTGGATTGTGTTGTTTGGCTTGTTCAATTGCTGGTTTGTGCAACACAATCATATTTTTATCATCTTTGTCCAATGGTCTAACAAAAGTGATGTGATCATATCTTCATATTTTTTTAATACTTTAACCAAAGGTCTTATGTCCCTGCTGTCTTAATTTTATATTTTGAGCTAAGAAATAAAAACATTTTATTTTCAGTTTCTTTTGGCTTGGTTGATTTTTTTTAATGATGGTACTAAACCATACAATACAGCTGTAGAAGTATTTCAGCTCATGAAAAATGTGCTCATTCGTAGAAGAGTTGGAAATTTAAAACTAGTCTTTCAACCAAGCTATTAAACAAGCTTTAATTTAGGAAAGTATCAATTTTATCTTTTACTGTTTTCACAAATTTTTATGGTAGAATTACAAGTATGATAAGCTTCCTTAACACCTAAAAGTTGACGCTGTCATTGCAAGATTGTAGAATCACTAGGTCAAGCCAAGGTTGACTTTTTTGAACTCATCGAATTATAATTTGTCAACTCATGGCACAGATACTGATAGTTTCCCACACACCGATTCACAAAGATATTTTGGAACTATAGTCAACCATCATCTGGGTAGTTATGTAGAACTTACTTATCTTCATCATGTCCCTCCCTATTTTAATCTGATCATATCATCTATCTCTTTTTGTACCTAGGTGGTTCACTGTTTCTTTTTGACCGGAAAGTTTTGCGATACTTCCGAAAGGATGGGCATAGTTAGAGGAAGAAAAAAGATGGGAAAACGGTGAAGGAAGCTCATGAGAGGCTAAAAGTAAACCACAGATTTCTCATAAACACAGTTTGAATTAATTTGCTATTGCCCCTTTCTATCATATAATGCAACGGTAATGTTAGGATTAACTATTCAATTTCAAGCTGGAAGCATTGATGTGCTGCATTGTTATTATGCTCATGGAGAAGAAAATGAGAACTTTCAAAGGCGTAGCTATTGGATGTTTTTATGCAATTTCACATGTTTCTTGTTTGTTGTTTTCTATATGATAACAATACTCCATGGTTTGAACTGCTACTTTGTGCATCACAATTTTTTTGTTTTCTGTTTTACCATACTTCAATTATCTAATTGATTAGTCTTGCAGGGACTACATGCACATTGTTTTGGTGCATTATCTGCAAGTCAAGGTTATATTTTATTAAGCTGTCTTTCTGTTGATATTTGTAATATTGGATATCCAATTTTTTTATTTTTTAAATCTTACTCTACAGTTTTTCATACTTTTTTTAAATAAAAAATTGATTTTGCTTTGTTTTATTGGGAGCCTCTATATTAATCTTACACGCTATTTTTATTTGAACCATTTCTCACAGAATAGCAAAGCTAGTTACATAAGAGCTAGAGATGCCGAAGACACTTCATATGTTGCCAATATGGAAAGTCCTTCTAGTTCTTATACCAACCACAGTTATCTTCCTTCATCAACCACTGACGCTGGAGATAAAATAAAATGAGGAGATTTGCATTCAAAGAAGTATATGCAATACTGAACTAGAAGTCAGTGCTAGAATGAGCAATTGAATTAGAGGAGCAACACTAGCATATCATGAAAGAGTGCAGGCATGACGAGTTACCTGGCATAAGAAAAATGCAGAGCAGGCATAAGTGTTAGCAGGTATTAATTGAAATTTTACCATAACACGCTGACTAAGAATATGACAGTAGGGAAATGACTGAGAAGGCAAAATGGAAATAGGGCAGCACAAAAATAAAGTGTCCGCTGGGTAGAATTCAGAGCAGACATGAAAAAAAAATGCAGAGCGGGCATGAATAGAAATCCAAGTTGGAGTTATGTGTTGAAGAGACTAGATGTATCAGATCGGGCTAAACTGAAGAGCCAAGGCAGGTTGGTGAACTAACATGCTAGCCGAAAAGAGAGGGCTGGGAGGTAATCAATTTTCATTTGTTCCGGTACATGAACATGTATGTAGCTCAAATTTTCTACTCACAACTATGCATCTTCTATATTTAAAAGTTAAATAATTTCTACTTTCAAAGGCATTATGTGGTAAACTGTCTTAAATCATATTGGGTTCCAGTTCACTGCTCATTTCTCTTTATGCCATCTTCCTTTTGGATTTACAATTATAGGCTGCATGGAATGATAATTCGCTACCATTCTTAAAATATCTTGTATTTGACTTTTCTCCTCGTCCTTTCAATCATTATTCTAAAATTTTAGAATTGAACTTCACTAGAAATAATTTTATAAGAGAATGTTGGTTTGATTTAATGTTAGATTTCCTATATAGCCTTTAACCATTTATGAACTTCATATCACACAATTTTATGTCTATCGGGGAATGTGTGTCTTTTGGTTCTCAATGTGTCTTAACTACTCATTTCATTTATATAATTTTTTTTTAATTTTTGATGAATTGTGAGATTGGATGAAATATGGAGACACGTTTTTAAGGACATGAATTTTGACTTTTTTTCGCTCAGTACATCTTTGATTTTCAATGCTCCTTTCGCTAAGCATTTTATACATACCCTTATTTAGTGAGGTGTCAAAATCCAAAATTAATTATGTAAATACACATTAATATTTATACTCAATTGCATCTGCAATGTTTATTTTGATGTCTTTACCTTATTTTCAGTACCACATGAACAACAGGATAACAAAAGCACCAGACCATAATAGAAAACACCAGAACTTGATCGAGTTTGGAGATGAACTAAAAGAAATGAAATATGAATGGTGCAAAACGAAGGGAACGCCCATTACATTATTCGGGATTAGGAAATCAAGAACCCGGTCTTTTCTTGTAAGAATGGTAATAACTTTTTAAAGTTATATTACATATTTGTATTGTTTAATCATTTCTACGCTTCTACCTCTTTGGTAGGTAACTTTCCATATGTTAGTGGTCTAAGAGTGTTAACGGACAATTGCAAAGAAAATAAATTTATTTTATACCTACATGAATTCGTTTAGGTGTATTCAGAATTGGTTAAGTTAACTCCATTGACAGCTGAAATGCAGATAGAAAATTTTACCTAATGCATACATATTCATATCCGTCTGATCTGCTTTTAAAAACTAAATACTTAAAGTTGACCAATTTTTTCTTCAAATTAAAATTGATTTGCGGAGGAATATTTCAGTTTGAAGTTAGAGTAAAAACTTTCATCTAGAAATAAATCCTTCTCAAATATTCACTTGAACTTTTTACTTTCTATCCTGAAAAAAGTTATAGTACATAACCATTTCTACGCTTTAAATTTGTAGTATGAAATAAAGTTAAATACAACTCTCTATCTTGAAAAATATTTTCTTCATTTTGAAACTTTTATCAAGCAGTTGATGTCTAATTGTAACAGAGAATACTGATCTTGATCATTGTTTTGCAATAACACTCCTAGGCTTATATGTGATGAATGTATATGTGCTAAGTGATCTTTAGAACCTTTTTACAAATTACACCAAGCATGTATAGTTGTCAAAATTAATGGGTGTTGATGATTTTATTTTAATTATTTTCTTTGTTAAGCGAATGAATGTTAGCTAAATGAAATTGACAGTGTAACAAGATAAGTGAGTTTGTAAATGGCAAGTAGGTTCACCTACCATGCATCTTGCTCGCTTGATCATTTTGTAGTTGTTGTACTTGTCGTGATGTCAGTTACAACACTTGATAATTCATGTTTGCTTGCTTCATGTGGTAGCTATTTTGCCTGTTTGAACACTTGATTTTTGGCAACTAATTCTTTTGTCCAGGAGCTTTATCGTTTGTAGTTTGATCTTTGCATCATGCTCCAACAACTTTTTTTTATGACCTTCTTTTGTCACCATGTTGTTTATGTCCATCTCTTAGCTTTATGTTCCTGTCGTGGTGTCATCGTGTAGTTCTCGTGGCTGCAGTTCCTAGTTTCTCACAATTTCCTAATGCTCTATTACTGCTCATCCACATCATGCTACCTGTATTTTGGCATCCCATTTGCACCACATTTACTTTTGGGTGCATCATATTCATTTGGATTTCAATTGCACTTTACTTCTTAGTGCAATTTCCATTAAAATAACTAGCTCAGTATCTCTCTTTTTGCTTGCATGTTGCAGCCTTTTGATGTGCAAGATCCTCATTTTTCATTTTACAGGATCATTTTTTCTAGACGCTTATGGTCTGCACTATTTTCTTGCACCTTGCCTTCAGTTCAACTCATGTTTTCTTGGGTCACGCTTGTTGATCAAGCACCTGCATCTATTCTCTTGTTTATGCCCTTTACCCACTTGCACTTGTAGCTCCAATACCTGCTCCTTCCCGACACGATCTAGTAGTTTTTCCATTATATCTATGCATGTTGTCATTGTTCTTTCTGCACCTATCTTGATTTTATTATGCACCATGCTTACAAAGCTAATTTTATCTCAATTTTAGTTTTCAAATCCTATCGATCTTGAACTGTACCTACACTTCTGATGCTTCCCGTTGCCTGATCTAGCACATCATATATGTTGTCTGCCTTGCACATTACATTTTTATACACTGCTATATCCATTACCTGACATACAAAACCTAACCTGCACTGCTTAGTTTATTTAGTTCATTACATGCACTTCATCACATGACTTACATTATACTTTATTTTTCCATTTACCATGACACGCTAAGTTATATTTCATGGATGCACCTTTGAATGTTAACATGTTCACATGATCTGAACCATACTGTACATGTTACTGTTAATTTATACATGTACATGTTACTGTTAAATGGTCTGATAGATGAGCTAAAGAACAACAATGCAGTTGAACAGTCATCATGGAGGTATTACCATTATTTCGCACTTCAATTCATCTTAATATGTTTGCACAAAAACAATTTCACACAGTTCCGAGTACAAAACAATCTCTGAAAAATACGCATGAATGTTAATATGTCAAACAGTGATTAAAAAAATTATAAAATAATATGCTTAAAAATGTTAAACCCAGCATGGAACAAGGTCATGAGGAACATCAAGACAGTTCCGAGTACATAGCAATTTCTGAAAAACAGAGTGATGATGCAACTGCAAAGCAGATTCATATAGCCAGTTGCCTTAAAGAAAGTGAATTGGACCCAGGCATGAGCATTTCTCAAGGTAAATATCTTGATGGTTACATAGTTGTTCCTTTTTGTATGTCACTTTGAATACAAAAATAAAATATTTGCATGAATCTCACAATTCTTCATTCCCTGTAGGTGAACCAAAAGAGCTTAGTGAAGAAGCGTACAACAAACAAGTCTCAGAATATGATTCACCACATCAAACAGTGCCTACTTTTCAGTCCCTTACTGAAGGAATTCCCACACCCAACTTCACAGCAAGTGTGAGTATTTGACATCAATTATTTCATTAGACAATTAAACATTATATAGCGACCGTGAATTTATAACATAGATCATTGAATTGTATGTGCATGTCCTCAAATTGCCGCATCTCAACTTAGACATTATATTTCACGTAAAAATGCAAAGTTTACATTTGAAATAAATAACAGTCAAATTACTAGTTGGAAATAATTGTACACCACTAATACTTCCTAAAGTATCCAAACTGCCTCCATAAAATAAATATAGTTATTCTCATATAACAAGCATACTAATCTAATTAAATTCCTGATAGTTGTACACTTCATTATCAAATACTGTACTGAATGCTTATGATTTCATATTTATTAATATGGTAAAGATACCATCAATTTTTCTAACACTGATATATGTCAACACACATGGTGTGATGAATGAATAATTCTGTTATTATCTAGGCATTCGTTGATATAATTTTCTGTACACTATTGCCCATCAACATAGCTGGAACTTGGTTGACGTTTCAACCGATTTGATATATTCACTAGAACTGCCTTATCAAGTAAAAGTATGTGACTGATAAAATTACTGCAACTTGAAAAATATGCATTAAATATATCACTGTGCAAATATTGCATAGAACTTCCAGTTACATGTTTATTGAAAAACACATTTTTTTTCAACTGGAAATTGTACTCTTTATATTTAACTAACAGTTATACGTCTAAAGCTTACTGTAATTACTACTCACAGGATGTTGACAAAGCCATGGTTAGTGATAGCTCAACAACAAAAAGTCAAGAAAAAAAGACGGAAGGAGGAATCTTGCCGAGTTCAGACTGCCCTGTTGGCAACAATTCAGTAAACCAATGTCTAACTATCTTCGTACTGCCACTTTTCATTTTCAGCTTGTATTTGAACTACTTTTATGCACGTTTTGTCGATAATATTAGATGCAAACTTGCTTTCTAGATATTGTGCATTTGTCTAATTTTGTATGCAGTTGGTTTATAAATTTTATCTCTCTTTACGGGTTTATGTAAACTTTGTTCATGGATATTGTGTTCAACTTATTTTATGGAAGTGATTAATAGTTATGCTTTTATTTTACAATTTTTAGTTTGATTTGTTTATGTTATGTACATTAACTGATTAAAATATAATTAAATGTAGTTTATATTAATGATATGTGTGAATATTGCAATGGCACAACATTGCTGTCAATTCTTTGGAAAAAAAATGCATATCCCTACGACAGCGTTTATACATTGCTGTCAATTCATTGGAAAAAAATGCATATCCCTACGACGGCGTTTATACATTGTTGTCAATTCATTGGGAAAAAAATGCATATCCCTACGACAGCGTTTATACCTTGCAGTAGAAAACTATTAACAGCGTTTATACCTTGCAGTAGAAAAATTATTAAAGCATTTAAAAAACGCTGTAGAAAGTGAGTTTTTGACAGCGTTTATATTTTGCAGTTAAAAATTTAGGGTCAACGACCGCATGTCGTTATACAGCGTTTTTAAAAACGCTGTGAAAACTTTTAACAGCGTTTTTCAAACGCTGTGAAAAGTCTTTTTTGTTGTAGTGAATACAAATTAAAAAATGGAAATACGACTGCTCTCAACTTAAAACCTCCAAGTCCCCAGAGTGCGGACTGGAGTACTCTAAATCCTCAGAGCGCGGACTAGAGTATAAATGACTTAAACCTGCAAGTCCCCAGAGTGCGGACTGGAGTACTCTAAGTCCCCAGAGCGCGGACTAGAGTATAAACGACTTAAACCTCCAAGTCCCCAAAGTGCGGACTGGAGTACTCTAAGTCCCCAGAGCGTGGACTAGAGTATAAACGACTTAAACCTCCAAGTCCCCAGAGTGCGGACTGGAGTACTCTAAGTCCCCAAAGCGCGGACTAGAGTATAAACGACTTAAACCTCCAAGTCCCCAGAGTGCGGACTGGAGTACTCTAAGTCACCAGAGCGTGGACTTGAGCATAAATGACTTAAACCTCCAAGTCCCCAAAGTGCGGACTAGAGTATAAACGACTTAAACCTCCAAGTCCTCAGAGCGTGGACTGGAGTACTCTAAGTCCCCAGAGCGCGGACTAGAGTATAAACGACTTAAACCTCCAAGTCCCCAGAGTGCGGACTGGAGTACTCTAAGTCCCCAGAGCGTGGACTAGAGTATAAACGACTTAAACCTCCAAGTCCCCAGAGTGCGAACTGGAGTACTCTAAGTCCCCAGAGCGCGGACTAGAGTATAAACGACTTAAACCTCCAAGTCCCCAGAGTGCGGACTGGAGTACTCTAAGTCCCTAGAGCGCGGACTAGAGTATAAACGACTAAAACCTCCAAGTCCCCAGAGTGCGGACTGGAGTACTCTAAGTCCCCAGAGCGCGGACTAGAGTATAAACGACTTAAACCTCCAAGTCCCCAGAGTGCGGACTAGAGTACTCTAAGTCCCCAGAGCGTGGACTAGAGTATAAACGACTAAAACCTCCAAGTCCCCAGAGTGCGGACTGGAGTACTCTAAGTCCCCAGAGCACGGACTAGAGTATAAATGACTTAAACCTCCAAGTCCCCAGAGTGCGGACTGGAGTACTCTAAGTCCCCAGAGCGCGGACTAGAGTATAAACGACTTAAACCTCCAAGTCCCCAGAGTGCGGACTGGAGTACTCTAAGTCCCCAGAGCGTGGACTAGAGTATAAACGACTTAAACCTCCAAGTCCCCAGAGTGCGGACTGGGGTACTCTAAGTCCCCAGAGCGTGGACTAGAGTATAAACGACTTAAACCTCCAAGTCCCCAGAGTGCGGACTGGAGTACTCTAAGTCCCCAGAGCGTGGACTTGAGCATAAATGACTTAAACCTCTAAGTCCCCAGAGCGCGGACTAGAGTATAAACGACTTAAACCTCCAAGTCCCCAGAGCGCGGACTGGAGTACTCTAAGTTCCCAGAGCGCGGACTAGAGTATAAACGACTTAAACCTCCAAGTCCCCAGAGTGCGGACTGGAGTACTCTAAGTCCCCAGAGCGTGGACTAGAGTATAAACGACTTAAACCTCCAAGTCCTCAGAGTGCGGACTGGAGTACTCTAAGTCCCCAGAGCGTGGACTAGAGTATAAACTACTTAAACCTCCAAGTCCCCAGAGTGCGGACTGGAGTACTCTAAGTCCCCAGAGCGCGGACTAGAGTATAAACGACTTAAACCTCCAAGTCCCCAGAGTGCGGACTGGAGTACTCTAAGTCCCCAGAGCATGGACTAGAGTATAAATGACTTAAACCTCCAAGTCCCCAGAGTGCGGACTAGAGTACTCTAACTCCCCAGAATGCAGACTCGAATATAAGCGAATCGGATCTCCAAGTTCCCTGAATATGAACTATGACACAAATGACTTGAATTTGTCAAATCCCTGACATACGGGCTAGAAAGTATTCTAAGTGCTTGAAGCACAGAATGGAAGTTCAACGACCCCCGAAGAGTTTCCGAGTTATATGAAGATGAACTGAGAAGTCTATGTTACTCACAACTGCTTGGATTAAAATCACAATCACAAAGAAAAATGAACAATAAGAGTCTTTTGTAAGATAGAAAAAGGAACTAAAACCTTATTCAGAAATGAGTTTCTATTACAACCCCTCCAAAGTTCAGAGTCGACATTCTATCTACAAGGACTAAGGAAATAGATGAAAATAATTACATGACTTAAACTAACCCTCGTTGAACGAGGATAGTAGTCACTTCTTATGCTTCTTCAACTTCTTTCCAAACGGCTCCTCTCCAGAGCATTTACCCTTGGTACTCTTCTTTGATAGAGGGGTAGCAACTGAAGGAGTACGGGGGCCTTCCATGGGCTTGGACCCGCCAGGTAGGATGACCTTCAACGGCTTGTTCAAAGGATCGTCCAAGTCCACAACTCGGGGATCTACTATGACCTTGACCATCTCCTCCCTCTCTTTCTCGAGCCGCTCCTCCATGCTCAATTCGGATGTATGCTCAGAGGCGCCTGTAATTTCTACTTCATAACCCCCGTCGGTAGGAGAGGAGGTTTCAGACTTGTCTTCGTCAAGCGCTCCGATCACCTGAGCGTCTGGACCAGAAGCCTCCCCTGCGTGAGTGGCTTCACTTGGTTTCTCCCCCACTTCCTTGGCGACATCGCTCCTCGGAGTGGGCTTGGGGTCAGAACGGCCTGCACAAAATCATGGAAAACAAGAATGCAATAGTCCTGCATAAAGAATAACGACTTTCGAAATCTTAAAGAGAACCTTAAAGAGAAGGATTATCTACTAGGTTCGGGCAAACTCTCAGCCATCCGAGAGGTCTCACCCTCTGGAATGGGAGATAGAATGCGGACTAAAGTACTCTAAGTCCCTGAGTGCGGACTAGAGTATAAATGACTCAAAAACCTCTATGTCCCCAGAGTGCGGACTACAGTACTCTCAGTCCCCAGAGCATGGACTAGATTATAGACGACTTCAGAAAAATCCCTAAATCCCAGAAGCGGACCAGATTACTCTAAGTTCCCAGAGTGCGAACTAGAGTATAAACGAGTTGACGAAAATCTCTGCGTCTCGAACTGTGGACTAAAGCGTAAACCGTTTGACAAATCTCTAAGTCCCCGGAGCGTGGACCGAAGCATGAACACAAATTGGGCACGAGTCAACCGGGGGGAGAATAACACTAAGTCACCAGAATGCAGAGTGGTGTATAAACATCGATAAATAGACGAGTGGATTCCGACCATTTTCTATTCCGCAAACTTCGACCTGGAATCGACAGGAGGATTATTAACCCGCCGAGGATGGAGTTCGACCATCCAACCAGTGACCTGGCCAAATCATTACTGGGGGCAGGGGTACAAAACACTAAAAAGCTGAATACGACAGCTTATTGTAGCTCTAGCGTGTCGTTCTTTATAACTTGAGGCAGCGACTGCAGGGAGGCCTCAATACAGAGCCAATCGAAACGGCATCCAAAGCTACGAGCAACCTACTATATCATACCTCAGACCAAGGGTCAATGCCGATCCGCACCAAGCACATACGAATGTGACCCGGATGTTTTTTGAAAAACTATGACCCCCAGAGTATGGAAAATAGGGTAAACCACGAATACTTGGTCAAAAATTCTCCAGCACCCTCGTTCGATTCGTCAGGAGGAGTACGAAATTGGATGAGGATAACCCGACTGCATTTGTAGCCAACTTTACCCCGAAATCTGATTACAGAGCATGAACCAAAGTGGACGTGGATGACCATCCACTGTCCATATTACGCCCTGAAACTTACGTGGCATCGAAGTATTCCTCTTGGAGTGGAAAACCATGATAAAATCCAAGATAGGCGAGACCTAGTCTCCCATCGACTGACATGATCCCACGATCCAACTGGAAAGAGAGTAAAGCTAAAGTGGGCATGGCTGGCCTTCCTACTTATCGGTATATGCCCCAGACCTGGGGGCACGAGCGAGAAGCAAGATGAATGTGAACCGACTATTCACCAATCACCTCTATGTCTTTGGAGTGTAGGTGGAAACATAAACATAGCTATGACGAGACTCAACCGCCCATGCAGTACATTTATCAACCCGAGACTGGGAGAAGACACATGGTCATCCAAAAACTGGCTACGATAGCTCGGTATTAAAACTTATATATAGTGCTTACAGCTACTCAAGGCAACGACCGAAAGGATGCCTAGAGATAGAATCGTTAAATCGATACCTTAGCTCATGGGCAATGGACTTTCACTCAACCCGAAGGACGGGTAAAGAATCATGAATGCGTGGAATAGAAAGTGCATTACTCGGATGCACAAGCAAATTCAAACTCATAGCAAGATCCAGTTATACAGTTGCATGCCACTCGAGGCTGACCCCCACTAGACATTTCCTTTAATGCGCTTTTAAGCCTGATTTTAGGCCATTTGCTGATAATCTATTAGAGCATTCAGAGCCCTTCGCTTTTAGACTCAATAACTCATGACAAGACTCTAGGATTCGACTAGAGTAACCATCAACATTGGCCGTCCCAACCATATTTCACATTGAATGTTATGCAAAATAGTTCCATCTTTACTCAAAGAATCTGGGATGGCACATACTAAGCTGACGGTCGACATTACTGCCAGCCATGGCGACCCTTTCCGGGTGCTGAATATTGGATCATAGCTCAATGTAATGATGATAAAAGAATTAGTTGGATTTATCTGAATAAATGATGATATGTTCCCTTGGACCCATTCTGACATGCATATGTGATTTCATTAACTATCGCGAGCCATGCATTGGATATCAACCCGAAGCTACAAAAGCTAGCACAATCTCTATTGATTTCATCATGAAAGCTCCACTCTTACTTTTAGGCTCACCCCATCTATGTCTACGCCTACCAGCCGTTGCGACAGGGCACACAATGACCTGAGACGTCTGAAAGACTACTTAAATAGAATATCGAACTAAGCTAATTCAATATCACTTATTTCCCACGAAGGGCTATCCAAGGACAGAAATTAGCAGACCTCACACCCAAATTCACTACCTTAGATGACTACTCGAAGAGTAGCAGAGAACCAACCATAAGATGGAAAATGTACGAGGATGGAGCATCCAATGATCAGTGTTATAGCTTGATAATGACTCCTGAGGAACGATCAATCTGCTACGTCCTGAAACTCGATTTACCTATAACAAACAACGATGCTTAGTATGAAGCCTTGACTGTCAGCCTCAAACTTGTTAGAGGATTTGAAGTGAAAATTTTACATATCTTTTGTGATTCTTGATTGGTAGTATACAAATTTAAGGAAGTTGATCTTACTAGGGGGCATTGTCTTGCTCCTTATCTCGGCCAAGTCCAAGAGCTACTAACCGACTTCACATATTACATCATTACACACGTACTCAACGAACAAAATGAAAAGGTGTCATGGTTGACTCCTATCAAAGACTATCTACAATGAGGAATTCTTACTAAAAGGAGGAATGGAAAATGATAGATCCTCCTCAAAGCTTCACGCCAAATCATCTAAGAATAATTCGTGTGTCAAAAGGAGTTTATCCATCCCCATGCTTCGGCATATCGCCCATGATGATATCTTGAGCAAAATCTATGAAGAAGAATGCGGTAATAACATCAGGGGGAAAACCATGATAAAGAAGATACTCTGCTACAGGTATTACTGGCCAACTATCAACCCAGATGCGGTTGATCATGCTAGACAATGGACGAGTGCAAGATGTTTGCAAAAAATCCGGGAACCCCGCCGATGGAAATTATTCAAATGGCTAATTCATAGCCGTTTTCCACTTGGGGGCACTGAAATCATCTTCTTGTCGATCCTAAAGGTAGTGCGAAATACACCATCATAGCAGTTGATTACGTCACCAAATGGGCAGATGAAGAACTCTTAACCATGACCAAGATGAAGAAAATAATTCACTTCTTTATCCGTAATGTCATCTGTCCTTATGACCTTCCATGATCCATTATAACTGAAAATGGATAGGTTAAAGCTGTGACCAAAATCATAGAGTCTGTACTGAAGAGAGGTTTGGAAAACGCCTCAAGTGGCTGATTGCAACCCTTATTTCACAAAAAATTCAAACAAGGAATCGCGATTGAATTGCAATCAAACTAGATGGAGTTGGCGACGACTTATGAGCATATAAAATGCATCCGAGAGCCAATGGCAAGAACATGTACCCGAACGTGCATGTGTACATCTGAAAAAGTTCGACTTCTTGAGATCAACAGAAATTGAATTCTCACTAAGGGTTATTAAGAGAAGACTAGATCAGATAGCCAAAGCTTATTAGCTCTGCAGAATCAGACCCGAATGGCCATTGATATTCTCGAGAAGGCATCTCCAAGAGGATTTAACCAAGGTTCGAAGCGGAGCATGGAGGATACGTAATTCAAAGCGTATCACGTTCGATCACGTAATACACTTTGGGGGGCAAGTGTTTCCTGGGGAATTGACCAGGCAACTTAGTACTCGGCCTCCCCATCGATCAGTTAAACAATGAGCGTTCGGCATGTTAAGACCGTTCAGCACGAGCACAACATTCGGCATCTAAAGAACGTTCGGTATGGGATAACGTTCGGCATCTAGGAGCGTCCGGCATCGAGAAACGTTCGGTAGTGAATACCGTTTGGCCAAGGAAGAACGCTCGGCATAAAATCGTTCGGTATCCATGAACGTTCGGCCTACAAGGTACGCTCGGCATTCCCGGACTGTTCGGCGTTCCAGCCTCATTCGACCTGCATCCCTCACTCAACACCACATCTCTTCCGATACGTATCTCGTTCGGCAATCACCTGCAGCTCGTCATCCAAGGTCATTCAGTACAAATGGATGTTCGGCATTCAGAGTGTCCGGCCTCACCTCGTTCGGCATAAAGGGGGAGGCTCGGCATTCTGTTGTTCAGCCTATCTGGTTCGGCGCATAGGACTTACACTATTTGGACCGAGTTATTCAGCTACCAGGCCCACTAGAGAAGTCCAACCCACCTTCGTCTATAAATAGAGAGGCAGGGGCACAATGAAAGGGATCCTTTTTGGAGAACACTGGGGAGACTCTGCCATTTTTGAGACTCATCTTCTCTACTTAACAACTTCATTCAAGCATTTGATTCACGAATTGTATTTGTAATCAACTATTAAGAAGATCAATAAAGTTTAACCTCAAAGTGGACGTAGGCAATTACGCTGAACCACTATAAATTTGGTGTTCTTACTTTCTGCATTTAAATTAGCATATTCATCCTTGTTTAATTTATCTTCATCACTTATATCTCTACACAATCTTCCTCAACGAGGTTAGTGACCAATTTTGATGCTAACATTCAGCATGTGTTGTTACTAGCTAATATATTTTAAATCATCAAATAATACACTTATTCATCTTATGGCATCATGGTATATATAACTGACATCGCGTTTTATTACTAATGAGTCATCCCGAAATATATATTAGCTGCCGCTTGCTAAAGTTCATGTGCTGTTGCTTACTATATTTCATGTTCAACTTCGACATGTGTTGTTGCTTACTATTAGTCATCATGTAATGTTCCAGGCTAGGGCCATCGCATACAATATATGCCTTCGCGAAATATATATATTGCTTCGTGAATAAAAAGTTTTGCCTTTATGCACTATATTTTTGTTTCTTGTGTTAAAATACTAGGTTCCGTGTGGTGTCCACCTTCCTATTCTAACTTCTCTGCACAGTTTTTCTTGGCTTAATGCAAAGTCTGGCCTTGTGGGTTAAGCTTTATTTAGTAAACAATGGTTCAATAACAGTTATGTAATTAAATTAAAAACTGATTTTGTAACCATTCGTAAAAATTAATAAGAAATTCATTAGCAAGAAAAGAATTAATACATAAGCTAATAATAAGCCTAAAAGTGGAAATTCTATAAATGTTGAAATTTGGTTGTGAAAGTAGTTGCATTGCGTTCGTGGCGGATTTTCTGATATTTTTTATATATAAAGTGTTGAAAACGGAGTTTAAATGAAAAAGTTGTTTACGTTTGAAGTTTTCATATTCAAAATAAATTAAATATAATTCAAATTCAAATTAATAAATAATTCTGAAATTTAAAATTCAAAAATTACCAATAATTATACTTATGGGTTAAGGAACCATTAAAATTAATGTTAACATTAAAAGTTAATTGAGGAAATAAATAAATAAACTCAAACGGCGGCCAATATTGTTCCCCCATAAGGCAACCGACCGATCGTTACCCATGACCAGTCGACAGGTAGCGGTCGACCGTTGGAGTATAACGGTCGACTGTTGCTATGTGGCGATTGGGGGTTTTAAAACACCACGAACACTCCAAATTGTATTATTTTAAACCAACTTCAGCCTGGCGGTTCTGGCACTTCTTAATCACTATAAATAAGAGTCTATTCCATCACTTTTATTGATAACTTATTTTGAGAACCAAGTGAAGCTCTGTCAGTTTGTCTCCTCAAATATTCGGAAAATTCTCTAGTGTCAAGTATGAAATTTTAGGTGTTTATTATTCAATTTCTAATTATATTCTCTCCAACCCCTAAACTTCTAAATCTAATTCATGTATAATCCCCATGTATATTTCTAAAAGAAGCGATCTGAAAGAGATTCAAAGCGGGCATAAACAAATCCAAGAGGAAGAGCTAAAGACATTTTTGTGAGCGAAATCTTAGTATTTCTTATTTTAGTACTTGTATAGTATAATTTGATTTTATATATGCCTTTGAAGAATTTTGTTTACGAAAACATCACACTAAAATCCCAAAATTCCCCTAATGTGAAATGTCAATTCTTATGTTATAATCTCAATTATTCTATATTAAAATAATGGAATTGTTGCAATTATTGCAATTTTAATGTTTTTCATTCTATTCCACTTCTTAACTTTTCCTTTGGTTTCGATTAAGGGTTTTGAAAAGGATAAATTAGGAAATGGTGTGTAAGTTATGGATTCTTTTATTTGTAGTTTGCGCTGTCTATTTTTGCAAATTAAATAGACCCATTTTTTCAGTTTTATACAAAGAAGTTGAATAGAGCGTAAAAGTTTTTTTTTGAGGAGAACGGTTGTGTAGCATGATGCTACACAGCCGATTAATAAAAGTATTTGAATTATAAGTTTGTATTAATGTTGATTTCACTATTTTAGTATAAAATAAGTTGGGTATGGATTCTATTTTATACAAATCTGTGGATTGAATTGTGGATATTGGATATATGGTATATTTATTGATATGGAATTGGAATTGTATAATTTGAAGGTTTGACATTTAAACGTTAGTTTAGGGCACAATCTTCGCATGCGTAGAAATTTTTTAGGCGCATATATATATATAAACACATATTTATAACATATTAATTACGTAGTTAATAGGCTATTATCATTAAATCTCCTTTAGTAAAGAAGTTAATTATAAAGGCGAAATAAGAATTTTCTTATAAGGCCTTTATATTGAATGCATTGAGATATGTGATAATATGTTAAGAGAGTGTTATAGATTATGACTAAGTTATAGGGTACGAGGTCAAACAAAAGCACACAAATGTCTGCCGAGTTAATCCGGCTACCAGCAATGTGACTTTGGGAATGATGTGAGACATCACCTATAATAATTACCAGTGGAGGATGTGAAGTTAGTCCCAAATTATGTAGGGTAAACCAGCCCAGCTAATTTGGCTACTAGTACCTACGAATAGCCAGACTAATGTGAGACGTCACTGGGTTATGAGTCATAATACGAAGGAACTGTTGTAGGGTTGAATGTATTAAGTAGCTGATTGATGGCTCGCCTCTTCCCTATACAGGAAGCATTAAATGGTTAAGTTCGTGGTTTGGCAACGTAGAGGATATCTCCGGGAGGGTCCGCTTCGGGTTTGAGGAATTAAATGGCTATTCTAGGGTCCACCTCTCCTATAATAGAAGTATTAAGTAGCCTGGAGAGATTCTGTTCAATATCAGCTATGTAGCGCCGAAGAGGAGTCTGCCTTTGGATAGATATTAAATGATGGAGACCTACCTTAATTGGGGTATTAAATAGTCAGAATCTGCCTAGTTCCCTTTAAAAAGGTATTAAGTGGCTTGGGTACTATCTCTTAAATTGATAGTTGTTGGTGAAGTTTTTCGGCTCCTCCACACTCAACGGATCGTGGAGCAATCTATTGACTAGTTGCATCTACGAATTGGAATCAACAAATTTAATCTATGTTATATTTACCTTTGAGAAGCGACTATGCTGCTTAAAGCTTACATAGCCTAGTAGTCACACTTCAACTGTTTATTGAAATGTCGAAATTGTTTGCAAACAAATATAAATCAATTTTAGATAGAAGAATAGTACAGTATAGGGACAACGAAATTTTTTACGCGATTCGTATTGTTATTAATCCTACGTTCACAGGATAATCCACTATATGTTTGCTATTCTTTATACAAATTACAATGGCCACCAAAGACGTGCAATATTAGATTTTCTTTTTATGGAAGGAGAAGAAGATCAAAGGAGAAGATCCTCCCTTCTTCCTTTAGTATATCCTTTTACAGTATGAAAAGTGCATTCGTGGTTGTTGTAATCGCCTTTGATGTTTTCTCTCCAATCTCCGCCTTTTGATTTTTCCATTTGTCATTTATCTACAACGTCTATTTGTTGTGCCTGGATTGATGATGGGTTTTCGGCGGAAAACCATGATATTGGAAGGACCTTGAAAATTCAAAGCGGGATGCCAGAAAAATTGGATGGGAAGCCCAAGTCTGTACAAGTCATTCCCCTCTCTCTCAGAATAGAAAATGTCCTAAGAGGAATTATAGGGGACTGCCATAAAGCTTCGCTATGTTGTTGATGCATATGAAGAGATGTAGTGGTGAATATTACCTGTTATTCAGATCAAAGTTTCCTTTGGTCCCTTTGCTATCTTTGCTTGACTTAATAAGGTGTCAAGTCAGAATGGAGCAGCGTTTCCTCATTCTAGTTGAGGGTTGACTTGGCATATGCCTGGAATGTGCCTAAGGCTATTTGTGATTTAGATTTCTCTCTGTGCAAGGACGCTTTGACTACTGATGAGAGAGGGGGTAGAACTTCACACTTGTTGTTTGCCTATAAATTTAGTTCTACGTTGAAGCATGTTCTGAGTGGCCCTGTATACAACCCTTTTGGAGTGGTTTTGGATCCATGTGGCACTGTCTAGGTTGCCCTCGGTATGTGGTGGAGTAGACATGTTCATGTAGGTATTGACAAAGCGTGACCTTTAGAAATTTGATTACCTTAATATATTTGGTACTGCTTACTACACCTTTGTACACTTTATGTGTTTGATTTTGGATATGACCACCGTGGCTTACCCATGTTTCCTGATGCGTGCAGTATTTGTCCTATGTCGTGGTCCATTGGTTGCAGGTCTCTGATCGGGTTAGGTTTTATGATTTAAAGCTGGTTCCTTTACATTGTGCCACATTTTCCTTTACTGCAGTTTGTATTAAGAATGGTTGTAACACTTTCCCTCCAAGTCTGCGGCGATTAGAGGTCGGGTAGACTTGTTGTCTTAAGCACCCGGTCTTATTGTCCATCTAATCTATCTTTTCAGTATTGGAAAAAAGTCTTTTTAGCTTTACTTGCATTTAATGCTCTTGTACATGCTTTAGTTTCTTACTTAACCATTTTTAAATAGCTGCCTAATCTGGACTTTTCATTTTTCTAGATGGATTTTCATAAATCATTATGCTCAATATTTCTGCCGCAAATCCACGTTTTACAAATTCCTTGATCACTTCAATTCTACGGTCGTTATTCAAATTAAGGGATGTATCTTCTCTCTTCATCTTCCTTAAATTTTCTTTTATCCTTTTGCTCGAAAAGAACCGCTATTGTTTTAATTTCTATATTTAAGGGTAATTCGACGGATTGAACGTAGGAAGAATCGTTTTGATTCTTGTGCAATATTTCTTTGAAGTAACTTTTAGAATTTTCACATGGATTCTTCTTTATCTTCCTCATTGCTTCCTCCTTCTAAAATCACTTATCTAGGAGATGCTATTAAGGTTCTTAAACAATTTGGATTTTCTAGATATGCGGTTAAATTCCCCGAATTTCATGAACGTATTATACGCTGCCGGAGGGATATATTACTATTACTCCTGAGCATATTAGGTGTGTTTGTTTCTTCCTATGCATCCGATTATCTGTCAATGGCTTGCTACTCTAGATGTCACTTCAGTCCAACTTTCCCCTCATTCGTATATCCTTGATTTGGCCACTTTAGTCGATATCAATCTCACTAGTGAGGAACTTTAGTTTGTTTTTGAGATTAGGAAGAAACCTATAAAGGGAGGCGATGGCTTTTATTATATTTAGGCATGGGAATTGGTTTTTCTTGATGTCCCAAGTAGAACCGAAAAATAGGCTATATTCTATTTCTTTATTTCGAATTTTGACAAATTTCCTTTAAGGTCGGGATTTTATATCTATCAGCTGATAAGGTTTGTTTTTAACTTTGATATACTATTTATTTTTGGAGTGACAGTTTCTACTGTCCTTGTTATATTATATGTTGTCGGTTCCATTGTGAGATTCTGTTTTTCTCTGTTCACTGTTCTTTTCTTTTTATTTACCATAACAATTTTCCCTTTTATCGATTGCATGCACGACATTTAAATATAGTGGTAGTGTTTGGTGTTGACTTTCGATGGTCAAAAAGGCGGGTCGTTACATGTATTCTTTAAGATTTGAGTTTTTCACCATAATTTTCTTGGTATTTGCTTCTTACAATCTAAAATTGATGTTGGGTTTCTGGTGAATAAATTTTAAGAATGATGATATTCTTTTGAGGTTTGACACTATATGGCTATGTATTATTATTGAGATATATTATTCCATTATCATCACCATCTCACATTGATTTGAATTAAAACTAGACTGAACCATTTATTATTTTTATAATACTTGGGTCAGAACGAGATTCCAAGTATTAATCCTCGATAATGACTAGAGTGGCTTAGCATAAAGATAGATGCACACTTATGTTATCAATGCCATTTGCCTAAACTTTGGATTTGTATACATTTTTTTGAAATAGTGACTTATAATATGTATAATCAATTAAGTCTAGATTTGTACTCTATAATGTAAATTAGGAGGATCTTGTACAACCATAATTGTAAATCTATCTTATGTGCATGTATAAAATCTCATTCCTTGTATACCGCTACTTTTTGTGATTCTGTGTTCTACGATATATGTGTGTGCGTGTGTGTGTGTGTATACATATATATATATATATATGGTTCTGAATTATTTTAATCCATTGTAATATTGTTTTGAGCCTGTATGGTGCACGTCATACCGACTTCAAGAATAAAATTCGCTACCTAGTTCAACGTGACGATACCCGCTCAAAGTAATATTCATGGATGGTCGCTCCTATCTAGCCTTATTCTCTACATTAGTAGACGGTATTACCTAGTAATATCCTTTGTTGGTGTGGGTATAGAGGTGGGGCATTACACAGCCGCATCACGATTTATTATCAGCTAGAAATACTCGTAACGAAGTACCCTTTTAGCCAGAATATGACTCCAGTATGATCACTACAGTTGTCCTCATTGATTTCCATGAGGATCTTCCTAGCCTCATCCTTGGTTACATACTAAAGTAAGGGGATAAAGAATCCTCTTCTACACAATACCCCGTCTTGCATCAAGAATCAAGGTGCTTTTCTAAGGAGTTTCTTTCGTTCATTTCTATCTCTCAAGAGAGTCCCCTTGAGCAAATATTTTTTGATTGGTGTCACCCATGACTTCTCTTCCTCCACGGTCTCCAAAACCTAGTCGATGTCCATTTGACGATGCTTGAGACCTTCAAAACCTCACTAGAACCGGGCCCATTATTTGTGCTTCCTTAGAACTAGCTGTTATCCCAACTTTTAGCAAAGCTGAGATACCCAAATTGAGCTGAAAATCAATGATTACTAGTCATGAATATCGATTGTGCATCGCAGGTTCACTATGGATATCGGTGAATTTCGTCCGAGTCCGGATCGGGCTACAATTGACAAGACAGGATAAGCAAAGCCATGGAAGCCAGCGTTTCAAATTTCGAGTTAATCGGAGCTCGTATGAATGAGATGTGATCGATACAAGTAAGATACAAGGTGTTGTTCGTATCCATCAAAAAACCAAGGTGACGACCTGTTCGAATCGATCAGATTCGTATCCATCGGAGAGGTATCGTCAAGTTCGAATCCATCAGAACTTGGGAACTTCGAATCGATCGTCTTCGAATCGATCAGGCACGAGTCAGTTCGCGGTCATGAAGCTCGAATCCATCTGTTTGTATCCATCACCACACCTTGGTTCATATCCATTGACTTCGTATTGATCGGAATGGTTCAGGCCTTCGTATCCATGAACTTCGGATCGGTTGACCGATGCTTGGTTCGAATCGATGGACGATTCGAACTAGATGTTGAAAGCTGATACGAGATACACGAAGTTGACTGATTCAAGCTGGATAACAATACCCGATACAAACAAGGCGAAATTCATGGATACGAATCAGTCAATGCGCCACTAGAAGTGGATCGATACAGGAAACTCGTGCCACGTTATCCCTTGCGCACGTGCTTCTGATCGATATGAAGGGATGGATGCAAAACATGGATTCGAACGCGACAGTGCACATGAATCTACAATATTGAATCGATCATATCTCACGAACCATTGATCCAAATGCAATGAAATTTTCACAGTAACTTCCATACAAGGTAAGGAATGTTCCCACCAAGTTTCAGCCCGATTGGATCATTTTTTGATGGATACGAAATTGCTTCGTATCCATCACAGATCGAGTCGAAACTTGGTGGGGTCGGTCGCGTGGGTCCACTCACGTGCCAGAAGAAGTCTTCCGAAGTTTGGGCACGATCTCAGCCTCCTACGCCTATAAATAGCCCCCTGGAGCCTGCAGAAAAGGGATCTTTTTCGCAATACAACGTCCAGACTCTGCCGGATTCAATTCTACTTCTTTCTATGGCTGTTATACTCGAAATTCTTCATTGTAACTGCTGTAATCATCTGTAACCAGCAAGGATAAGCAATAAAAGATAAAAACCTTGAAGTGGACGTAGGCCGGAGATAGCCGAACCACTATAAATTGTGTGTCAGTGTTCATTATTTCTGGATTGCTGTTTGTTGCTTGCTTAGATATGAGATTTGTGTTTGAATATTGCTGATTTGTATTCATACACTAGTGCTTTCACAATACTTGGGGTTTGTGACCATTTTTGGCACAAACACTTTGGTGCTTTCACTGAGAGTTGAACTAGCACCCGCTACATCAGATTCAGAGTTCAGATTTAAAGGCTTGAAGGGATCAGATTTTGGAGACAATGACTCGACAAACGAGACAAAGAGCTAAGAGGAGCCAATAGGGGGGAAGTCAAGAGGCATCCTCTGGCGCTGGAGAAGAACCAGCTTCGATCTACATCACTAGAGACGAAATGGAGACCATGACCAATCTGATGCATGAAAGAATGATGAAAAGCCAACAAGAGATGCTGCAGAATTTCTTTGAACAGATGAGAGCCACGGAAATATAGAACCTAGGACCAGCTACAACGGTTGTGAATGCAGAACTAGAAGGCAGTCAACAAGGACTTGGGGGCAGACCCTCAGGATCCGATACTAGAAGGCCTACAGATGGAGCTCAACAAGCTGGAGCCAACGCTGATGCTAACGGGCCACACGAAGAGTACGTACCAGAATACCCTTCAAGACCAAGAGGGCAACCCCAGGATGGAGACGAAAAGATGGCTGGATTAGTCCGATGACTGATGAGTGGAGGTTTGTCCAATGGAGGACTAGAGGAAGTTAGTCGGAGTCCATTCACCCCGAATATCAGGAATGCAAGGAACCCTCCAAAATTCAAACTGCCTATGCTAGATCCTTATGATGGGAAGTCAGACCCAACAATGCATATCACTTGGTACATCAGGCACATGGAAGTGTTGGGGGCATCCGAGGAAGTGATGGCTCGATGCTTCCCTCTATACTTGTCAGATTTGGCTGCACTTTGGTTCAGGCAATTAGAAACAGGATCGATCAGAAGATGGGGCGAGCTTGTATATTGCTTTATGAGACAGTTTAGGGTCCACGTGACGCGACCCAAGAGTGTGATGACTTTGGCATCAATAAAACAAAGGACCGGAGAATCCATAAAAGATTTTCTGCTACGATTTAATGCAACGGTGGCTTCTGTAGATCGCCCGGATCCATCGATGATTTTGATGGCGGCAGTGGTAGGAGTTGTAGAAGGCACCGAATTCAAAGACTCTTTAACGAGAGACCCACCGCAAGATCTTGGAGAGTTTTACCATGAAGCAGAAAGATTCATTCGACTAGAAGAATCACGAGCCGAGAGGCAGGAAATAAACGATGTACAAGGCGAAGGAACCGCCAGGGAACATCCCAGGGCGGATAAAGGAAAGAGAAAGCAGGATGACGTACATGATGGTCCAAATAAGCGGAAGAAATTCTGAGAGCCCAGATTCAGGCAATACACAGATTTGGCGGCAAGCCTGGAACGAATTTACACTGAAACTCGGGGGCAACTCCCCTATCGAAAACAACCCAGGAGAGATCCCACAGAGCGGGAGCGTAGAACCGGGAAATATTGCCTATTCCACGAGCTGGATGGGCACACAACCGACGAATTCCGCCACCTAAAGGATGAGGTGGAAGAGCATGCCAGGAATGGTAGATTGCCACAATATGTCAGAGAACGGGCATCGGCGATAAGGCCTGAACAACTACCGCCTCCACCTAACAGAAACGATCCTAGATCGGGATCACGACTCGTCATCAACTGATTAAGATGACAAGGGCCAAGTTCAGGATTTGGACTTCGGTCAAATAATTTCATTAGATTTGTTTTCAGAATAAACGGCTACTCCACTTACTCATGTATGGGAACCAGAGAGATCCCTAGGCATGCTCTGAGGTGGAGATAGACCGATCTGCCTAGAGAGGCAATGTTTAGTTTTTTTTTCTGATGTTTGAGATTGAACATCTAGGACCTGAATTTAATAAATAAACTTGAATTTCTTAAAACAAACCTTTGACTGGAGAGTTAAAGGATATGTATTAAATACCAATATAAAAACGATCGCTTTATGGCCCAACCCGGAGAGACAGGGTCCGGAGAGCAAGAAGTGGGTTGCTTCGCCGGAGAGCGACATGATCAACTCACTTAACGTCGTTTCCCATCCGCCGGAGAGTGATCGGATCGGGATTCGATAAGAGCCCGAAGAGGCTATGATCGGCCCACGATTTAGGCCATGACATCGCTTAATGTTCAGATACACTGAACCGGAGTGCAAGAAGTGAGTCGCTTCGCCAGAGAGAGGCAGGATCGACTCACTTAACGTTGTTTCCCCTTCACCGGAGAGTGACAGGATGGGATCCAGCAGGAGCCCTGAAAGGCTACGATCGGTCCAGAACGACCAAGACATCGCTTTATGCCCTAACTGGGGCCAGAGTGCTAGGAATAGAAAGCAACGCCGGAGTGCAATGGGATCTTTCAATTCGATCGCTAAGTCTGGAATGGCCTTGGCAAGGGTCCGAAGTGACCATCGATAATACGGAGAGACTGTAGAATTTCATTCTTAACACCAACTGGAAGAAATTGATAACGGGTCGGCTTCGAACAGCCATGGACTTGATTAAAAATACTATAAGCTCTGAATAAAACATGAACTCACTACATTCAATTTGAGACTAAACAAAACACACCTTTTAACCAAAAGGCATGTTTTGGGGGGCAAAGTGTTATCCCAACTTTTAGCAAAGCTGAGATACCCAATATGAGCTGAAATCAATGATTACTAGTCATGAATATCGATTGTGCATCGCAGGTTCACTATGGATATCGGTGAATTTCGTCCGAGTCCGGATCGGGCTACAATTGACAAGACAGGATAAGGAAAGCCATGGAAGCCAGCGTTTCAAATTTCGAGTTAATCGGAGCTCGTATGAATGAGATGTGATCGATACAAGTAAGATACAAGGTGTTGTTCGTATCCATCAGAAAACCAAGGTGACGACCTGTTCGAATCGATCAGATTCGTATCCATCGGAGAGGTATCGTCAAGTTCGAATCCATCGGAACTTGGGAACTTCGAATCGATCGTCTTCGAATCGATCAGGCACGAGTCAGTTCGCGGTCATGAAGCTCGAATCCATCTGTTTGTATCCATCACCACACCTTGGTTCATATCCATTGACTTCGTATCGATCGGAATGGTTCAGGCCTTCGTATCCATGAACTACGGATCGGTTGACCGATGCTTGGTTCGAATCGATGGACGATTCGAACTAGACGTTGAAAGCTGATACGAGATACACGAAGTTGACTGATTCAAGCTGGATAACAATACCCGATACAAACAAGGTGAAATTCATGGATACGAATCAGTCAATGCGCCACTAGAAGTGGATCGATACAGGAAACGCGTGCCACGTTATCCCTTGCGCACGTGCTTCTGATCGATACGAAGGGATGGATGCAAAACATGGATTCGAACACGACAGTGCACATGAAACTACAATATTGAATCGATCATATCTCATGAACCATTGATCCAAATGCAATGAAATTTTCACAGTAACTTCCATACAAGGTAAGGAATGTTCCCACCAAGTTTCAGCCCGATTGGATCATTTTTTGATGGATACGAAATTGCTTCGTATCCATCACAGATCGAGTCGAAACTTGGTGGGGTCGGTCGCGTGGGTCCACTCACGTGCCAGAAGAAGTCTCCCAAAGTTTGGGCACGATCTCAGCCTCCTATGCCTATAAATAGCCCCCTGGAGCCTGTAGAAAAGGGATATTTTTCGCAATCCAACGTCCAGACTCTGGCGGATTCAATTCTGCTTCTTTCTATGGTTGTTATACTCGAAATTCTTCATTGTAACTGCTGTAATCATCTGTAACCAGCAAAGATAATCAATGAAAGATAAAAACCTTGAAGTGGACGTAGGCCGAAGATAGCCGAACCACTATAAATTGTGTGTCAATGTTCATTATTTCTGGATTGCTGTTTGTCGCTTGCTTAGATCTGAGATTTGTGTTTGAATATTGCTGATTTGTATTCATACACTGGTGCTTTCACAATATTTGGGGTTTGTGACCATTTTTGGCGCAAACACTAGCCAGCCAGCTTAACCAGTGAATCGGCTTTTGTGTTATCCTCCCTGATGATATGTATGATAGTGTAGTACTATACATCATCCAACAGTTCCAGTACTTTCATCAAGTAAGGGGCAAGTCTCGCACCGTTAGCCTGATCTTCATTCCTTATTGACAAACAACCAGTTGGGAATCACTGAACATGTGGAGTGTCCTTATTCCCAGTTCTTTTGTTATCCTCGGTCCTACTATTAATGCCTCATACTCAGCCTCATTGTTAGTCGTGGGAAATTCCAGCCTCAGCACATAAAAAATGAATGCCCTTTTGGAGTTTCAAGCACTACTCCTACTCCTGAGCTATGTTAAGTCGAAGCTCCATCTACAAACAACTTCCAATGAAGGAGTGTGGTCATATCGTCCTCCTCCTTACCATATTTCATGATAAACTCAGCGATGAAATCTGCCAACGCCTATCCGTTTATCGCTCTCCTCGGATGGTAAGTGAAATCGTATTGGCTTAATTATATGTTCCACTTTAGCAACCTTCCTGAAGTCCTGGACTACCGAACCATCTCCTTCCTCATGACTACCGAACAACCTACTCCACTCACCACCGGACCAGCCTCTACCGAACCAACCTACTCCACTGACCACCGGACCAGCCTCTACTGAACCAACCTACTCCACTCACCACCGGACCAAGGTGTACCGAACCAACGCTTCCAGGCCAGATCGCATCGGCCCAGGCCCACCAGCAGCTATATACATCCAAGACCCCCGCCCCCAGCCTCACTCTATAAATAGAGGGGCAGGGGTACAACAATGGGGGACAAGTTGGAGAGCTCGAGCACGAAAAGAACTTTCAAACAACTTTCATATACTTGTATCAAAGCTTTGTACTTGTAATCTGAACAAGAAAGGAGAAATAACATATAAAGTGGACGTAGGCACGTTCTGGCCGAACCACTATAAATCTGTGTGTTTTTTGCAGTTTAGTCCCTACTTTTTACATATTTGCATAAACCACCCAGACCACTAAGAACAACATAAAATCAATTAAATCATAAGACTTGGAGGTGTTTGTCCATTTTTTGTGCAAACATTTTTAGTGCTTTCACTAAGAGCTAGAAGCTCGAAGCTTCAGCTTTTTCCACTTAACCTTCTTCCTAACAGCATCGTTCATTGCTTGGAAAACATGCCTCCCAAGTAGAAGAAAGATGTTAACAAAGGAAAAAACATCGCAACCAGCAGTCTTCCAGATCCAGTGGTCACAGATCAAGCAAATCGTCCCCCTCCAGCAGTTGTACCAAATGAAGGTCAGGCAAATCCGACCACCTCTGCCGCGGAATAGCCGGCAGCCATTACTAGGGCAGATCTAGACAGGGTTGTGGCTGAAGTGACTAACCGCTTCACGTCCCAGTAGGAAGCCTTGGTGGACCATCTCATGTCACGCTTAAGGGATGCTGAAGCGTCCAACCGCATCACCGAATCATGGGGTGAGTCCCAGTCTGGAGGATCTCAGAGACAACAAAGATCTTCCTTATTCGAAGGAGCTAACGGCAGAAGCAGCCATGGTAGGAGCCGAGATCGAGCACAGCCCGAAGTTAGGCCTAAGGAAACGCTTGGAACCGAACCTAACGGGGGAGGTACCGAGTGGAGGTCAACTATAGCTGAGCCGGTCGTACTGCCTAACCACGGAAACACCAATGAACGGGGCCGAGCTAGAGTCCAGCTCGAAGTTGGACCCGAGGAAGTGCTCAGATCAGAACCCAGTAGGGAAAGATCAAGGCAAGGGCCAACTGTAGCCGACCCTAGCATGCTCCCAGAAGACCAAAGACAGCCACTGGAAAATACGAGGAATGATAGACGATACCATCCCTACAGGTCGTCTGGACGGAATCAATCCCACAGAACAGAACCGAATTTGTTTCTATTAGCTCCAAATTCTGATGAAAGGATGGCACGCCTGTTCAGAGAATGCGTCCAACGGGATCAAAGAGATCGAGGGATAGGCGCTAGGGTAACCAGCCCCTTCGCCCGTAATATCGAAATTGCCATCACCCCCCGAGAATGGAAAATGCCAACAATGGAACCTTACAAAGGAACCTCTGACCCCATTGTGCACTTATAGAGATACACACAGCATATGCTCATGAGTGGAGCAACAGAGGGAGTACTGTGCAAATGCTTTCGACTATTCTTAGCAGACCTAGCTACCTCCTGGTTCTGTCATTTACCCCAGGGATCCGTCAGCTCGTGGGAAATGTTGAAAGAAAAGTTTATCAGTCAGTTCCGCATTCATGTGGAACAACCCAAGGACGCTTATTCCTTATCCAGTATCAAACAGAAACCTGGAGAGAAGCTGCAACAATACCTAACCCGATTCAATGCCGCAGCAGCCGCAGTCCAAGATGCCGATGAGAAGCTTGTCTTAATGGCCCTCTGTAGTGGTGTGCATCCGGACACTAAATTTGCTAGGAGATTGACCAAAGAAAAACCAGCCACTCTACCCGGTTTCTTCCATGAAGCTGGGAAATATATGAGACTTGAAGATGCTGCTACTGAGAGGCAGACGGGGCAACAAAATAAGGCGGCTCACGGAAACACCCCCGCTGTAGCAAGGGACGTTCGAAGAAATGATTCTAGAGACAACGCTGGGGGCAAGAAGGGAGAAAAGCGCCTATATCGGCCAGGACCGAGATTTGACACTTACACCCCGTTGAATGAAACGATCGAAAACATCTTCCTGGCCACTCAAGACGAGGTTAGATACAAACGCCCCCCACACAAGAAGGAATCAGATAACGCAATTAAGCCTGGAAAATTCTACCGCTTCCATGAATCCCATGGGCATGATACCAACGAATGCCATCATCTCCGAGACTTGATTGAAGAACATATCAGAAGAAGGAAACTAGAATGCTATGTAAAAAGTCAGAACAGGACTCCAGCTCCTGCCAATGAAAATCCAAGACTACCCTCTCCAGAGACAGGTAGAGGGAATCGCAACACTAGCGGACCCAGTCAAGAGAAGATAGTGGTCCATACCATCTCGGGAGGACCACACATCGCCGACAGAAGCTGGGCAGAGATGGAAAGATATGGAAAATCACTTAGAAACAATGAAGACTGCGTTAATTCTGTCATAGAAGAACGCCACCCGAAGCGGAAAGAGAGTGATGACATCACATTCAGTAGGCGTGACATAGAGGGAAGGCAATACCCTCACATGGATCCCATGGTTATCTCCGCCCAGCTCGGTCCAGCCGAAGTTTTCCGAATTCTAGTAGACACTGGAAGTTCTGTAAATATCCTTTTCAAGTATGCATTCGACAAAATGAAACTGTCAATAAAGGATATTTCCCCCTGCAATAAACCACTACACGGTTTCACCGGGGTTGCAAAGATGCCCCTCGGGCAACTGGGCCTCTTTGTTGAAATTGGATGTCATCCCCGCTCCGTTGTGCGGAAGCAGACATTTGTGCTGATAGAGAACCACTCAGCCTACAACTCCTTCTTAGGAAGACCAGCCTTGTCTGACTTCCAAATTATCCTGGCCCATGGTGTCTAAAGATGAAATTTCCAACGGACAATGGGGTAGGGGAAGTAGAGGGAGACCAGGACATCGCTCGAGACTGCTATGTAACTGAACTTCGCAACAACCATAGGAAAGATAAAGGGAAAAGGGTAGAGATTGCCCTCTGCACAAAAAGTTTGGAAGTATAGCAACTAAAGAAAGCCCCTCCTCTTCGATATACCAGCGACCCTTTCAATGAATTAGACCCCCGGGACAAAGAGGAGGAGGCCACCGCCGAACCTGTAGAGGCCATGGAATTTGTATCTGTAGACAGACACGACTCGAGTAAACTATTAAAAATCGGGTCCCAACTAAGAGCAGAGTTGAAGGAGCAACTCATTGATTTTCTCCACCACAACTTGGATGTATTTGCGTGGTCACATGCTGACATGACTGGAATCCCCCCGACATAGCATGCCACATACTCAACATCAATCCTACCAAGGCGCCAGTAAAACAAAAAAAGAGAAGTATGGGGGCAGAGCGATCAGCCGCCCTCGATGAGGAAGTAAAGAACCTACTTGCCAATGACTTCATTCGAGAAGCCATCTACCCAGAGTGGATCGCCAACCCGGTACTGGTAAAGAAAGCTAATAGGAAGTGGCGAACATGCATTGACTTCTCCAACTTAAATGACGCCTACCCAAAGGATTGCTTCCCACTTCCCCGAATCGATCAACTTGTAGACAGCACAGCTGGGCACGAACTCTTATCCTTTATGGACGCATACTCAGGATATAACCAAATTCCTATGCATGCTCCCGATCAAGACCACACTAGTTTCATCACTGACCGGGGTTTGTACTGCTACAAGGTAATGCCTTTCGGACTTAAAAACGCAGGAGCCACCTACCAACGCCTCGTCAACAAGATGTTTGCAGGACTAATAGGACAAACTATGGAAGTATATGTGGATGACATGCTGGTAAAGTCAAGGAAAGCCGACAATCACGTAAGCCACCTGGGCGAGATGTTTCAAGTACTTCGCCAGTATGGAATGAAACTAAATCCTCTAAAATGCTCCTTTGGAGTATCATCAGGAAAGTTCTTGGGATTCATTGTCCATGCCAGAGGGATTGAATCAAACCCTGAACAAGTCCAAACTCTAAAATATATCAAAATACCTTCCACTCGAAAGGAAATGCAAAGCCTGAATGGGAAAGTGGCCGCCCTAAGCCGATTCATCTCCAAAGCAACGGACAAGTGCGTCCCATTCTTTGAAGCTCTAAAGAAAGATAAAGGAAAGTTCAAATGGACTGACGAATGCTTAACCGCTTTCCTTAACTTAATCGAACACCTCCAGAAACCACCGGTACTCTCAACTCCAAACGAAGGCGAAGATTTATACCTATACCTTGCTGTATCATCTCATGCTCTAAGCCCTGCTTTGGTAAGAGAAGACAACCGCACGCAGCGGCCAGTATACTTTGTAAGTAAGAGGTTTACGGGGGCAGAAATTCGATATCCTAGACTTGAGAAGCTAGCATTCTGTCTACTAATCGCATCACGAAAACTGCGACACTATTTTCAATCCCATTCCATCAGAGTTCTGACCGATCAACCGCTGAGGCAGGTACTCCATCGTCCCGACACTTCTGGGCGACTACTTAAATGGTGCATTGAACTAAGTCAATATGATATCACCTACCACCCTCGCACCGCCATAAAGGGGCAAGCAATGGCCGATTTCATTGCAGAATTCACTACCAACGAAGGGGAGGAGCAATCGGAAATAGCAGAAGACATCAAGTGGAATCTCTTTGTGGATGGTGCGTCAAACGAACAAGGCTCGGGGGCAGGTGTGGTAATAATCACTCCCAAGGGAAATAAGCTGCACTATGCTATAAGGTTGGAGTTCGCTGCCACCAACAACGATGCAGAATATGAAGCCGTGATAGCTGGATTAGAACTTGCCTTAGAAATCGGAGCCAATTCTTTGTGTCTTCATAGCGATTCTCAACTTATTGTTAATCAAATACTAGGAGAATTCCAGGCTCGAGAAGAACGACTCATAGCATATTTAAAGAAGACCAAGTTACTTCTCAGTCAACTAGACCACTACTTAGTCAAACACATCCCTCGGGAAGAGAACCAAGAGGCCGACGAATTGGCGAAGCAAGCTAGCGTGAGAGACGGCGCTGTTTCTGGAGCAGTAGCCATCTCAAAGCAACTGACCCCAAGTTTTGAGCAAGTGAATCTGATAGCTGCAACCGAAGAAGCAACATGGATGACTCCCATCCGAGACTACTTACAAAGTGGCACACTACCCGACGGGCGTAACGAAGTCAAGAAAATCTTGAGGAAAGCTTCCCGCTACACAATACAAGAAGGCACCCTCTATCGGCGCGGCTTCTCTAACCCCTTATTTAGGTGTGTCGTTGGAAGGGAAGCCAAGGAAATCTTATCCAAAATTCATCAAGGAAGCTGTGGAGATCACACCACAGGGCAAACTTTAGCAAAAAGGATACTCCGATATGGGTATTTTTGGCCCACCTTAAGCAAGGACGCCTTAGATTTCGTCAAAAAATGTGACAAATGCCAGAAGTTTGCTAAGATTCCACGACTACCAACAACTGAGATTACTCATATGACCAGCCCTTGGCCCTTTGCAGTATGGGGAATTGACTTAATCGGCGAACTGCCAATGGGCCGAGGCGGGGCCAAATATGCTATAGTGGCAGTCGACTACTTCACCCAATGGGTGGAGGCAGAACCCCTAAATAAAGTATCTTCAGCAAAAGTTATTAATTTCTTGATCAAAAATGTTCTATGAAGGTACGGAGTCCTCTTCAAAATTATATCAGACAATGGACTCCAGTTTGACAGCGAGGAATTCACCAATTGGTGCTAAGAGCACGGAATTCACAAAAGCTTCTCATCCGTAGCTTATCCCCAGGCAAACGGACAAGTCGAAGCCGTCAACAAAATTCTAAAAACTCTAATAAAAAAGAAACTCGAAAAGTCAAAGGGCGCTTGGGTGGATTAACTCCCTACGGCACTGTGGGCCTATCGCACATCTTTCAGAACATCAACGGGGCATACTCCATTCTCTTTAGCATACGGATCGGAGGCTAAGCTCCCAGTTGAAACCATCGTGCCTTCCCACCGTAGGATCCACTATAACCCAGAAGAGAACGAAGAACACCTTCACATGTCTTTGGATCTAATTGAGGAGAGAAGAAATGATGCAGCCCTCAAAGCAGCAGCCCTCAAAGCAGCAGCCCACAAGCAAAAAGTGGCAGCACAATACAACTCCAAAGTCAAGCATCGTACCTTACGAGAAGGGGATCTTGTCCTCAAGCGAATCTTCCCTCGCCCCGGGGCACTAGATCCGATCTGGGATGGACCATATGTAATTCATAAAGATCTCCACAATGGAGCTTATATTTTGTCAACAGTGGACGGAGAGGTGTTCCAGAGGGCATGGAACATTCAACACCTTCGTCGATACTTTTCTTAACTTGTACTGCCCATATGAAGTGAATTAACAAAGAGAATCAGTGGACGTAGGCATTTTCGTGCCGAACCACTTTAAAAAACTTGTCTCTTTTTAACTTGTTCCTTTATATCTTGGTTGCTTATTAACTTTATCCTTTTCTGTTGAACAAAATCCTGTGTATATAGCATTTCCATTCAAGGCACTCCACAGCACAACTTCACCCGGACAAGACCTAGTAGGTACTATGCGAATCTATGCCCTCGCCAATGAGACACTTTTGCTCCAGCATCCCTCTGCTGCGGGTTAACTCATTGCTCGCGACGGCCCTTAAAGCCAACTGTAATGAGCCGATTATAAGCCATCAAGAAGGCCGACTATAGCCATGGCAGCTCATTACGGCGTTCGGCTCGCCGGCAACTATGAACCTACTTTAAGCCCCAACATAAGGTGTGGCCAGCCAGGGGTAGTTCACAGTTGACGATCGGCACCCATGCTAGCCGGCCACAGTAAATCGAATAATACCCATGATTACAGGCCATAATGGCCCGGGTAGTTATTGTGCGCGATCTCGGCTCCGATGTGTCTTAAGTACGGCTGTGGTAAAAAAGACTAACTCCCCGCGGAGGCGTAAGATGGGTGACAAATGTCTCCAAGACCCACAGCTAGGGAAAGGACTACAAAGCCCGTTTGCCACGAACTTAAGCACATCGAAGGCCTTCCGTGATTGGAAGTTTTACTGTTTTTCGTATTTCAATTCTATTTAAAGAACTTTTCTCCTATCCTCTATAACAATCCCTGAAGTACAGGACACATAGTAGGAGATACTCACCAACGGGAGTGGGAATTCACGGTTGGATAGCAGGGCATTCAACTGAACTCCATCCTCGGTCGTACAAAAATATTCAAAAGTGCCATCTACAATCAGAACATGAAAGGCAGTATTTTCTTCTTTTATGTACAAATTCATGACTATAATTTATTCATACATCACACTAGCATTGTAAGGCATGAAATTATGCTTTAAGCAAGGACTTGGCATTAAACACAACTGAATTATAAGCATATGCATAGCTATATTTCTCATACAACATGTCAACATGTCAAAATAACAAAAGCATTCAAAAAACGACAGAATCAGCTTAGGTTAAAAAGTTACACGTCAAGAATCATGTTGTTTATTACAAATAGCATAATTACAGCCTAAGAGTTATGTTACTATTCTGAGACTAACATACACAACAATGTCAAGTTCACAAAAAGATATCTAGGACAAATCAAGAAGCACCCGTACCATAGGATTACGAGGAAGGAGATGCTCACCAGTAACCTCATCGAAGGAGATGTCGTGAGATGCCGGGTCCAGGTCCAGATGACCCGCAAACGGATTGTGAACTAAGCCAGGATGATCTATCAGAATGACAGTTGGATTCTCAGACGGATGGGGGAAGGTATAAACTCGGTGCCTTCCTCCTCAATATCATGAATAGGCTGGAGTGGGGCCGAAGGACCAGGAAGAGATTCAAATGTAGATTGACTCCTCTTCTTCTTTTGTATATCTTCTTCAATAACTCCAAGAAGAGGACGATAACCGACTACGTCTCCAGGACGGTTAATAGGAAGCTTCGGCTTGGCGGAAGCTTTGAGGAGTTTGTATTGTTCAAGCCTGTGCCGAAGATCTGAGGTCTTGGCCGTTTTGCCCGCTCCTGGAATGAAAATCAAGTGTCACCAACATGTATTGAGCCATCATTCAAGAATTAAAAAGAGTAAAGAGAAATTCACCTTGAACCGCAGAAGTTGCCTCAGTAGAAGCACTCCCGGAAGATAAATCGACACCGGTCCCAACCTTATCAGCTTTCTTGGACTTCTCCGTTTCCTCCAAACCTTCGAAGGCTTGGCGGAAAGCGTCATCCGTCCACTCTTGCATCTCGCCTACTTGCCCAGAAGACAAAGCCCCGGTACCATCACCACCCTGTCCTTTGCCACCGTCATCGCCGTGACGATCACCGTCACCTTCTCCACCGCTTCCGCTCTCCGCCTCACCTCCTTCATCCTCGCCTTTTTCCCCTCCACTTTATCCTCCTCCTGAACATCTGGATGTGTGCTGGGAGAGGGGCCACCAGACTTCTTGAGTTTCTCCCCCCCCAGCGACTGGATGCGCAGAGAAGGGTCTCCTTTTGCCACTCTTCGCCGTGGCCCCTTCTGTGGCTTTGGCAGCCCTCTCCTCCGCCGTGTCTCTCTGCTTGACCACGGACTGATGTGTTTGTGCTCTAGAAGTGTAGCATTCCTGATCAAGTAAGAAGCCGACCTATCCCTTCCCGTAATGGCTTCTACTTCCACAGCCATCTGAACCAGACGATCATTCTCCACGACCGCAAAGCCACCTGTCGCTAGCCAGAAACAAAAACACATAAGAAGAGGTATTGCAGTCAGAACGGAAATTATAAATAAGCTTAAGACTTACAGCCGGAAGTGAAGCGACGGATGGAAACAGAGTCATCCTTGATAAAGAACCATTCTTTCTTAAACATGCTGAACTTCGAGTATAAGTCCAGGACCGGCTTGAAAGATACGGCTGATTCCAAGCTAATGTATGGAGACCCCTTCTTAAAGCCCCTCAGGTTGTACAAATACCGGATCTCCCGATTGGAAGGAGGACGCCTGTATCTCCTCTGGAAGATAACAAAGAGGCTCACCAGAATGGCGTAGGAGTTAGGCTGAAGCTGGAATGGAGCCACCTTCAGATATGTGACAAAGCTGACTATCCAGGCATTGAGAGGCGGGATGGAACCGCACATACAGTGATACCTACTGTAAGCGAAATATCCTTCGGGGGGATTATATGGCATCACTCCTTCCCCTGGCAACAGCATACGCGCTCTGTCAATCCCGAAAGAGCGAGAAATGACATCAAGCTGCTCGTCTTTGAGGGAGCTAGGGAAGCAATCAGGAGGTGAGTTCAGAAGCCCTTGAGGGCCGTACCTGTCCACTAGCGATCTCGGGGTGGGCCCATGTCGTTCTGGATTCGGCTGAACTGGGGGCACGACGGGAGATTCTCTTCTGTCCGTAGATCTCTTCTTTTCTGATCGGGTTTCCACTTTGTGAGACATTATCTGCAACACGAAAAAGCACATTGTTAGAACATGGGATATAGAGATTCAAACAAACAAGTGTATATTGTCTAGAGTTCCACTTATAAACACGTAAAGTCATTCGGTAGTGCAAGGTCACAAAGTCATTCGGCAGTGCAAGGTCACAAAGTCATTCGGCAGTGCAAGGTCACAAAGTCATTCGGTAGTGCAAGGTCACAAAGTCATTCGGCAGTTCAAAGTCATTCGGCGGCTCAAGCCTAAGGGACGTTCGGCACTCACGATCTCAATGTCATTCGGTAGTTCCAAAAACATTAAAATCATAATCATCCGACAGTTACCTGGTTCGGTAGTCAGAAGGTTTCAGCAGTATAATTGATTCGGTAGAAGGAAAAATCTGGTTCGGCTATATCGGATTGGTAAGGAATATCGAAAGTGTATAGCCCCTACTTATAGGCAGATATGGGATACCGGACCAATTGATTCGGCACTCAGGGACCGAATGGAGATGACCAAAAAACAAAGCACGCCATATACAGGCATATGCCCTACTTTGGGGGGCAAATGTTGGGTGTGTTTCGACCGGCTCCTTCCCTACCACCGAATCAGCTCTCTGGACCGGCTCCATCCCTACTACCGAAGCATCTCCAATTCCCATGACTACCGAACCATCTCCTTCCTCATGACTACCGAACAACCTACTCCACTCACCACCGGACCAGCCTCTACCGAACCAACCTACTCCACTCACCACCGGACCAGCCTCTACCGAACCAACCTACTCCACTCACCACCGGACCAAGGTGTACCGAAGCAACGCTGCCAGGCCAGATCGCATCGGCCCAGGCCCACCAGCAGCTATATACATCCAAGACCCCCGCCCCCAGCCTCACTCTATAAATAGAGGGGCAGGGGTACAACAATGGGGGACAAGTTGGAGAGCTCAAGCATGAAAAGAACTTTCAAACAACTTTCATATACTTGTATCAAAGCTTTGTACTTGTAATCTGAACAAGAAAGGAGAAATAACATATAAAGTGGACGTAGGCACGTTCTGGCCGAACCACTATAAATCTGTGTGTTTTTTGCAGTTTAGTCCCTACTTTTTACATATTTGCATAAACCACCCAGACCACTAAGAACAACATAAAATCAATTAAATCATACGACTTGAGGTGTTTGTCCATTTTTTGTGCAAACATTTAATCTTATATAATAAACCGAAGGATATCATGGTTTATGCAGTCCAAATTTAGTGACTACAATAGATTTCTAACTTATAAGGAACATTTATGCTTTAAATTTAGGCCTTTACTCTAACATTATGGATTTGGTTTAAATGAGAACTAGTAAAATCATCCTTTTTGTATTAACTTTGCTAAAGTGGGTGATAAAAAACCTTTGATTTAGCGAGAATAGTGGAAATAGCAAGGCTCAAAGCGGATCTACTGCTTAATAGCGATATATTGAAAAAATGTAACTGTCGAAGAGATTTACGTGTTATAATGAGGATTCTATCGAGCTTTAGCGGAGCTTTAACTAAATAGGTCTCTGTTCGGTACAATACCTGCTTCAGGGATTGATCGATCATCACTTTGATCGGATGAGCCTAGAAATATAGTCATAGCTTTCTTGATGCAATCGGCAAGCAATATGCTAGTTTCTCCAACTTTGGTCAGTTCTTTTCCACTCCGGTAAACCGCTTGCCGATATAGTAGACCAACTTTTGAATTCTCACCTCCTCATGCACTAATGTCACACTTAATGCATGAGTGGACTTTGCCAAATAAATGAATAAGTCCTCCCCATCTAGTGGTTTGGATAAAACCAATGGTGTCTCTATGTGCCTCAATAAATCCTCGAAGGCATACTAACAATCCTGATTTCGCTCAAAATTCTTTTTACCCTGCTTAAGGGCATCGAAGAAGGGTATGCATTTGTCGTTGCATTTGAGATGAATCGACTCAAGGTAGTAATCTTCCCATTTAAGCATTATAACTCCTTCGTAATCAAGGCAGTTACGTTCCTCAAGGCGTTAATATTCTCCAAATTAGCCTCGATTCCCCTTTCATTAACATTAAATCCTAGAAATTTTTCAAACGCTACTCCAAGAGAACATTTCAGTGGATTTAGTTTCATCCCATGCTTCCATAAAACCTTAAATATTTCTAAAAGGCCGTCCAAATGGTTTCGCGATACTCATGACTTCACAAGCATGTTGTCGACACATACCTCCATTGTCCATTTGATCTACTTATTGAACATAGAATTTACTAACCTTTGGTATGTAGCCCCAGTGTTCTTCAAATCGAAAGGCACGACTTCATGGCAATATAATTCCAAATCCATTATAAAGCTAGTGTTCTCTTAATCCAGTACATTCATCGGTATCTGGTTATATCCTGAATAGGCATCCATTAATGAGAGTAACTCATGTCCTACAGTTCCATCCAATAGTTGGTCGATCCTAGGTAAAGGAAAGCTATCCTTCAGGCATGCTTTATTCACATCAGAATAATTAATGCATATCTGCCACTTTCCATTGAACTTCTTTACCAATACATGATTTGATACCCACATAAGGTATAGAGCATTGCGAATAAAGCTGTTTGCCATTATTTTATCCACCTCTTCTTTCAACGAAGTGGATCTCTCCGGAACCAGACTACGCCTCTTCTGTTTACTGGTGTGAACTTTTGATCAATATTCAGTGCATGACATGTTATCTCCAGCTATATCCCGCACATATCTGAATGTGTCCAAGCAAACACATCTTAATTCCCTCAGAGTAAGCTAACCAATTTCTTCCTCATATTAATGCTAAGCTAAGATCCATTCATTAGGACCCATGTAGGATTGTCCAAATCAATTGGAACGTTCACTGTCAGCTCAGCTAGCGCTGCTCCCCCTTCCCCGACTTCTTCTTAGGATCCATTGCCATATCAAACTTGCTATGGTTTTCGAAATAGGGTTTGGGCTTTAATTGCTATGCTTGCATGTTCCGAATGCAGAGAGTCCCCTTCACATTGTTGCCTTTCTCACGTTGCTTCGCTTCCCTAAGCTCCGAGACATAACATTCCATTCCTGCGCTCCTGTCTCCTCTTATTGACCCGACCCCATTCTTCATGGGAAACATCATCATTATACAACAAGGAGCCAGTGCTATTTTAAAGTCTGGCAGAGCTTGTCAGCCTAGAAAGGCATTATATGTCGAATTTTCATCCACAATGACAAATTTTTGAATTTGTGCTATTTTGCAATCTCCGTCAACCAATTCCACAAGCAGATCGATCATCCTGATTTGTTGCTTTGCCTCTCTTGTAAACCCTTGAATCTTGGTTTCTTAAGTTGTAACCTCCTTTATGTTAATCTTCATTTGATTAGATGTTTTTCTATTGAATAAACTTAGAGCTAAATCTTAAAGAGTTTGGTTCATCCCTTTAGCAAACTTCAAAGCTTTTTTATGTGGGGTATTAATCAACTTCATTACGAACCTAGCCAACTCATTAAATTGATTTACACACTCCTTTACTGACATGTCTCCCAGCTTCAAGTAAATAAACTTCTCTAACTACACTCCTTCCTATGGTTTTGAAAGAATCTTTATCTCAAAACATCTCTGAAACTCCCCCCAAGTGATCTCTCCTCCATCAGTCTCTGCCTTAACTACCTCCTACCAACTAAGATCCTCTCCCTATAACTACCACGTAGCTAATTGCCTCGTCATCCCATCAACAAGACCCATCAACCCAAAAATCCTCTCACAAGAACAAATATATGTCCTCGAAACTACATATGACTTAGTCCCCACATACGGCTTTCCTCTAAGGATCGATAAATCCTTACATAGCAAAATCAACGGTAGGTAGGTGGGAAGGAACTGCACCTGTCGCTATCCCCATGGATCCTCTAGTGGAACTAAGCTTGGCCTGCCTCCTCGCTTGTAGATACATGCGGAACAAAATTGGGATGTTTATGCCTGAAATCTTGGCTGTGTCGCTTGAGCTTGAACCTGTGGGATCCTCATCTTCTATCTATGATTTTTAAGAATTTATTAGCAACTTTCCACCTATAGCGTAGGTTTGGCTCGATGATTTTTCCTATTTTTATAAATTTAGAAGTTCCATTTCAAAATTCTTTCTAAATGGTGGATGGATGGAAATGGTACTTGTTTAAAATGGGGTAAAGAGAATAGAATGGTGAGAGCACTCGATAATTTAGATAGAAATAGCGTTAAGAATTTATATAAAAATAGGATTAGTAATTTAGTTAGAAATAATATAGGACAAAAGCAATAGGAATAGGATAGGACGTATTGATAAATTCCATAGATATGTAGTAATTACGTATATATTTTAGATAGACACTTAGATAGATGCAGCAATTGAATGTATCTTTTAGAAATCCCCCTTATATGTTATTCAAATATCCACTAAGGTTGGAAGTGGAAATAAAATGTATAGTTGAAAATAATAAGATGGAAGTTGCCCTTGTCTACTCCAGTTTTCATTTTTTTAGGTTATAGAAGATGTTTTTAAGAAAAAAAATGGTTTAGCATGACAATTGGGTTTAAATGTTATAAAGTTTTTGAATTTAAGAATCATACTTTTGAAGAAGTAAATCTCTGTTGTAGAAAGTCTTTGAAAAGGGAAACTAGTTAGAATAGAAAGTTTTTCATGGCTCCTTTTAGGGAGCTATAACGAACAACATTTTCGACCCCCGAATATCGATATTAATACATCCATGGTTTTCATATGCCAACCACCCAAGTGCTGGAAAGACAGAACGATAGGGTAAAAGAAAAAGGGAAAGAAATAAAACAAGAAAGAAGAACACAATATCAGAATCTCACATGCGGAACGATAATATATAATATCACAAAAGATCTTTACCAAAACGAAAACTTTAATAACATGCAACAATCAAAGCAAACTAACATATCATCAGCCTGGACATATTATAACAGCCTGTCGTCACAAATGATAATATATACAAAACAAGTATGTAGCGGAAAATAAATACGTGAATAGGAAATCATCCAGTCCCTCTCCAAGAGCTTCAAAATATCCAGCAAAATCTAGAGGGTTGACCCGCGCATTATAAGAAATAACACCCGCATAAGTCTGATAAACCACCGTGAGAAACTCAAATCATATGGATTTTTATTTTTATGAACCTTTCAAAAATAAAGGAACCTCGTAAGACCACACCATAAATAAACATGAACGGATTTTTACCTTACGATGATCAAACTATTTCTATTAGAAAATCCAGCGATATTACAATAATTTCTAGAGTGTGAAATATAAATAATCAAGTAGGTGTGATTCATATGAGTGTACCACACAACAATAATAGGTACACAATCAAAACCGCTAAGGGGTGTTCGCTAATTGTGCAGCATTCCACGGAGGTGCCCTAAGTACTTCGAGAATGGTCCTCCTACACAAAGTTTAGAGATATCCTCCCAAAGTATCGTACATCCCAAGCTTATGTACCATAGGAAATACATAACTGGACATAACATGAGGCCGAAGTGCACCACTCACGCATGCATAACTATAGGAATCTCTAGGGTAAAATCACTTGCACACTTGGTTTAGCTAAACCCACGACTATGCATCATATCTCTGGTTTTAGTCATATCCTCGGTAAGGCTACTTCCGACATTCTATCACACGAGTGACCACTCAAACATATCTTGTTACACGAGTCCTTAATTCGAATAGATCTCAAAACCACACATTGATTCCCATATCTCAGCAAATCTCTGAATCACACATGGATTCTCACATCTCAATAGATCTCGGTATCACACATGGATTCCCATATCTAAATAAATCTCATAATCACCCATGGATTCTTGCATCCTGAATAGATCATGAACAACTACATGTGTTCGAGCATCTCAAATAGATCTCGAATTTCCATATAGATTCCAACAACTTGAACCAATCACGAACCTCTTCCAATGCATAGAATACATATATGGTTTTGGAGTGGTTACGATTTCGAATCATTTCATAAAGTACACTCCATCGCTTACCGGATGGTCCTAAGTCAATCAATCAATTTTTGGTAAACTCAACTCTGGTTGGTTTGGAAATAAATAGATAATGCATAAGAGTGGAGATCACCTCCTAACTGACATGGTTGGATTTTCTTATCAATTGTCCTAGAAGAGCAAAAAGAGTTTATATGTATGGTATAGCATCAACGAAGATAACTGTACAATATAATCGTCGTGTTTCTTTTGAATATTTCCAGAGTTATATTTGGTTGGTTTCAACAATATTGAGAATGATCACATAAGGGAAACTATGTCCCATATACTATCCATAAGCAAGTAACACATAAAACATGATGGACATACACAAGCACAATTAAGTCATCTAAACGACTTCTAATCCCTTTTTTATTTAATTAATCCTTTACTAATTAAAATCTCTTATATTAGTAAAACTTCTTTTTATCTAATAAATATTCTTTTATTAATTAAAACTTCACTTATAAATTAAACTTCGCTGTCCATTTCTACACATTTCGATACTCTCAAAAGTATTTATATACTTATCCCAATGGTATAAGTATATTCACCAATCAATACCAAGTTTTTCTTACTTTAAACCCAATCAAAGAGGTTAAAAACAAATGTCACTCAAACATTGTAGCTATAAACCCCTTCGCTCTTTTATACTTTAAAATTATACTTTTCTATTCTTTTCTAAAGGTCCCATACTTATTATTATCTTTAAAATTCCATTATTAAAGACCTTAGTATTTTCCAAAATCATTTAACAATATTTTTCCATTTTAAAATATAATTAAAGGGTTTAAAAACAAATGTCACTAAAATACCATTTACTACAAACCAAATACACTTCACCCTTAATATTTATCTTTAAAACTGTCTTTTAAAGATTATATTACTTTTCAAAAGTATAATTAAATTGGTTAAACAAATTATTGCTTAAACATCATTACTATAAATCCAAAATCATTTTTACACTTGTCATTGACTTTGAAACATAGCCATTTAAAGATCCAAGTATATCTTCACTTTTTGAACAAGGTGATAACCTTTTTAATTATTTTTACACAACCATTCATTATAATATTAGTGTTAAAATCCCCAAAAACCTCTTTTATATTCTTTTCCAAATTTCACAAATTGTTGCAACTTCTTTTTGACGATCATCTCTTCGATCATATTACACTAGTGTTTGCACTCACTGATGTTATGACCGTGCATCTCATGAAACCTATAGAACTTGCTAGATCACTTCCTTCTCAGTCGACTCCCTCAGAGCCGACTTCCTACACTACTCAATACCTTGAGTTGCCAGATAGTTATTCTCGATTGAGTTATTACACTTAGTACAATTATCATACTTAGGAATCTTGGGACGATTCCTATTATCAGGCTTTAGCTTTCTAGCCTTATTGTCATTCTGTTTTTGACCACCACTGTTGTTGCAAATGTTTTCATCTACATTCTCGGAACTTCCTCTGGACTGTTTCATAGCAATGTTACTCTATATCACTTCAGCTGAACTCCCAACCTCACCTCTTCTAGGACGATTATGTGCCTCCTCCAAACTAAGGAACTTATTAGCTTCCTTTAGAAAATATCCATCGTCGACGAGGGTTTCATTTCCAACCATCTACCGAAGTTGGTCTCGGGATGGATCCCCCTGATCAATGCCATCAATACTATGTCATCATTGGGATTTGTTACTTCGATCACAACTGTATGGAACCAGTTCAAGAAATACTATAATGACTCTCCTGTGCCCTAGAAGAGGTTTGATAATGACATCATATATTTCGAACGTGAAGTGCGTAAACGGAATTGCTTTAGAAATTTTCATAACAACTCGGCGAAATACGATGTAGATCTTGGCGGGAGTTGGGTGAACTACATCATCGCTATTCCCTCCAGGAAAATTGGAAAGCAACGAAATCTCACGGCATCGGAAGCTCTTGAAGAGTCCATATGCCACTCGTACTTCATCAAGTACTACCTTGGATCTGTATTTCCAACATAATGCGACATCGTTGGCATTACAAACTTCTGTGGATATTTCACAAGCATAATGTTCTCAATAAACGAATTCTGGCTAGGAGAATTACCATATTCATCATTGCTTCAAAACTGATTTTCATTTACATATTTCATGACCGTCTTGGCAAAATAGTCGGTTCTACAGGTTTGGATGAACGATTGTAGTCAAGATTTGTTCCGAGTGCTCAGCCCGACGAACACCCTCGAGCAAACTCTTGATATTTGGGTTCTCCAGACTCCAGGAGATCTATTCATCCAACAGTCACCCTTATTTGATTCCTATGTGGAAAATCATCAGTAACAGCTCGATATTCTTGATTCTGATCATCAACGACGCGACCAAAGGTCACATCAATGCCACCATCTAAAGGGAAATTTCCAACTCCAATATAAGTTGGATCGGTACCGATTCATCCTCTTGGATCAGTACCGATCCACGAACTCAAGCCACGAGTTTGTCTCATCCCTTGATTTGAGATCCTAGCTATGTTTATCATCTTCTTCTACTTCCTATCCCTCCATCTTTTCTTGGATGATGAGGAACTACCATATTCTAAACTTGAATAGTCTAAGTCCCTCCTACTCCTCCTATGGCTGTTCTGAGTTAGTTCATTCAGCAGCCTCAAGCTCTGCTGCATCTATTGGTTCATCTTATTATGAGTCTCTTGGAATATATCCTCCATCCGCTTCATCATACGATCCATCTCCATTCTGGACACGACTTCAGTTGGATCGTGGATCTTAGCTTGTTCTAGATAGGAAAATTCATCTACACGGTGAATGTCTGGTTTCTTAACATCATTAGTAGCTCTGGAAGTTATAGCACGTTCTTTCCTTGATGGGGCTATGGCGAATAACTTTTCTTAGATTGTTGAAAATATGAATAGTAGAACAATAAGGTTGAAAGATTGGATCTATCACTCGGATATGAGAAATCTAATAGTAGATTATGGATCCAAGTAGCCAGAGTTCAACTCTTAATGAAAGCACCAAAATGTTTAAATCAAAATGGGACAAACACCCAAAAGATTGTGTAAAGAATAAAAAGTGAAAAAAATAAGTGAAAATATGCAAGAAAAGAACACACACCATTTATAGTGGTTTAGCTAATCTTGGCCTATGTCCACTTAGTGATTTTATTGCTTAGATCACTCGATTACAAACAGTTGTTCTTGTGGATCGGTATAAATCCATAGGTGATTACAAGAAATAGAGTAGAGAAAGCAACAGCTAAAAAATACTTAAAAATGAGCCATGCACTTCTATTTGTAGATGTAAGAAGCCTAAAATCTCTCATCCATTATCTCCACGTCGTTTTCCATGCCATGGACTACTTCTCCAAGAAAATAGATGGACACCTCATCAATATTCACGGGTCAGTATTGATCCATAGGCTTGGATCAGTATCGATCCATAAATTCTTTACTCGGACAGTTTTGATCTTTTTGTCTTAGCTCGATTGATGGTTAGCTTCATGATTCCAAACTTGTTTGTAGAAGAATTTTCTTTTTTCTATGTCCAAATGATGGATCTATGGAAGACTAGAGTTGCCAATTCAAGTTCCCATAGAGATCAATAGAGAATTGCATGGGATCGATAATATAACACACGAAATAGGATTCTAACATCAAGTAGAGTGAGTAGGAGGATCCAAGGCAAGTTTGGAGGAAGAAAGTTGGATCGATACCAATTCAAATTGTTGGATTGGTATCGATCCATCACTTGGGCGGATCCTGTCTTCTGCTGAATGGTTTGGTATTTGCCTCCATAGTTCTGTTTGTATTTAGTTTCTAGACTCCTGGGCCATCTTTTGAGGTTTCTGCCTTGATAGTTTCAAAGTTCGATTTTCCCACTCTATCCGAATATTGCTTGGTCAAAATGCTGGATAACACCACGATATAGCCTACATCCTCCTTTCCCTTTCCTCTTCTGCACCTACCTACAACTTCACAACCGTACAAATATATATAACAAAGGAGAAAGGTTTCAACTATTTTTGGACCGTGCCTAATCCTATAGACTACGATCATAGGCTCAATAGCTATTGCATATGAAAAGACTACCTATGTAACCCTTTGGGGGATCAAGTCCACTTAGTTTTATTTCATGCCCTTCTAGAAGACTCAAACGAGGACAAAACAACTAGAAAACTTAGTGGTACACCTAAAATCACTTGAGAATCGAGCTTAAGAAATTTAAAGTCAAAATTCACTAACGAGAGATGTCGGTACCGACCTCTCATGTAGGTACTGACTTATCGTATTAATTCAATTGGGGTTGTGACTTCTTAGGACACTTCCATATAGAATTATAAGAGTGCTGTAAAAACTACAAGTCACTCCGAGCTATGGAAAAAAGTCACCACCAACCTCTTAGCAAAAAAGCTGAGACTATGCTATTTTAGAGAGATGTAAATGATGATTTGTTTTGAATGACCAACGGTCGATGGAAACAACATGAGAAATTTGGACATCAAGTAGGATGAAGCATGCAAAAGAAATCAACCCATTTAGGTTTAACCACAGATGTCGGCACTGAATTTAGAGGTCAATACCTACATGCGGTGTTAACCCAGATGGGTTTATAACTTCAGGCACTATCTCGAGCCTTCTTCTGGGTTTAGCTCCAACTCTCTGTTTGGCCTAATACGACTGCTACCCCTATTAATACAAACCATAGAGCAACCAAAATAGGATCTGAATTCTCTGACCATAAAAACATTGCTACTTCTTCACCGCTCATCTCTTCTCTATTAAAATCACCTAGGAAATAACTATTTGTTATTCTAGGACTTAGATCAGCAAATTCTTAGTACTGGTGACTTACAAACTCTCTTGAAACATTATTTTAAATCCAAGATCCACTAGATTGTGGCTAGATCAAAGAAAACTATTTGTAATCTAGAGAGAAAGCAACTAATAAAAGATTGGAGTGGATGCTGGTCGGAGATTATGCTGAACCACTATAAATATTCTTGTATGTTCTTTACTTTTTTATAGCTTTTCTATTTATTTAACCTGAATTGGTGATTTCATCTTAATATCTAGTGTTGATCCATTTTTTGGGTTAACATTTTTGTGCTTTCACTGAGAACCAAGAGCGAGGTATGAAGACTTGAAGGTTGAATATGGGATTTGGAGAAGAAGAAGAGACCTAATATTAGATCTAAAACGGAGCATGTCAACCAGAGCCTGGGGGTCAGCCAAGACTACGTGACCGGAGAAGAGATGGAGGGGATGAGGAAGGAAATGCAAGCTGAGATAATGGCGAGATAGTAGAAGATGCTAGAAGGGTTCATGGTTAGGTAGCAGGAGATGCTACAAGGGTTCTTCCAAAGGATTGGACAATAAGGAATAACTAGAGTTGCTGAAATTCAGAACAAAGGACAATGAGCTAATTCAGGAGCATCTGGGATTGGAGCAAAGCAAAGTGAAACAATGCCCCCATGACTTAGGGGCATGATTGATTTCGATCTAGGATAAGCTTTAATGCTTGGAATAGGCAATGCTGGAACCAAAAGCCCACCGTTGGAACATGGGTTAGAATGAAGTTATGGATCAGAGACTACCTTTGGATGACAACCCCATTATCGCAATAGATTGGGGTCAGGTTTGATTCCTTTACCATGGCTTTGAATAAATGATGCAATATAGCCCCAGGCCGCTTACACGTGTATGGGATACCGAATAGTCCCTAGGCACGCTTTGAGTTAGATGCCTGAGATGACTATTTATGACAATAATAACCCCAGACCACTAAGATGTGCACAAAACCAAGATTGGTCCCTAGTCACGCTCTAAGTTCGATGTCTAAGGTGATTGCTTAGGATAATAGTAACCCCTAACCACTCAGACATACACAAAACCAAGATAGGTCCCTAGTCACGCTCTGAGTCGGATGTCTGGGATGAACACTTATAACTTCTGCTTATTTATTTTAATTTGAATTTGAATTTTGAAAAATCCATGGGAACGTGATGACTGATATTTATCACTTTATGTCTCGTCCAGAGAGACGAGATCGGAGTACAAAGTGTAAGTCCCCTTGCCAAAGCGCAAGAGGATGGGCTTGTACGGATTTGGATTGCCTTAGAGCTTCTTTCCGGAGAGATGGAGCCGAAGTGCAAGGTGCAAGTCCCCTTGCCAGAGAGCAAGCAGATCATCCGGAGAGATGGGGCCGGAGTGCAAGGAGTGAGCCACGTCACCAGAGAGTGAAAAGGACGGGCTTCTTTAGTCACTATAGAGCTACTACCTGGAGAGGTAGGTAGTAGTGCAAGAAGTAGCCCCCCTCATCGGAGAGTGAGCGGATGGGCTTGCTTGGTCGTTGAGTCCATTTGCCGAGGAGCGAAAGGGCTCAACAAGGATCCGTAGAGATCGAAACTTAAGATTAGAAGAATAAACAATCCAGAGAGATCGTTCTCTTAACTTCAACAATAAACAATTCAGAGAGATCATGCGTTAAATTAAATGGAATATGATCCAGATAGATCAAATCATATAAGGAAATAGCCTTGATAAAAGGATTTGGACACCTTGTAAATAGAATAAAACTGATAAATCCCGGATGAACATGGGACTATTCTGGATATGTGATGTAGTATGAGATATGCGATGTAATAATTCTGATGAAATCGGAATGATTGTGATGTATAAATTACACTTAAACGAAGTCTAGAGTCTTAGGCTGTAACATGTTTGGAATGACTCGTGATTGACAAGGGAATCCGAAGAAATTATACGATTCACCAATATTGAAGTAGCCGGAGAGCTCAACAATCTAAGACTGATTTTTGGATCTTATTCTTAAGCAAAGCACACCTTACATTTGAAAGGCGTACTTTGGGGGGCAAGTATTAACCCGCTTTTTAGCAAATCATATTTCAACTGGACTTAGATGATTCAAACGGGGACAAAACAACTTGAAAACTTGGAGGCACACCTAAAATCACTAGAGAATTGAGCTTAAGAAATTTGAAGTCAAAATTCACTAAGGAGAGATGTCAACACCGACCTCTCAGGTAGGTATCGACTTCTCATATTAACACTATTGGGCTTGTGACTTCTTGGAACATATCCATATGGAATTATAAGAGTGTTGTAAAAATTGCAAGTCATTCCGAGTTAAGGAAAAAAGTCACCATCAACCTCTTAGGCAAAAAGGCAGATGCTGGGCTGTTTTGAAGAGAAGTAGATGACGACTTGTTTTGGATGACCAAAGATCGATGGAAACAACATGAGACACCTTGAAATCAAGTAGGATGAAGCATGCAAAAGGAATCAACACATTCGGGTTTAACCACAGATGCCGGCATCGAATTCAAAGGTCGGTACTAGCATATGGTGTTAACCTAAATGGGTTCACGACTTTAGGCACTATCTCGGGCTTTCTTCTAGGTTTAGCTCCAACTCTTTATTTGGCCCAATACGACTGCTACCCATATAAATACAAATCATAGAGCAACCAAAATAGTATCTACATTCTCTGACCATGGAGACTCTGCTACTTCTTTTACGCTCATCTCTCCTTCATTAAAGTCACCTAGGAAACATCTATTAGCCGTTCTAGGACTTAGATTAGCAAATTCTTAGTACTAGTGACTTACAAACACTCTAGAAACATTATTGTAATTACGAGATCCACAATTGTGGTCAGATCAAAGGAAACTACTTGCAATCCAAAGAGAAAGCAACTAATAAAAGATTGAGATGGATGTAGGCCGGGGATTACGTCGAACCACTATAAAAATTCTTGTGCATTCTGTACTTTACTACTATTTTTCTGTTTATTTAATATAAACTGGTGCTTTCATCCTGATATCTGAGTATTGATCGATTTTTTGGGTTAACACATTACAACCATAACATCCATGCAACCATTGCAACCATCACAACCAATGCAATGAATTCAACTAATGCAACTATTGCAACAATCACAACCAACACAAACAGTAGAAGCAGTAAATAGTATTACTACTTGTCCATCTTGAAAAATCATCATATAGGGCAACTACAACAATAATAGTGCACAATCATCAAACACCAACAATATCCAATGACAACCCCAATCCGTCAAATAACAAATCACAATGTAAATATACTTACATACATTACTAATTATCAACCATAATAATACATCATCAATGTAAGTGTAAATCATCCAATGTATACTAATCACTTCACAATAGTAATACAACATTGATATCTTCAAATAACCATAATTAAGTACCCATCTTCTAGTTGCAAAAATGGTAAAATATTACATCCTAATGCGATGACATCATCAAACAATCGAGTATTTGAGAAAATTAATAATAGACGAACAATCGCATGTTCAACAACCATCCAAATAATATATCTGCATCTATTATTCTTTTTAGTATAAAATCATTTTCATTATTGTCTATTAAAAGGGTTTCATTTATTTATTGCATCTCAATTCAGCAATATTTCTTTAAAATCGATAATATATTTTTTCCTTTTATTGTACTCCATTTTTTAAATACCCCAAAACATCATATTAAAAATTAATAATCTTGACCAAATCACTTTTGAATACTATATTATTATTTAAATCCCATTCTAGGTAATAAGTTTTCCAAATATAAATAAAATTTAATTTATGTTACTATATAGAATTTCTCCATATTCATAAATAATAGCCTTATTTAATTCCATACTTTAGTTTTACTAACATTTGTTAACTCTTCGTTATTTAAAGACCATCTAAAATCTGTAAATAACCTTATCTATCCTTTATTTTATTTTATTTTCTCATTATTATTCTTTCATTTTAATTAATTAATTTCCAATTCAAATCAATAATTAGTCATAATTAAACACCCAAGAACACTACAGTCAATAATAATTATCAAATCAATGAACAATACATCCAAAATAAAATAATAGCCAAATAGTCATCTATAGAACAACATATATGAATAAATATGATTTTTCATTAATAGTTATGTATTTTAAAATTTTAAATTCAATTAATTAAACTAAATAATTTATACCAACATGTGTTTCCAACGGTCTCCAATCTTAGCAAACCGAGGATCTAAGCGTCAAGAATTTCACCACGAGTCCAATAGAAGAAACCGTACTTGAATCATAGTTCGTAGATCAAAGGTACGAAGATAATACGTTACAAGGGCAATATGGTAATCTAATAAAAAAATAAAATGAAATAAATGAATAAATAGTACCTTCTTCCCCCCAACTTCTCCTTCAACCTATTATCCCCTTTATTTGACCGCCTTTGGCCGCCAATCTCCATTCCACTAGCCGACACCACCATCGTTCATTTCATTATTGGTGCCGCCCAATCGACCCAACCCAGGCACCTCCGATCGTCTTTGCCGCTGCCCCTATTCCAGCAAACCCAATCATCCAAATTATGGTGCCTTCGACCGCGATTGAGCCTCCGACCACCATCACTTTACTCCACTCGATGACCTCTGCAACTCCATCACCTCAATTTTACAAATTTCTAGTCGAATTGGTAATGTCTAAATTGCCATAGTCAACTCATCGATTTCATCTTTGACCATAATTTTTAGCCACCCTAGCACTATTTCGACAAACAAACACCACTCATTAACTCGATTCATTCAGAGCTTCATAGTGATATATAATTCGATAGGGTTTGGGCAATTTGGTTTCTAAAATAATTTGTAATTAGAGGTGATCATATGCCATCAGCAGATGATTAGAGAAATTTCAGCATTAGGGAAGAAAACTGAAGACAGAGGCGACAGGTAGGATTTAGTAGCCTCACTTATATAGTTGTCTGGTTGGGTCATGGGTTGTGTATCAAATTTGACCCAAACCAACTACGTACATCCTTTAAACACTGTAACGCCTCTATTTCAGAAACCATGACTCCAAATATATCAAAAATATATATCAAATTGATCAGCACAGAAAGATCTTTGCAACGGTTATATATACAACACACAATTTACTCTTCTATTAAAAATTCATTTTTAATTACTTTAATATTAAAAGCGGAAAATTTGCGGGTCATTGCACTAACTCTACCTTCCACCCATCCTAAGTTCCAATTGTCACCAATGGTCTCTCACTGTCCACCACTGCTCCATACCTCTTTAGCCAGTCCATTCCCAAAGTCATATCGAACCTGATGAAACCTAAAGAAAATTAATCACAAAGAAAAGAGCATCGATGAACCAATAACACTAGGTCTCGACAAATGATGCACATGCTAGTTGAGCCTCCAACTGCATTATAAGGTCGGCCAACTATCTCGGGTCTCAATCTCAATATATCTACCAAATCACTAGATATGAAGGGATGTGAAGCACTGGTATAGCTAGTTCGGGACAGTCCTTCTACATTAGGTACATGCACTCGTATCCTAAAGCCTTCATGATTATCTTCTTGAAGCTCTCATCAGTTTGACCAATCAATCGCTTCCCAAGATGATAGTTCAACTCAATGATTAGTTTTTATTTTTTTTAAGTGGAGTATTATAAAAGGTACAACATATCAAATTTGGTCACATACTTCAACACGTACATATTTCCCTGCTACAAGTCGGCGAACCTCCTAAGTAGAACCAGCTTCTGAATAGTCGGGATAAATTTCTCTACTAAGAGACCTTTGAACTAATCCTAGGTAAAGAAATCCTCCTGGTTGCAATTCTAAGGGAATTCTACTAGTTCATTATCCATCTATGGAGTTATTTAGATACCTTCCACCGCTTCATAACTCCGTACTCTCAGAGCGCGAGGTGGAGTATAAACATTCATTCAACTCCGTACTCCCAGAGTGCGAGACGGAGTGTAAACATTTACTCAACTCCATACTCCCAGAGCACGAGACGGAGTATAAACATACGTCAACTCCACACTTATCCCCAATACTGGGGGCAGAACCATAACACATAACAAGTTGAAGACAGAAAGGGAATAAATTTTCATTTCCACTATCAACAAAAAGAATCTGATTACAAAGTGTTTAAAGAAAATTCTGCTAGTGGGAGCCGAATCCACATTTGTACACGGCTATAGAAAAATCAACAAAATGCTATCCTACGCAACAGAGATTTAAAGAAAGAGTTCAATCCTTCTTCTTCCTTATCTTCTTCTTCGGGGTAGCTCCACCAGATCCGCTGCCTGATTTTCTCCTCACCCGCTTACTCTTTTCAGGCTTGCCCTCCGACAGCGATATAATGTCAACGTCTTCCTCAGAACTGGAGGCGACGGAAATTCTTCTAGGAGGACGAGCTGGAGGCATCGGAGTAGTAGCAGGAGGAGGGACAGGAGCAACTTCAATCACTACAGTACCGCCCGGTGAAATCACCATTAACGGGGCAGGCCCGGGCGGATTCATGCCAGCATTTCCTGCTGCCATCTCGGCATCAATCTCAGCAATAATGTCGTCCTCACGGGATACTTGGGCCGCATCGGATGTGCCAATAGCTGGCATAGATGAACTGACGGCCGGAGCAGCCCCACTCATAGCATCGGACGGGTTGACGGAGGGATCGATGGGCTCATTAAGAAGCTCCTCAATCATTTGAGCGCTGAAAGAAAACATATTTGCATCTCCCTCTTCGCCGGTCAAGGTAGAAGTCGTGATGGCTTCAGTAAAAACAACCCCTTGTGTTTGATGAGGAACTGATAGAGCAAGAGGCGCAGAAACAACGACTTCAGTCACTGAAATGCGACAAAATGAAGACTGTTAGCCAAGTGTGTTGCTTAAGGTTCTTCACAACTAAACTATGAGAAGCGTTCAAATACCTTCCTTAGTCTGGACCGAAACGTGGGCGGAATCATCGGCGGAAGATAATAACGGTTGGTCAAGATTATACGCAGGAACAGACTGGGGATCTACCGCACCAGTGGTTTCGGGCAATGTTGGAATTACAACTCCAACACTTGCCTCGTGATGCGCGGTCCCCGAGCCTTCGCCTGTCTCTAGAGATTGGACGCCAAGCTTTTCTTTCGCCATAGAGATCGCCACCTCATGAAGGACCTTCCTCTCATCCTCGGTGAGCAAACGCATCTCCAACTCAAAGTCGTCAAGTGTTTCATCTGGATGCGCTGCTCTCTTTTCATCCACTAGCCGGGTCCAGGCATTGTACAAGATCATGGAGTCATCTCCCAGCCACGCTAAATTTCTGTGTTCCAGCACATTAGCGTTGTACGTGACTAAGAGATCATCAAACTCAGCATCTAGCCTGGACTTCTCCTCCAAAATCTTTTCCTGAATTTCTGCTTCCGCAGACTTAGCCTTGACCGCCACCGCAGCAAGTTTGGCCCTGAGAGACACTGCTTGGTCGCAAGCCTCTTGAGCAGTGGCATTTGCATCGTCCTTCTCCTTCACCATTTCAGTGAATTTGGCCTTGAGCTCGTTCAGCTCTTTAACGGCTAAGTCTCGCTCAGCTGCAATGGTGGTGTTGCGGTGGCCCATCTCTTCTACCGTGGCGCAGTGTTCCTGCTGCATCCTCGCCAGTTTAGCCACGACATCTTCATGTTTCTGAAGTGTTTCAAGCTCTGACTTCCGGGACGTCTCCACTTCAGATTGAAGAACCTGAATGATGCGTTTCTGTTTAACAATGTCAGCATCACGTTCAGCAATGATCTTCGCCCGGTCAAAAGCTACTCTAGAAGCCTTCACGGCTGCCTTGTACCACTCCTTATACTGAGCATAGAAGTCGTGGATATAACTATGAGCAGTGGTCTCAGCGTCCAAAGGAATTCTTTTAAAGTTAGGAGGGAAGACATAGCCATCCATGCAAATTTCAGGGTAGTCATTTTTCATCTGGGCGAGTTTAGCAGCTCCCTCACTTGTCAACTCAGCTGGAGCTTGTTCTATTATAGCGGCTGCTGACGGTTCCATTCTTGGCCGCTGAACGTCAGGCCGAGAAGATTGAGAAGGCGGCTGCTGCTGGTGAGAAGGCCCTGGGAGGTCTACTGGGGCCCTAGGAGGCGGAGGAGAGCGAGATCGGGGTCGGTACTGGTATCCCCGGTCTCTGTCAGAATAATCATAGCCAGAACGGCCACGCGAGTAATCTCTATCTCTATCATAACGTTCTTGACTTGAATAGCCTCGCCCATGATCTCTATCTGTCTCTCTCCTGCGGGAGTCATAGAATGGAGAAGATTGACGCACATTTCGAAGCCTATCCAGAGTAGAGCCACGTCCTAACATCTCACCTACGATAAGAAAGAATTACGGATTAAGATCCCATAAAGCAATGTTTATTATGCAAAAGTCATGAAGTGATGTGGAAGTGTGTGTAAATGTGTAAACCCCCAAATCGACCGGAAGTGTTGACCGCACTTAAAGGAAAGGGCTCGTTCATGTTTAGGACATCTTGAAATTCCTCCAACCCAGGATTATGAGAAATCGATATATAATCTGGGATGGGAATATCGTCAAGCCCTTTGAAAAAGTCTCTCGAATGAGAAGGGGCGGCCTCAGAAATCATAACTCCGGGAATGGGAGGAGACACATCCACAGATTTCCACCCCTTAGACTTAAGTTTTTTGGAAACGGCGGCCTTGCCTTTCCGTCTTCCTCCCGACTCCTCCAAGTTTCCCGAGAGGTCAGCCATTGGCTCCGAATCCGTATGGGTTCTTTCTTCGTCACTCGCCTCGATTATTCTGATTCCAAGTGACTTCTTCACTTTTCTCTTCTTGGTTTTCTTCTTATCTTCCTTCTTGGAGGCGAGCTTTACCAATCCCTCGACGACTATACTTTGATTGATGTCGATCAAACCAAGAATTCTTAAGTTATAATCGTTCAGCACCGAGTCAATATGTCTCAACTCGCTTGGAACTTCTTGAAGACTTCGGACGATACCTTTGAAACGCCCTCCGTCGGGTCTAGAGATAATGGCTGTAAAGGGAATGAAATGTCAATTTTAACACCAAAGAGCTATTGGTCAAGAAAACAGGTTAAGGCGCTTACGTCTAGACAACCATCGCCTAGCAAAACCCGGAGGGCACCGAACATAGAACCACTCGTTCTTGAAATAACTCAGTCGGGTCCAAGCTCCCACTACAACTTGGCAATTCCTAACTGCCTCCAGAAATGTAAAAGACGGGCTATCACCCCTACTCTTGAAGTTAAATATGTGTCTGATCTTGGTGGGCCTTGGCGGGCGGAAGAGACAGTCCATAAATATGACAAAGGCACTGTTCAGCAACGCGTGCCCGTTGGGATGAAGTTGTGAAGGAGCGATTCCTAAATATGATAGCATCCCTCTGATATATTGATTGAAAGGAGGGAGAGTTCCGGCCGCGCAAGCATGGCGATAAAAAGCCGTATATCCATCAGGCGGATTGTGCGGTCTATCATCGGCATTAGGTAATAACACATCATCCAGAGATATGTTATGCTTTAAGCATATTCGTCCCAATAAGGATTCGGAGATGTTAGATTGAACCGAATCAACCGGGTCCTCAATAAATATAGCCTCCGGCAATTCATTTGGAGCTGGATCGATTACATCGGCAGGAATATCGGGAATCTCAAGCACCGGAGGAGTCGAGCTCTGTACCTCTTGTTGCTGGGAGCTCGAAGATTCCATAATTAGCTAACTCATCAGAAAGCAACGTTAAGTTCATAAACAGCCCATGCATGCCCCAGTGTAGTGTGTATGAACGTGTCGTGCAGTGCAAGTGTTGTGCATCACTTAAGCAAATTTAACAGAATGAAGCAAGATGTTCGTACAACATAACTTGGGAATTTGAGAATGAAAATGACCGTCATCGCTGACCGTCACTTCCACACCATCCAAACGCTACGGACCAACTTCAAGTATAAATCAGTTATTGGTTAAGTCATAGTTCCATCGACGAGCTTCAAAGGGAATTCAAGTTCAAGTCTTTCAGTCAAGTTCGATTATGCAAGGCCGAAGCTCGTCGGAGTGAAGTTTGCTAAATTTCATTAAGTTCGTCAAGTTTCGACTGAAAATTGGTCATGTTCGAATCCATTGAGCGAGTCAGAAGAGTTGCACTCCCAGAACTGAAGACGTTCGAATCGATCACCTCGGATCGATACGAGTCGAATCAAAGTGCTTCGAATCGATAGAGGGTCGACTCGATGCATTTCGTATTGATGTAAGTCCTTGGAGCAATGCCCGCAACATCAGGTGAAGAATCACTTCGAATCGATCAGAAGAGCAAACTTCGTATCGATCAAACTCAATGCCCTCGAGTCGATCAGAAAATTACCACATCGACTCGATTCTATATGAGCCACTTCGATTCGCAAACTTCAGTTTGAAGGCCCCATACCCGGGATCGATTCGAACTATTCCAACGAGGGTTGATACGAAGCGAAGAGGAGACGAGAATCCTTCAGGAATTTTCTTTCCCTAAGGAAGGTCGCGACACTTCATCGCGTTTTCCCCATCGATTCGACCTATTGGACTTAGAACTCACAACGATTCCCTGTTCTATCATTCTCAAAACTTGACTCGATCCAGTTATTACCTGATTTTGTGTGGTTACAAGTGAGGGCGTAAAGGGTTTGTTCGATTCGTAGAAGCGTTTCTCTCAAGGTCTGGGAGATCGATACGAAGAAGGAGCAGAGCAACAGTAAAAAGTGAAAAGTGAGAAATGAATAGGACCCCGGTATATATAGGAGAATTATGACGATTCGCCTCCCGGTATAACTGACCGGCTTCAACAGGTAAGGACATCGACTCGATTCGTTACGACGACTTCGAATCGATCATAATCCGCTACTTTGAATCCATCTCCTGAAAATCTTCTTGCACGTTCGAATCCATCTCAGCAACATCGACTTCGACTCCACCAACTCAGACCACCACATCGAATCCATACGGTATCGATTCGAAGCAAGATCGATTCGAAGAAACCACCGAACAAAGGCTGGATTGAAAGTCTTATCGATTCGAAGCACGAGATCCCTAGGGCCATCAGGTCAACAGTCATCGATTCGAATGGGCACTTCGAATCCATCAAAGACATCTATAAAAATAAAACACATTGCTTCGACATGAATGGATTACTGGATTACCTTTTTTACCTCGACCCAGGAAAGAATCGATACAAGAAGATAATCATAGGCAATCGTCACAACAATGTTTTAACTCGCTTCTCAAACCGGTTCAGGAGAGGACCGATGCAGATTTCGATAGTAAACCGAACTGACAACGACTTGCGATCACGCAACGTTAATCAAAGTCAAGATAATACACGTATGCACGTATTTCTGACTAATGTTTGATCTTTATCATTTACAGGGATCGAATGTTCATCTCGTCATGACTCAAAAAATTGACAGCCAGTCACAAGTGTACGACGGTCGATTACAGCGATACAGAATGCAACTTTCGGTAAAGCATGTCATAGCTGTCCAGTGAGAGACTGCAACTTTTCAAAGCACGTCATGTTTACACAAGACGTACTTTGGGGGGCAAATGTTATCCCGCCTTTTGGCAAGGTCGTGACTCCAAGGACTTGACTAGAGACCGGTGACAAATCGTCTCGGAAATCAGTTACGCGTAAGGATCACTATGGATATCGGGAGCATTTGTCCGAGTCCGGATCGGGCTACAATCGATGAGACACGTCAAGCAAAGCCATAAGAACCAGCATTCCAAATCTCAAGTCAATCCGAATTCGTACGCTCAAGTTATCATCGATGCAATTTAGGTTAGACAGTCATGTGTTCGAATCCATAGAAGGAGCTGGCGTTCGAATCGATCTGGTGACCAGGCTTCGTATCCACGAGATAGTCTGTGTTCGACTCCATCGAATTTCCCCTACTCCGAATCGATGAGCAAGGATACCCTTCGAATCGATCAAGTCACGGCGCTACGAATCGGTTCAAGACAAGTCACGTCGAATCCATAATGCCACTTCACTTCGAATCCGTCAGAGGGTCAAGCATCGAATCCACATTCATTTCCTTCGACATATCCTTAGTTCGAATCCAACAAGACGCCCCGCTTCGAATCCATTCAACTGAGAGTCCTTCGAATCGATTAACTGAGACCTACCTTAGTCGATACGAAGAGAATGTTCGTCTGATCGATTCGATGGAGTATTACCTTCGAATCCATTACCTCGAATCCAAGCCATGGATTCGACCCAGTCAAACCGGAGTATAAAGCGGATCGATGCGAGAAGCACGCGCCACGTCACTATAAGCATCGAGTCGACCCTATCGAGTCGAAGGGATCGATTCGAAGCATCCATGTTCCCCAGAAATGCAATATTGAATCGATCATAACTCGAGTTCTACAAGTCCAAATGCCATGAAATTTTCACAGAAGTTTAAGCACATGATGAAGAATGTCCACGCCAAATTTCAGCTCGATTGGATGATTTCTTGATCGATTCGAACCAAGGGTCGAATCGATCCCAAAGTGGGCCCGGATCTCCAGATTTTGGCCATGTGGGCCCCCTGACGTACCAGAACTGGTCTCCCCTCATTTTAGGCGAAATATCAGCCTCCTACACCTATAAATAGAGCCCCTAGTCATTCAGAAAAGGGGTCGGATAATTCTAAGTACTGAAGAGCACCCAGATTCTGCCAGATCTACTCCAGAACACCGCCGCTGCTTTAGATTGAGACTTAACTTAGAAATTCAGTTGTATTACATTATAAACTACTGTAACCTTCAAGTATCGAGCAATAAAATCTTCAAACTTCATAGTGGACGTAGGCAAAACGCCGAACCACTCTAAATCGCTTGTCTTTGCAATTTACTTTCTGTTATTTGGAGTTTTAGTTAGATAATCCACAGTTTTAATTTTCATTCTTCACTTTTATCTCTTCAAAAACTTCCGTAGAGTGTTGTGCCCATTTTTGGTACAAACAGTATTGAAAAGAGATTTGCGGCAGTTGCTCACCCTCAAGCAAATAGGCAAGTTGTAGCTCTGAATAAAATCATAAAATCCATTTTGAAGAAGCGTTTGGAAAAGGCTAGAGACAAGTGGGTAGATGAACTCCCGACAGCACTATGGGCTTATAGGACCACCCATAAGTCCGTGACTGGCCATACCCCATTGCCCTCGCTTATGGTTCCGAGGTTGTTATTCCTGTTGAGCTTGAAGTTACTTCTTATTGAGTCACTTACTACAATCCTAAAATAAATAAAGACCTCTTCTTGGAATCTCTGGACTTTATAGATGAGAAGCATACGGAAGTAGATTTGAGGGCAGCTGCACACCGACACCGAATCGCCCGATACTACAACACTAAAATCCAGCCTAGAACCTTTGAAATCGGTAATCTCATCTTGAAACGAGTTTTTCTTGCTCCGTCGCATATGAATCCAACTTGGGAAGGACCGTATGTCATTGAGAAGAGGCTTGGAGAGGGGACTTTCAAGCTAGCGATTGTTGACGGCATCACACTCCTAAGGGCGTGGAATAGCAAGCATTTACGATGCTATTTCACTTAGTTTATTTATTTTCCATTCAGTTGCATTTACTTTCAGAATTTGCTTTAACATCTAATTTTCTAGATACGTAATAAGACAAATTATGTCATTTTCTTCCGTTTAGAAAATAAAGTTTTGATCTACCTTTATATCTGTGCTTGCTATAGCATTACATGTTAGTTACATTACGAAACCGACAGATGTCGCTACATCTGAATAGGTTCCCAGAATTTGGGACTAACCAGTTATGCTAGTTCCCGATTGAATTAAACAAGATGAGCGTGGTCTGATCGTCAATTTAATAACTCTAGTTCACAATCCGATGGACGGAATACATAATGAGGAATGGATGTAACTCGACCGTCCGATGACCGAATAAGCCCCGCCGAGTGATGGGACTGAAATAAATCAAAAGCGATCATGACACGACCGACCGCTCACTAAACCAAACCCCAGACCCTAGGGGCAAATCAATCAATTAAGAATAGTATGATCCGACTAATATTCGAGCTAACTCTAAGTCCCTAGAGTATGGACTGGGGTATAAATATAAACCGGGTGTGAATATACTACCGACGAACTAACTCAAAATCCCAAGAGTGCGGACTGCAGTATAAATACAAGCCGAGCGTGATTCAACCGGACGCTAACCAACTCTTATCCCCAAAGAGTGAGAATCATTATAAACAAATAGATGAGTGTGGGCTGACCACTCGCTATTCTATGAACTCCGGCCTAAAACCGACAGGAGGGGTATACACTTGCTAAGGATGGAGTTCAATAATCCACCGTCTAACTCCGCCAACCCGAGACTGGGGGCAGGTGCATAATCACTCAAACTGCTGAATCCGACAGCATAATAGGGCTCAAGCCCCATGTTTGATATGACTCAGGTCCACGATCGCGTGGAGGCCTTGCGATAGAATTAACAGATTATCATCCAAAGAAACGAGCAACGAATTACAAGCACATTGAATGGAAAGTGATAGCTCAACTACTTAGATAAAAATTCACATAAGGGTTCAACAGAAAACAAAAACCCTTTATTCACATAATCAGCTTCAAAATTGTGATGCATGTTTATTCAGAAAACGGGGGGCCGTACACGTACAATTACGACCAACAAAGAAAAAAAACAGCTATACAAGCTATGTGCAACCATGGCAGAAACGGCGGCTATTTCTTTTGTCGTAACTCCTTTTTGGATTTTTCAAGAGCAGCACCACCCAAGCTTCCGCTTGTCCGCTTCCTCAATCCTTTACCGCCTTTGGCAAGGGAGCTTTCAAAAATAGGAGGGAGTTTTACAGAGATCGACCCGCCAGCTGGGATTACTTGTACTGAGATGAGATTTGGATCACCAATGTCCGCATCGATGGGTTCAGACTTGGCTTGTTTTTTCAATAACTCCTCCCTCTCAATGCGCTCTTTTATGCTGAGCTCATCGGTGTGTTTAGTGGCGCCGGTGATCACAACATCATCAGATTCGTCTAGCGGCAGTGGATCTTCAGCCTTATCATAATCAAGTGCTCCAATGACTTGAGCACTGGGCCTTGGAGCATCGGTGGCCGTCGGGATCTCAATTGATGTTGATTATTGCTCCATGGAGGAACCAGTTTTCAGAGTTTGGCCGGGACCTGGAAGACCTGTAGATTCGTAGAAACAAGAAAATAAGCCTATGATTATTGGACACGAAGACAAAAACCGATCGAAAAGTGGAAGATAAAGCGAAATACCTCCATCTAGCAAACTTTCAGTAGTTCCTAGGGTCCATCCTTCCAAAATGGGGGTTAGCACTCTAAATTGATAATTGGGTTTGCCCATATCGTAGTTAGATCCTGGCCTGGACTGAAAGAAACTGATGCTCCGGCTGCTTGAAAAGAGAGGCCCTTGGGATCAGACTTTGAAGATTCAGCGTTATTTTTCCCTTTGCTGGAAGATGTTAAAATGTCGAAGTATCGGAGTCTCGCGGTGGCAAGGTCTAGGGGTTCATTTCCGTGAAGGATCTTTCACACTAATTTCTCTTCATCTCAATCGGATTCGCCAAGTCTCATTTTCGTCTCAATAATATACTCCCAGGCCTGGGCGAGCGACTTAAGATAACCCTCACCAAGAAAGCTCGGATCACGGTGGAGGACTTCAGATTGTATTCGATGATCAAGGGATCGAACATGTCCTTGATTTCATTTCAACTAGCTTCCTTGGCATCCTCTACCTAGGCTTCGAGCTGTTCTCTCATCTCATTGCGGCCCGCTTCCTTTTCCTATTCTTTGAGGACTTCAATCTGAGCAAGTTGCTCATCGAGTTTAATCTTCAAACTTCGGGCTTCAATAGCTTCTTCACAATATCTCTTTGATTCTTCTTGAGCTTCGATCTTCTCTTTCTTCTCTTTTTTCAGAAGCTCTTCAAGCTCCTCAATGCAGCAGGCCAAGGTATATTTCTCCTTTTGCAAGGAATTTTTTTCTAAGGTGAGTGCACCGCTGCGGTTGAGGGCAGCGTCAAGTTCTTTTCTATGGTCACCTTCTAGACAATTCATTGCCTTAGATGTTTTCTTGGCAATTTTTTCTACTTCGATTAGTTTTGTAGTCAACTCCGAGATCTAATTATCTTGGTGCTTAATTATATCTTTATCATGGATCGCCTCTAGCTTGAGACAATCTATCTCATGTTGTCGCTCAATAGACACCCCGGAGATTTTTTTTTGCTAAGTGCTGAAACAATTTATGCTGCACGAAAATATCGTTGACGCATGTGAGAGAGCTTGCTTTGACAGTCCCTGGAATTGTATGGATGGAGGGTAGGAACTTAAGCTCGTCAAAACAAATCTTTGGGAAAATGACCTTAAGCTCGGCCAATTTCTCTCATATGGAAGCTTCAGGAGCAGCAGATGGCAAAGATGGATCAGAAGTAGCAATTGGACGTTTGCTCGACCTGCGGTTACAGGATTGCTTGGAGCTAGATGAACCAGAATATTGCTTAGGCGGTACGGGAGTTGGAGGACCATAGAAAGAGGTCTGATCGCCATTATGCACAGGAAGATTAGGTTGTACTTCCTGATGGGACGACCGAGATTGTGATTTATGTTTTGAAGATGAAGATTCCCTAGAGCGACGACTTCTTTCTTGGTCATCATCCCTCTCCCTACGCCTACCCGATCCTGAATCACGTCTGGATCTGTATTGCATTATGGACTCCTTAAGCGATCAAAGGCTCGAGATTGAGACATTGCACCTGCGAAAACCAAACAAAAGTGTATAAGTAACTGTTGTATAAAAGATAGATGAAGAACGTGTGGTGAAGTGCACGTGATTGTGAGTGTCCTAGTGTTTCCCCCCAACAGACCGGTAGCTGTAGCCTTGCTTATAGGCATTTTCTCTCCTTGACTGGTAGGAAGAACGCCATCACCACTTCTGTGAGGAGTGTCAAGCCTCCCAATACTCATATTGGAAAAATCATAAGTCATAATGTCATCAGGAATTTGGAAATTTGAGAACCCCTTCATCGAGCTTTCTATATGTTGGGAAGACGACTCAGAAGTGATAACGAACTCCGGATCTTTAGTAGTTTTTCTCCTATGAAGCTTATATGCAAGCTTCTTTCTTCTCTTAGCAGGTGTGTGGGGTTGCGCGCCCTATAATGGTTCGACCATGGGCACCTTGCTTGGGCCTACATCAGCGTCGTCAGGCTCATTAATCTGGGTACCCCTAATTTCACCTTCTTCGACATCATCCTGAGTCCTCTCAACTAGGGGCATGATAGGGTAATCGATATCCCTTTCTTGCTCGATAGCGCTCCTTGGTAATGCAGCACTTCCAGGAAGCCCAAAGCTGGGGTCTTCTTCTAGTAGTCCAAGTAGAGATAACAACTCGTCGGTTACGAGAAGTCTGATGTCCCTATCTTCGACATAGGTATCACGAATTACGAAGATCGCTCTTGAAAAACTATTGACTTTGGACGCAAGCAGACACCTGTGGATATTTAGAATGTTAGTTGATCCAGAATATGACTTGGTTTAGAAAATTTGGAAATAATGTGAAGATGACACTTACATCCTTCCAACCATCACCTTACAAAGCCAGGCGGACATCGAACGTAGAACCATTCGTGTTTGAAAAGGGTAAGTTTGTTCCTAGCACATGTTAAGACTTGGCGGTTGGGCGAAGGCTTAAGAAAAACATAGGAAGGACTTCCTAATCATCGTTTAAAGTTATAAATTAACCTTATATCATCAGGAGTTGGCGAGTGGAATAGAACGCTCATGAATAGTAAAAAGGTTCCATGAGGAAAGGCGTAGCTATTTGGGTGAAGTTGAGTAGGGGCTATCCCAAAATATCTTAACATTTCCTAAATAAAAGAATTGAAGGGGGCACACATCCGGCCCAGCACATGAATTTGTTGCATGATGTGCACCCCTCCGGGAGGCAAGTGAGCCTTGTCATTTATCGAAGGAGCCAGGACATCTTCGAATGGAATTCTATGTCTGGAACATAACCTGTGAAGGGTGGCCTCACCAATCCTAGAGGCTTGAGAATCTGTCGAGTTATCTAAGAGTATGGCGCCTTCTAAAGCATCGGGCGCAGGACTTACTTCTTCCTCTAGGAGGACGAGAACATTATAAAAAAGGTTGGTTGGTGAGCCAGAAACTTCTATTTACTCAATTTGATGACCAATGGAAGGCTTGCCGGATACGGTCGCGGAACTCGACTTAGCTGCGGGATTGCTATATTGCGAGGCTGGTCCAGAAGACACTATAGCTAGACGTTTTGGACGTCTGAAGTCCATGTCAACTATACTCAGTAGATAATTGAGATTAGAAAAGTTTACCTGTCCCCCCGTGCTAAGTGTAAGCTAGTATAGTGCAGTGTGGTGCGGTGTATTGCAGAAATAAGCAGCTTAAAATGAGAAAGCAAAGTGAAAAAGATGAGACTTCGGATTTCGACCAGAGTGACCGTCATCGTTGACCGTCTCAACTGGCGAAGAGATTGATCGGTTATGTGAGCTTTGGGATCAACTATTGGCATATTAGAGTGTGAGATCTGTTATTCAAGTCCATATGCTAAGTTCTAGTTCATGTTCGAAGTTCCCAGGATTTGGTCGTTCGGTTTCAAGTACAATAATGGACATACAAGTCCTGTTGTTCATCGTCATCATATGTTCAAGTTCATGGAAATGGGGTTGGTTGTGATTGCTCAAATAAGTGATTATGGATTCGGTATCAAGGCCAAGTACATAAGTGTCGATCCCTATATGTCGACCCCTATATACCGACCCCTCTACGTCGAACCCTATATGCCAATCCTACTCCAAAGCAATGGTACCGATCCCTATCTTTATACAAATGATGCCAATCCCTCTCCTTTAGCAAAATTTACCGACCACTTCACATTATCCAACTCCACCGAACTCCCACTTAGTTAATCCTACCGATCCCTCTCTCCAAACAAAGGGTGTCGATCCCTACTTCCGTTTCACGAATATTACCGAACCCTCTCCTACTTAGTTGATCCCTACTTCCACGATAGTCCACTCTACCGATCCCTCCGCTCCAATGTTTTCAAACTTCCTCCCATCAAGCTTCCATGCCGATCCCTCCTCTACTCACCCTTCTTCTTACTCCTTACTTATTCTACCGAACCCTTTCACACCCTACGACTCACCTCCTCAAAGCCACTTCGATCATCGTGGCATCAAGCACCATTTTAATCGCCAATGGTACGGAATCCATTATCTCATCATGAAATCAAAGGTTATAGGTTAAAAACTTACTTACGTGAATGTACGAGCTGAAGATGTGTAAAAATGGTTTGGAGATGTTCGAAATGGGAGGTGAGAAGAAGCGGGCTCGTGAGGCGGGCTGAATTGTAGAAGGATTTCATTTGAAGCTAAGGAAGAAAGGGAAGGAGGTCTCGTTTTTGATGAAGGAATGAGAGGATTCAGTGCTTTGAGGGATAGCAGGAAAATGAAAGAATTAAGAATGAAGGGAAGTTGAAATGCTAATTTATATAAGTGGACTAGGGGACGTCCCATGTCTTCGGCACATGACGTTGACAGAAGGGATCGTCATAAAAGATACCAATCCCTATAAGCATGTGAACAAGAAAGAAAAAGAGAGGGGGATCAGCTGGAAGATACTGATCCCTATGAACATGAGAAATGGAATGGAGGGATCGGTTGAGCATGTACCGATACCTACAAATGCTATAATACATATATATATATATATATGAATGATGAATGAGGGATTAGCTATGAGCATGTATGCAAACTAGCATGAGCATGAATTATTAAAAGCACATACAAAATGCAATGAAAATTGGCGATGACCCATGAACGTACGAACATGCCCGGGAGCCAACAGCAAAGAACATGTATATGAATGTGCACATGCATGACCCAAAAGGTTCAATTTTTGAAATCTATAGAAATTGAAATCAAACCTGAAGCCTTCGAGTTCGAGGTTGGACCGGATAACCAAAGCTTGTTGGTCTTACGGAACCAGACTTATATATGCCAACTAATGAAGTATGACCCTGGGTTTATACTATTGGAAACCGACCAAGCGTCATAATGACCAATGAGAAACATAGCACCTTGGAAAAATAATTTGACAAATAGATAACAACTATTTAGGAAACTCAACGGATTTCTTATCGACGACTCTAACTTGCTTCAACTCAAAGCACATCATGTTAATCACAAGATGTATTTTGGTGGGCAAGTGTTATCCGATATTTTAACCTGGCTATATTGAACTGATTGCAAAAGTCGGATTCGACTACCATCAAGGTCGATGACTATAGAGTGGTGATTGTGGGGCCTAGAAGTCAAGCGCAGATGGTAACATGAAGTCAATGTTGAATGGACTTGATGTGTATGCAAGGAAAATTGTTCAAAATATGAAATATGGTGTAACATCTAGGAGGGATCGACATAACTTAGTTTAACAATAGGGATCAGCATGTTTCAAGGTGTGAGATCATTCCTATGGAAAACAATCAATATCTCAAGATCTACAAGTCCAATGCATATAAAATTTGGAAAGCAAGATATGAGGACCCCAGGGAGCCTACCCTAGGGATCGCACCTCAATAGGACAAAGTTGGAGGGATCAATATACTTCCCTTAGAAGGGATCGGCGGAAAGCAGCATATACACCATATTGAAGTAAAGATTAAGCAATAACTCGAGATCCACTGATCCAATTAGCATGAAATTTGGAGGCTAAGCATATTTTAGCATAAGAAAGCCACCACAGGGATCGCACACCTAATTCAACCAAAGAAGGGGTCAATACCAATCCCTTTTCATTAGGAATTGGGTCATGCGACCCCTTTTGTGGGCCCATATGGTTTTAAAGGTCTTTCTGTTGAGTTTTCAGAGAGATATTCAGTCATCTTCTTCTATAAATACCAGCTTGGTTATTCATTTTTGAGACTTTATGCTGCTAGTTGCTTTATACTTTCTGATAACTAAGGATTTTGATCCTATTCCTCTTATACTTAGATTATAAAGGAATTAGTAAAGCAATTTATTTAAAGTGGACGTAGGCAAACAACACCGAACCACTATAAATCGTTGTGTGCGTGTTTTTCTTTCGGTAAATTGCTGCTTTTTCTTATTATCCACTGTTTCCATTTTATTCTTCATTTAATTCTCTTCAAAAAGTCTCTATTGGGTGTTTGTGCTAATTTTTGGTGCTTATCTTGTTGGCGACAAAAATGGCTACCAACACCCAAATCAGTGTGAAAATACCACCAATCCAATATTAAATTTCCAAACAGGGAATTAAATGCGCAGATCACAAATTCAATAGCGAAAAATTAACTGAACACACAATTTTATAGTGGTTCGGCAAACTCTGGCCTATGTCCGCTCTAATAATCTTTTTATTACACTATAGGATTACAAATATAGTTTGTTTTAGCCTTAGAAAATTACTGGAGAAAGGAAAGGAAAACAATGAAGAAGAGCCATAAGAAGACAAATCTAGCCGAAAAAGAAGATCCCTTGCAATGGGACAATGGTTTTGTATTTATAGGGGAAGCCATCAAAATATATCGCTCAAAATCCGCATGAAGAATCTCAAGACTAAGACGGACCGATCCAGGAAGTACGAGACCGATCACACCCCCAATGAGGGATCGTCCCTGATTGGTATAGAATGCCACGTGGCAACGTGCGATACCTAGAATGGGTCCCTCTCCATCTCCACTTCATGTTTCCAAAGTCATTTCCTTGATTCTCTTGGTACTTGTTGAGTTATTGAGCGATCATTGTTGAGTTGAACTACCAATCCGAGTGATCTATGGCCATATTGATCCGATCTGATATTTACTCCATCACATTGATCCGATCTGATCCTTTACCTAGGGGAAGTGCAAATCCATACTTAACTATTTCTTGGATGCTATTTTCTTGAACCTGCTTGACTATCATCCATAGTCTTGCTTATATCCGATGTCTAAACCTGATAAGCATCTCTCTGGGCTTCTTGCCTTGATGATCACGAATCCATTTAGCCAACTCTATGGTATCACAGCATTACCAAAAGGCGGGATAACATTTGCCCCCTAAAACATGCCTTGTGATAGGAAGGTGTGTATTGAATCGCCATAAGTTCAAAATCCATAATTTGTAACCCATCGATAGCCAAGTTTCTAATCCAAAATCCAATCCTTTGCCAAACCAAGTTGTCGTAGTCTGCGACTGTTCCGAGTCGATAGCCAATTCCAAAACCATTCCAAATCTTTAGCCGAATCCATATCCATCCAAAGCCAGTAATCGAATCCATGATCTCACCGGATCGTACACCAACCTTAAGGTCCCGCCGGACCTAGTTCACAGTCTCTTTGGACTTATCGTGGCCTCTCCGAGCTCTTGCTGGATCCTATCCAGTCACTCTCTGGTGGAAGGGGGAACAACGATAAGTAAGCCAATCCTATGCTCTTCGACGAAGCGGCAATACTTCCTATACTCTGGTCCAGTGTCTGGCGAATGGACTCGCACCTTGCGGTTATTGTCTCGTCTCTCCGGTTAGGACAACCTCGACTTGTTTTTTTTACTTTTTAAAGGAGATTTGAGCATTCCAAAATCCACTCATTAAATTATTAAATTTATGTTTTTACAACCAAAAAACCAGGAAACCAAAAACTGCCTCTCCGGGCATGACAATTTGTTGTCATCCCAGGGCATGCTTAAGGATCGATTTCGATCCCGTATATGTGTAAGCGACTTAGCCATTTTATTGTCGAGTTTATTATTTATTTAGTTCATACTATCCTGATAATGAGATGATGATTTGTGACCTCGATCCAAGGCCATTTTCGATGTAGACGGTGGCTGCTCCTGTTCCACTGTCGTAGTTCGAGTTCTTATATACTTGGGTAGCCTATCATCCCGGATGTGTTCCTCAACCATATCCTTCAAGTTCCTATAATCGTTGGTAGTATACCTATCCAGCTCATGGAATAGACAGTATTTAATAATGCCCGCTCATGCTCCGTGGGCTCTCTCCTTGGCAGCCTTCGATATGGAAGACATCCTCGAGTATCCAAATAAATCCTTTCCAAAGTCTCGTTCAAATCGGTATAAGTAGAGAATTTTGGTTCTCTCCTTTACTATTTCGATCCATTGAAGCCATCATTCGCTTTTCGCTTTCCTTTATCTTTGCTTGAACCTTCCCTAGACGGTCCTCTATCCCTTACAATATTAACCTCTTCTTTACCAGCCTTAGCATCTTCCTACTGCAGGAATCTCTTGGCTTCGTGGAAAAATTCTTTGATATCCATTGGTGGATCCCATTCCAATGAAATTTTAAATTCCATGTCGTATGCAATTTTAGATACTGCCGCCATTAAGACCATTGATGGATCTGGCTGATCCACCAAAGCGACTACCGCATTGTGACGACCGCCCATGACCCCTGCACCGAATATAGAGATAGTGCGCTGCAAAGTGTGCCAGACAGCCATGGACGATTGCTAGGGTAAATTAAAAACAATAGAATCTATCGTATTACTCACAGCGCATGGACAAAATACAATAGAATATATATATAGTGAAGCTTCACAGAATAGAATCTCATCAATAAAACTTCATAATAGTTGGATACAAACATCTGAATAGTCAATACATCAAGCCTCACTACATATCACTCAGAGAATATACAAATAGCGGAACACCTAGTACATATAGTAAGAAAATAATATGCAATACTCCAGCTCGTCTTCGTCATCAACAACGTGGAAAGCAAGAACAGCACCTGTCACCTGCTACCTAGTCTGCCCGTCCCAAAATGGACGAACAGCCCAAGGCAATAAGAGTTAAAACATAAAGCCTTGAGTAATACAACAGTCTTAGTGAGCAGTAAATTAACTAACAACATACCAAAAGAGCATAAAAGAAAAGGAATAGGAATACAACCCTCCCACTCCACATCTTTCTACAGTGATAGCCCCCAGACACACACTAAGCAGAAGCAAGCATAGCAAAGCATATAATTTAAAGTAAAGCAATAATCACTCGAGTCAAGGGCGATGTTTTCCAAGTACAAACCCCCAAGGCCTAAACCAAGATTAGATAAGCACCCAGAAAACACTACTCTTGAGACCGAATGACGATACAACCAAACATCCATGACTCTGGCTATCACTGTTATCATTGCCTCGATATCATCATTAATTGAATGACCGGCACATTCTTTCAGCCGTCCGTCAAGGGCTAATGGAAACCCCGGTTCTAGACATAACTCTGCACGTCATCGTGACCCGTGCCTAGGACTATCGAATCTGCCCAGAGTACTTGACTATCAATCATTAGCCTTCAGGGACTATCGAATCTGCCCAACGTACTCTTGCTTTGAGCATGCTAGAACCTTCAACAACGATGAGATCTCAGCCTTCTAGTCATCCTCCTCGACGACTATTTCCATACTAGCTCAAGCGCCTCTCGAGCAAACCATTATCCTCTAACTCGAACCATTTCACCGAGTTATCAACTTGCTTGGAATGATCCCGTCTGGATTAGACCAAGACTATCTCATATCATACTTCGCCTCATCATCATCATAGTAAAGTCTCATCTCAACATCATCATCGAATCTATCCATATGAGCTTCATCATCCGCTACATATGCCACGTGCAGCTTTTCCAATTCAAGAGCCTTTCCCTTAGCTTTTGAATCATCTTCGACCATCTTGTCTAAATCAAATCATCAATCATCTAATTCATAGCAATCAATCAAGTCAAACATTAATCCAAGTAAACAAGCATTCAAATATGATCTAAATGGACAATTATAACAATAATGGCAATTTTGTAATTAAAGAGTCAAAAGTCTAACAAGCATGAAAACATGAGCAATATCTCTATAATCTTGATGAATGAACTTGCATAGGTTATCATGTAATAAAATGGTTGTCAAATCATCATGAACAATGGATCTACACGAATCTATACTTAGGTTTACAATAATGCATGGAAATCACTACTTTAACACAAAATCAAGCCAACGATCCGATATACTCCTTTGGATCCGTGTGAGAGATAATCACCACTCACCCAATCACCAAAACAACTCAAAAGCAACACACTTCAGATCTGGACAGCGAAGGATCTAACTTGATCTATCACCAATCCGCTTCAAACGATGAAATCTCTCTTCGAAGAATGTAGATCTTCAATCTAAGCTCTTCGATCTTCGATTTGATCTTCAATATGGATGGAAGGAATCACTAGATTAGAGTGGAGAAAAGAAGTGAAGAAGTGAAGAAGTGTAGAAGTCGAGCTCTCAAAATGGCAGCACTTCGTCGCTTCGAAATCCGGATCCCAAAAAGTGAGAAATGGACGAGTATTTATAGCTGAAATTCTCCCTAAGTCATCACTCGGAATTAGGTCGTACACGACCTATAGAGCCACGACCTACGACTTAGAAAAATACCACGACCTAACAGACCATCCGATCTAAAAACCCACGACCTACGACTTATAGAACACCACAACTTAGCGCCTCAGCGCACCCAAGCGACCTACGACCTACCACACAGGCGCTTACCGACCTAACACAGATCGCGACCTAACAATGCCACGACCTAACTATATCACGACTTAAGACAATGCGCAACCTACGACTTAAGCATCCACTCGACCTAACTCAGGTTGCTTCTACGACCTAACACACCTTAAGTCGCTAATCTGCTTATCTCCTAGGTCGTTAACCTGCTAACTTCTATAAGTCGTCAACACTTAGGTCGCTCGACCGACCTAACCTACCATACGACCTAACCACCTACGACCTAAAATCCTTAAGTCGCTAACTCACTTAATCCCTTAGGTCGTTACTCCTTAAGTCGTCTATGTCTTAAATCGGTCAATTCCTTAGGTCGTTAGCTCGTCCAGCCGACCTAACACTTAGGTCGTCCACTACCTTAGGTCGCTCCAACACCCTATGACTTAACTCCTATACGACCTAGGACTTAAACTCAGGACGACTTATCACAAATGCGACCAAATGTCAACTGTTTTACGATGTTTCGATCTGTGAAAATACGGGTCGTTACATTCTCTCCCCCTTAGGAATTTCGCCCCCGAAATTCCAAACAAACAAAGCAATCAAAGACTATTCTGCACGCCTACCATCCATAGCAATCAACAAACCATGCATCCAATTCTAGCTTAGCGTACAGAATTCTAACACTAGAACAAGTTACAATATCGTGAGATGACACGACACCTTAGGGCCATACCTTGAAGAGTTCAGGATGAGCTGCCTTCATCCTCTCTTCCACCTCCCACGTACAGTCGTTATCATCATCACTCCATTGTATCTTGAGCAACTTAACTACCTTCCTCCTAAGCTGTTTCGTGTCGGTTTCCACAACACGAAGCGGCTTACGAGGTCTCTTATCGACTGGATCAACTTCGAAATCTTCACAGCTATCAGCAGAAACTACGGTATTCGAGTCGTACACATACTTTCGTAGATATGATACGTGAAAAACATTGTGCACACTCGACATCTTCTCTGGTAACTCCAATTTGTAGGCGAGCTTTCCAATTCGCTCGATGATCGGGAATGGTCCAACAAATCTCGGAGTCAATTTTCCTTTCTTCCCGAATCGAATAACATTCTTCAGCGGAAAAATCTTCACAAAAACCATATCACCTACGTCGAATTCCAAATCCTTACGACGCTTATCGGCATAACTTTTCTGACGGTCTTGGGCTGCCTTCATTCGTTGCCGAATGATCTCTATACAATCTGAAGTCTGTCGAATCATCTCTGGCCCAAGCATCAGCTTTTCTCTAGTCTCTAACCAACATGTCGGAGAGTTACACGGTCTTCCATATAATGCCTCATACGGTGCCATACCAATGCTTGACTGGTAACTGTTGTTATATGAAATTTCCACCAAATGAAGATGGTCTTCCCATGATCCTCTGAAATCCTAAACACAAGCTCTAAGAAGATCTTCCAAAACTCGGTTGACTCTCTCGGTCTGACCATCCGTTTGAGGATGATAAGCTGTACTCAAACACAACTCGGTTCCCAAAACTTCCTGAAAACTCTTCCAAAATCCACTAGTGAACAATGGGTCTCGATCGCTCACTATACTCTTCGGAATACCATGGAATCGAACTATCCACTTGACATACAACTCAGCCAACTTTGATGCAGTCCTAGTCGATCGAACAGGAATGAATCTTGCACTTTTAGTCAGACGATCCACAATGGCCCAAATCCCTTCATTTCCCGTTCTGGTTCTAGGTAGTCCATCAATAAAATCCATCGACACTTGTTCCCACTTCCATGTAGGAACTTCTAATGGCTGAAGCAATCCACTGGGCTTCTTCTGCCCAGCTTTCACCAACTGGCAGTTCATGCACTTGGAAATAAAATTTCCAACATCCTTCTTCATACCTTCCCAGTAGTAGGTTCTCTTCATATCCCGATACATCTTGTTTCCACCTGGATGAATTGTCAACTTCGAGTGATGACTTTCCTTCAGAACTTCACTTCTCAATTCATCTATATCGGGAACAACCAGTCGTCCTTGCTTTCGAAGCCAACCCTCTCGATCGACCTCGAATCCTTTATCCTTCTCTGGGTCCAATCCAGATTCCAAATCATGGATAATCTTGACAAGCTTATCGTCTCGCTTTTGACTCTCGCCTATTCTCTCCACAAGAGTCGGTCTTATCGATAAGTTTGCCAACATCTCAGGTTCCAATTCGCATCTGGGCCTAAAGTCAAATCCAGCTAAATACTCGAGATTCTTCCATTCTGAAAACATGGCTCCCAATCCTGCATGTCTTCGACTTAACGCATCTGCCACTGCGTTACCCTTTCCCGGAGTATAAGCTATACCGAAATCATATGATGCCAAAAACTCTAGCCAACATTGCTGCCGAAGATTCAAATCTTTTTGGGAGAAAAGATACTTCAACGACTTATGATCTGTAAACAACTCGAATCGAACTCCCAATAGATAATGTCTCCACATCTTCAGAGCAAAAACAACCGCCGCTAACTCCAAATCATGAGTCGGATAATTCCTTTCATGCAGCTTCAGTTGTCGACTTGCATACGCAACAACTTTATCTCTCTACATCAGCACTGCTCCAAGTCCAGTACCACATGCATCGGTGTAAACCGCCATCTCTTCATTCCCACTTGGAATAGTCAAAACAGGAGCACTTGTCAATCGCTCTTTCAGGATTCTGAAAGCTTGCTCACACTTATCTTCCCATCTGAACACTTGGTTCTTTTTCGTCAATCCTGTTAATGGTGAAGCTACCTTGGAGAAGTCTTTGATAAACCGTCGATAATATCCTGCTAATCCAAGAAAACTTCTCACATCAGATGCATTCTTAGGTCTAACCCAATCCTGGATTGTTGCCACCTTAGCGGGATCAACCGCTATTCCATTTCCAGAGATAACATGGCCTAAGAACCTCACTTCACTCTTCCAGAAGTGACACTTTGAAAACTTAGCCTTCAGCTGATGTTTCCGCAAGATTTCCAAAACAATACGCAAGTGCGTCTTGTGCTCTTCTTCAGTTCTGGAATACATCAGAATATCATCCACGAACACAAGTACGAACTTGTTCAACTGATCTCTGAACACTCTATTCATAAGATCCACAAAATATGCTGGCGCGTTAGTCAATCCAAACGGCATTACCAGCCACTCAAAGAAACCGGATGGTGTCCTGAAAGCAGTCTTCGGTACACTATCCTTAGCAACTCTCAACTGGTGAAATCCCGTTGCCAAATCCATCTGAGAAAACACCTTAGCTTCGTGAAGCTGATCAAACAAGTTATCTATTCTCGGCAATGGATACTTGTTCTTCTTAGTCACCTTATTCAGCTCACGATAATCCACACACAACCTCAACGATCCATCTGCTTTGGTTACAAACACAACTGGTGCACCCCATTCAGACACACTATGCTGAATGAATCCTTTCTGCAAAAGATCATCCACCTGCACCCTCAACTCCTGCTATTCCCTATGCGCCATCCGCCTAAGAGGCATCACAACAGGTCTGGCTCCTTCAACTAGATCTATACGAAACTCGATCTCTCTATGCGGCGGTAACCCTTTGACCTCGTCAAAGACATCCTCAAATCCATTAACGATTGGCAACGATGACAGTCCATCCCGTGGAACAACCAGCGAATACATGAAGCTCATGAAGACGCCTTCTTCATGCTTACATCGTATCATAATCCTTCGCCCCTCCACATTCTCGACTGTCACCTCCAACCTCTCACAATCAACCTTTGTCGCATACTTCCTAAGCCAGTCCATACCCAAAATAATTCCGAACCCCGCAAAGTTCAGAACAAAGCAATCACAAACAAAAGAGCAATCATGACTCGATACAATCAGACCACGGCATAGCATACACAAACAAGACGAACCCCCAACCGGATTAGTCACAACCAATGGCCTATCAACAATATTCGGTTCTAAACCCAACCGGCCTACAAGTTCATTACAAACAAAAGAATGCGACGCCCCAGTATCAAACAGAACTCTAATTGGAACACCACAAATGGAGAGAGTACCCTGAACCACCACACTCTTTCCTTTCTCTTCAGCGGTAGGAGCTTTCGAAGACGATGGAACAGCTCCTAAAGCATAAGCTTGCACAATCTGCTTGTCCTTCCATGGTTCTGGACAATTCTTCCTGATATGCCCCGGCTTGTCACAGTTGTGACACTTCATCGGTACCTTCGGATTCTTACAATCCTTAGAGAAATGGCCCTTCTGCTGACAATTGTAGCAAGTCACTTCGCCCTTCGGCTTCTTCTGGCCATCCTTACCCTTCTACTACTGCTGCTTCCTCTTCTTGTTTCCACCCTGCTGTGGTTTAGACTCTTCCCTGGTCACAGCAACAACAGATCCTTCCTTAGGAAACAGACTCTCATGCCTGAGAGCTTTCTCCACAAGCTTCTCAAATGAATCGTCCAAATGATCCACCAACTGTCTCCCAAGATAACTGTCCAAGCCTGTCACAAACTTCTCATTCTTCTGATATGCAGATTCAATATACGACCGGGCATACTTGGACAAAGCTTCAAACTCAGAAACATACTCCAGAACCGGTCTTCCATTTTGCTTGAGCTCCACAAACTTCTTGAACAGAATAGACTTCTGAGCTGTAGAAATGAACTTAGCTTCAAATCTGACTTGGAATTGCTCCCAAGTAATCTCTTCCTCCGGAGTATCAATGGTGATAGAGTTCCACCAATCAAAAGCTCTTCCTTGAAGCTGTCTTGATGCAAGCTTCCTCTTAGTCGCATCCTCAATTCCCAAATCACCAAAGATCCTCCTACAAGCATTTATCCACCTCTGGACTTCAATGGTTGATTCTGTCCCTAAGAAAACCTTTCCTCCAAGAGCAGTGTAGTCCTTACACAACTTAGCAAAATCCACCGGTTTTGGAGTTTGAACTTTAACTCCAACATCCACCGATGGCCCCGGAGCTGGTATCCTTCTCATGATCGAAGTCATCATAGCTTCGAACATAGCAGCATAATCAGTAGCCCTTTCAGTAGCATGGCCTTCCCTAGCAGCTGGTCTCCCTCTTCGACTCATTCTCAATATCTATAAAAAGGAATGATTAGCACATCTAGAGAAACAACTGCATAAAGGACTCAAACTCTACTAAGCTACTATATTATATATAGTAATCATCCATCAAAATACAATTACGTCTCTCATACGTAGTTACGTCAGCGAGCGTTGGGTAAAATCGATTAACCAATGCTTTGATACCAAATGTGACGACCGCCCATGACCCCTGCACCGAATCTAGAGATAGTGCACTACAAAGTGTGCCAGGCAGCCATGGACGATTGCCAGGGTAAATTAAAAACAACAGAATCTATCGTATTACTCACAGCGCATGGACAAAATACAATAGAATATATATATAGTGAAGCTTCACAGAATAGAATCTCATCAATAAAACTTCATAATAGTTGGATACAAACATCTGAATAGTCAATACATTAAGCCTCACTACATATCACTCAGAGAATATACAAACAGCGGAACACCCAGTACATATAGTAAGAAAATAATATGCAATACTCCAGCTCGTCTTCGTCATCAGCAACGTGGAAAGCAAGAACAGCACCTGTCACCTGCTACCTAGTCTGCCCGTCCCAAAATGGACGAACAGCCCAAGGCAATAAGAGTTAAAACATAAAGCCTTGAGTCAGACAACAGTCTTAGTGAGCAGTAAATTAACTAACAACATACCAAAAGAGCATAAAGGAAAAGGAATAGGAATGCAACCCTCCCACTCCACCTCTTTCTACAGTGATATCCCCCAGACACACACTAAGCAGAAGCAAGCATAGCAAAGCATATAATTTAAAGTAAAGCAATAATCACTCGAGTCAAGGGCGATGTTTTCCAAGTACAAACCCCCAAGGCCTAAACCAAGATCAGATAGGCACCCAGAAAACACTGCTCTTGAGACTGAATGACGATACAACCAAACATCCATGACTCTGGCTATCACTGTTATCATTGCCTCGATATCATCGTTAATTGAATGACTGGCACATTCTTTCAGTCGTCCTTCAAGGGTTAATGGAAACCCCGGTTCTAGACATAACTCTGCACGTCATCGTGACCCGTGCCTAGGACTATCGAATCTGCCCAGAGTACTTGACTATCAATCATTAGCCTTCAGGGACTATCGAATCTGCCCAACGTACTCTTGCTTTGAGCATGCTAGAACCTTCAACAACGATGAGATCTCAGCCTTCTAGTCATCCTCCTCGACGACTATTTCCATACTAGCTCAAGCGCCTCTCGAGCAAACCATTATCCTCTAACTCGAACCATTTCACCGAGTTATCAACTTGCTTGGAATGATCCTGTCTGGATTAGACCAAGACTATCTCATATCATACTTCGCCTCATCATCATCATAGCAAAGTCTCATCTCAACATCATCATCGAATCTATCCATATGAGCTTCATCATCCGCTACATATACCACGTGCAGCTTTTCCAATTCAAGAGCCTTTCCCTTAGCTTTTGAATCATCTTCGACCATCTTGTCTAAATCAAATCATCAATCATCTAATTCATAGCAATCAATCAAGTCAAACATTAATCCAAGTAAACAACCATTCAAATATAATCTAAATGGACAATTATAACAATAATGACAATTTCGTAATTAAAGAGTCAAAAGTCTAACAAGCATGAAAACATGAGCAATATCTCTATAATCTTGATGAATGAACTTGCATAGGTTAACATGTAATAAAATGGTTGTCAAATCATCATGAACAATGGATCTACACGAATCTATACTTAGGTTTACAAAAATGCATGGAAATCACTACTTTAACACAAAATCAAGCCAACGATCCGATATACTCCTTTGGATCCGTGTGAGAGATAATCACCACTCACCCAATCACCAAAACAACTCAAAAGCAACACACTTCAGATCTGGACAGCGAAGGATCTAACTTGATCTATCACCAATCCGCTTCAAACGATGAAATCTCTCTTCGAAGAATGTAGATCTTCAATCTAAGCTCTTCGATCTTCGATTTGATCTTCAATATGGATGCAAGGAATAACTAGATTAGAGTGGAGAAAAGAAGTGAAGAAGTGTAGAAGTCGAGCTCAAAAAATGGCAGCACTTCGTCGCTTCGAAATCCGGATCCCAAAAACTGAGAAATGGACGAGTATTTATAGCTGAAATTCTCCCTAAGTCGTCACTCAGAATTAGGTCGTACACGACCTATAGAGCCACGACCTACGACTTAGAAAAATACCACGACCTAACAGACCATCCGATCTAAAAACCCACGACCTACGACTTATAGAACACCACAACTTAGTGCCTCAGCGCACCCAAGCGACCTACGACCTACCACACAGGCGCTTACCGACCTAACACAGATCGCGACCTAACAATGCCACGACCTAACTATATCACGACTTAAGACAATGCGCGACCTACGACTTAAGCATCCACTCGACCTAACTCAGATTGCTTGTACGACCTAACACACCTTAAGTCGATAATCTGCTTATCTCCTAGGTCGTTAACCTGCTAACTTCTATAAGTCGTCAACACTTAGGTCGCTCGACCGACCTAACCTACCATACGACCTAACCACCTACGACCTAAAATCCTTAAGTCGCCAACTCACTTAATCCCTTAGGTCGTTACTCCTTAAGTCGTCTATGTCTTAAATCGGTCAATTCCTTAGGTCGTTAGCTCGCCCAGCCGACCTAACACTTAGGTCGTCCACTACCTTAGGTCGCTCCAACACCCTATGACTTAACTCCTATACGACCTAGGACTTAAACTCAGGACGACTTATCACAAATGCGACCAAATGTCAACTGTTTTACAATGTTTCGATCCGTGAAAATACGGGTCGTTACACGCATTAAACCGTGTCAACAAATTCCTTAAGGACTCTCCCATCCTCTGCTTTAGTGTTGCTAATGTTATTACACTCTTTGGTCTCGTGATGTGTACCCAAATTTGCCTCATGAATTTATCAACCAACTTCATCCAAGAACCAATACAACCGTTCTCCAGTTTCCGAAACCACATTGCAGCTATATCCGCTAAGTACAAGGGAAAACATCGAGCCATAACTTCCTCCGATGCTCCCAACACTTCCATATTTCTTATATACCTCATCAGATGAACACTAGGGTCCGACTTACCATCATTTGCACCTACTATCGGTAGTTTGAACTTTGATGGATTCCTAGCACGCCTGATGTTGGGAGTGAATGTGCTCCTATTTACATCCTCCAGATCCATGTTCACCAATCCTCCTCTTATAGCTTATCTGATCATCTCTGCAAACCTGTCATTATCATCCAAAGGCAGCCTCCAACTGTCATTTCCAACCCGCCCCCTGAGTCCACGAGGGAATCCCGAAACATGCTCCTCTGGACGTACATTTGCATTCCAATCTGCACCAAATTGCACAGTATCAACCACCAACCTACTGCCGACCGATCCAGCATGACCTGGGGCATTCCCAAGTCCCAAGCGATTATGTCGATCCCTGTGGGGGGCTCGGTGTCGATCGGTCCATGTTGACCTGGGGCCATCCTATGCTATTCCACTCCATTCCCCTTCCTGTTAGCTTTGTTTCCCTATTCCTTGTTTTGATTTTCTGCAACTCCTACTGCTCCAATTCCTTAATCCAGATTGATATTAGCTGCTGCTCTAGCCTGTCTAACTGGCCTAAGGAAACTCTAAATCATCTCCCCTTGCCCCTTCATCATCCTCTCCTGCATAGCATCCATCATCGTCTCCATCTTGTTCCTTGTGATGTAGATGTAGGAGTGATTAGCCCCAGCTCCTGAGGAAGCCTCTTGACTCCCTCCGTGGTGACTCTTATTCGCAAGCGTCCTCTTTGTTGATTGCCTAGCCATCAATCCAAATCCAAGCTCTAAATTCTTTCCAAATTAATGGGTGCTAGTCCTCAATGAAAGAAGGTTGGCAGCAAAAATGGCCACCAACACCCAAATCAGCATGAAAGCACCACCAATCTAATATTAAATATCCAAACATAGAATTAGATACGTAGACCATAGATTCAATAGCAAAAAAGTAAATCAATACATGAATTTTATAGTGGCTCGAAAAACTCTGGCCTATGTCCTCTCCAATAATCTTTTTATTATACTGTAGGATTACAAATACAGTTTGTTTTAGCCTTAGAAAATTAATGGAGAAAGGAAAAGAAAACAATGAAGAAGAGCCAAAAGAAGATCAATCTAGTTGAAAAAGAAGATCCTCTACAATGAGCCAATGATCCTGTATTTATAGGAGAAGAAGATCAGTCTAGCCGAAAAAGAAGATCCTCTACAATGAGCTAATGATCCTGTATTTATAAGGGAATCCAACGAAATATCTCATTCAAAATCTGCATGCAGCATCTTCAGACAAAGACAGACCGATCCAGGAAGTATGAGACCAATCACAACCCCTAAGAGGGATCTGCCTCGATTGGTATAGAACGCCACGTGACGGCTGTGATACCACAGTGGGCCCCCTACATCTCTAATTCATGTTTCCAAAGTTTTTTGCTCAATTCCCTTAGTACTTGTTGAGTTATTGAGCAATCATTGTTGAGTTGAACTACCAATCCAAGTGATTTGTAGCCATATTAATCCGATCTGTACTCCATCACATTGATCCGATCCAATCCCCTGCCTAGAGGAAGTGCAAATCTGTACTTAGCCATTTCTTGCACGCCATTTGCTTGAACCCGCTCGACTGTCATTCATAGCCTTGCTTATATCTGATGTCCGAACCTAATAACCATCTCTCTGAGCTACCTACCTTGATGATCACGAATCCATTTACCAACTCATCACAACATAAGCATTTCATGGATAAATCCACTTTCTTGGAAATGCTTTTTGAAGAGATTTCCCTTTTTAAATATGATTCAAATTAGCACTTCTCTCCCTTTGCCTAGCTTATTGTTGTTCATTTTATTTCCTCTTACTTTCAGTTTGGATTCTTTACCCCTAGATTTGTTTTCTTCTCTCCCCCACTCTTTTTAATTTGATTTGTTTGATTTTATTTTATAAATTAGAGATTTCGTGCTTTAGGAATATGGTGTTTTGGTTAAGAAGTTTGGAGGAGGAGGAAGAACAAAAGAATGTACATAATTAGAGAGGCAGTGACTAGAGTTAGAATGAAAGCAGCGAGGCTTGAATTTATATTTATAAGTGAAGTCTAGAACTAGGAAAAGTATTTGTTTATTCATATATCACTTATCCTTACATATACATAAATTTTCTTCTCTTTTATTTCTTTAAAGAAAATAACGTTTATATTCTCGCAATTAATGTCTTTGACTATAATTTGAATCAATACCATTTATTACAATTCCAACCAATACTGTTTGTTATAATTCAAATTAATACCATTTATTAATATTCCAAATATATATTATTAACTATTTTAAGCAAACATAGATTGATATTCAAACTTAGGGATATGTGTGTGTGTGTGTTTGTATCTCTATATGTGTACATTAACATTAATTAGGAACCTTTCTTTTTACAAATATTATTAACTATTTTAAGGAATTATGGATCAATATTCAAGCATACAGATATACATATATGCATATACATATATTTAATTAATCTTGACTCTTATTTTGACCATATCTTTTGCATACGAGGTCCGTTTTGGATGTGATTTCTTACGTTACACTCGTGATGGAGAGATCTACATCTTGATGCTAGTTTGGATAGATTTTATAAAGGTGAGTGATATTGTCTCTCACCATACTATGATTCGTTGTATAGTATTAGATTGACGTTTATGAATGATTTTTGGTTTTAAAATGTGATTTTCCTATACTTATAGATCGGTAAGATTTTTATAAAAGAAAATAAAATTATTTTAAAATTATTTATAAAGAATATCACATATTTTCCATCGGTGTGCCATAGTTAAGGAATTATTAGATTTGAGCTATTATTGATATGATTTCCCACATTGGTTGGTGTAGATGGATTATACATGGTTTATGTATGTTGTTTTGGATGTATGTATGGTTGTTGGATGTGTGTTTGGTTGTTTGGTTTGTTTGGCTGTTTTGGTTGAAAACGCCGACTAGTAGTAATCGGGTTTTAGGGAATACCTTGTACGTTGGGGTTTTGCACATGCGAAAACCTAACGAACGAGATAAGTTATCGAGGAGAGTTAGGATACATGCCGGCAGATCTAAGGTAAAGGGTGAGGCTTCGGACTTTAGGATGGATGTCGGACATTTCAATTTGGTTTGTACTTATCTGATCGGTTAAGTACAAGACCAAGGTGGTTGATATTGACCATTGTAGAATGGCCAATGTCCATCACAATTGTTGATTAGTGATTTGGCCGATCTTTGGCTTTGATGATGATGAGATTTCACAGTGGGTGGTTTTATGGCTTGTCGTGATACTGACTTACAGTCTTGCTGTTAATGCTCTAGGGCGAGCGATTGAGATGGCGATGTAATGGTGCGATGCTTCAACATGAGAGTTGGTACTTTAGATGTGGCTCATGTTAGGAGTAGGTTCCAAGGTAGATAGTTCAGGACTATGTAGATCATGCTGGAGATGTTTCGCCTCATGGAGGATGGCAATGTATAACATGATGGACTTAGTATCTTCAGTTTATGGCTCGTGGGGGTAGCAAGTACCGAAGATTAGACACTCTGTATCTTCGGTTTGTGACTTGATTAGGGATTAGGTATCGAAGAGGCTCATGGTGGGAGTCGTGGAGTAGAGGAACATAGGGGTTGTTCCTCGTAGATAGCGGAAATTGGATTGAGGGAGTAGAACTCAAATGGATGTGCATGTGCTAAAGGATTATTGATGACTCAGAGAGTTTTCTGTTGTACTCAAAGCAGGGGTATTGTATAGTAGAGATGCCCATGGATCATGTTAGGATCCATATACCCTGGACCTGTGGGTGTTGGGTCTAGTGCCCTATGGGTGTTGGGTTGTTGGGAGAGTACAATAAAGAACCGGGATTTCCATTAGTCCCTGACTTGGTGGTCATACAAGTTATCACATATTAGTATTGTTCAATGGATGCTATGTTTGTTATGGTTGCTTCACTAGCCACCTGTCACCCTAGGGTTGTCGCACGAGGTAGGTATTGTGGTAGGGATACTTAGACACCTGGATAGTTTACTTAGTGTAGAGTAGGTATTATGGATGGAGATACCTAGGCACCCCGACAGATACTGAGTATGGTGTACCTTTTTTATGATGTTGTAGAGTAGCATATTATCTATGTCATGTGTTGACTTTCATAGTATTTTGAGATTGTTTATCGCTCACACTAAACTATTGTCTGACCTGAGGTTTTATGCTTTGCTTCTTATTATCCCGGGTACTCTTAAATGAGAAGATTTTAGAGCAGGTGTGGATGATATATGGAGTTCTGTAGATGGACTAGCAGGAGGTGACATATACTCATAATTGTATTTGAGTTTGTTATTGTGTTTATGCTGTGTGACATTATGGAGCATTAACAGTGTTTGACTTACTATTATATGAGATCATGTATCAGTTAGGTTTATTTTATAGTGTATAAACTCTGTTACTGTATTGTATAACTCTGTGGATCTTATACTCTGATGATTAGTTCACATTGTTATTACTATCTCTACTTTTTTATACATGTGTTGGCTATTTTATTTTACCTAAAGCGATTGTGAGATATTCGACAGGTTATGTGGTTATTTGATGTTTCCTTTTTCTTATTTTCCATTCTTTTCTCTTCTATTTCCTCTTCTTTACTTCTTTTCTTTCCTTTGACAACCATTCTATACCTAAGCTGTAGTCTGATCGTTACATTTGGTATCAGAGTGAAGGTCACATGATTATCCTGAGTTGATACGACAACCCAATAGAGATAGGGTATCAGTTATTGCCTTGGACTGGATCTAGAGTGTATATATATACGAGAGAGTTCATATTTGTTATATATTTTGGTTTTCAAAATTATATAGTAGTATATGTAGTATATAAATTGAGTTGCACACGAGCACTATTGATGCAGTTTTCTTTATGAGAGGTGGATCATCCTTATTATAGAGTAGGAATGATTTGGCATTCAAGAAGTACTGTTATTGACTCTATCTTCAGAGTTAAAGATTGGGCAGGATAGGGGTTACTAACCCTGGTTGATAGGATATGTTTGTATAGATGGTGTGAATCATTTTCAAAATGCCCAAGTTGTTTTGGATGGTTATGGTGCTAAAGTGCAAATGGTTGAAGTCGACTTTATCGAGCTTTATAGAGACTTTGAGAGTCTAGGAGGTAGACCATTCCCTGGAACGTAGTCAACTATTGAGAGGTAAGATTGGATGGTCACTTGCGAGAAGATCATTGATGACTTGGAGTTAGATGATGCCATGAGACAGAAGTTAATCTCTAGATGACTCCAGGGACGAGCAATGAACTAGTGGAGTGCCTCTACAACTTCAATTCTCGAGGATCGATTTACTTGCGATTAGTTCATAATTTGCATTGAAGAATGAAGAATTTATCATTGGATTAAGTGATCGTCTTGGAAAGCGATTGATTGGTGATAATGACGAGGGATTCAAGAAGATGATCAAAAAGGCTTTATGAAGGGAGAGCCTGTGCCAAATGTAGAAGGGTTGTCCCGAACTAGCTGGGTAGGGATAAACTGTGGAAGTATATGTATTGATTGCCGTTTCGATTTCGTCGAATGCTCCATCGACGAAAGAGAAGGGAAATGGCATTGCCGTTTGAGATATGCTTTCATTTATGGCATTTCCATACTTGTTTTATTTGACATCGAGGTTTCATATTCCTTTATATCTACATTTGATGGTGATATTGGGATTGAGACTCGAGATAATTATCGACCCTTGATTGTGATGGACCTAGTTAGGGGCTCAGTCAGCCTGTACGTGGTTTGTCGAGACCTTTTTTATTGAGTCATGGATGTTTGTTGTTTGTTTGCTATTGATTTATTTAGGGGCTTAGTTGGGTTGGTATTATAGTTTGGGAACAGATAGGTTGAAGGGGATACATAATAGTGGTGGACTGTGAGACGCCATTGGTGATGATTGAGGTTGTGGAGGAGCGAATAACAGTGATTGGTTACCTATAGAGTATAGGGATGGTTAGATTTTTTTATTTGCTCGATATTCCACATGATGAGTTGTTATATGTGCTTGTAGCTAGATAGTCCGGACATATTCGATGAGGTGACTAGATTACCACCATATGGGGATAGAGTCCCATATCGATATGGTCAATGGAGGTAGACTAGTAGTTATGCCTTTAAGGCCTATGATGTCCAAAGAGCTTAGGAAACTAAAGGTGTGAGGAGATGACTTGTTTAGGTGATGGTTCATTCGTGGGAGTATAATTGGGTAGGATGCACCTATAGTGTTCATCAGTAGGGCAGATGGCTCTTTTGAGTTGTTTGTTGGTTATCGTGGGCTGGGTGAGATGACGAACAAGTTTCTACTCTCGTTTGTTGATTGCTTGTTCAATCGGCTCTATAGCACGAGAATGCTCTCTTAGTTGGACCTTTCTGTGAGTTTATACTAACTGAGAGTATTTAGAGCGAGTGTGCCGATTATAGTGTTTTGTACACTACCTTGATTTTGGAGTTGGATTAGTTATGTAGTTCGAGCTAACCAGTGTGTCGGCATGCTTTGTTGATCCCATGGACCGTGTTTGGAGAGGTCACTTGAGTGAGTTATACTTATGTTCATTGATGATACTTTCATCTACTCATGGACGAAAGAGGAGCATAAGGCACAATTGATTTTTCATTGTAGGTGTCGAGAAGACACCGATTGATGATGAGATTTTGGTAGTATCACTTCTGGAGGAGGGAAGTGAGATGCTTGGGTCACGTTGTTTTAGAGTAGGACATCGTTGTAGATCCTGTAGTTGCGGTAGTCCAGAATTTGAATAGACCTAAGGTAGTAGCATCGTTGACTTATTTGATGAGAGAGGATAAGACTTATTTTTGAGACGTGAGGTGATGACACGCGTTAGTGAGTCTGACCGAGAGGTTGATGCATGCACCGATGTTACTCATTTTAAGCGGGAATGAGAAGGCGATAGTATGCACTTGGATGTGGTACTTAATCAGGTGCGGTTTTGATACTGAAATGTAAAGTTGTCACATGTTAGTTGACAGCTGAAACCGCACGAGAGGAAGTATCCGACTCATTGAGTTGGTGGCAATAGAGTTCGCTTTAGGGATTTGGAGTCGCTATTTATTAAGAGAAAAGTTCAGTTGAGCAATGATTCCATATCATTGGAGTATCTCTTTTCCGAGAAGGATCTTAACCTTTTCCAGTAGCGATGGTTGAAATTCTTAGCCTCCTATGACTTTGACTTTTCCTATACATTTGTAAGGGAAAGGTAGTTGTTGATGCTTCGAGTGGAAGACATACCAGTTTGGGAGCAGTATTCCTAGACTAGGCTTTGCTTGATCTTACCACTAGTTATGACTTCGGAACTCGATGGGTTACAGCCAAAGGTGATAATTGGTTTGATCATCAGACCTATTTTGATTTAGCGGATTGGTACTATTCGGAGGCGTTTGGCTAGACTAGTGGAGATCGTGGCTAAATTAGATGCGTAAGTAGTGTCTATAGAGGTGATGCAGTGCGGCCTCGACTGAGACTGTTAGTTCTGTAAGGACGAGAGATTGTTTGTTCTCGAGTAGTGGGAAGATATATTTATAGACTGCATTGAGGGATTGCCGATAACTAAGGATAGTATGATAGCATTTTCATCACAGTCGATTGGTTGATGAATAATGCTAGATTTCTATTCCTTAAGTCCAGTAGAATGACATCCCTATTTGTCAAGGTGTATGTGAGATGGATCGTGATTCGATAGTGTTCCAAGAGCATTATAAGTGACCGAAACCTGTTGTTCGATAGTGGGTTTCGGGAGAACTTACAAGAGGTGTTTGGAAATTTGACACAAAATTGGTTTTATGACATAGAGACTGAACTAGAAACTTCAAGATCTCGTAGGCCTATTCGTACCAATACATGTGAGATGAAACAGGTTGGGAGGAGGACAATGGAGTAGTAGTGGTTCGGTGGAATGAAAGCGAAGGTGATAGGATACGGGAGACCGAGAAGAGCATGAGGACCGTATATCCGAGGCTCTTCACTTGGAGAGATTTTATTGTTATTGTCCGCTGTCATATTGGATATCATATTTGATATTTTATACTAGATAGTTTAGTATTCCACATGCTAGGATAAACATGGATGTTACTTTTTGATGATAGACCTCATGTATTCATGTTTGATTGGATTGTTAGCACTTGAGATAATAGCCTATGTTTGTACGGTTGTTAGGAATGCGGGATAGTTTTGGTTTGTTATAGGATACTTATTTGAGACGATTGCTCTATATGGTTTAGTATATTTAGAGATATGTGATGTGTGTGTGTGTGTGTCTCTTTGGTGTATTGGGATTTTTCCAAGACCTAGCCATGTAAAGGAGGTTCTGTCGAATTTTTTCGGAATCCGAGAGGCTTTTGAGGGCCATTGGGTTAGGAGCTATTCTCTTTACTTTGTGATTTCAATGATAAAATCTTTTTAAGGAGGGTGAATGTAACGACCCATATTTTTAACGATCGGATATTTAAATAATTTATTTAAATTGTTAAATAAAGAAGGCCCAAAAATGTGATTTTTCACATATTGCCAAATCAAGACTCGAGACCATTTCCGTTAAATTTAGATTGACGTTACGAATTAAAATGAGTATAAGGATCGCTATTTTGGAGATTAGATGTTCTGATGACCGAAACAATCTCGAAATGTGCAAAATTAGCATTATGGGATGCAGTCTTAGATGATGATGATGCTAGTACCGTTGGATTCAAAAAAATGAGGTGATGTACATAGACGAGTTTCGTGGTGATCGGATCCGTCGTGTGATCGTACATACTCGAAACGTACGACCATTTATTTGAGAAATCAAATAAACAAATAATCAAGTATTCTTATTTTAAATCCCAAAACCAAATTTCCCTCTCTCACAGTTTACCTTACTGTTCCATTAAGAAAAAAATGGCCTCTCCTCCATAATCGATTCAAATATCAAAATCCCTCAATTCGCTTGACGGTGAATTATGAGATCAGATCTATTGACATCGTAGTGAGGAGAGCTTCAAAATGGTGGTGCCGATTTGGTACGATCGCCATTGGTCGACTTCAATAATTTTCAGCAGATCTCAGGCTTTGGTTTGATGGATCTTGAGACATCGAGGGATGGATCAGAGGTTACCATTGTATTGCTTTCAATGAGGCACGTCTCCTCGCCATATTTGGCCATGTACGATCGTCTTTTGTAATATCCGACATTTTAGGGTCGATGCTAAGTCGTGGAGGATGCATTTTGCTAGGGGTAGTGGGACATGGCGAATCTAGGTGCAAATTGAAGCTTGTGCAGAGGGTATTCTATTGGCAAAGACGGATCGAGGAATCATTGTTTATAGGTGGAGAAATGAGGATGTATGTACACGATGATATGGGTTTGTGCATAGCCTGTAGCTATTGAGTGGAGAAGATGATAGATTAAGTAAGTAATTAGGTAATTAATACAATAACTAGTTAATTAATGGTTTAATTAATCTCGATTTTTATTTTGACCATAACTTTTGAATACGAGGTCCATTTTGGATATGGTTTTTTACGTTGCGCTCGTATGGAGAGATCTACATCTTGGCGCTGGTTTGGACAGATTTTATAAAGGTGAGTGATATTCTCTCTCACCATACTATGATTGGTTGTATAGTATTAGATTAACGTTCGGGAATAATTTTTTATTTTAAAATGTGATTTTCCTATACTTATAGATCTGCTAGATTTTACATATTTTATGTATGTTATTTTGGATGTATGTATGGTTGTTGGATTATACATATTTTATGTTTGGCATGGATGGATTATACATATTTTATGTATGTTATTTTGGATGTATGTATGGTTGTTGGATGTATGTTTAGTTATTTGGCTTGTTTGGCTATTTTGGTTAAAAACGCCGATTAGTAGTGATCGAGTTTTAGGGAATATCTTGTACGTTGGGGTTTTTCACACGCGAAAACCTAACGAACAAGATAAGTTATAAAGGAGAGTTAGGATACGTGCCGACGGATCTGAGGTAGAGGATGAGGCTTCAAACTTCACCCTGGATGCCGGACGTTTCCGTTTGGTTTGTACTTATCCGTTCAGTTAAGTACAAAACCAAGGTGGTTGGTATTGACCATTGTAGAATGGTCAATGTCCATCACTATTGTTGATTGGCAAGCCGACCTTTGGCTTGGACGACGATGAGATTTCGTGGTGCGCAGTTTGATGGTTTGTTCATGCGACTGACTTAGAGTCTTGATCTTATTGCTTTAGGATGAGCGATTAAGATGGCGAGGCGATGGTGTGATACTTCGACATAAGAGTTGTGATACTTCGACATAAGAGTTGGTACTTCGGATGTGGCTCGTGCTGGGAGTAGGTTCTAAGGTAGATAGTTCGGGACTCTTTGGAGCATGCTGGAGATGTTGGATCGCTCGCATCATAGAGGATGGTGATGTACAACATTGATGGACTTAGTATTTTCGGTTTATGGCTCATGGGGGTAGCAGGCAAGGTTTTAAATCTCGCTCATCTCGACCGAGATCTCGGTCGAGATCTCGTTTTCAAGCCCGGGCGATTCGAAATAGGCTTTTTCATTTAAATCTCGTCTGACCCAAATCTCAGACGATATTTCAGTATCTCGTCTGATATCTCGGACGAGATTTAACAGCGAGATATCGGCCGAGTTGTTGAATTTTGGAAAAAATCAACTCGTTTTCCGTATTGGGCTGGCTCATCCTTTACCTTAATTTAAACCTTCTTAATTGTATTTTTTAACCCTTATTTCTTATATAAATCTCATTTAATCTTCATCTTTTATTTAACGGCAGTAACGAGTGTAAGAAGATGATAAAATCTACATCGATTATGGTAAGTATTTTACTTTATGATTTTCATTTAGGTTTCTGATCCAAATTAATTTACATCAGATTTCATTTTTCTTTTTTCGACACTTTCTTGAGTTTTTTTTCCTAACCCTATTTTTTTGCGGCTATAAATTTTGGGCTTCACTTATTTAACTTTATGTTCCAAATGGATTCCCAATTTGATTTCATTTGGTCTTTGCTGCTATAATTTTTTTCCTCAAGGCTTATTTTTAAGCAATAAAGGAATTCTCTTTCATCTATTAATTTCATTTGATGATTACATGTTCATTCGTACATCATTTTTTTGCTTTCCTTATAATATTACAAAATGTTTTAAAATTGTTTGTACTATGTATGTTATTTTCTATATTTGTTTGAAATATCTATGTTATTAGTTGCTTAATGAGATTTTGTTTGCTAATAATTAAATACTATAATCAGACATAAAATATCTTAATTCTACTTGTAGACTTTTGTATTTGAAGTTATAAAATTAAGATTTCCCTTGCAGCACTATAAATCATAAAAGGTAGAAATGAGACATTATATTATGTAGGAAAGTTAAGTGAATGATCAAACAAAGTAAAGGTGCATATGTTATGGTTTGTTTCTTGTCTACTTTATCTCATATGATATTATATTGAACATTATTCATAAAATCTAGTTATTTGTTTATTTTACATGATACAAGTGATATTTTTCCATACTAAATTACTAATGATAAGCGTGTGATATATTCAAGGTAAGTGCATAGTGTTTTCCTTAAGGTAATGACTAGTACTATAAATTTAGGTGTATGAAAACTAATTTTCGATATGACATATACTCCGAGATAACTCCGAAATGAATTTTAGAAACCGAGATGTAAATCCGAGATGGACGACCGAGATGCACTCATCTCGTTCGAGATCTCACCCGATACGAGATAAGCTCTCTAAATTCTTCGAGACGAGACATGACCAAAATCCAAGATTTAAAACCTTGGTAGCAGGTATCGAAGATTAGACATTCTGTATCTTCGGTTTTTCACTCGAGTAGGGAGTAGGTACCGAAGAGGCTTATGGTGTGAGTCGTGGAGTAGAGGAACGTGGGTGTTGTTCCTCGTAGATAGTGGAAATTGTATTGAGCGAGTAGGGCTCGGATGGATGTGCATGTGCTAAAGGATTGTTGATGACTTAGAGAATTTTCTGTTGTACTCAAAGCAAGGGTATTGTATAGTGGGGACGCCCATGAATCATGTTAGGATCCATATACCCAGGACCCGTGGGTGTTGGGTATAGTTCTCCATGGGTATTGGGAGAGTACAACAGAGAACCAGGATTTCCATTAGTCCCTGGCTTGGTGGTCATACGAGTTATCATATATCTAGAGCATACTGGGTGACAGTTAGTATTGCTCGATGGATGCTTTTTTTGTTATGATTGCTTCACCAACCACTTGTCATCCTAGGGATGTCGCACGAGATATGTATTGTGGTAGGGATACCTAAACACCTGGACAGTTTACTTAGTATGGAGTAGGTATTATGGATGGAGATACCTAGGCACCACGATAGATACTGAGTATGGTGTACCCTTAAAATAATGTTGTAGAGTAGCATATTATCTATATTATGTGCTGACTCTTTGGTTGCAGGGACAGGTCGGGTATGATTTATGTACCCTTTGTTCTGTATACTATATCGACTTTTATAGTATTTTGAGATTGTTTATCGCTCACACCAGACTGTTTTCTGACCCGAGGTTTTATGTTTTGCTTCTTATTATCTCGGATACTCTTAAATGAGTAGATTTGAGAGCAAGTGTGGACGACGTATGGAGTCCTACAGGAGGTAACGTATAATCATAATTGTATTTGAGTCTCCTATTGTATTTCCGCTCTGTGACACTATGGAGCCTTGAAAGTGTTTGACTTACTATTATATTAGACAATATATCAATTGAGTTTATTTCTAGTTGTATTAACTCTGTTACTAGATTGTATATCTCTGTGGATCTTATACTCTGATGATTAGTTCATATTGTTATTACCATCTCTAATGTTTTATACCTGTGTTGGCTACTATATTTTATCTGATGCGATTGTGAGATATTCGACAGGTTATGTGGTTATTTGATGTTTTCGTTTTCTTCTTTTCCATCCTCTCCTCTTCTATTTTCTCTTCTTTGCTTCTTTTCTTTCCTTTGACAACCGTTCTATACCTAAGGTGTAGTGTCGTCGTTACACTATAGTTATATTAGCCAACTAGAAAACCATCGAGTGAGTCATTTCATAGTTATCCAATAAATATCAGTACGTATCCCTTTGGTGCCCCTAGCAGTTATGAGTAATACACTGCCCACCATTTAGAGAGCGTTACATACTCCAGTCTCAACGGATGCATCAATATCCAGTATAGATATATTTTGGCTAGGAATATTTAAAACATTATGTTTATTTTATTATGATAAATCACTCATTATTACAACGCATCGTAACTACTATCACCAAACATATCGTATATGGATTTTCTATTAAAAATAATTTTAATTAATTAATTAGTCTAACATATTATATCAAGTATATAATAGAAAGAAATTATCTTTCATTTCAAACAAGATTGGTTATCGGATTATATATATACATATATATATATACGTGTATATATACATGTGTGTATATATATACACATATGTGTGTATATATATATGTACATATGTGTATATATATACACACATATATATACACATATATACACATATGTGTATATATATAACAAATTGTACAATTGCTCCTTGGACATATCTTTAACTCTATCAATTTTCGCCGCACTACACAAACTCTGTTCTATAAAAAGGTAAAGATTGAAATTTCAAAGTTTGAATAGTAACGTCGTGCTCGTGAATCATTGTAATCCTTGACAAAGCAATGAATAAACCAATCATAAACATAGTGGATGTTGATTTTTACGTATTGAACCACGCATGGTCCTTATGCCTTTACTGTTTTGTTAGCTTATTTGTAATACCACCCACATTATAAATACATTTTTGATTATATTCCACGCTCAGGATCTTCAAATCGTCGTAATTCCAAGGTTAATGAAGAAACTTGTCAGCACATGTGAAGGTTGGACGATAATAATGATGTTGCACACATGTGGATCGACTAAGAACTTGGGTCACTACAAGAACTTATTATGTTTTTATGTTTATCTTTGTAGATTTGTGTTTAGTTTTATGCAATTTCGACGTTGTGATTTGTTTGATTTCGTTTTGTTGCATTTAATTTGAATGGTGTAATATCATGGTCTTTTATTAATTATTATTACTTAGTGGTTATTATTGATAACTAATAAGTACTTTATTGATGATAATGGATTAATAACAAATAATGTTTGATAATTTTAAATAATCAAGTAAAAAGAAAATAAACAAAAGTAATATATCTGAACTGAACTCTAAATTGAACTTAACGTGCAAATTAGAGCTATTGTTAATTCAAAATATAGCATTTGTTAAATTTTTATCACGTTTTATAGAAGATTTATGCTTGATGAGTCTTTATATAAGAAACAAATATGGTAGTGTGCACACCATCCACATCTAGTGCTAATGGACTCGCAACCATTCGAGCATTTAGGTTGTAAAAGTACGTGTAAATAAATGTTCTTTAATAATGCAACAGTAAATGCTAAATAAATACTTAATTTCAGAAATTCAAAAACTTAAATACCATCAAGATTTTAGTTCCCCTTTATGAATAAATTTGACAAACATTTTGAAAATATCTTAACTTCGCTGTCTAGACCGGGAGCGCAAACATCATCCTCCGTACATTTTCTTCATATCATTTCCTCTATATAAACCGCTCACCCATCCATCAGCACTTCACAAAAATGTCCACACTTTCGTTTCTCCTCTTCTCCCTCCTCCTCGCTTCACTATTCTCCCTCTCAACCCCCACCCCTCCTTCACAATGCAACATACCTAACGACAATGGCAACACCCTTCAAATAATCCACGCCTTCAGCCCATGCTCCCCCTTACACACCTCCACCCCCACCTCCTTCGAAGACTACATCCTCACCCAGCTCTCCACCGACCAAACCCGCCTCTCCTACCTCTCCTCCCTCGCCCTCGCGAAGCACTCATGGGTCCCCCTCGCCTCCGGCACCAAAATCCTCCAGGCCCCCACCTACATCGTCCGCGCCCGCGTTGGAAACCCCCCTCAGCCCATGCTCGTCGGCCTCGACATCAGCAGCGACCTTTCCTGGATCCCCTCGTCCTCCTGCTCCGGCTGCCCTAAGTCCACCTCCGCCTTCAACCCTAGGAAGTCCTCCACCTTCAAACCCGTCCAATGCGGCTCCGTCCAGTGCAACAACGTCCCCAACCCCAGCTGCCCTCGCACCTCCATCTCCTGCTACTCCAACTTCACCTACGGCAGCTCTTCCGTCCTAGCCTGGCTCACGGAAGACGACTTCTCTTTGGCCTCCGACGTTGTCAAAAGCTTCACCTTTGGAACCGTCGTCAAGGCCACCGGCTCCTCCCTCCTCCCCCAAGGCCTCCTCGGCCTTGGCCGCGGCCTCCTCTCTTTCCTCTTCAGTACCAAAGATCTCTACGCCTACACCTTCTCCTACTGCTTGCCCAGCTTCAGATCTCTCAACTTCTCCGGCACACTTCGTTTAGGCCCTTCCGGCCAACCCATAAGGATCAAAACAACGCCGCTGCTGTCAAATCCGGGTCGCTCTTCGCTGTACTACGTGAATTTATTACGGATCCGGGTCGGAAGGAAATGGATTCCGGCGCCGGAGTTCAACCCGAGGACGGGAGCAGGCACGGTGTTCGACTCCGGGACGATGTTCACGAGGCTAGTGGCGCCGTTGTACGAATCTGTAAGGGACGAGTTCAGGAGGAGGGTGAACAAGCCAGTGACGACGCTGGGAGGGTTCGACACGTGCTACCATGGACCGGTAGTGGCGCCGCCGGTGACGTTTGAGTTTGAGGGGATGAACATGACGCTGCCGGTGGAGAACGTGATGATAAAGAGCACGGGGACGGATTTGAGCTGCCTGGCGATGGCGAGCGCGCCGGACAACGTGAACTCGGTGCTGAACGTGATCGCGAGCATGCAGCAGCAGAATCACAGGGTTCTGTTTGATGGGGCGAAGGGTAGGGTCGGGGTTTCCAGGGAGATTTGTACTACCGCGTGATCTGTCACGTGATTTTCCGTTTTATTTTTATTTCAATTTTTTTTTTTTAAGTTGGTGGTGTACGGTTGTGTTTGGATTTTAATGGGATGTGTGGGGTTTTATTTCGGATTTCGTGGTGATGAGTAGCTGGATTTGTAGTAGATCGATGGTAGTGTGTTTCCTTTTTTTTTAGTGAGCTCGTGTTGGTGGGAAAAAGAATGTCCCACATTCCCTTGAATGTTGTCCGGTGTGATGTAGTGTGTGGAATATGGAGCACAAAATAATATGGGCTTGAGAACTTGGGCACTGCATGATGCATCTCCATAATATGTACCATAAAAGCATTAGTGACATAAGCGCAGGATACATTACTTGCTAACCATAAGAAAAAAACAGCGCTACTGTCAACTTCATCCAAACGGAACATCCAAGAGATATAAATGTTCTATTCGACTATATGATGCTACTAGTCCAAGTTTCACTCAATTCTAACTTAAAACGAAGAAGTTATGACACAAAAAGGATCGATCTAGAAAGGAACAGGAGAAACGATTCGGTAAGGAGTAAGATTTCAAGTAATCAGCACATGTAGCTTACTTCTGTTTGTGTATAGAATAAGTTGCAAAATTATACCAATTAATCAAAATCGGTTCAAATCAAAATGGTTTTTTCAAACATTAATATTCAGATCAATGACAAAATTAGATCGGACAAGCTAGGCATATATAAATTCGTTTATAATATTTGCGATTTAAACTATACATACAAGATGAACATATAATGAAATGAGAAGAAGAATACGAGGATCAAAACTATGTTAACATCGTGTATTACATAGTCAAATAAGATTAGGAAATTACCTTAAGACGAAGCCAAAAGTCACACATTGAATGAAGAATACAACTCTTTTATTTGATTGAATCAACTTTTGGATTTTGTAAGGAACTAGAGGCAAACACCATTTTGATTTTTTTTTTATTTGAATTTTATTTTGAGAATTTTATTCCATTGAGGCCATGGAATTTTTGGCCATTATAGAGATGTGTGCCTTGATAGGCCTTCAAAATTTTCGTACCCACTTAGTAATTAATTGATTTAAATCAAATTTAAATATTATCAATAATGTATGTCGATACGTACGTATATAACTATTATATAAATGCACTTTATTAAATACTAATGGCGTTCAAACAAATCAAATAAAATTTAATAATTAATATTTCATAAATATTAATTAATTTACAATAATTATAATGTATTTCGAGTGTATAAATACATAGTAGTGCGGCGATCTTACAGATCATATATCATAAGAGCAAAATAGCGTAATTATCCATTGGTAAGATTGCGGGCACACTTCTAATATAAATGGCGCAATAATAAGATAGGTTACATGATTAATTTTTTTCTTTTATTAATCTATTAGTATTTTTTTAATCTTTATAGTGATGTTTCTTTATAAGAAAATACGATGATTTTTTAATTTTTAAACGGAAGATGATGCAAGTTTCTAGGTTCCGAAACACATGAAGTGGTATAATATTTATTGCATTTCTATAGATATTCATATAATGATTGATTGCTTTCTTTGTTCTGTTTTATTATTTCTTAAAGAAATTTAATCTCATTCAAGTTTGGAAGAACAATTGGTTTGTGCATGTACACACAGAAGAGATGCAACATTAAATATGCTTTAAAGTCATTTTGTAAGATAAAAACGGTGTTCTTATCATACAAATTCTTTCTATACACGTGCATTGCACATGCCAAAGTACTCGTGTGTTTTTTTTTTGTGTGTAAACTATACACGTGTCAACACCTAAACCATTCGCATCCAAATCCAACGCCTGGAAATAACGTTGTCATAGAATATCCACATCTGAACATTACCAGAATACACCAAAAGTTAATTGCCTATCACCATTTTCTATAACTAACACCAACTCCTAACATATATAACATCGATGTTCAACAAATCCCACACCAGCCTACAATCCAGTTCACCAAGCTTCAATTCTCATTGTTTACAACATACGATCAAAAAACAACCAAAACACTTCAATTAATATTCAAATTAAAACCTTACATGCACATTTTATACCAAACTAGAATATGCATCAGAATGAACTTATAAATCTCTAAATCATCCAAACACTAATATAATTCGTATTTTATCAAAATATAGTAGAACCCTACTCAATCATAGGCGATTGGGAGGATCCAAGCGAGAATTACTTGTCAATATCATTATTCAAATCAACAATCATCCTAAATCTCCAATTTTGTTTTGCTTTACCATGTCTTCTTTGTTTTTTTTTCTTATTATCTTTTATCTATTCTCATTTTCAATTTGATAATCTTTTACATAAACCACAAAAATAATATAGAAGTTTGGTGCGTGTGTATATTAATCAGGCCTTGTCCGACGTTAAACTGGGCCATGGACAGAAGATTAAGCTGGACCCAGTATATACATGAAAATAGCATAAAAAAATGAAGCTATGGGAGTTAAAACCATAAGACTTGGTCAAGAATGGTACACTTTACCACACACTAACAACTCCTTTGAAAAAATAAATCAATACCATCTTTTTTATTATAGTAAATACATGATGAATGTGCTATGTCTATAAACTGGGCCCTGGGTTGTCGCCCAGATAGCCTAGGCCCAGGGCCGGGGCAGATATCAGTTAGGTATGCTCTCCAAGTTGGATTTTCATTTTCTCTCCAAAAATAAATTCTTGTTCTCTTCAAAACAACTCCTTGTATTCTCCAACCTCCAACCAAATTGACCGTCAACTTTCGGTAGCCATCGATCGATTTTCACTCCAAGATATTTTAACTTGAACTAACCGTCCCACTATTTTCAAACACCTTCAAACTCCAATGTCGACTACTCACAACCTTATATAATCATATATAACTGTTGGAAATGTTTTAAAGTTTTTAAGTGAATTATTAAAAAAAAGAATAAGTGTTGGATCCTATGTGAATAGTCCCACATTGTAAGACTATAGAAAAGAATCAAGTATTCATACTTGATTCTTAGAAGCTAAATTGGACCTTTTGGGCACCCAATGATGCTCTATTGTGAGAAGGGAGATCATGCTTGACCACCATCCATGCGCGCGCGCGCCAACCCGGGTTGGGCTCGGGCTTTGGCTTGTTGTGGTGTAGCACTTATATTTTTGGATGAAATTATTAAACGTTTTTTGACCGTTATTTTATTTGAAACGGTAAAACTTCATATCCGAATTTTGAGACAACGTCGCCCCACGATTCAGTATTACGTTCGACTTGGTATTTCATCTATTTATTTAGTTTATCGATGAAATTAAAAGAGAACGACATTTTTTTCTACAAGCCTATCCTCTTCTCCACGAAACCATTTTCTTAAAAAAATAAAAAGTCGAGCAGTAGTTTTTTGAGTGCAACTGAGTCGAATCCGTTTGTGCAGACGGGTCGATACTAAAAAATGAAGAAAGAGAGACTGTTTTATCCTAGAGGCGACGGCGTTAGTTTGACTACTTTGCACCCTTGAGCAGAATGCCGAAACGTCTTCAAGACAGTGACCGAGTACACGACTCAGTCGAAGTTCATTTGTTTCCAACAAATTTGAAGACGACGCCAGCAACAATGACTTCTGTTGCAGATTTGGATGCCGCTACCCCCGCGTTGCTGTTCCCAGTCCCCATGGTGTCTGCTGCACCCTTCAGGTTTGAGGGCCTCTATTTCAAGCGCTGGAGACAGAAGATGGAGTTCTTTCTAACAATGAGGAAGGTGACCGTTGTGCTAACACAGATAAACCGTAACTACCAGACATACCCGAAGAAGCAGACGCAGATCAGCTGAGAGCTTGGATAGAGAAATCAAAGGAGTTGCAAAACTGGACAGAGCATGATTACTTGTGCAAGAACTTCATCCTCAACGGACTCAGCGACGATCTCTATGACTACTACAACTCTGACAAAACAGCAAGGGAGATCTTGGAAGCGCTGTAGAAAAAGTATGATACAGAGGAAGCAGGAGCAAAGATGTTTGCCGTCAGCCGCTACCTCAAGTATCAGATGACAGATGACAGGTCAGTAGAGATGCAGTCTCATGAGCTTCAGAAAATAGCTCATGAGATCATCTCTGAAGGTATGTGTTTGGATAAACAATTTCAAGTAGCAGTTATGATTGATAAATTACCTCCCAGTTGGAAGGATTTTAAGAATAGTCTTAGACATAAAACTAAGGAATTTTCATTAGAAAGTCTAATAACCTATCTTCATATTGAGGAGGAATCTCTAAACATGATATGAAGGAAGAAGTGCTTGCTGTTTCAAGCAACACTAAGAAAGCTGCTATTCTGAAACCGAATCCCAAAAGATTTAAGAATCAGAACCGCGAGCTTAATCAGAACCGCAACAATCGAAATTTGAATTCGCTAGGAAACCATAGAGGTCAACAGAAACCACTCCAAAAGAATGACTCTGGATAGTTGTTTCTTTGTTACAACTGTGGAAAACCAGATCATATGGCACGTAAGTGTCGGAACATGCCAAGCTCTGCACCATAGGCTAACCTGACTAAGGAGCATCTTATGGTTATAATTTCTGATGAGATTCACCTTGTTAGGGAGATCAAAGGGTTGGTGGGTAGACATTGGCGCTACACGTCATGTCTGCTATGACCGTGCTATGTTCAAAATATACATGAAGACTAATGACAAGAAAGCATTGTTGGGAGACCCTCACACCACTATTGTTGTTGGGATTGGAAGCGTAGAGCTGAAGTTTACCTCTGGAAAGACCGTCATTCTAAAAGACGTCATGCACACTTCAAAGATGAGAAAGAATCTTGTTTCGGGTTATCTTCATAATAAGGCTGGGTTTACACAGACTATTGAGGCTAATATGTACACCATCACCATGAATGGTATGTTTATGGGTAGAGTTTATGCAACTGATGACATGTTTAAACTGAATGTTGAATATAATAAAATGTCTGTTTCTACTTATATGTTGTGTGATTTTAATATCTGGCACTTTAGACTATGTCATGTTAATAAACGAATAATAAAAAACATGAGTAGCTTAGATATAATCCTTAATATGTCACTAAATGATTTTGAAAAATGTGACTTTTGTAGTCAAGCAAAAATAACTAAAACCCCACATAAATCTGTAATTAGAGAATCAGAACCCTTAGACTTGATTCATTCTGATATATGTGAGCTTGATGACACTCTGACTAGAAATGGACACCGCTACTTTATCACTTTCGTTGATGATTGCTCTGATTTTACTTATGCACACCTTATGAAAAATAAAAGTGATGCATTTGAGATGAATAAATCTTTCATAACTGAAATTGAAAATCAGTCTAATAGGAAAGTTAAAAGATTACGTAGTGATAGAGGAACTGAATATGAATCAAGTTTGTTTATTGGCTTTTACAACTCACATGGAATAATACATGAAAGAACTGCACCATATTCACCTAAAATGAATGGTGAAGCTGAAAGGAAAAATAGAACATCAACTGAATTAGTAGTTGCTATTTTACTTAAATCTGGTGCATCATCACCTTGGTGGGGGAAAATCTTATGGACCGTGTGTTATGTTTTCAATAGGATCCCTAAGTCAAAAAGCAAAATTTCACCTTTTGAAATCTTAAGAAATTATAAATCAATTGTGTCTTATTTTAGAACTTGGGGATGTTTAGCATATGTTCGTATACCTGGCCCTAAGAGAACAAAATTAGCAAGTAGAGCATATGAATGTGTATTTATTGGCTATGCTATTAATAGCAAAGCATATAGACTTTATGATCTGAATACAAACAATATAATAGAATCTAATGATGCTGATTTTTATGAATTGAGATTTCCTTTTAAATTGAGGAATAGTGGGGGTACGTCAAGTAACACTATGCCTATTAGAACAGAACATAATGAATTTTCTAAAAACGAACCTAGAAGAACTAAAAGAGAAAGAATTACAAAAGATTATGGTTCATATATTTGCACTTTTACTATAGAGGAGGATCCTTTAAACCTTCAAGAAGCCTTATCTTCTTTAGATGCTGATTTTTGGCAAGATGCTATAAATGATGAGATGGATTCTTTGCAATCTAATAAGACTTGGCACTTAGTAGATTTACCACCTGATTGTAAGTCTATAGTTGTAAATGGGTACTTAAAAAGAAATTAAAACCTAATGGAACAATTGATAAATATAAAGCCCATTTAGTAGCTAAAGGGTTTAAGCAAAAAAGAAAATGTAGACTTTTTTGACACTTTTTCACCTGTAACTAGAATTACATCCATTCGAGTACTAATTTCACTAGCATCTATTCATAATTTAATAATACACCAAATGAATGTTAAAACTGCTTTTTTTAAATGGTGAATTAGAAGAGGAAATTTATATGGACCAACCTGATAGCTTTGTAATTCATGTTCAAGAACATAAAGTTTGCATGTTAGATAAATCATTATATGGTTTAAAACAAGCATCTAAGCAATGACATGAGAAATTTAATAACTTAATAATCTCACATGGTTTTAAAGTAAATGAAAGTGACAAATGTATTTACTATAAATCTGAGAATGACATTTGCACTATTATATGTCAGTATGTAGATGATGTACTTACCTTTGGGTCAAACATTCATGCTATAAACAATGTCAAATTTTTTTTAAGTGCCAACTTCGATATGAATGATCTAGGTGAAGCGAGTGTAATCCTTGGAAATTAAGATTACTAGGTCAGAAAAGGAAATTTCTTTGGATCAGTCTCACTACATTAAGAAGATACTAAAGAAATACAATTACTTTGACTATAAACCTGCATTTACACCATATGATCCTAGTGTTAAACTATTTAAAGAACACTGGTGAAGGTGTAAGACAGTCTGATTATGCGAGCTTTATTGGCAGCCTTCGGTATGCCACTGATTGTACTAGACGCGACATTTCCTATATCGTGGGATTATTATGTAGGTTTACTAGTTGACCTAATATAGAGCACTGGCATGTTATCGAAAGGGTCATGAGATACCTAAAATGAACTGTAAACCTTGGGTTACATTATGAAAAGTTTCCAACTGTCCTTGAAGGATACACCTATGCAGACTAGAATACTTTATCTCATGATTCGAAAGCTACCAGTGGCTATATATTTAGCATCGCTGGTGGAGCTGTTTCTTATAAATCTAAGAAACAGACTATTTTGGCTAAGTCCACTATGGAGTCTGAGATGATAGCACTAGCTACCGCTAGCGAAGAAGCAGATTACTTAAGAAATCTGCTTGCTGAGATTCTTTTATGAGAAAAACCGATACCAGCTGTGTTAATCTATTGCGATAGTACCGCGGCTATCGTAAAAGTACAGAACCATTATTACAACGGTATGAGACGATAGATATGTCGTAAGCACAGCACTGTTAGAGAGCTACTCTTTTCAGGAGCCATTAGAGTGGACCACATACGTAGTGATGAGAATTTGGCCGATCCATTGACGAAAGGACTAGCTAGAAAGAAAGTCCTTAGAACATCTAAAAAATGGGACTATTGCCCTTAGATTGTTGAGTCATGCATAATGATAACCTGACCTAATGACCGGAGATCCCAAAAACTAGGTTCGATGGGTAAGAACAAGTTGTGAAGTGATATGAGTTGAACATGCTATTTTTATATATATTGAAGCATGTATTCCTGAAGTGATTAGAGGATGAGTTAATAGAAACTCTTAATGAGATCTATACTCTATACAGAGTGGAGTACTCTTGATCGACTCACCTATGTGGATGTGGAAATGCGGCCGTTTCTATGGAATTTTGGACAAAATTCTTATAGCATTCACAAAATTGGGATAGACGTGCATGTCCATAAATGCACGGGCTTATTTGATTGCACTCTAGAAAGATTGTGTGTAGTTTGATGTCAGGAATAGAGTTCAAGACTACGTGTCACTCTATTAAAAACTGGATCTTATCCACTATGCAACGGTTCAAGTCGAAAGACACCTTTGTTTATGCACAATTTTATGATTTTCAGAAGCCGTTCGAAAGAAAAATATTTTAAAAAAATTCAAGTGGGGGATTGTTGGAAATGTTTTAAAAGTTTTTAACTGAATTATTAAAAAAAATGAATAAGTAATGGCTCATATGTGAATAGTCTCACATTGTAGGACCATAGAGAAGAATCAAGTATTTATACTTGATTCTTAGAAGCTAAATTGGGCCCTTTGGGCACCCAGTGATGCTCTTTTGTGAGGAGGGAGGTCATGTTTGACCACCACGCGCGCGCGCCGACCTACCGACTCGACTTGGACTTGGGCTTGTTGTAGCGCTTATATTTTTGGACGAAATTATTAAATGTTTTCTGACCGTTATTTTATTTAAAACGGTAAAACTTCAGATCCGAAATTTGAGCCAACTTCACCCCTTGATTCAGTAATACGTTCGACTTCGTATTCCTTCTATTTAATTAGTTTATAGACAAAATAAAAAAAGAACAACATTTTTTTCTACAAGCCTATCCTCTTCTCCACCAAACCATTTTCTTAAAAAAAATCAAAAGCCGAGCAGTGGTTTTTTGAGTGCAACTGAGTCAAATCTGTTTGTGCAGACGTGTCGATATTAAAAAAATCGAAAAAAGCGAGGCTGTTTTATCAAAGAGGCGGCGGCGTTAGTTTGACTGCTTTGCATCCCTGAGCAGAACGTCGAAACGTCTTCAAGACAGTGATCGAGTATACGACTCAGCCGAAGTTCATTTGTTTCCAACAATAACTAACTATACTATATAACATTCTTCATTCATTGACATTTTAGATTGCTACACGAGGATTCAAATTAGACTCAAGTCTTAGAAGTGCAATTGGTATGAGGTAGGATGGTGGGATAAATCCTGTGGTTAGGTTAATCTAGTCCTTTGCACTTGGGATATGTGTCTCAAAAACTCATAATAGTTCCGGTGTTACCGCAATGACATCAAATAACGAGACTACTTAGTTAAGCGTTTAACTATGTGTAGACTAGACCTATCAAAATATGACCCAACCCATTAACTCAACCCATTTACCCTACTTATAAATGGGTTGGGTCAACCCATTTATGAATATTATTAAATGGGTTATGGGTTGGGTTGACCCATTTTTAAAAGAGTTATAAATGGGTAACTCATTTACCCATTTATTAAAAACATTAAATTTTAATATAAATTTGAAAAATAAGAATTTTGAACATACATTGTAGTTTTTCATAGAGACTGACAGTTGTACTTAGAAAATAACAGGCTACCGCCTCCCCATATTTGAATTCCGCCTAGTGCAGAAGCCGCTATTTTTTTTCCAGACTGCAGTAACTCCTTCGTTCTAACTCGGAATCAGGCGGGACTTCGACGATTAACTTCCACCTAAATTACGGACAGTATGGAACACTCAGATACTTTATCATGTGAATGCACAGTGTAGTTCTCCAAGAGGACTGATAGTTATACTTAGAAAAAAATAAGCCATCGCATCCCCGTATTTGAATTTTGATGAAAATTAGAATTTTAAATTTTTATCGGAACTCAAAATATAAAAATTAGAATTAGAATTATTTTATATTTATTTGTTTTTTATTAGTCAAATTAAATTTAAATCTTTAAATGTATTAAATGGGTAACCCGCTTATTAAGTGGGTTGGATCATAAATGGGTTGGGTCATAAATGGGAAAAAAAAATGGACCATAAATGCGTTGGGTCAAACTCGACCCAACCCATTTTGATCCAACCCAACCCGTTTGACAGACCTAGTGTAGACGGAAGGTAGGGTGCAAATAAGGAATGGTTTGAAATCCTTTTATATTAGTAGTATAGTTTATCAACATACTTAATAGCTTCTCTTACCCACGATGAAAAATCGTGTAGGAGAAATATTGATGAAGAAACTAATCCGTTGTGTGGGAGAAAAACCGCTACTTTTACTTATCATAACTCACAGTTTTTGATATTTCTAAAAGACAAGCGCATTGCACTAGGAGAAAAGACCCACTTATTACCAAAGTCATCGACATAATTCTTTTTTCTTTTTACTAGATGTAAGACGAAAGCACAATTGGTGACTTCAAATTTTTACTTTAAAATGGTTCTCTGATTGGTCGTACTTCCTGCAAACAATTTGTAAGCTGTATAATTGTCAGGATAACTCAAGCTCGTGACCTAAAATTGAACTTTTGTAGGACTCTAGATAAGATATGGTCTCTGTTCAGCCATCTTCATTTCTTGTCTTGTCACCCATTAAACTCGTTTGGATTTCAGCCTCAACGTTACATAAGATGGAATCCTATGACCCTTTACAAAGGAGAAGTGTCCCCATGCCTAAGCACATCTCATAATACACTCCACTTTCTTACTGTCTCTACAAGCAAGTTTTTCCTTTTTTTTTTACACATATGATACGTGTACATTTGTATATATAAGTGGAGTGCATTTTGCACTTACCCTACAGAATAGAGGCTCTTCCATTATTTCGTAGGGTACTACAAAAATGAATTTGTTAACGTACCCTTCAATCCACGTTAGAATCCGAATCCCAGGGCTGGATATTATAAGTTTTATACTATTTTTGTACTTATGTGAAGTATGTGTTATGTTCACTGTAGAATTCACAATGAAGTATGCATTATTTTCATCTGAGTTGTAAACAGTTGGAAGAAGATTGTCAATATCATCCACGTGTTGCATGCAATTCGTAATCATAGAAAAAGAAATCAAGGAATCAAGGACAAGTGCTGATTAATGAAGTCAGAAGCTCTAAAATGTGAAAAACCGTCGTAAATAAAGGCTTGTTCAGTCAACTAGGCCAGTAGGAGCCCTTTGAACACAAATCCCAATTCCCAGAAATTTTTCGACCAATGCGATGATCTTAAGAACGTAACACTTGCGCATATGGTGAGTAGCTCGAGAGTTTAGTTGGAATGTAAGTGTGAAACAGAACGAGACTGGCCTGAGGCTGGCTTAAAGAAGATGGGTTTTATTTATTTTTTAATTGTTTTTTGCGCCACTTCTTAAAAAAATTACTTCATATAGCCTAAATTACTCAAACCGGTCTTCAAATGAAGTTAAAACTTGATCTATTATATGAAAAAAATAAGAAACATTAAAATTAATTTCTAGAGATTACGTATTATTATTATCTTTGATATCTTTATCAAATTGCATGTTTGTACACATGACTTTCTTTTTCAAAAAAATCGGATCAATACAAACTTCGTTTGCAATTTCTTCGGCCTCTTTCATCGTTGTTTCAAATTGATACTATCTAAGTTTTTTGAAAAATGCTACAAGCATTGTAATATTTGTAATTGCATCTTCGATATCCATTTCTTTCCATTGAAGTATTTTACTTACTCGGTTAATATTGTTCGATGTTGTGTACCAAATACACAAACTAATCATGAATTCAAAAATTTCACATTTCGGCATCATCCTTTAGCTTCCATCATCGTGGCATTATTTTTAGAATTATTTACAATATCAATTAAAGCATCTCTTAGTTCCGATGTTTGAATTCTTATTGCTTTAACACTTTCACTATGACTTTCGTAATGAGTTGTCGATAATGGTTTTGAAGTCGGACTTTTCGCATAGCTTCGAAGTATTTTTCATCGATGAGTCAAATAGGTAAATAAAGTATAAATGTTTCGCACATATGCAAAAGAATTCTAGCTTTCACACATGATTTTGCTCATATCACATAAAGTAAGATTAAGACTATGACACCCACATGAAACGTAGAAGACTCTTGGATTTACATCAAGTAGCTTTTTTTGCATAGCTTCATGTTTACATACATTAAGTTGAATTAAGTATTTAATACCATTTCAATAAATTAAAATCAGATTTAAGAAAAAGTTTTATTTACTATTGTTACCTTTCATATTTGAACCATGATTATACCATTGTCCTCTCACATCATTAATATCAAGTTTAAGATCAGCCAAAACATTTTCAAGTTCTTTGAAAATGCCAAGCCGGATGTATCGTCCACCGTTATTAATCTAAGAAAATATTTTTTCACCTTGATATCATTTGCATCATCAACGTTCAAACATCTTAAAATTATGGACATTCGCTCCTTATGGCTAAAATCAGGGGTGCAATTAAGGATAATAGAGAAGCGTTTTGCTTTCATACTCTTCGTAAACATTGCTACTTCGATCTTGTTAGCCAACAAACTCATCATTTCATTTGAATTTTGTGATTTAGATAATGATTATTGGTTTCATCATTTAACATCCGTCTAAGATGATTTTATGTAGTTGGATCAAACTCGGCTACAAATTCTATAAGTTTTTTTTTTGAAATGGTACTTAGATACAACATGTCACCGGGACAATATAACACAAATCACTTGTCAATATATGTTCGAATCACGCTACGCAAGTTTCGAATTTGTGACATCTCGCACCAAAGTCGAATCACTTAAGCATTGGGACAATGATGCTTGCCTACAAATTCTATAAGTTAACAAAAAAATCCACTATTTTTCTCATAAGTTTTCTCATTTTATACACAAAATGGTAAATTATTTTAAGAGAGCATTTTAACAACAATCAATTATGAGCACAAGTACTTTATTCCAACGGTGTTTCTCTTGATCAATTGAGCTTTCATTGCTCTATCGATTGTTGCCTTTTATTGAAATCCTCTATGCAAATCCACCAATTTGATTAGATTTTCATTTTGCAATGGATTAATTTCATGCTCACTTAGTTTAGTAGTTAAATTATGTCAATCATTAATTCCTTCATCGGCTAATTTGAATGTATTTTATTTATGCTTAAATACCTTACAATAAAACAACAAACTTTATCATATCCATTTAAATACACAAGCCACTTTCTTTTGTGCTCTTCTCTATATGGATAACCCCCAATTTAATGTTTGTATGAAAAGTGCCTACCATCTTTTTTCTTGGAAACTATCATTTTCTTTTACAATTTTGATGGGGTCATGTTGAATTAGCATAATTCTTTTCATATCGGTAATTTCTCCCCAAAGTCCCGGATTTTAATTGATATCAACATCATTTTTCAAGATCAAGTATAGCTACATTCTTAACTTCTTCATCATTGGCATCAACATTATTCTCCTCGTCCACAACTTCTACAACATGTCGATCTTCAATTTCTACTTCAACATTCTAATTTGTAGTCTTATCATTTTCATTGATCTCGATATTGGAATCAGTATCGTCATGCTCAAAATTAATTTCTTCAACTTGATTTAATTTTGAAGTCTGAGATTTCTTTTGTCTTTCTTTAAATAAATTTTAATTTAAGCCTACTAATGATTTTTCTTCTTCATCCTTGCATTATTTTCTCTTCCTATTTTGATAGTCAGAATTTTGCTTTCAAATCCTATCTCAAATTAAGATACAACATAATACTATAAACAAAAAATATTATATTTTACACATTTTAATTTTTTTTCAACTCAATTCTATTTAACTATCATAATTTAATACGTTCACAAAAAGAATGAAATCGATGTTGTTCATTTCCAAAAATTTAATTCATTCACAAAAAGAATGAAATCAGCTTAATTCTATTTAACTCAATCATAATTTAATTCATTCACACAAAGAAGGAAATCAACATCATTCATAATTAAATTCTTTTCAATTCAATTCTATTTTACCGTTTTGCGCAATCATAACTTTATCTTAATCATTTCCAATGAACTACTTTACAATTTTATAGTAAATCAATTAATTACTAAAAACATACCAAAAATCATAAACTCATATTTCAAGTCTAATTAAAAACTTACATTTCAGGAATCATAAACAATAATTACATCTCAAATTAGAGATTAGGGCCTAAGCACAACAAATTGAAATATGGCATCATCATGAAATTGGGCCACGCCACTTGAAATTGGAGCTGCCGGCTTCATCTTGAAATAAGGGAAATGACAGATGGTAGCGGGATTGTGATTGAGAAAGGTGGCTGCAGCTGATGCGTGGGAGGCTGGGTGTGGTCGAGTGTGAGACAAGGAGCAGGGCATAAGAGGTTGGGCGTGGTCACACACGATAGGGACATAGTAGGATTGAGAAATGAATGAACTACTTTTTTTTTTGCCCCTTCACTCCCTGTTTCCCTAGATTAATGCCTTAGTCGCCTTGGTCTTGGGTCAGGCATACATACATATATATGTATGTGTGTGTGTATGTATCTGTGTGTATATATATATATGTATGTATATATGTATGTATGTATGTATATGTGTGTGTGTGTACGTGTGTGTATGTGTATGTATATATATATATGTATGCATATATATTATTTGAACCATAAATGGTCACAAACACCCAAAAGGGTAAGAGAGTAGAGATTAAATGAAAAAGGCAATTGAAAACTGAGTTAAAACAACCACACACAAATTTATAGTGGTTCGACAATCTTGGCTAATGTCCACTTGAATGATTTTATTGCTTTTACACTAGTATTTGTGATTACAAGTAGGAATGATCGGTAGGGATCCCAGAGTACAATGGAGTTTGTGTGTAACAGCAGCGTAAAGATCCTTAAAATGAACTATATCTTCTATATTTATAGAGATAAACGACCAAATATCTCACTAATATTTCTCCTGCAAAACCTCGTCGCTAAGACCAAGTCTCCCAAGAAGTCTCAACCCCAAATTCACTAAGGATGGGAATCGATACCAATCCCTATATATGTTGGTAGGAGGACTTTCGATTCTTTGTGTTGGCTCATCTTCTTGTTGGCATCATGTTTCCAAATTTGTTTTGCATAGTTTCTTAGATGTTTTTTGGTCCAAGCGATGGATCTATAAAAGGTTGAATAGCTGCTTTAGACTGCATATGGAGATTGCCAAAACGATGCATAGAAACTCTGGAATAACACTCAAATCAGGCTCTATGTAGCTAGAGTAGAATGCCATTGGAGTAGGGGCATGTTTGCACATACCATTAGGGATCAGTGTCGATCCTCTATGTAGGTTGGATACCAATCCATACTTAGTATCTCCCATGGTGTTTCTCTTTTGAGTTCGTTCGACCGTCGTCTCATGGAGATCGATAGAGAATCAAATATAATTGATGGAATGGAACTTGAAACAGGCTCTTGGCATCATCAGTAGTGAATTGAAGGAGTAGGGGGTCACTTTAGGTGAAAATTTGGGGATTGGTACCAAGCCCCCTAAGTGGGGGATCGGTACCAATCCCATACTTAATAGGATTCAACATGTCAGATCGGTATCGATCTTTAGGTGGGGGATTAGTACCTGTCCCACACTTAGTGAAATTTAGCATGTGGGAACGGTATCGATCCCTAGGTGGAGGATCTGTACCTATCTCATACTTAGTGATTTTATGACTTTGGAACTTTTAGGGATGGTTTTCCTCCACTTTGTGGTCTTGTTTCTACTTGAGTTTTGAGCTTTGCAATTATCTCTCCAGGCTTCCTGACTTGATAACTTCCGAGTTCGATTAGTCCAATCCATTCGAATATTGCTTGGTCAAAAGGCTAGATAACATATATGTATGTATGTGTGTGTATGCGTTTATTGTTCAAATGGAACAGCGGCTACTGTAACACCCTAATTTTTAATAACATTATTCATGAGATTTAATTAGATAAATTAAATAGAATAATAAAAATATTAGAGTGATAAGGGGATTGAGATTTGAAATTCAAAATGTAGAGGCGGAGCTTAACTTAACAAATGGTCTTATAAATGGTTTATATGTTAACTAATTAACACAAGGGCATATTAGGAAATTGCCACACCACTACCTTATATTCTCATTTCATTCCCATACATGTTCATTTTTTCAAAACAAAAATAAACGCAAATTAAAGGAGGAGCCGGCCATTGCTATGAGAAAAGAGGAAGAAATCAAGTTAAAGTTAAGGATTTAAGCAAGGGGAGATTAATCTCAATCAAATCTCAAATTCCTTATCCTAATCAAGGTGAATAATAATCAAAACCATCTCTAATTTTGTTCTTATGATCATTTGTTTTTGGGTTTAAGACTAAATCCATTATGATGAGTTTGTTGATGATATGCTTGGATTTTATAACAATTTTGATTTAAACAAGGTTGTTTAAATATTGTTTTATACGGTTTTAAGGTCAAAACCAATTATAAATTTTTTCAAATGCCATGAGAAAAATTTATTTGATGTAAAACACGGTTTTGGATATGGGTATTAATTTTCATAATTTTCCAAGTTATGGAAAATTTATTATGAATTTTCAAAGGAAATTATGTATAATTGGGTTTAAAAATTAATTTCGGGTATTTTATGAAGAATTTGGGTCTGAAATTTATTTATGTTAGATAACATATTGAAAGTGCATTTCTGTAATTTTTTGGGATTTTTCCTAAGTGATTTACTATGGCAATTAAATTATTTTAGAAGGAAGGACTTATTTGCATTATTGGATTTTGCATAATGGAAGGGCTTATTTGTTAGATTAAGATCTGAGATTACATGGCAGTATTTTGAGAAAAAGTTTGAAAAGTTTTGGAAACCAATTAAATGTTTACAACTAGGCAAGTTAGTTACAAAAAGTTTACTTTAGTTGGCATTAATTCAGTTTTGTCCAGAAAAGTGGGTTCCGCCTCCTTTTGAAGCACCTTTTGACCCTATGCTTTTGCCTTCAATCAAGTCAAAACCTACTGGAATGAAACCAACCAAGTCGAAACCATGATAGAAGGTATCAATATGATTGGTACGTAGTGGATTGGAGAAAGGCAGAAGGCATGGAGTCTAAACCCTTGCTTTCGATGGGGTCGAAACCTTTGTTTATTTTCAAAAGATATGCGCCTGCCTTGTTTTCAATAGAATGCTTTCGACCTAATCGAAACCTTTACTTTATCTTTTGAAGTAAGGCACTTGCCTGTTTGACTGAATGCTTTCGAAGGAGTCAAAACATATGCTTTCGAAAGGGGTTTTCTAAATAGCTTTTGAAGAGGGTTGCCATTTGTTATTTTAAGTATAAGCTTTCGAATGAGTTCCTCTATTAATAGAACAATGCTTTCGAAAAGGGTGGTTTTGACCCAGTCAAGACCCTGCTGGCGTTCTTTTGGCCTTTCAAATGTATTGAAGTCATCAATGCTTTCGAAGGGTAGCTTTTGTTTTAAACTTATACTAAGTCACTTCCTAAAGGATTTCGAAAGGGTTCAAGGGTTTCGAAGGCAATGGTGTGGAAAGGGGGTTTCGACACTATCCTTCAATGTTTTACTTAAATGTTCTAAGCTTTCGAAAGGGTGGTTCTGAAGCCATCAAACACTTCCCCAAACAATTTTATATAAGATCATTGATTTCGAAAGAGGTACTTTCATTGGTTTCTAAAGGGGTACTTTCAATGGTATCAAAAGGGGTACTTTTGTATATACTCACTTTGACCCAAAAGATATTTTAAAGGTAAACGCAATGGTTTTGAAAGAGGTGCTTTCAATTTGTTTCGAAGGGGAGATACCCCGACGTTTTCAAAAGGTATGTTTAAGATGTTTTGAAAAGCGGATTGTATTGCTTTCGAAGGAGGCTATCCAATGGTTTTAAAAGCCTTAGTTTTCAAAAAAAAAGAACCTAATCTCAATTTTTAAAGGAAAACCATGGCATAAATAAAAGGAGTTTTGAAATAGCTTTTAAGTATTAAATTTTTGAAGAAGCTTTCCTTGATAAAATAGCAAGTTAAAGGGATTAGCCATGTTTTATATGAAAATGATTTCAGGGATATTAAACCACAAGTGTTGGTACTATTATGTTATATTGTTTGCTTCTTCATAAAATATTCACTTTAAAGTGGACCAATAACTGTATTTTGGGGAGAAAGGGCAGAATAACCTACTAGGTTGACCCAGTAGTGAATATAAATTGAATAACTCCTGAATGAGTAGAATTACATCCAGGAGTCAGGAAGACCAGAATATAGGATGCCCAAACATTGATTAAAGAAGTTGTCATATAAACAGGTTCATGGTAAACCCATGAAAACTATGTATAGGAAAAGTTATTGGCAAGGGCCGATAGGTTCATAGTAAACCCATAAAAACTATGATTTTGAAGGAGTTATTGGCAGGGACCAATAGGTTTGTAGTGTACCCATGAAAACTATATCTGGATTAAGTTATTATCAGAAGTCAATAGGTTCCTTGTTAACTCATGAAAACTAGGATAAGTGGGAAGTTATTGGAGTTACTAATAGATTCAGGGTGAACCCATGAAATAGTAAATTTATTGGCAAGGGCCAATAGGTTCTTAGTGATCCCATGAAAACTATGAAACCGGACAGGGAGTCCATAAACACTAAACAGGTTATTAGTATGCCCATGAAAACGAATAGGTTAATAATGATCCTAGAAACTATAAATGAGACAGCTAGTCAAAATGAATGGGGATCGGAAATCCAGAATTGATTTACTTGTTTGCATTTCATCATAATATTTTGAATTGCCATGTTTTAACCATTGTGGATGCAGGGGCATAGTATATGGTTTTATAAAGTTTTAGGATACTGGTGAGGAAAAAACCCGTTCCGCTAAGTGGTCTGGTCTCACTAGATATCCAAATGGTTTGAGATGGTAGATTATTATTCATACCAGGCTTTATGTCTGACTTGAACTTTATGTTTTCTCCTTAAACTCTTGGGTGCTCAATTGATTTTGAGTAGTTTGAGGGTTAAGGTTTTCAGGTTCTTCTTAGGCGAATAAGCTTCCGAAGACGTGCAGGAGGCAAGCTAGTTAATAAGAGTTCTTTTCGTTTTATTCCACTGTGTTTATGGTTGTAAAGGCAAATTTGTTTTATTGCCTAGTTATATACTCTGATCATCCAAGGGGGCATCTTCATATGTCGCTCTTGGCGTATGTTGTGATAATTATATTTTATCTGAACGTGGTTTACGTGTTGGGATTATGTAATGAACTTGAAATGTTTTGAAATGGAATGTGAAAGTTAATTGTCAATTTTAATTTTTTACATATCCATGTGTTCCTGTGTATCAATGTATCTAACTTTACCATATTTGGTCGCCGAGGATTAATAACTATGGATGACTGCAGCATCCGTAATCATTAGTTTTGACCCTCCAAGTGGCATGGGGGATGTTACAAGTTGGTATCAGAGCATAGGTTTATAAAAACTTAAAAGAAATTTAAACTCAAAAGATTTTTCAAGACATAATCCAATGAATCAGAAAATAAGATCGAGGTTTGGGTTAACGCTATAGTAATGTACTTGTAGTTGATATATATATATATATATATAAGTGTGTATTCCCCTCTCTCTTAGACCGTTCTTCTGTATCTTACTAAGGCTCGTATGTAGATTTATGAGAAAGAAGATATCAAGGCAGGAAACAGAAGAGGAAACCTCGATGGAGGAAGCACCACAACCAATGGAAATTCTTGACCCACCAGGAGGAACCCGGGTCGACAGGATAATGCTAACCAAAATGCAGATGCTAATGTAGGTGCTGGAAATCCACCAGTAGATATAGGGACGATGTATCAGTTCTTCATCAATCTGATGCAAGTAGGAGCTGCTGCTGGAGTTGCTAGGAATGTAGGAGGAGCTAATCCCGTGGCTCCTGTTGGGAATAATTATGCTAAGCTGAGCAGAGATTACACTAGCCTAGGTGGGAAGCCGTTTGTGGGAACAGAGGATGCTATAGAAGTTGAGAATTGGTTGTTGCATTGCAAGAGAATATTTGCTGATTTGGATTTAGATCATGAGCAGAAGAGGAAATTAACCTCTAGGCAGTTGCAAGGGTCAGCACTTCATTCGTAGAACAGTCTTATTGCCGAAGTTCCGGAGGGGGAATTGACTTGGGCAGATTTTAGATGGAGATTTGAACAGTGGTTTTTGTCTAAGGTTGCTAAGTCGACATTGCTGAGGAAGTTTATGGATTTGGTGCAGGGAGATATGTCGGTTATTGAGTATGCCACTAAGTTTGATGAGTTGTTCCATTATGGATATGCTACCATAGATACCGTCATCAGAAGGAATGAGAAGTCCATTAGAGGACTAAGGCTCGAGATTGCTAGTGCAACCCTGCCACATCTCCGCGATCCTAGTAATGTAGTTGTGGAGATGGCAATCCGCCATGAGGAGATGCTTGCTATTTGTGCTAGAGGGATGTCAGTTGAAATCTAGGGTTCTCAAGGGAAGAAGAGAAAGTTCTTTAAAAAGAAGGGAGCCCGAAAGGGAGATGCTGCCAAGAAGGCAAAGGCAGAGTTAGTTCGCTTCAAGTGTGACAAGAAGGGTCATTACGCGCATGAGTGCCAGTCAGCCAAGGGGAAGAAGGCTGCAGATAAGAAGAATGTAAAGTGCTTTAACTGTGACCAAGTTAGGCATATAAGAACCAGTGTCAGAACCAGTTAGGACGGACAGAGGAAAGGTTTTTGCTATTGGAACATAATCAACTAGGCCAACAACAGCTGATAAAGGGAAGACTGTGATGGAAGGTACGCTTTTGATTCGGTGTATACCGGTTAGGGTATTATTTGATACAGGTGCATCACATTCATTTATATCTCAGTGTTTGGCTGATAGGTTATGCTTAAAACCCACATACCTTGTTACTTCCTTAAGGGTTGTGAATCCAATAGGAGGGTATGCAACTCTAGAGATGAGATGTGACCAGTTAGAACTAGAATTGCTAGGTCATAAGTTTGCATGCAGTTTGTATGTTTTTAATTTCGTAGATTTCGGGATCATCTTGGGTATGGATTGGTTGCGTAAGTATGAGGCTAGGATATTTTGCCAAGATGGGGAAATATCACTAAGACTCCCTGATAGTCATAACTGAATTATATTCTCAGTGGAGAATTCTGACCGGAGTAGTTGTGCTTTGTTAAGTGCTATCGAAGTGCGAGAAGAGTTAAGTCATGTTCGTGTGGCAAGAGAGTTTGTAGATGTCTTTAAGCCGGTTACCGGACTACCACCTAAACGAGCTATTGATTTTCAGATAGATCTTGTGCTAGGAGCTAAACCTGTGAGTAGACCACCTAGCAGAATGACACCAACCGAGATGAAGGAATTGAAGGTGCAGCTAGTGGATCTAGAAGGAAGGAATTTTATTATACCAAGCAGTTCACCTTAGGGAGCGCCTGCGCTGTTCGTAAAGGAACCGGATGGGTCATTAAGAATGTGTATCGAATATCGTAAGCTGAAAAAGAGGACGATCAGGAATAATTATCCTTTGCCGAGAATTGATGATCTATTTGATCATTTATGTGGAGCCAGAGTGTTTTTCCAGTTGGATTTGGCGACAGGTTTCCATCAGTTAAGAGTGGCAGAGGATAGTATTCCTTTGACAGCATTTCGAACTAGGTATGGTTCATACGAGTGGTTAGTAATGCCATTTGGGTTAATGAATGCACCTGCTTTCTTCATGGATTTGATGAACCGAGTTTTCCAAGAGTACTTGGATAGGTTCGTATTGGTATTTATAGGTGAAATTTTAGTATACTCTAAGGATGAGAGGGAGCATGAAGATCATCTTATAGTAGTGCTTGAGATGTTGAGGCAGCATCAGCTAAAAGCAAAGTTTACCAAGTGTCATTTTTGAAAGAAAGAGGTTAAGTTTCTTGGTCATGTGGTTTCAAAGAAAGACTCGTCAGTCGATCTAGATAAGATTGAAGCTGTTAATAATTGGAAGAGACCAGAGACGGTGACTGAGATTAGAAGTTTTCTTGGACTTGCCGGCTATTACCGGAGATTCATCAAGGACTTCTCATGGATAGCAGCACCTTTGACTAAGTTAACCGGGAAGGATGTGAAGTATGTCTGGTCCAAAAATGTGAGGAAGCATTCCTTAAGTTAAAGCATTTGTTGACAACCGTACCTATGTTAGTAGTTTCAGATGGAAACCAAGGGTTGGTGGTGTACACAGATGCATGTAGAATTGGATTAGGAGCTGTGTTGATGCAGAAGGGTAAAGTTATTGCCTATGCTTCACGACAGCTTAGACCGCATTAAGTGAGATATCCTACTCATGATTTGGAGTTGGCTGCGGTGATCTTCGCATTGAAGATTCGGAGGCATTATCTCTTAGAGGAGAGATTCGAGCTATACACAAATCATAACTCTTTACAGTATTTATTCTCTCAGAAGGAGTTGAATATGAAGCAACAAAGGTGGCTGGAGTTTTTAGCTGCTTATGATTTTTGTATAGAGTATACACCTGGGAAAGGAAATAAAGTAGCGGATGCTCTTAGTAGAAGACATCAGAATGTGGTGTTAGCTATGTTGGCAGAATGGAAGAGTTTAGAAGCTTTGACTACTTATAGTGTGCAGTTAAAATTGGCTTCCGGTTCTAGTCAGAGTACCGCCATGTTGTCTTGTTTAGAAGTTCGACCAGTGTTGATCGAAAGGATTGCTTCTATGCAGAAAGAGGATCCAGTATTAGCCGAGAAGATTAGGAGGCTTGAGGTTGGAACTGAGGTCGATGATTTAAAGGATTTTAGTCTTGACCCGAGAGGATGGTTGAGAAAGAAGGGACGGATGTGTGTTCCGAATGTTGAGAACTTAAGGAAAGAAGTTCTTGGAGAATGTCATTGATCCATGTTTACGATTCATCTTGGAGGGACCCAGATGGATCAGGATATGAAGAGGAGCTTCTATTATGAAGGTATGAAGAGGGATGTTTGCTTGTGGGTTAGGCAGTGTGCAAGCTGTCAACAAGTGAAGGCCGAACATCAGAAGCCGAGTGGGTTGCTTCAGCCTTTGGAGATTCCAGTTTGGAAATGGGATTCGATATCCATGGATTTTATTAACGGGTTGCCAAGGTCAAATAGGGGAAATGAAAGTATACGGGTCATAGTGGACAGGTTGACAAAGAGTGGCCATTTCATTCCAGTTAAGTCAAGCAGGACGACACCTGTTTTAGCTAAGTTTTTCATGAAGAACATAGATAGACTTCATGAAGTTCCTAGTAGCATAGTCAACGACAGAGATGCTTTATTCACTAGTGAATTCTAGAAGAGTCTACAAGATGTGTTAGGAACTAAGCTCAAGATGAGTACTGCATATCATCCGCAGACAGATGGGCAGATAGAGAGAGTCAATAAGGTACTCGAAGATTTATTGAGAGCTTGTGTATTGGATTTTGGTGGATCTTGGGAAGATCACCTACACTTAGTAGAGTTTTACTGTAATAATAGTTATCAGACTAGTATAGGAATGATGCCTTTTGAAGCTTTGTATGAAAGGCCATGCAAATCACCAGTATGTTGGTTGGAGACTGGAGGCAGATTAGTCTTAGGTCCAGATCTAGTTAGAGAGGCAATAGAGAAGATTGAGTTAATCTGAGAAAGGATGAAGGAAGCTCAGTCCCGACAGTGGAGTTACGTAGAGAAGAGGCGTAAAGACCTAGAATTCTCAGTTGGAGATAGGGTTTTCATTAAGGTAACACTGATGAACGGTGTGGTATGATTTGGAAAGTCAAGGAAACTGGCACCGAGATATGTTGGTCCATTCCAAATTATAGAGAGGATTGGAAAGCTCGCATACATTGTAGAGTTGCCGAGCATTATGGCAGGTGTCCATAATGTATTTCATATGTCTCATCCTCGCAAGTATGTGCATGATCCAGAGGCTACTATTCCTCCGACAGAGTTGGAAGAGTTGATAGTAGAGTCGAATTTGACTTTTGTAAGACAACCAGTTCAGGTTGTAGCGAGAGATGAGAAGAGATTGAGGAACAGGACAGTCGAGTTGGTGAAAGTTCAGTGGAGCGACAATGAGAAGGACTGTACTTGTGAGATAGAGGACATGATTCGAGATACTTATCCTGATCTGCTTTGAGGGTATGTCCATATTAGATTTATATAGATAATTGCTAGTTAGGTAGGCTAATATGGTTGTTAGGAGATGTTACAGATGATTGCTATGATCAATATTTAGTCGTTACTGAGTTCAAGGACGAAATTCTTTAAGGAGGGGAATTTGTAACACCCCTAATATTTAATAACATTATTCAGGAGATTTAATTAGATAAATTAAATAGAATAATGAAAATATTAGAGTGATAAGGGGATTGAGATTTGAAATTCAAAATGTAAAGGCCGAGCTTAACTTAACAAATGGGCTTATAAATGGTTTATATGTTAACTAATTAACACAAGGGCATATTAGGAAATTTCCACACCACTACCTTATATTCTAATTTCATTCCCATACAATTTCATTTTGTCAAAACAAAAATAAATGTAAATTAAAGGAGGAGTCGGCCATTGCTTGGAGAAAAGAGGAAGAAATCAAATTAAAGCTAAGGATTTAAGAAAGGGGAAATTAATCTCAATCAAATCTCAATTTTTTATCCTAATCAAGGTGAATAATAATCAAAACCATCTCTATTTTTGTTCTTATGATCATTTGATTTTCAAGTTTAAGATTAAATCCATTATGATGATTTTGTTGATGATATGCTTGGATTTTATAACAATTTCGATTTAAACAAGGTTTTTTAAATACTGTTTTATACAGTTTTAAGATTAAAACTGAGTATAAATGATTTTGAATGCCATGAGAAAATTTTATGTTATATGAAATACGGTTTTGGAGATGGGTTTTAATTTTCATAATTTTCCAAGCTATGGAAAATTTGTTATGAATTTTCAAAGGAAATTATGTATAATTGGGTTTAGAAATTAATTTCGGGTATTTTATGAAGAATTTGGGTCTGAAATTTATTTATGTTAGGTAACATATTGAAAGTGAATTTCTGTAATTTTGGGGATTTTTTCTAAGTGATTTACTATAGAAATTAAATTATTTTAGAAGGAAGGACTTATTTGCATTATTGGATTTTGCATAATGGAAGGGCTTATTTGTTAGGTTAAAAATCTGAGATTACACGGCAGTATTTTGAGAATGAGTTTGAAAAGTTTTGGAAACTAACTAAATGTTTACAACTAGGCAGGTTAGTTACAAAAAGTTTACTTTAGTTAGCATTAATTCAGTTTTCCCCAGAAAAGTGGGTTCCGCCTCCATTAGAAGCACCTTTCGACCCTATGCTTTCGCCTTCAATCAAGTCAAAACCTACCAGGTTGAAACCAACCATGCCGAAATTAATACACAAGGTATCCATATGATTGGTACGTAGTGGATTGGAGAAAGGCGGAAGACATGAAGTCGAAACCCTTGCTTTCGACCTAGTCGAAACCTTTACTTTATTTTCTAAAGTAAGGTGCTTGCCTGTTTTACTGGCTTTCGAAGGAGTCGAGACATTTGCTTTCGAAAGGGGTTTTCTAAATAGCTTTCGAAGAGGGTTGTCATTTGTTATTTTAAGTATAAGCTTTCGAATGAGTTCCTCTACTTATAGAACAATGCTTTCGAAAAGGGTTGTTTCAACCCAGTCGAGACCCTGCTGCAGTTCTTTTGGCCTTTCGAATGTATTGAAGTCATCAATGCTTTCGAAGAGTAGCTTTTGTTTTAAACTTATACTAAGTCACTTCCTAAAGGCTTACGAATGGGTTCAAGGGTTTCGAAGGAAATGGTGTCGGATGGGGGTTTCAACACTATCCTTCAATGTTTTACTTAAATGTTCTAAGCTTTCGAAAGGGTGGTTCCGAAGCCATCAAACTCTTCCCTAAACAATTTTATATAAGATCATTGATTTCAAATGAGGTACTTTCATTGGTTTCGAAAGGGGTACTTTCTTATATACTCACTTTGACCCAAAAGATATTTTAAAGGTAAACCCAATGGTTTCAAAAGAGGTGCTTTCAATTGGTTTCGAACGGGAGATACCTCAACGTTTTTGAAAGGTATGTTTAAGGTGTTTTGAAAAGAGGATTTTATTGCTTTCGAAGGAGGCTATCCAATGGTTTCGAAAGCCTTAGTTTTCAAAACAAAGAACCCAATCTCAATTTTTAAAAGAAAACCATGGCATAAATAAAAGGAGTTTTGAAATAGCTTTTAAGTATTAAGTTTTTGAAGAAGCTTTCCTTGATAAAATAGCAGGTTAAAGGGATTAGCCATGCTTTATATGAAAATGATTTAAAGGATATTAAACCATAGGTGTTGGTACTATTATGTTATTATGTTTGCTTCTTCATATACATATTCACTTTAAAATGGACCAATAATTGTATTTTAGGGAGAAAGGGTAGAATAACCAGCTAGGCTGACCTAGTAGTGAATATAAATTGAATAACTCCTGAATGAGTAGAATTGCATCCAGAAGGTCAGGAAGACAAGAATATAGGATGCCCAAACACTGAGCAAAGAAGTTTTCATATGGACAGGTTCATGGTAAACCCATGAAAACTATGTATAGAAAAATTTATTGGCAGGGGCCAATAGGTTCATGGTAAACCCATGAAAACTATGTTTAGGAAGGAGTTATTGGAAGGGACAATAGGTTTGTAGTGAACCTATGAAACTATATCTGGATTAAGTTATTGACAAAAGTCAATAGGTTCCTAGTTAATCCATGAAAATTAGGATAAGAGGAAAGTTATTGGAGTTACTAATAGGTTCAGGGTGAACCCATGAAACATTAAAGATATTGGCAAGGGCCAATAGGTTCTTAGTGATCCCATGAAAACTATGAAATCGGATAGGGAGTCCATAAACACTAAACATGTTATTAGTAAGCCCATGAAAACTAATAGGTTAATAGTGATCCTAGAAATTATAAATGAGACTATTAGTCAACATGAACGGGGATGGGAAATCCAGAATTGATTTATTTATTTTCATATCATCATAATATTTTTAATTGTCATGTTTTAACCATTGTGGATGCAGGAGCACAGTATATGGTTTTATAAAGTTTTAAGATGCTAGTGAGAGTAAAATCCATTCTGCTAAGAAGTATGGTCTCACTAGATATCCAAATGGTTTGAGATGGTATTATTATTCATACCAGGCTTTATGTCTGACTTAAAGTTTAAGTTTTCCCCTTAAAATCTCTGGTGCTCAATTGATTTTGAGTAGTTTGAGGGTTAAGGTTTTCAGGTTCTTCTTAGGCGAATAAGCTTCTGAAGACGTGCAGGAGGCAAGCTTGTTAATAAGAGTTCTTTCTGTTTTATTCCGCTATGTTTATGGTTGTAAAGAAAAATTTGTTTTATTGCCTAGTTAAATACTCTGATCATCCAAGAAGGCATCTTAATATGTCACTCTTGGCGTATGTTGTAATAATTATATTTTGTTCGAACGTGGTTTGCGTGTTGGGATTATGTAATGAACTTGAAATGTTTTGAAAGGGAATGTGAAAGTCAATTGTTGATTTTAAATTTTTTACATATCCATGTGTTCATGTGTATCAATGTATCTAACATTACTGTATTTGGTCGTCGAGGATTAATAACTATGGATGACTGCCGCATCTGTAGCCGTTAGTTTTGGGCCTCCAAGTGGGGGATGTTATAGCTACGATTTGATATTTCTTAGAAAATGAAATATAAAGACTAGAGCATTGAAATTTTTTTCAAAAATTATTTTGAAAATGTTGATAGGACAATTATATTATTGAATAAGTGACGATTCCAATTAAATGATTAACTTGTACTCCATTTCATACTCTTGGTTATAAGAGCACCATCATTAGTTATTCAGTTAAAAATTTGCATTGAACAAGCCACTGTGCACCCAGATGTATCTTATTCAATGTCAAAATTAGCTACAACCAAATTTTGTCTCGTGAATCAGTCGAGCCGACTAATTGTTAAAACCACAAAGCGTTTTCCACTTTAAATTAATATGGTTGTTTTTTCCATTTTGATCAAACGACAAACCCTTTATCATTTTGACCCAGCTCTTAGCGCTAGTACAATAGTTACTTTCTACCCCCTACCTATACACTCCACCACCATCACTCACTACCACAACACCATTATCCTCTATCTTTTAATACTCATCCTTTTCAAATGAAAAATCATGCCTTCCTCCAGCAAAAAATCTACAACCAATAAAATAAAAGTCAAGTGAAAAGTTATGACCTCCAACCATCATCAATAGAACTCTCACACTCTCCCTTTGAATATCATGTTCTTCTTCTCTATAATCAACAATAGTTCTTACATTTTCAAAATCAATACGACTATCCACGGTGTGAAAATGTCAATTGTTCTCAACCTTATCTACATAATGCTCCACCAAGCATACCTTCTCAACAGCCTTATTAACGTTTTAAGGATTTCTCTCGTATAGCAGCACCGATGACTAAACTAACAAGGAAGGACGTGAAATATGTTTGGACCGATAAATGCGAGGAGGAATTCCAAAAGCTGAAACATTTATTGACCAATGCACCCGTGTTAGTTGTTCTGGATCGAAATCTAGATTTGGTAGTGTATACTGATGCATGTGGAATAGGACCATGAGCTGTGTTAATGCAGAGGGATAAAGAAATTGCCTATGCTTCGCGATAGCTCAGATCATAGGAAGTTAGATATCCGACTCATGATTTAGAGTTGGCTTTGTAATATTTGCTTTGAAGGTGTGGAGACATTACCTTTTGGGAGAACGATTCGAATTGTATATGGATTACAAGTCTTTAAGGTACTTATTCTCTTAGAAGTAGTTGAATATGAGACAGTAGAGATGTTTAGAATTTTTAGCTGCTTATGATTTTTGAATTGAGTACAGACCGGGAAAGGAAACAAAGTTATAGATGCACTTAGTAAGAAACTTCAGAATGTGGGGTTAGCTATATTGGCTGAATGAAAAGGTTTGGAAGCATTGACTACTTATAGTGTGCGGTTAAGATCGACCGCCAGTTCTAGTCAGAATACCACAATGTTATCTTATTTGGAAGTTCGACCGGTATTGCCCGAAAGAATTACTTCTAAGTAAAAAGATGATCCATTAATAGTTGAAAGAATTGGAAGATGGGGAGGTGGAACTAAGATTAATGATTTGAAAGATTTTTGTCTTGACCAGAATGGATGGTTGAGAAAGAAGGAACAATTGTGTGTTCCCGATGTTGGTGACCTAAGGAAAGAAGTTCTTAGGGAATGTTATCGATTGAAATTACTATTCATCCTAGAGGAACTAAGCTGTATCAGGATAGATGTTTCTTCTGGAGGGTATGAAAAGGGATTTATGCTTATGGGTAAAAAAATGTCTGAATTGCCAGCAAGTTAGAGCCGAACATCAGAAGACCGAGTGGATTGCTTCAACCTTTAGATATGCTAGTTTGGAAATCAAATTTGATATCCATGGATTTTATTGATGGGTTGCCAAGGTAAAACGTAGGAAATGAAAGTATTTGGGTCATATGGATGACTAACCAAGAGTGCACATTTTATTCCTGTTAAGCCAACCATGACGACACATGTGTTGGCTAAGTTGTTTACGAAGAAAATATTTAGACAGCATGAGATTCCTAATATTATAATCAGTGACAGAGATTCTTTATTTACTAGCGAATTCTAGGAGAGTCTACAAGAGGTTTTAGGTACCAAGCTTAAGATGAGTACCGCTTATCACCCATAAATAGATGGGAAAATAGAAAAACTTAATAAGATACTTGAATATTTATTATGAGCTTGTGTAATAAATTTTGGCAGATCATGGGAAGACCATTTGCACTTGGTTGAGTTTTCCTATAACAATAGTTATCAGACTAGTATAGTAATGGCGCCTTTTGAAGCTTTATATGGAAGGCCATATAAATCACCTGTATGTTGGTTAGAGACTGGAGATAGATTAGTTCTTGGTCCGAATATGTAAGAGAAGCCGCAAAACAGATTGAGTTGATTCGGGTTAGAATGAAGGAAGCTCAATCTAGACAAAAAAGTTATTCAGATAAGAGATAGAAGGACTTTGAATTCTCAATTGGAGAATATGTTTTCATCAAAGTATCACCGATGAAGGGTGTAGTTAGATTTGGGAATTCAGGGAAATTAACACCTAGGTTCTTTGGACCATTTCCTATTATAGAAAGGATACGGAAACTCGCTTATAAGATAGAATTACCAAGCAGTTTGGTAGGAGTCCACAATGTTTTCCATATTTCTCATCTAAGGAAGTATTTTCGAGATCCAGAAACTACCATTACTTCAACTGCATTGGAAGACTTAGTAGTGGAATCGGACATGACCAAAGTTAGACATCCAGTGTGTATAGTGGCTAAGGATGAGAATAATCTAGGGAACAAGACAGTTAGGTTAATCAAGATCCAGTAGTGTAAAGATGATAGGGACTGTACTTGGGAAACGGAGAGCATGATTAGAGACACTTATCCCGAACTGTTTGATAGTATGTTTTATATCTATGCTTTTATGTTTGATGGGTGTGCCTTATCGCAATTTCAAGGATCAAATTCTTTAAGGAGGAGAGTCTGTAACACCCTTAATTTTGATTAATATTATTTAGTAATTTAATTATAAAAATTAATGTAGGATGATAAAGGAAAATAGGATTTGATTAATTCTAGGTCATGCCTTAATTAGTGAATTTACTAAAGTAAATAGAACTTAGATAAGAAGGAGGAATATATGCTAAAGGTAAAATAGGAATAAGACATAAGTCCTAATATATATCTTTACATTCCTTCTTCCTTATTCACTTCATTTACACAAACATAATCATAAGAACAAGACCGGCCATTACTAAGGGGATTCAAGAAGCGTAAAGTTATGAAGTCAAAGGAAAGCTTAGGGAAATCAAGTCTAAACACAAATCTCAAATTCCTATATCAAACCAAGGTGAAAAATAGTTATGCATCTCATGTTTTAACTGTTATTTTCAGTTTTAAGTATAAATCCGATCCTTTTGATCGTATTATGCCATGCTACGATAGTTTGATTGATTATATGCTAATTGGTGAATTTTATAGAATTTATTTGTGAAATTAAGTAATGTGTTTGAATTAGAAAACCTATCATATGACACCCAAATGACTTGATACTTTGATATGATATTAGAAACATCATTTTAGAAGAGGGTTTTAATTTCATAATTTTATGATATAATGCAAATATTTGGTGTATTTCCTACCACTGGAAAATGGTTTATTTCGGGTTTTAATTATTAAAATTAAGTAAATTATGTTTTTGGCTCTAAAATTTTCATATGTTAAAGAATATAGCAAATCAGATTCATTATGATTTTTGGGGATTTTTCCCAAGTATTTATGATTTATTATGAATTATTTGAGCCAGAAAAGCATAATTATTATAATAATATATTAATATAAACTATAAAGTTTGCAAGTGATTTGGGAATTGATAAAACTGCTCTAGTGTAGATTTTTGGTAAAGGTTTTGATAAAGAACTTGTTATCCAATTAGATTTTGACAAATAAAGGGAGTTGGTGAAAAGAAAATATTTTTATTAGCAAAATTCAGTTTCAACGTTATTTGCGGCTTTGCCACACCAAAGTCATGATGTCGCTCCCCATCTCACCGCGCCTATGGTTTCCAAAGTCAATTATAGGCGATACATATGATATAAAAAGTCAGTTGGTGTGGTATGGTTCGGTGTGGTTGAAGCGGGGTGCATAACATCGAAGTCGGTATTATGGTCTTCGACATGGTCATTGTCGCATGACCGATGCATCGCGTTTTATACAATGGCATAGTGCCCATTGTATCTTAAATGTCACTAACCCCATTACTTTCGAAGAGACTTATAGTGGCGATAACGATGCCCCCTGTTTTAATAACGATCCCGAAAGGCAAGGAAGCCGCGTTTTTAATTTAGGTAATGATGTCAAATTTTATCACTTCGGCTTTATCCCTTGCCGCCTTTATTTCTTATTGCCTATTTTCAAAGAAGGCTATGATGCCTTCCCTAATAACTTCGACTATAATGAAGTCGCTTATTTGCTTTAAGGTAGTGACGCCGAGGTATAGTTATAACGACCCTATTCTTTTAAGGCTGCAAACCAAGTTTTATATCTAAAGATGTAGACAACCTATTAGGTGCAAAGTCCATGTTGTTGGCCTTATTGCCTTATGATTTATTATAAATGACTTTAACATATTTAGAGGGGCGAAGACCCTCATTGCTATGTCTATGGTGCGTTTTATCAATGCAAAGGTTTTATACTGTTTTGGCTTTATAAGCCTATGGTTTCGAAGTGAGATAACTTCTAAATGATTTCAAACTTCACCAATATTGTTTTGTAAAAAGCATATATCATGGCATAAGTACTTTGAATAAAAATAAAGGGCTATATTTCCTTGTTTTAAAAGTATGATTTTAAGGGTTAAATTAATTGTAAAGTGTTATGTTTTCAAGGAAATACAAAGGGTATTTAGCCCATAATTTTACTAAATAGATTAGTGTTCTTATCACTTTTAGATTAATTGTGATAGGATGAATTGGCTCAAAGATTAGAAAACCAGATGGGACTGGTGCATAGGCGCATCCTATTCTTTAGCCAGGAGCCCCTAACTAATATCAGTCCAAAATTCCAATGCGTAGGGCTTTGTCATAGAAAAGACTAAAAGTAGGTTTACACACAAAAAAGAATACATACAAACGAGATAGGTTATTGGTGAGCCCGCAAAACCATTAAGATCGGTTGACCCTAGGAACGGTAAATTTCAAATAGATCATCTAGTTGTCTTCTAATAGTAGGTTAGATAATTTGATATATTTGGTAGGCCCGAGTCAACCATAGGTTTGTAGTCGGCCTAAGACAACTTTGATGTTAGGACGGATAGTCCATTGATTCAAACTGATTGTTCATGATTACCCATGTTGCATGCATGTATATAATTGTTTAAATTTTTTATATTAACCAGTTTGGTTGTAGGATTTTGATTTGCAAAAAATATATTTTTAATGGGATATTAGTGAGGAGAAAACCCGTTTCGCTCAGCGGTGTGGTCTCACTTAATATCTATAAACTGAGATGGTATATTATTATTCACACTAGGTTTTTTGTTTGACTCGAAGTTTATGTTTTCCCCTTAAACTCTTAGTTGCTCAAAATTTGTTTTGAGTAGGTCGAGAGTAAGGGCTTTACAAGTTAAGTAGGTTTTGGCGAATAAAGCTTCCTGAGACATCTATAAGGCAAATTTAGCTATATAGGAGTCTATTTACTACTATTATCTGTTGTGTTATGTCTAGAAGGCAATGCTAGCTTTGCAAGGAGTTGTGTTGTACTGGTGGAATAGTGTTACTGTTGGGATGGATGAGGGAACTTTGACCTGAGCAGAGTTCCAGAGGATATTTGAGGAGAGATTTATGTTTGAAATCGCTAAGTCGACCCTGCTGAGAAAGTTTGCTGAATTAGTGCAAGGTGGCATGACTATGTTAAAGTATGTAATAAGGTTTAAGGAGCTATCCCATTATGGATATGCAACCGAGGACACAATGATTAAGAGAAATGAGAAGTTCATCCATGGGTAAAGACCCGAGCTTGCTAGAGCAACCAAACCATATCTTAAGGATCCATGTGATGAAGTCGTGGAGATGGCTTTGAGAAATGAGGAAATGCTTGCTTTCTTTGGTGGTAATAAGGCAGTGGAGAATTGGAGTGGGCGGAATCAAAAAAGGAAGTTTTTTCCTAAGAAGGGAGCTCGGAAGGGTGGAGCAGCTAAGTAAAGAAAAAGTAAATGTTTTATGTTACAAGTGTGACAAGAAAGGGCATTTTACAAATGATTGTCGTTCAAGAGATGAAAAGACAATTATTGGAAGGAAGAATATCAAGTGCTTTAATTGTGACCCGATTGGACACTATAAGAATCAGTGCAAGGAACCAGCTAGAGTAAAGAAAGGAAAGTGTTTGCTTTGGAATCGGCTATCTCGAGACTCACAGTAGAGGAGAAAGGAAAAGCTGTGTGGGAGGTACGCTTTTGATTCATTGCTTACCTGTTAAAGTACTATTTGATACTAGTGCATCACATTCTTTTGTATCTCATTGTTTGGTAAATAAGGTTAACCTAGAACCCTCATACCTAGTTACTTTCTTTAGGGTTGCGAATTCGATAGGAAGGCATGCAACACTTGGGATGAGATGTGACCATTTAGAGTTTGCATTATTAGGTCATGTGTTTGCCTACAGTTTGCATGTGTTTGATTTCGTGGGCTTTGGGATTATTTTGGGTATGGACTGGTTAATTAAATATGATGCTATTATATTTTTCCACGATAGGAAAATATCACTAAGATACCGTAATAGTAGCGACCGAATTGTATACTCGGTAGATAATTCAAGTTTTGATGTTTGTGCTTTATTATGTGTAATAGAGGAGGAAGATGAGTTGGTTCGAGTTTTCATAGTTAGAGAATTTGCAGATGGTTTTGAGCCTATTACGGGACTACCGTTGAAATGAACTATTGAGTTTTGAATTGATCTTGTACTTGGAGTTGAACCCATAAGTAGACCACCTAGTAGACTGACACCTATTGAAATGAAGGATTTAAAGGTGTAGCTAGTGGACATAGAAGGATATAATTTTGTTAGACCAAGCAGTTCGCCTAAGGGAGCGGTCGCGGTGTTCGTGAAGAAACCGGACGGGTCGTTAAGATTGTGCATCGATTATCGTGAGTTGAATGAGAAGACGATAAAGAATCGATACCCTTTAGCGGGAATTGATGATTTATTTGATCAATTGAGTGGAGACAAAGTATTTTTCTAATTGGATTTAGCGACGGGGTTCCATCAATTGAAAATGGCCGGGGACAATATTCCATTGACGGCGTTTAGAATAAGATATGGGTCGTATGAGTGGTTAATAATTTTATTCGGATTGAATAATGCGCCTGCTTTATTCATAGACTTAATGTACCGGATTTTCCGAGAGCACTTGATAGGTTTGTGTTGGTATGCATAGACAACATTTTGATACATTTTATAGATAAAAGAGTTCATGAGATTCATCTTAGAATAGTGCTTGAGATGCTGAGGCAGCATCAGTTAAAAGAGAAGTTTTCAAAGTGTCATTTTTGGAAGAAGGAGATGAAGTTTCTTGGTCATGAAGTCTTAGAGAAAGGGTTGTCAGTAGATCCAGCTAAGATTGAAGTATAAATAACTAGAGGAGACCTGAGACGCTGACTGAGATAAAGAGTTTTCTTGGACAAGCTGGCTACTACCGGAGATTCATCAAGGATTTCTCATATAGCAGCACCGATGACTAAACTAACAAGTAAGGACGTGAAGTATGTTTGGATTGATAAATATGAGAAGGCTTTCCAGAAGCTGAAACATTCATTGACAAATGCACCCGTGTTAGTTGTTTCGGATGGAAATCAAGATTTGGTGGTGTATATTGATGCATGTGGAATAGGACTAGGAGCTGTGTTAATGCAGAGGGGTAAAGTAATTTCCTATGCTTTGGGACAGCTCAGACCACAAGAAGTTAGATATTTGACTCATGATTTAGAGCCAGCTGTTGTAATATTTGCTTTAAAGGTGTGGAGACATTACCTTTTGGGAGAAAAATTCAAGTTGTTTATGATCATAAGTCTTTAAGTACTTATTCTCTCAAAAGGAGTTGAATATGAGACAACAGAGATGTCTAGAAATTTTAGCTGCTTATGCTTTTGGAATTGAGTGCACACCAGGGAAAGGAAACAAAATTGCAGATACACTTAGCAGGAAACATCAGAATGTGCTGTTAGCTATGTTGGCTGAATGGAAAGGTTTGGAAGCATTGACTACTTGTAGTGTGCGGGTAAGATCGACTGCCAGTTCTAGTCGGAATACCGTAATGTTATCTTGTTTGGAAGTTTGACCGGTATTGCTCGAAAGAATTGCTCCTAAGCAAAGAGATGACCGAAATTTCTAACTGAAAGAATTGGAAGATCGAAAGGTGGAACTGAGATTGATGATTTGAAGGATTTTTATCTTGACCAGAATGGATGGTTGAGAAAGAAGGAACAATTGTGTGTTCCCAATGTTCGTGACCTAAGGAAACAAGTTCTTAGGGAATGTAAGCGATCAAAGTTCATTATTCATCCTGAAGGAAATAAGATGTATCAGGATATGAAGAGAAGTTTCTTCTAGGAGGGTATGAAAAGGGATGTAGGCTTATGGGTGAAACAATGTCTGAATTGCCTGCAAATGAAAGTCGAACATCATAACCCAAGTGGATTGCTTCCGCCTTTAGATATGCCAGTTTGGAAATGGGATTCGATATCCATGGATTTTATTGATGGGTTTCCAAAGTCAAACAGGGAAGATGAAAGTATTTGGGTCATAGTGGATAGAGTGACCAAGAGTGCACATTTCATTCCTATTAAGTCAACCAGGACGGCGCTTGTGTTGGCTAAGTTATTTATGAAGAACATAGTAAGACTGCATAGGATTCCTAGTAGTATAGTTAGTGACAGAGATTCTTTATTTACTAGCGAATTCTGGAAGAGTCTACAAGAGGTTTTAGGTACCAAACTTAAGGTGAGTACCGCTTATCACCTACAGATAATGGACAAAAGAGAGAGTCAATAAGGTATTTGAAGATTTATTGGGAGCTTGTGTACTAGATTTTAATGGGTCGAAGAAGACCATTCACACTAGGATAAGGTTTCCTATAACAATATTTATCAAACTTGTATAGTAATGGCGCCTTTTGAAGCTTATATGGAAGGCCGTGTAAATCACTCGTATGTTGGTTAAAGACCGAAGATAGATTAGTTCTTGGTCTGATATGGTAAAAGAAGCCATAGAAAAAATTGAGTTTATTTGGGCTAGAATGAAGAAAGCTCAATCTAGTCAGAAAATTTATGCAGATAAGAGATGGAAGGACTTGAATTCCCAGTTGGAGAATATGTTTTTGTCAAAGTACCACCAATGAAGTGTGTAGTAATATTTGGGAAGTTGGGAAAATTGGCTCCTAGGTTTGTTGGACCATTTCTTATTATAGAAAGCATCGAGAAACTCGCTTACATGATATAGTTACTGAGTAGTTTGATAAGAGTCCACAATGTTTTCCATGTTTCTCATCTAAGGAAGTATGCTTGAGATCCAGAAACTACTATTACTCTGACTGCATTGGAAGACTTAGTAGTGGAACCAGACATGACCATAGTTACACATCCAGTGCGTACAGTGGCTAAGGATGAGAAGAAGCTAAGGAACATGAAATTCAGATTAGTCAAGGTCTAGTGGAGTGATGACGAGAGGGACTGTACTGGGGAAATGGAGAGCAAGATTAGAGACACTTATCCTAAACTGTTTGATGGTATATTTTATATCTATGCTTTTCTGTTTGATGGGTGTGCCTTATCGTAATTTCGAGGATGAAATTCTTTAAGGAAGGAAATCTGCAACATCCCTAATTTTGATTAACATTATTTAGTAATTTAATTAGACAAATTAAAAAAAATAATGTAGGATAATAAAGGAAAATGAGATTTGATTAATTATAGGTCATGCCTTAATTAATGAATTAATAAAAGTAAATAAAACTTAGATAAGAAGGAGGAATATATGCTAAGGGTAAAATCAGAATAGGACATAATTCCTAATACATATCCTTACATTCCTTCTCCCTTATTCACGTCATTCACACAAACATAACTAAAAGAACAAGGTCGACCATTACCAAGGGGATTCAAGAAGAGTAAATCTAGGAAATCAAAGGAAAGCTTTGGGAAATCAAGTCTAAACACAAATCTCAAGTTCCTATATCAAACCATGGTGAATAATAGTTATGCATCTTATGTTTTAATTGTTATTTTCGGTTTTAAGTATAAATCCGATTCTTTTACTCATATTATGTTATGCTATGATAGTTTGAATGGCTATATGCTTATTGGCGAATTTATAGAATTTATTTATGAAATTATGTGATATGTTTGAGTTAGAAAACCAATCATATGACACCCAAATGACTTGAGATTTTGATATAATGTTAGAAACATTATTTTAGAAGTGATTTTTTAATTTCATAATTTTCTGATTTAATGAGAATATTTGGTGAATTTACTAAGGTTGGAAAATGGTTTATTTCAGGTTTTAACTATTAAAATGAATTAAATTATGTTTTTGGCCTCAAAATTATCATATGTTAGAGAATATAGGAAATCAGATTCATTATGATTTTTGGGGATTTTTCCTAACTTTTTATGATTTATTATGAATTATTTGAGATAACAAAAGCTTAATTATTATAATAAAATATTAATATAAAATATAAAGTTTGAAAGTGATTTGGGAATTGATAAACCTACTCTAGTATAGATTTCTGGTAAAGGTTTTGATAAAAAAACTTGTTATCCAATTAGATTTTGACATATAAAAGGAGTTGGTGAAAAGAATATTCTTTTATTAGCAAAAAATTCGGTTTTAACATTATTTGTGGCTTTGCCACACCGAAGTCCTGATGCCGCCCCCATCTCACCGCACCTATGGTCTCCGAAGTTAACCATAAGCTCTAAATATGATATCAACAGTTAGCTGATATGGATTGGATCAGTGTGATTGAAGCGGGGTGCAGTGCGTCGAAGTCGATATCATGGTCTTCGACATGGTCATTGTCGCATGACCCAAATGCCGCATTTTATAAAACGGGCATAACGCCGATTGTTTCTTCAACGTCACTGACCCCATTACTTTCGAAGGGATTTATAGTGGCAATAACGACCCCACCTGTTTTAATAATGACTACGAAAGGCAAGGAAGCCGTGTTTTTAGCTTAGGCAATGATGTCGCATTTCACCACTTCGGCTTTATCCCTTACCGCCTTTAGTTCTTATTGCCTATTTTCGAAGAGGGGTATGATGCCGCCCCTAAGGACTTCGGCTATAATGAAGCTGCTTATTTTCTTTAAGGTAGTGACGTCGAGGTTTAGTTACAACTACCCTATTCTTTTAAGGCTTATTATTTTGCAAACCAAATTTTATATCTAAAGACGTAGACACCCTATTAGGTGCGTAGTCCATGTTGTCGGCCCTATGACCTTATGCTTTATAAATAAATGACTTTTACATATTTAGAGGGGCGAAGACCCTCATCGGCTATATCTGTGCCGCATTTTATCAATGTTAAGGATTTATATTGCTTTGGATCTATAAGCCTATAGTTTCGAAGTGAGATAACTTCTAAATGATTTCGAACTTCACCAATATTGTTTTATAAAAAGGCATATATCATGGCATATGTATTTTTGAATAAAGTAATGGCTATATTTTCCTTATTTTAAAAGTATGATTTCAAGGTTTAAATCGTGTATAAAGGGTTATGTTTTCAAGGAAATACGAAGGGTATTTAACCCAGAATTTTACTAAAAAGATTAGTGTTCTTATCACTTTTAGATCAATTATGATAGGATGAATTGACTCGGAGATTAGAAAATAAGATAGGACGGGTGTAGAATTGCGCTCTATACTTTAGCTAGTAGCCTCTAGCTAATATAAGTTCAAAATTTCAGCGCATAGGGCTTTATCACGGGAGAGAGTAAATGTAGCTTTACGCACAAAAAGGAATACACGCAGATGACATAGGTTATTAGTTAGCCCACAAAACCATTAAGATCGGTTGATCCTAAGAATAGTAATTTTTGAACAGACCGTCCAGTTTTCTTCTAACAGTATGTTAGATAATTTTATATATCTGGTAGGCCTAAGTCAACCATAAATTTGAAGTCAACCTAAGAAAACTATGATGTTATGACAAATGGTCCATTGATTCAGACAGATTGTTCATGATTACCCATGTTGCATGCATATATATTATTGTTTATATTGTTTATATTAACTAGTTTGGTTGAAGCACTTTTATTTTCAAATGATATATTTTTAAAGGGATATTAGTGAGGGGATAACCCGTTCCGCTTAGTGGCGTGGTTTCACTCAATATCTATAAACCGAGATGGCATATTATTATTCACACCAGGCTTTTTGTCTAACTCAAAGTTTATGTTTTCCCATTAAACCCTCGGGTGCTCAAATTTTTTTTTGAGTAGGACATGAGTAAGAGCTTTACAGGTTAAGTAGGTTTTGGCGAATAAAGCTTCTAAAGACGTGCAGGAGGCAAAGCTAACTATATATGTGTTTATTTATCTATGTTATGTAAGGTGTTGTATGAAAGTATTGACAGTTGATATATCTATCTATTTAGTAACTTTGATCAACCAAGGGAGCATCTTCATATGTCACTCTTGAAGTATTTTGTAATATTTTTAACCTGACAATGTTTTGGAATTATGTACTGAATATTAAATAATGACTTTGAAATAAAATGTGAAATATTTCATATTATTATGCTTCTGATATTATGGATATCATTAACATGATTGCATTTTGTTATCGGAAATTAATACTATAGATAACTGCAACATCTGTAGTGCTTAGTTTCAAACCACAAAATGGGGGATGTTACACTATTCCACGCCCTCGGGAGTGAAATCCCGTCAATCGTCGCAAGCCCGAAAGTTCCATCTCCAAGCTTCTACTATATTATGTATGGACCTTCCCGATTTGGTCCCAAGTTCCGCTTGAGAAGATTTGTTTAAGGACTAAGTCGTTGATTTCAAAGGTCTGATTCCTGACCTTAGCGTTGTAATACCGGGCGACTTGTTATCGGTGTGCAGCTGCTCTCTACTCAGCTTCATTGCGCTTCTCATCGATCATACCAAGGGACTCCAGAAGGAGATGCTTATTCGTTCATGGATTGAAGTGAGCCACTTGATGAGAAGGTACTTCTAGTTCAACTGGAATCATAGCCTCTGATCCGTAGGCTATGGTGAATAGAGAGTGGTTAGTCGTTGATTTGTGAGTTGTTTGGTAAGCCCATAGTACTAATGGAATCATCGACCCACTTGCCCTTGGCCTTTTTCAATCGCTTCTTAAAAATGGACTTAATAATCTTACTTATATCTTCAACCTATCCATTCACTTGGAGTTGTGCCACCGCAGCAAATCTCCTCTCCATGCGATGTCGAGGGCAGAAATCTTTGATTTTGGTACTATTGAATTGGGTCCCTTATCGGTAACGATTGCCTATGGAGCTCCAAAGCGACAGTTGATATTCCGAACAACAAAGTTGATTACTTTCTTTGTGATAATCATGACTAACGGCTCAGCCTTAGCCCATTTGATGAAGTAATCAACTGCGACGATGGCATACTTCGCGCACCCTTTAGATATCGGCAACACACTAATGATATCAATTTCCTAAACTGCAAATGGCAAAGAACTGACCATTTGACTAATCTCTGTTAGCGAGGCTCTCGGAATTTTAGCGAATCTCTGGCGCTTGTCACACTTTCGGGTGTAAACAGTTGCTTCTTGGTTGACGGTTGGTCAGAAATACCCATAACGAAGGATCTCCTTTACTAGGATTTGACCCCCAGTGTGATCGCCACAAGCCCCTTCATGAATTTCTCTTGGATTCGCTTGGCCTCGTCGTGAGTGACACACTATAGCATTGGGACTAAGAATCCCTTCCTATAAAGTTCTCCTTGCTGAAGGATAGGTCTTGAAGCTTGGGAAGGAGCTTTCATTGCTCGTTCCTTCTGTTTGTAAGGATTCTTCTCTGCATGTAGTCTTTTATTGGAGTTATCCATGACTCCTTTTCTAGTTTAACCTCTGAAATCCAATTGACATCCATCCGATTGATGCTCGAAGCTAATAATACTTCCACCAGAACCAGGCCCATGAGCTGTGCCTCTCCGGAACTGGGCAACTTAGCTGGTGAGTCGGTCTTTTCATTTTCCTATTTGGGATTCCGAGTGTGATCACCCCTACCTCCGGGCGTCGATTATGGTTAACCACTTAGGATAGCAGTTCAAGTACCCCTTTCCGGGATTGCGATTTTCGATTGCGCTGAGATACGGGTTCTAGTTTAAGTTAACTACTTAAGAACGTAGTTCGTACATCCTCAGCCATGATGTTTATTTCCAATCGCGCCTAACTCCCGGCATCGGTTCAAAGTTCATAGGTAAGATTCCATCTTACCTCGGGTATGGATCTTTCAATTTGCCTACTCTGGGAAAAATGTCATGGATTGGATGGTCTTATCAAGTCCATTTCAGTTTATACTCCTGCCCCCAATCCAAGGACAAGATTTGTGAGAGTGAATGATCGTATCATGTTTGTTTTGTTTTATACTCCTACCTCCACATCAAGGGCGAGAGTTAATGTATGGACGGCCAGTTCATATCTACTTTAGGTTTTATACTCCTACCTACATATCAAGGGCAAGAGTTGGTTGATGGACGATTGTGTCACATCCATCTTTAGTTATACTCCTGCAACCAATCCGAGTACAAGAGTTGGGTGCTATCAATCTCCACAAACCGAGAAGAACTTCAAGGGTCTGATCATGGACTGTGGAAGTTTGGTTGGAAACAATCTCCGGATACCTGCATAACTTCACTGTACACATGAAGGTTCATTCGAGTCAGTCAAGTCTTAACTATTAAGTAATGGAAAAACAAAGTCTCTGACTCCAAAAGTCGTTTCATTCTACAAAAGACGAAAAATGACAGGTTCTATCTTAGACCTTCCCAACATTTCCAGAGTAGCACCGGTTCTCAAAAGGTTGGGGTTCGAAAGTGACCATCGACCTGGCGGTTCAGACCTTCCCGATGCTACCGGAGCAATAAGGATTCTCAGAAGGTTAGAGATCAAATGTGATCATCGACCCAGTTGTTCAGACCTTCCCGACGCTACCGGAGCAATAAGGATTCTCAGAAGGTATATGTATTCTAATAGGGAGAAAAAGGGAATTAAACTGGATGACAGAAATTAGAGCTGGAGATTTGGAAAGCAAAAAAGATGAGTGGGAAATTATATATTTTTATATAATATTGGATTTATATAGTTGTAAATCTATTCCTGTATGCCTAAAATGAAAATTGGGGTTGTAGGCTAAAATTTTATATATGTAATGAATTTATAATCCTTACCTACATATTCTGTGAATGATAACTTGAATTATATATTGCATGTATGTGGATCTGGAAAATATCGGTTGGTAGGAGTCCTTGAATTTATGATTGGGTAGTAGTAGTCTCTGAAACTTAAAAATTATGTGATAGTTCCAGATTTGTAAATTTAGATGACTTTTTCATGTAAAAAGGTAAATTAAGTTATCACAATAAATTATGGGGATTTAAGTGGTATTTCAATTTATTGGAATATAGGGTGTTGTAATGTGAATTTCTATATATTATCAAGTTCAGATTATAAATAAGTGTATCGTTTGAGACAACAAGGAATACACCTAAAAGAAAGAGATGTATAAAATAGGGATATTTACCATATTTTGTACCGTCTATTTCAGTAATAGTGAAAAAGATAATTCCTTATAGATAATTCCTTATATGTCAGTGCGTTGGTACCATATTATGGAGTCGGAGCTGTACATAGGTCGAGAATGTCATCGGTCTTGAGGGGTTAGTGAAAAGACGAGGGTTACACCTAAACGGGCTACACCTCCTACTATTATAGGTCATACCACTCCTAAAAGATTAAAGCAAACCATATTGGAGCATTTCTTCACCTATAAGCAAGCGTATATAATTCCACGTGTCCTATAGTTGGATATGTCCCACATTAGTATAATGTATACACAACTGCTGGCAGCCCCTTTCGGTGGGAAGACTTCTATTGTGTAACACTAATGACCTCGCATTCCAACCTATTCTAATGACTACGTCATTCTTATCCATCTTAGTTATTTACTAACTTTAATAAATCATGCCCGTCATAAACATATGCTTGAGGCTACGTATATATATATATATATATATATATGTAGGTCTATATATATAACGCTTGTTTAATTATAACGCCTCCAATGTTCTATTCTTCATAATATTTCTTCACTTGCTCATGCATTTACCTCTTATTCAATTTAATCTTATTTACTACTTTCTTTTTAAAAGATCTAAATATCTTTTTTCGTTTACTTCCCTTTTCTCACTATTCTAAATTCATGGACTACTGCTAACTAATATTTTCCAGATTCATATACGTGCAGTATATAATTTAAGTTATCAATCAGAGAATATGTAGGCAGGGTTTATTGATTCATTACATATATAAATTTTTAGCCTATAACTACAGTTTACATATTAAGCATACAAGAATAGATTTACAACGATATAAATCCAATATTATATAAAAATATATAATTTCCCACTCACCTTTTTAGCTTTCCAAAACTCTAGATCTAATTCTAGTTATCCAGTTTGACTCCCTTTTTCTCCCTATTTGAATAAATATACTACAAGCATATATATATATATATATATATATAACTATCAAAAATCTAGATAAGAGAAGAGACTTGGATTTAATTTAGATTTTAGATTCGGATTTACAGTTTACCTTGGCTTTGGCCATTTGATTTGATCCAATTGATTTTTTAATCATCTCTACTATTCTCCATTTGTATATACGTATGTAAACTACTACTACTTTTAAGAATTGAGAATTTTATGGAGAAGATAAAATGGTAGAGCTCCAACTCGTCCAAGAAAATATAAGAAGAAAGTGAGGGGTTATGTCCATATTTACGAGGGTTCGAATCAATGGGAGCCATTCGACTAAATTAATTTAAATCCGGACTGTTCGGCCACATCAAAATCCGAAAATTGATGTCACAACCGGTCAATCACCGCACCCTTACAGTCGACCGACCCAAGTCAGGGGTCAACTAGTCCATAAAGTTTCTATTAATTATCCAGCGATGTTTGATTTGTTTCATTTGCTTCCTTATTAGCTCAGTTTATACAATTTCTTTCCACCGTTAACTTACTTAACACTAAACTAACGTTAACTATTAGTTAACTCTAACTAACGGTAATTAGCGTTGGTTAATTACTTTTATTACCTTAATTACATATATATAATTATTTTTGATTTGAAAACTTCCAACGTTAATAACTTTTCGTTCGAACTCCGGTTGAAAAACTTATATATGCAAATTGATCAAAAAATCACCACAAACCCAATGGCGCAAGTTTCGTTGCCAAATTCTGATATTTTTGAAAATTTTATTTTTCAGTATTATTACTTATTAATTAATTTCTTTTTAATTAATTATCGTAAAAATTTCAGGATATTACTTTAAGCAAGATCTTTATCTTCTCTAAATAGGATTTTATGCGCTCTCCCTTAATTTGGAATTCTCTGAGTACTTCGTTCACTATCAAATGCGAGTCACTGTGCACGTACAACGACCTAATTCCCAGCTCTTTTGTTATCTCTAACCCTGCTATTATAGCTTTGTATTCCGCCTCATTGTTCATTGACTTGAATCCGAGCCTTATTGTGCAGTTTGGCTTCTTTCCTTCGGGGTTCAACAATACCACTCCTACACCTGTGTTATGATCATTTGATGCTCCGTCTATATACATACGCCATTTTAGAGTTTCTTCTTTCTGGGGTTTTACTTCGCCGCCTCATAAGGCAAACTCAGCGATAAAGTCTACCAACGCTTGTCCTTTGATCGCAGTTCGTGTATGATAGTTTATCTCATACTTGCTTAACTTGATACTCCATTTGGTAAGTCTCCCCGAAGTATCGGGCCTGTGTAGAACTTGTCTCAGGGGTTAATCTATAAGCACTCAGATGGAGTGCGATTGGAAATAGTGCCTCAACTTTCTGGATGCTATTAACAGACAGTATTCTAGTTTCTCCTGCTTAGGATATCTCAATTTCGGTCTGGTTAAATGTTTACTCATGTAGTATATTAGACATTGTACTCAATCTTCCTCCCTAACTAATGTTTTGCTCAAGGTGTGAAATGACACTTCTAAGTATAGATAGAGTTCTTTCCATTCAACTGGTGTATAAAGAACCGGTGGCTTCCGCAAGTGTTCCAACAAGTTTAAGAAAGTGGCTAAGCACTTATTTGTACCATATGAACTTTCCTTTTTCCTTCTTGAATGCTTCAAAGAATGGAACACACTTATTCGTTGCCCTAGATATGAACCTGCTAATGCTGCTACCTTCCCGTTTATACTTTGCATTTCTTTTCGAGTTTCAACAATTTTGATGTCCTTTTAAGCCTGGACCTATTCTGGATTAGCCTCGATCCCCTTGCATGCATAATAAATCCCAAGAACTTTCCATAAGATACCCCAAAAGGAATATTTCAGTGGATCCAACTTCATCCTAAACTCTCGTATTATTTGAAACATCTCCTCCAAGTGTAAGATGTGGTCTTCAGCCTTCTTCGATTTTACGAGCATGTTGTGGAGTATGCTTCCATTGTCTTTTCAATCTGGCCGGCCAACATCTTATTAACCAAACTTTGGTATATCACTCATGCATTTTTAAGCCCAAAGGCATGATCTTGTAGCAGTAAAGCCCTAAGCTAGTGTGTTCTTGTTCGGGGACGTGCATTGCAATTTGATTGTACTTGGAGTACGCACCCATAAAGAAAGAAGATCATGCCCGATAGTTCTATCTACCAGCTAGTCAATCCTCGGGAGCGGGAAGTAGTCCTTACGACAAGCATCATTTAGGTTGGAGAAGTTAATGCATGTTCGCCATTTTCTATTCGACTTCCTGACCAAAACCAAGTTTGCAATCCATTCTAGGTATAGAGACTCTCTGATGAAGTCATTTGCTATTAACTTCTTCATTTAGAGCAGCCGATCGCTCCAGATCCATACTTCTTTTCTTTTACTTCACTGGAAGTTTTCTGGTGTCAATATTTATAGCATGACATGCAATCGAGGAAGAGATTCTGCACATGTCTGCATGAGACTAGGCAAACATGCCATGGTTGTCACGTAAGAATCCTATTAGTTGTATCTTAAGATTTCATTCCAATCCGAATCCGATCTTCATGAGCCTCGTCGGATCATTATGTCTATCTCTACAAATTCCATCACCTCTCCAAGCTCAACCGTGGCCCTCTCACCTCCATCTTTTAGGTCAAGTTCATTGTGAGGATGCTTGTGACCCAAAGTGGGGGCCCTAAGTAGTTAATATCAGTATCAGGTACGTGTTGGTCAAGTACCGATATGAGATATTTTAAAATATCGTGATACTATCGGATAATATCGGTGATATATCAGACATGTGTAGAACATGTTATAAACCATATTATACTATTTTATAATGTTATAATGAGGTTATGTTTTTAAATATTTCGATCAATATTGCCAAATTACTATTAAAGAGTGATTGCATATAGTTTAAATATTACAATATGTTTATCGGGATATTCTATTAAACACAATTCATATAATAAGCTTATATAAATCGAGAAATTCGTATAACATGCATCGTTGTTATTTTATTCTTTTTTATACTATTTTCATTTTTTAAGTCATCTAATCATCTATATTAATTTGCAATTTTTCCATATCTATAGATTCTTCGTCTTCATTTTCACTTAATTTATCAGATAAGTAATGTTGATTTGACATTGATTACAACTTCTAGCCTGTTGTTTATTGATTTTTCAAACATATAACCTTAATACTCTTCAAAGTTTTAATTCTTGGTGCATGGTAATAACTAATAAAATCTGTTTTCATAACCTAACTTACCAATTAGAAATTGTGAACCAAAAAGAGAAGTAGCTCTTAACCAATCTAGTTTTTAGTGGTAAAGTCTTCACATGAAATAAAATAAATAAAATAATGGAATGAATAGAGTTTTCTTTGTTAAAAGGCGAATGAAATAGACTAAATTATGGTTCAAACTAAAAAAAATAGTGCATGGGGATTTCTATGTATTGTCATTCACCATATACTAAAAACAAATATTGAGAATGTGAAGATATTTATTTACGAATTTATTTTCTCCAAGACATGAAGTAATGAACGATATTCTTAAAAAATATCGAGGATTTTGCACTAAATATCGGAGCGATATATCGGAAAATATCAGGTGATATATCGTTAATGATATTTTAAGTGATATTTCGGAAAAACTATCGACTATGGAGTGATATAAGATATATCGGCGATATATCAATGATATTCTCCGATATTAACTACATAATGGGGGCTCTTCCTTTAATTGCTATGTGATAGTATTCATGGTGCAGAACACGACTTCTGCACCCTTTCCTTTTTCTCGACGTTGGTTTTCCCTGAGTTCCGCTACATATCACTCCCTGGTGGCATCCTGATTTCCTTCCACCACTCCTATTCCATTTGTTATAGGGAACTTCATGGTTAAGCACCATAGAGCCACCACTATGCGAAGTTAGATAAGGCTGGATGCTCCAGGAATGCATTGTATGATGAGAATCCATCCACCAAGATGAAAGTCTGCTTTCATATGGCTGATCGGGGTCAGGTTTGTATCTTAACAAACAGATCCAGCCTTACTAAAGGCATTGTACCTCTCCTATGAAACCATGTAACCGTTGATTGTAGGGTGTGACACCTTCCATGTACAACCTCATCTTATCAAATGCACCCTTGAACAAAAGGTTAAATGAACTCCCATTGTCTATCAAAATCCGATGCACCTCTGATGAGCCAAGCATTGTTGAAATATTAATGGGTCCGTGTGTGGGTATTGCTTTCTTTGCAAGTCATTATCGTCAAAGATTATCACCTCCTGCTCTCGATGTGGGGCCTTGACTCTCTACTCCTCGCCTATGGCGCACACGTAATTTTATCCGTTCTTTAAGGACTTTGTGTATCTTTCCATCTCAACCAAACTTTTATCGACAACATGCGGTCCTCTTGCTATGGTATTAATCAGCAACGTCTCATCCTTTCTACGATCAGCGCTAGATCCTTCGCCCTATTTCTAGGTGGGAGCTGCTCCGAGGTCTACAATTTAGGAGCAATAGGAGCATTTAGGTTCCTAACATACCATTCTAGCTTTCTCTTTGTGATGTGTTCTTCAATTATGTCCTATAAATGACGACATTCATTAGTGTTATGCTCATGGGATTCGTCAAATCTATAATATTTCCACATGTTCATTTCTTATTCGGTTTCTTTCCTCAAAGTAGGCCTATTGTATCCGAGCTTCGCTTGCATGCCTAAATAGATGTTCTCTATAATGTCATTTAAGTCCATATAAGTTTCAAACTTAGTGCTGAGCTTGAACCTCCTTTGCTCTGTTTTTCTTCCGCTAGAGTTGCAAGGGTTATTGCTTTTCTTTTTCTCTGCACCACCACCTTTGTCATTTTAACCATAGTGTTCACACTATTAGAAGCTTCCAACGGTTTGACAATTGTTCTAGTCTGTCATCGCGCTGCAACTTCCTCCAGTTGCATGTACATTATGGCTTCGTAGAATAAATCCCGGAGAGTAAACAACTTCTCCTTAGTCAATCCCTTAACCATCTTCATGTCAGGATGAACACTACTGCATAATGTTATAAGAGTAAATCATTCATCCACATTTTGAACATTGGAGGTTGTAGTATTGAAGCGAGTCAAGTATTACTGTAGTGTCTCGTCCTCTCGCTATTTCACATCTGATAAGGAGTACTGGTCCTTAAGGTCCTCTATATGAACTCGGAATTGGTTGATACATTTTTCTTTCAACATCTCCCACGAGTAGATCGAACTGGGGGGAAGATGGTAGACACACATAATCGTGAAATCCGACAGGAAGAAGGGGAAACACTTACGCAAAACTTCCTCTGTTGCTCCACTCATTAGCATATGCCGCATATATCATTGTAGGTGTACTATGGGATCTGTCAGGCTATGGTAAGGATCCATAGTAGGCATCCGAAAACTTCTTGGATTTCGAGCAGTCTCTATCTCCATAAAAAACGAGCTGCCAACTTTTGCACCAATTTCGTGTTCTATTTGTTCATGGTGGACACATTCTTTTATAAGTCGTGCCATATGATTTTTTGGTTCGAGGGATGAGCGGAGCTCACTCAATCTCTCCCGTCGAGGTGAGAGGCTTCTTTCATACCTTTTGTGATGACTTGTTCTATAATCTCAGCTTTGTTCTCCACTACGGGATAGCTGTAACAACCCAGTTTTAAAGTTGTAATGTTAAATTAATTTAACTAAAATAGAAGTGTTGAATTCGATTATGATAATTATTATTTTTGAAATCAAATTATTATTCAATTGAAGTCTATTTAATAAAGAATTTTGATATAGTAAAATTTGAATTAGTTAATAAACTTCATTTTAGATAATATATTAAAATTAAAATAAAATGTGTTAATAAGTATAAAATATTTTAGAGTGTAAATAATTTTATATACTTGAAATCGATAAAAATGATTTATATTTGTTATTCAATAAATTCAATAAATCAACGAAGATAAATAATAATTAAAGTTAAATAACTTGGGTAAAATATACGATATATCAATTAAAATTGGAAATGAATATATAATTCAATAATAGAATTATTCATATATGAATAAAGATATTTCAATTTGTAATTTAAAGAGATTAAAAGGAAATTGATCAATATAAGGACCAAATTGAGAATAACATGGATTATAGGTTAATTCATTTCATTTCTTTCTTTTTGCACTCAATAGCCCAAGCCTTGCAAACCTAAACCCGCCTTCATTTTGTCTCTACTCCAAACCTGAAGCCCTATTTCCTCAAATTGATTCGGAATAAAAAAAGAAAAAATATAGAACGCACGATGGAAAATTTGCATGGTCTCACGATGTTGCCATCGACGAGCAACGATTGCACGGATATGTCAATGGCCAGTGATGACGCAGATGATTGCGAGGTTGAGGATGTGACACAGCTGATGACAGAGTAGGTCGACGATCTAGGGTTTGAGGGCGAACGCGCATGCATAGTGGCATTAGGTGGTGGTCAGAGGTTGTGATGGTAATGGGATGAGAGCATGCGTTGTTGCAGACTTGGTAAGCACGAGCTTAGAGGAGATGGTGGCCAAGATGGGATGCTGGCAACATCATGGGTAGTGTAGTCATGGTAGAGGCCGTCACGACGATGTTTGGGCGAAGCAGCGTGTGCTTTTGTAGCAGATTAAGGTTTGGAACAGTCTATTTGGTTCGTTATTAAACTCACAAATTCCTATCTCAATTTAAGTGCATGTTATGATTAACTCTGTTGAATTAGTTGAAATGAATTTCTTGTTGACATCAGTATCTTGTAGTTAATGTATGCGATGAATTGTCATATTTGTTGCATATAATGTTGATGGACTTGTTTGGTTTGGGATGTCGATTCCTTGAATGAATTGATAGTGTAAATTTACAAACGGAACTGCGTCCGTTTGTGAATTAAAAACCTTATATTATGTTGATACTCATACATTGTTTGTGTGATCGGAGTTGTCGGAAAGCAACTTGGGTTGATAAATAATGCTATATTTGGAATAATAATTTATAAAATGATGTTGGCTCTAGAAAATGTATTTTGGATTTCTGATTCTTGATTTGTACTTAATTCTTCAATTTTGAGGCAATATATCATTTCATTCTGTGCATTTGGGATTTATTAATTATAATGTGTGTGTGTGTGTATAAATTAAATTAAGGTATTTGAAGAATATATTCTAGAAAATCATACGTTATAATATATAGTTTGAAATCGCTTTATAAATATTACAAATTATGCTTATGACAATATTTACAAATTCAAGTATTATTGTTAGAAAATATTTTAAGATAATAATTTCTAAAGTGAAGAAATAGTATATATGTAAATTTTGATTTAAAGACTATATTTAAATAAGAAGTATTTCATAAATTCTAAAGGAATAAATTTATGGATTTAGAGAAGGGGTTTTCAAGTATAGTGTTTAAATACCTATATAGATATGAGTAGTTAAAAGGAAAATTTCTACAGTGATTTAGTTATCAAATTATTGATATATTTTAAGAAATATGTAAATGTGGTTATAATAAATATTCATACCTTTATGAGATTTTGGAATTAAGATTTCATGCTAAAATACCTTTCTAGAGAATTTTATTCGATTATTTATATTAAGAAACATTTATTTTTGAGATCAATCTAGCTTTTATAATATATATCTTGTTGAATCGAAAGTTCACAATTCAATAAACCACGTTATACAAATTACTGACATAATAGATCCTTGCAGCAACTCCGGAGTTGAATTGACTATACATATTCCTACACCAGCCGTTACTCTGCATAACCAATTCTTTACCCTATCCGAACCACCCGAAGATTCGTCTGGCCAGCTTGAGAATATCCTAGGTGCATCTACTTCATCTTGTGCTCCACCGCCATCATCCATGCCTCTGCCCATTACGAACACGTTCCTTGTTACTGATATTGCGGAAAATAGAGAGATCATCATGGACAACAATGAAGGCATAAATGACAACTATGAGAATAATGAAGCTCTTATACAGGATATTGCCACACATATTCAAGAAATAGGTAACAAAATTAGTTCAAAAATTAATGTCTCCCCCATGGTATCGAAGAACCCCATATATATGAAGAAGCATGAAACTTCCGCAAATCCCAAAAAACCAAAATTGGCTCCTCCTAAAAGATCAACACGGAGCTCAACGGTGGGTAAATGAATATCATGACTTGGAATATTAGAGGTATGAATACCGACGATAAAGTCAGTCAGGTATTCACACTTCTAACTTCTCACAAGCTTATCCTCTTAAGCTTAGTTGGGACTAAATTATCTACTTCTAATATTGATAAACTGCAAATGAAGTTTTCTACTTGGAACATTATACATAACAATGATAACAGTAGTAAAGGTCGTATTTTGATCTTAATTGCAAATCAGTTTGAGAATATGTTGTTGCAAGCACTTCACAACAACATATAACCTTGCTGTTATCTAATAAAGGAGGTTTGCAGCATTACTGTACGTGTGTCTATGCTAGCAATTCTTTCTCCGAGCGACAAAAATTATGGGATTTGCTTCGTATCGACGCTTCAACTATAAGGTCTCCATGGCTAGCTATGGGGGATTTTAATAATGCTCTTAACCCAAAGGATAAGAAGGGAGGTTTTCCAATCCCCTTTTCCTATTTGAATTCCTTTAAAAACTATCTTTTTAACTGTGGTTTGGTTAAATCTCCTTTATAGGGTTGTAAATACACTTGGCGACGTAGGGGAATTGCAATGAACATAGACAAAGTTCTAGTTAATTAGGAATTCATGTCTGTGTTCTTACAATTCAGTACTATCGCTTTGCCTTCCTCTATAAGTGACCACACCCTTGTCTTGACATTTTTCAGTTCACAACATCAACGACGGAAAAGAGCTCCATTTCGATATATTAACAACTGGTGCTATATTCAGGGGTATGCTCAATGTATAGCGAAAGGACTATCTGCCAACACATGGGGATCATCAATTGACAAACTTATTCACAAAGTAAAGGCAGTTAAATTAGAATTGAAAGTATGGCATAAGTTAAGAGCTCCTGACAACTCTGTTACCAAACCGCAGGCAGATTTCGACTCAGTTTTCCACCAAGCGGACCAAGATCCCGAGAATTCTATATTATATGACATTATGTACCAACTAGGCTAGAGCTTAAATGATCAAATACAAAAAGATCATGAATTTTTGAGGCAATAAAGTAAAGTGTTGTGGCTACAACAGGGGGACAACAATACTAAATATTTCTATGCCAAAATGTCTATGCGGAGGCATAGAAATAAGATACATGCATTACTTGACTCTCAAGGAAAATACCTCTATGACTACAACAGTATAAAAGATGCAGCTATTGAATATTATCAACAGCTATTTATTGGGGAATGTTAACCCGTCTTTTGGCAAGGCCGTGGACAAGCAGATTTAACTAAATCGACTACACATTTGTCGAGACAAGAATACAATGAGTTCGAGTCAACTGAATGGATAGACGATCAATCACGGATGATGATCATAATTATGAAGCCGGGTGTTCGGCATATTCGATGGACAAAAGTCGCGGGATACTCGAAATATGGGTTTCGACAAAAGTTGAGTTGTCGTGAGTCACCCGGAGTTTACTTCGAGTCATGCCTAGGTTTGCTTCGAGTTTTCATGGAGTTTGTTTCGGGTCACGTTGAGTTGTGCTTCGAGTTGCTTAGGGTCGCACGAGTGGATCGACATAAGGTAGTGGTTCGACATGCTTTGGGTCGGTCGGGCATAGACACAGGGTTGGTGTTGTGAAGGCTTTGGGTCGGTAGGAAGGTGGTTCGGTCATGATGGAGTGGATCAGCATGGTTGAGTGGATCAGGGTCGGCACAGGATTATACTCGGGTCAATACTCGAACATGCTTGGGTCGGTGGATTAGTTTGGATCGGTGAACATCGAGTCGACATAGGAAAAGTACCCGGGTCGGCAACTATCTCTGCTTTGGGTCAGTAAACTACAAACTTAGAGCCAGCTACATACTTTCTCCGAGTCGACCATTTATGGGCTCTGGGTCAGTATATCAAAGGAAAGGGGATAGGCGTGTTTGCTGCTTCGAGTCCCAGCTTCATTTACATCGAGTCATGGACGATCGTGCTTTGGGCTAATGCTATGCTTACTTCGGGTCGGCAAAACTCCAGCAGGGGATCAGTTGTAGTGATGAATTTGGGATCGACTATGGTCTTGATGGCCCCGGACCATTCAAGAAGCCCAGTAACTCGGGTTTTGCCTATAAATACAGCAGGCAAGGCTTCAGAAAAGGGGATCTGGATTCTGTTTCCCTTCTTCTTCTTCATTAAGGTTACTCTACAACTATTGTTTTAAGAACTCTTGATTGTAACTGTAGTTGATTATCATATCAATAAAAAGGAAATTTCTGGAGTGGACGTAGGCCAGAGTCAGCCGACCCACTATAAATCCACTATTATTACTGCTTTCTTTTTAATTTTGATTGTTCTTCATATTTAAACTCTCTACATACATTCTATCTGTGATCTGTGACTGCAATTTGGTGCTTTCAACGGCATTTGGGTGTTAGTGACCAATTTTGGCGCTAACATTTTGTTGCTTTCATTGAGAAAGCTAGCACTCAGGGATTCTGAAGCTTGGATTTTGGATTTAAAGGCTTAGGAACTTGGATTCTGGAGACTATGGCAAAGCAATCAACTAGGAGACAAAGGACGGAAAGGAGTCAGCAAGAAGGAAGTCAGGAGGCTTCCTCTGGAGCTAATCAAGCCTCAATCTACATCACTAGGGATGAGATGCAGGTCATGATGAATTCCATGCAGGAGCAATTGATGAAAAGGCAAGAGGAAATGATGTAAACCCTTATTTAGCAATTTGGACAAGTAGGAGCTGCAAGAGCTCAGATCCATGGAGCTAGATCAGAAGGACTTAACACGCAAGTAGATGGAGTGGTTCAGCAGGGAGCAGCCCCCAATCAGCAAACAACCATCAATCTGGATTAGCTGACATTATCAGGTGAACTATTCGCGGAGGTCTGACAAACAGAGATTATTAAGGAGTCAACAAAAGTCCGTTTACCCGAAACATCAGGATGGATAGGAATCCACCCGATTTCAAGCGCCCACTCTGGAAGTATACAACGGTAAGACTGATCCCATTGACCACTTGATGAGGTACATAAGGCATCTGGAACTGCTGGGGGCATCAGAAGAGGTTATGGACCGGGGTTTGCTCCTGTACTTGACCGATATAGCTGCTATGTGGTTCAGACAGCTAGAAGATGGATCAATTGGAACATGGATAGAATTGGTGGATAGGTTTTTGAAACAGTTTCGAGTCCACATCAAAAGGCCAAAGAATGTGATGACACTGACGTCAGTGAAGCAAAAGACGGGAGAATCGCTCAGGACTTTTTTAACTCGGTTTAATGCAGTAGTTGCTTCAATGGATCGGTTGGATCCATCAATGGTTCTAATGGTGGCGGTATCAGGAGTCAAGGATAATTCAGATTTCAAAGTATCGTTGATACGGGACCCACCAATGGATCTCGGGGAATTCTTTCATGAAGCTGGGAGATTTCTTCGACAAGAGGATGCATGTTTGGATATGAGGTCAAAGGAAGTAAACGTGGTTAAGGATGGAGAACCGTCCATTGAAAGCTCGGGTAAGGATAAGGATAAAGGGAAGATGAAGCGTTAGGGAGAACTAAAATTATCCACTTACACAGAACTGAATGAGACATTGGAACTGATATACTTGGATACTCGGGATCGCCTTCCTTATCGAAGGTCGGCAAGGAGGGAACCCTTAGAACGTGAAAGGGCATCAAGAAGGCACTGTCTCTATCATGACCTGGACGGGCATGATACAAACAGTTGTAGGCATCTAAAGGATATAATCGAGGAGCATGTAAGGAATGATCAGTTGCGGCAATATGTCGAAACATGGAATGCAGCGGTGGAACAGGAGCAGCCACTGCCTACCTTGAACGACGATGGTACGAGGCCTAGGAATGGTGGTCGGTTGGTTATCAACTGATCGTGATGATTTGGAATAAGTAACAAACTCTAGGCAGACGGCTAAGTCACTTACTCATGTACGGAGACGGAGACAACCCCTAGGCATGCTCTGAGATGATGATAAACCATGACGCTCTGGTTTGTGAAATATATTTTTTCTTTTCGACTTGGACACTTGATTTTTCTGGTTTGGTTTTTGAGTTTGGTTTGAACTCCTGGTTTTGTTTGTTTTCTAATTTGGGTTCTTGTTTGGACGTTTGTCTGTTGGTTTGGATTTTCTATATGGATTTCTGGTTTGATTTGGATTTTGGATTGGATTTTCCTCTAATTTTTGGCTAAAAGGTCATCGAACATGGACTATGCTCGGCAAGGGTCCGCAGAGACCAGGATTTGGCCTAGGACTTAGGCCCCATATTGTCTATCAGTTGTTATTTCAGGTTGTCGGGTATGGACTATGCTCGGTAAGGGTCCGGAGTGACCAGGATTCGGCTTAGGACTTAAGCCACGACATTACTCAGCATTCAAGGACACTGAACCGGGAACACCATGGCATTACATAACACAAGTCGTCGAGTGTGGACTGCGCTTGGCAAGAACCCGGAGAGGTTATGGATTCAGATTTCGGCCTTGAATGGCTAAGGATTGGCTATGATTCGGAGCGATCCCGGATTTGGATATCGACTCGGAGAGGTCATGGATTTGGTTATTGTTAATTGGATATGGATGGATTAGAACTCGGTTGTCGAGTTTGAATGGATGTGGAATTGGATAAGGATTTGATTACTAGATAGGGATCCGATATCGACCTCGGAGCAGTCGTAGATTTGGATAAGGATATGGCAATGGCACTTGGATAAAATGGATTAGATTATGAATCGGATGGTATGGCTATGGATAACATATGGACTTCAGATATCGGATTCGAGGCTATTCAAAACACACCTTCCAATAGCAAGGCATGATTTGGGGGGAAAATGTTAACCCGCCTTTTGGCAAGGCCATGGACAGGCAGATTTAACTAAATCGACTACTCGTTTGTCAAGACTAGAATACGATGAGGTTGAGTCAACTGGATGGATAGATGATCAATCATGGATGATGATCATGATTATGAAGCCAGGTATTCGGCATATTGAATGGAAAAAAGTCGCGAGATAGTCGAAATATGGGTTTCGACAAAATTTGAGTTGTCGCGAGTCACCCAGAGTTTACTTCGAGTCCTGCCTAGGTTTGCTTCGAGTTTTCATGGAGTTTGCTTCGGTTCACGTTGAGTTGTACGTCGAGTTGCTTGGGGTCGGTAGGAGTTCATGAGTGGATCGGCATATGGTAATGGTTCGGCATGCTTTAGGTCAGTCGGGCATAGACACTGGGTCGGTGTTGTGAAGGCTTTGGGTCGGTAGGAAGGTGGTTCGGTAATGATGGAGTGGATCGGCATGGTTGAGTGGATCGGGGTCGACACTGGATTATACTCGGGTCAATACTCGAACATGCATGGGTCGGTGGATTAGTTTGGATCGGTGAACATCGAGTCGGCATAGGAAAAGTACCCGGGTCGGCAACTATCTCTGCTCTGGGTCGGTAAACTACAAACTTAGAGCCAGCTACATACTTTCTCCGAGTCGACCTTTTATGGGCTCTGGGTCGGTATATCAAAGGAAAGGGGATCGGCATGTTTGTTGCTTCGAGTCCTAGCTTCATTTACTTCGAGTCATGGACGATCTTCGGGCCAATGATTTTGGGATCGGCTATGGTCTTGATGGGCCCGGATCATTCAAGAAGCCTAGTAACTCAGGTTTTGCCTATAAATACAGCAGGCAGGGCGTCAGAAAAGGGAATCTGGATTTTGTTTCCCTTCTTCTTCTTCATTAAGGCTACTCTACCACTATTGTTTTAAAACTCTGGATTGTAACTGTAATTGATTCTCATATCAATAAAAAGGAAATTTCTAGAGTGGACATAGGCCAAAGTAAGCCGAACCACTATAAATCCACTATTATTACTGCTTTCTTTTTAATTTTGATTGTTCTTCATATTTAAACTCTCTACCTACATTCTATCTATGATTTGTGACTGCAATTTGGTGCTTTCAACAACATTTGGGTGTTAGTGACCAATTTCGGCGCTAACAAGGACACACCAACAAATTTCCCCCACATTAATGGAATACTTATCTTCTCTAGTCACATTAATGGAAGGAATTAAAATGACTTTATTCTCTATCAACTATTCCAAAAGCCCAGGGCCTGATGGTTTCTCTTCCAAATTCTATAAGCTACATTGGGATGACCTACAAGAAGATATGTATGATGTTGTGTCTGAGTTTTTTCAATCAAAAAAACTACCACGGGGAGTTAATCACAATTCATAATATTAATCCCCAAAAACGATAAGCCATAACAAATTTCAGATTATAGACCTATTGCATGCGTTAATGTCTTATGTAAAATTATTTCAAAAATTATTTGCAATAGAATTAAATGGTTCCTTCCGCTGTTAATTGCAGAAAATCAATCTTCATTTATACCGGGTAGAAACATTGGTGAAAATGTACTGCTGGCTCATGAATAGGGACTTCACTAAACGTGGTAAATAAAAAAACGTGTATCAAAATTGATTTACAAAAGGCTTATGACATGGTGAACTGTGATTTTGTATGCCATATGCTCAAGTCCTTAGGCTTTTTGACATATATTATATAGTTAATTCACGAATGTATTTCAACTCCAACTTTCTCTATAATGATTGATGGGAGACCTCAAGGGTTTATTACTTCAAATAGAGGGCTACGACAGTGAGACCCATTATCCCCTTACTTATTTTGCATAGCCATGTAATTCTTTACTTTATTAATGGAGGAGGGTGCTGTTGATAAATATTTAGAGCCTATAAATAAGTTTCACCCTGCTATAACCCATCTATTATATGCTGATGATGTTATGATTTTCCTTGCCACTACTAGAGAGAATGCTACTTATATGAATCATATCTTTTATAGAATAAAGGACACTATTAGCTTACAAATTAATCAAACTAAATCCCAATTATTTTTCAGGAAAAGTGCTATGTGGAAATCAGATATTTTAAATATTTTAAACATCACAGAGAAGGATTTACCTACAAAATATCTCGGGGTCCCATTGACATCAGATTAAATCCATGCTACCTACTGCTCTCCCTTGTTAAACAAGATCAGTTCTAAATTAGAAGGTTGGGACGGTAACTTACTAACAATAGCAGGACGTGTAGAACTGATCCACAGTACAATAACTCCTATTGTTATGTAATGGATCCTCATTTACCATTTGCCTGCCTCGGTTTTAAAGAAAATAGATCACTTATGTGCAGATTTTTTTTGGAAAGGCAAATTATATAAGATATCTTGGGATACCTTACGCAAGCCAAAAATGGAAGGTGGTCTAGGGCTTCGAAAGTTTACTGATCTCAATACAACTGCCAGACTCAAATTACTTTGGAATTTATTAACAACAAACGCCTATGGTCCAGATGGATGAGGACCAAATATTTGTCGAAGGCAAATTTTTAGGTCTTGCCCATTAACAAAAACTTCTCTGGTACGATGAAATCTATTCTACGGCAATGTGATTTAGCTGGTAATATCATGTCTCGAATTGTTGTTAATGGGGAGCATACAGAATTATGGTACGACCCTTGGATTAATCAAAAATCCCTTGTTGATTTAATTGGCTGGAATAGGATTTACCTAAGTAATACTGCTAATAGCAAGGTGAGTTACATAATACAAGATAGACAAGTACAACCTTAGCTATTGACCGAGACTAGGGAGGTGGCATCACAAATTATGCAGGTTAATCTATCTACTGAAATGCCTACTGACCACTAGACCATTGCCAACTAGAGAAATTTTATTTTTTCTACGATGTGGAATGAGATTTAACTACATGTAGAAAGATATGATACCTACATACTCATATGGTATAATAAAACTGCTAGAAAATTTTCATTTACAACATATATGGCATATATACCACATTTTCCCACTGCAAACAGATTGACAATGTGGGGTATGAACGTAGATCTACAATATGACCTTTGCAAAAATATAATGAATCTCACTAACACATATTCACAGAGTGTGAGTTTAGCATTTATAGGTGGACGACATTACTTCTCAAATTAGAGCTCCAACCCACAACCGACCATTTGCTGAGACAACAACTCACCACCCTACGGCGGACTTTTGCAATAAAATCAGTAGTACAACACCTGGCTTACGTTGCGGCAGCAACGACAATCCACCACATCTGGATGGAAAGGACAAGGCGTCATTTCAAGGGAAAGAGCTACTTCATGGAGCAAAGATAAAAAATAATTGAAAAAGACATACGTCTTCAGCTGATGCGGCGTTTTCGCCAATGCAATATACTATCAGCAGAGAGTAGTAGATTTTTGAAATGGGGAAATGATCTAGAAGATTCTGGATAAAATGATGCGGGTTTGTTTGAGGAAGGGTTTTGTGTGGATTTTGTTTCCACTTGTGTCATGGGCCGGGCTGGGTTGTTTTATTGCAGAGTGGTGGTGTCTTCATTCTTCACCCAATTTGGGTCGGTTTTATTTTTGTTTTCATTTTTGTATTTGGTTTTGTTTTATTTTTGGTTCCTAGCATTGTGTTCAGCTGTATTAGAGTTTGTAACAATAGAGGATGTCATGCTCTTTTTCTGGTAAGGTTTTTTTAAGGAGGCGAATCCTGCTATTTCATGTTTCTCAAACGTCATCAATAAAGAACCTTTTCCTTCCATATATATATAGTTGAAAAATAAAAGGTATGAACTTAGAAGAAGAGATTTTTTATTATATAAAATATTTGGACATCGTCCGATAATTTTGTAAAATTAATTCATTGTGACTTTTTATGAAAATTAGCTTTCAAGTTAATTATTTCTTTTTCCATGAAATAAGAAATATATTTGAACAGCTTAGTCATAACAAGCGGTTATGGGGAATTAGTTACCTATTTATTATTTAATTATTAGGACTTGTTGTGTAGAATATTTGAGTAGTGGAATTTAATACTTTAGTAACACCAAGTGGTTATGGAGCATATGGGAGTCACTTTAGTGATTACTATTTGAAACGTATATAACACTTTTTGATTAAATAGTATCTTAGGGAAGCGTTCTATTTCTATAGTTTACCATATTCGTTAGTGCATCCTTCAAATGACCTTGTAGACTAGTTGTTCGCCCTAGCGGCTGACTGCGGGATCACAACCCGAGTCATGGTATCTTTCAGTTTTTAGCCCTGTACCACAAAGGCCAGCAGTCAGTACCTTGGGCTATAAATTTGATGTCATAGAACTCACGTCATTTGTTATTAGATGCAACACCTTAAAAGTGCATTAGTAAGTGGAACACATGCTATGAGGATCAGGTATATCGACTATAGGAGTTTAGCGGTTTCATTCCTTCTTGAACTTCTGGAGCATTTCTTATAAGTCTCCCCTTGGAAGAGAGCAACTCGCAATAAGAATTCCCTTATATTCAAGGTATCTATAGGATCAGTTATTTTTTCCCAACTTTCTTCGTGCTCATCTTTTAATTTTGACTCACTATCATGCAGTCAATGGTTTTGACTCGCTTTCATGCAGTCTTATAGTTTTAACTTGCTTTCATGCAGTCTATGGATTTTGATTTGCTTTCATGTCATCTGTGGTTTTGACTCGCTTTCATGCGGCCTAATAATTCGACTTGATTTTATGCAGTCTTATATTTTGGAGTTTTGAATTGCTTATATGTTGTCTATTATATCTCTTGTCATATACTAGCTTTCGTGCTAGTTTTGGTGTTATTTTGGATTACTGGCTATTCACCATATTTGAGATGATTGCCTTAGATTGGCATGGTATAAAGTTTATCACATGGTGATTATTTATTGTTTACACAAAAAATGAACAAACACCTCCAAGCATAGTAGTAGAGTTGCGAATATTGTTTTCAGTATAGAGCTATTGTTTGATGAATTTTAGTTGTGGATGATTGAGGTAGAAAATCAAGAATGTGCAATAAAGAATAAGTAAAGGACTTAAATGTAAAAAGACATAGATTTTATTAGGGTTCTGCTTGAATGTGCCTACGTCCACTGTTCCTCTTTTATTATCTCTTTCATTTCTGATTACAAGTACAAGTTTTGAATATGAGTAAACATGCTATTGGAACTAAGAGTTTTCCCTCTCAAAGTTGTCCGCCATTGTTGATAAGAGCTTCACTCTTTTCCAACCTCTTTTTTTATAATGCCATATGCCTGGTATTTATAGAGTGAGGTTATGATAGGAGTGGCAGCTGAGTACATAGCCTTTGAGATTAGATTCAATCTTCTTTCCTCTGGGATTTGGTCTAGGAATTGGTTCAACCTTCCTTCATGTGAGATTTGGTTCAACCTACCTTCCCCTGCGATTTGGTCAACCTTGTGAGGAATGCGGATTACGGATCTTAAGGCTAGGAATAACACTAGAGGGGAGGGGGAAGGTGAATAGTGTTTATAAGAAATTACTAAATCTTTTTGAGTTTATGTTAATTTGAGCACAAATGTATGTAATATTCAGACACAAATATAATCACAGAAACAAACACAGATGCAGAAATAAAGTAAATGTAGTAAAGGAAAGAACACATCGGATTTTATACTGGTTCGGGGTTACCCTACATCCAGTCCCACACAACTAAGTACGGATTTCCTTTCAAAAGCAATTTAATAATTACAACCCTCGGTTTCAAGGCTACGAGGTACACCCTCCAGAATCACAATCCTCTGGGTAGAGATACTTGATTTCCGGGGCAACAAGTTCACCCAATTGATTTCCAAGGCTACAATCACACCTTTTCTCGCTTGATTGATTTCCAAGGTGAAAAACCACACATTTTCTCACTAGATAGATTACAAAGAAGCCTATAACTCTGAATAGCACTTAGATCTTGTTGAGATAGTGATAGAGAATCAAACCAGAGACAATCTAGTTAGGTTCAATGTTGATTTCGGCAGAGTAATGATAGGATTTTGAATAAGAAAATGTGGAAGAAGAAGAGAAGTGAAAAATCAGAAAAATCTGATTTCAAATTCGTTGAAACTAACCCCTATTTATAGAAGAACAACAGTCATGTCCATTCGTGAAAGGTTATGACGAATAGACACTTCTTTTGAAATTCAAATTTTTGAATCTAACTGACACTATGTCGACATGGGGTACTAGGGCATGTTGACATCCCAAAGGAAATTTTATTGTTTTGTTTTTCTTTGAAAATAACCTTTATTTTATATTAAAACTATTTTAAACTTTATAAATATACTTGACTATAGATAAAATACATAGATAAATATAGAGAATAATATATATATAATTTTACTATAATTTTATATTTAAATCTAAGTATAAAGATAGTTTAGAACAAACGAAGTTTTAAAAACACAAGTTTATTAAAAACAAAAACATAGAATATTTTAAGGCTAAAACATCTTTTGAAAATCATTTGAAAAGATAATTTTTAAGGCTAAAACATTTTGAAAAGCAATTTTGAAAATCATTCTGAAGTAGTTTTGAAAATCATTTTGAAGTAGTTTTGCAAGCTTCTTCCTGCAGAATATCTCACCATGTCAGGACTCGAGAACTTGTACAAAACCAGGATGTTCGTGGGTTTGTAAGCCACTTGTCGTAGGTTTGTAAGCTACTTGTCGTGGGTTTGTAAGCCACTAAAAAGGTAGAAATGGGTTCCATCCCAAAAGAAAAATGGAGTGAAGATTTCAGTGCTATTGTGAAGTTTTAACATAATTCTAGACTCAATACTTATCTTGAAATCCTGAACTCTTGATTATCTTGATACTCATGAGTCTTCAATCTTGATATCTTGAATCTCTATACCGTACAGTCTTCATTCTTGGTACCTGCATGGTTAAATTCTGCATATACATATATATATAAACTATAATGTTAGTATTTATATTTTATAATCTTATTCTAAGGTTGTTGTCATCAAAACCATCATCTCAAGGACTAACAAACCTTCCTTCCTCTGGGATTTGGTTCAACCTTCCTTTATATGAGATTTGGTTCAACCTTCCATTCTCCGAGATTTGGTTCAACCTTCCTTCTGTTGTAAATGGTTAGTTGTTTATTAGTTTGATTCTGTATTGGACCATTACTCGTGCTTCATGAAAATAAGTGATTGCCAGGACCTGTGCAGTTAAAGCGCTCGACCGATTCAAAGCGGTGGAGGTGCAAAAAGTCATAGCGGAGATACAGCGAGGATATAGCGGGATATAGCGGATGGCTTTAAAATAGCATATAAAACTCGTACTTAATGTTTTTACGAATATATAAATGGTAATTAAATGAAAAATTATCATTTAATTGAATTGTAACTAATACGTAAATAATTTTTAAATAAAAAAATGTGCGAATATACTTTAAATAAACGTAAAACTATTATATAACATAATTGAATTTAGTAGAATATTAGAGTATTTTCATTTCTGAAAATATATGAAAAATTAAATCAAATAAATTAGTTTCATAATTTTTATAATGTATAAATTGAATTTTTCAATTCATTTTATTAAAGAAGATATAGCGGGAATAGCGGAAATAACGGGATATAGCGGAAATAGCGGGGATTAAAGCGGAAAGGCTATATTGTGGGGTTATATGGAAAAATCGTAGCGGCAGAAACCCGCTATGAGATATAGCGGGGTTATAGCGGGGTAATAGCGGGGCATTAACTGCACAGGCCAGGACTTGAACCCGGGTGGGTTGGCTAAAAGGCGCAAGTCTTTACCATTGTGCTACACATGTTATTATATCATAACCCCTTCAATCCAGGTCAGAATTGAATGAGACTTGAACCGGTAACCGTGTATCGATAAGTAGAGTATTCCAATGCCCTCGGATTGAGACGCGGTTTTGACCTAGGTCCATATCTTGATCTTGAGAATACTTCTAAACTAGTTTACGTCCATTCCAAGACAATGACAATTTTACCCCTGACTCTTCATATTCACCATGCAGTGGACGGAAATGCCCACAACATTTATAATAATTATACGTGATGAGATCCTTTAGAAATCTTATAGTGATTATTGTATTAAAAAAAACCTTATTGTCCTGTAATTATTGAGATCTCACACTTTGACATTTAGAGATAATCTGATCTGGGTATTATTTTCTTATAATTCTTAGGTCAGACCGAGACTTATTAGGTACAGGGACTCGAGGACTTTAGATATTGAGCTAGCCTTTTGGAGTTATCTATTGTAGATATGTCATGTGTACATTTTTATTCATCCCTTACCTGATGTATATTTTATATGAGATATTGATTCTAGCGATCATGTATATTTTTAGAGACTTGTATAGTCGATATGTATGTTATGTGGGTCCAGTATCTTACTTTGTTGACTCACTATGTATTATTTTGGTTTATATTATATTTTCTGTTGTGTTATCTGATTCTGTGCTTTATATTGTATATTATATTGTTCTTATTCTATTTTGAGCCAATTTTTTATTGCTTTATGCTGAAACTGTTCATACATATATTATTTCAGACAAAAAGGTAAAGTGTGACAGTGTTGGCCCAAGGGAATGAACACGGATGGTCACTCCTATCCAGCCTTATTCTCTGTATTACTCGACAATATTACTTGTTATATTCTTTAGTAATATGGGTCTAAAGGTGGGGCGTTACAGTTCACGATGATAAGTCCATCTTCTATAGGCTGATATTTTAGCCAGAACTAGAGAGCATTGCCTAGGTCAGAGAGGTTCAGCTATGGCGCCCCTGGTTCATCGCCTCCCTGTTTGGTTTGACGTTGAACTGGTCCTAGAGTGAAACATCCAACTAAGACCTTGCCCAACCTATCTCCTAGGCACTCACTCGTCATACTCCTTGATTTTCTTGATCAGATTCATCACTAGAGTATGACCTCCTTCGTCGCGTAGATCCTCGAGACTAAGTTCTCCCTCTGGTTTCAATGTTATGTGCGGTTGGCTGCGTCTGCCCTAAGGATGTCATGAATAGATATACAATGGTCTGTTGTTTGGTAGTAATATGAATATTGAGATCTTCCATAACTCTATCAATATCGCCTCCAGTGATAGTGTGTAGTCCAGGAGTACTAGATGATTGGTTGTCTTGATTAGTAATGACTGGATTGACGTTCCCACTGGCACTGCCAAACTTGCTCTTAGATTTAGGAGGCATGCTGAGAAATCGGCACTCAGTGAAAGCACAAAAAATGTTTGAATAAAAATGGACCAACACCTCTAATCAATTCAACAACAATAGATTCAAAAGAAAAGGGAATGCGAAGAAAGTAAAAGAAAAATGGATTTACAGTGGTTCATCCATAATGGGCCGACACACACTTTTCATATTTATTCCTTTCCTTATGCTTCCACTTTTATCAGAGTTTTGATATGCAATACAACAATCTATAACTGAAAATAGTTCGGAAGCTCGATTCGACTAATTCTATGGCATAAAGTCTCCAAGTTCAAAAATTTGTCCCATGAACGACAAATGCATGGATATTTATAAGGGTGAAAAGATGACCTGGTTAATCCGATAGGTTGGGAAATTTCCATGTATAGCTCACCCAGATCGAATATTTCCAAATGCAAAAGATATGACTGCCAATTTCCAAATATATTCTGATTTTATTCCATATATAACTTGCACGGTTTGGAGGGAATGCACATGGCCACATTGTTGGCCATGTTCTGGCACTTCTCTCTTTGGTTCGGTGACTCCTGGGTTCGGCGTCTCCTTGGTTCGGCGCCTCTTATCTCCTTCTAGTCTGGCTTTCATATGGTGTCCTACTTGGTCGGATTTTCCCTTTTACCACATAGATTTTCCTGTTTGGTACCTTGAGTACCGAAAAGGATCTCATGTTCGATACTTTAGGTACCGAATAGGATCTCCTCTTCAGTACCTTGAGTACTGAACATGGGGACCTGCGTCTCTCCACTCCCATGTTCCTTCGGTCTGCTTGCCTTTCCTTAGCCATGCCCGAGCTACCATTCAAGCCTCGAACTCGTGGGAAGATTTTCCCACAATAGCTACTCTCTTAGAATCAATATTATTCCTTAGATAACTAGTTGCCTTGTCAGCACCGAGCATGAATGAGAAGACTTCATCGACCATTCTCATCTTGCACCAGTAGCTTGTCCCTCAAAATCTATCATGTGGGTCGTAATGCAGAGGGGCTCAGAACAATGTTCTGGTCACTAGTAAATTACATACTTTATCCATAACACTAATTTATGCCGATTAATTTCCATTTAAATGTTATGTCTACTATTCACAGCTTGTCCATTTAATTCCCTATGCACGTATGATATATCCACCCTTTTCTAAGGTAAAACTGTATATATTTGTGTATATATAAATGTTGCACTACCTAAATGAATCCCCGACCACTTAATACTTCTTAAAAAGGGAGAAGGCAGACCTAATGGCCATTTAATACCTCAAACCCCAAAGCAGGACATCCGTAGTGTAATCATTAGTTAATCCGGCCCTAGCTATTGAAATCGATGACTCCTAGATATGGCTTTATAATTTAACTTGACATATTACCAACACATCTCAATGATTAAACTAAGGATTAACTAACCCACCTCTGACAAACAAACAACTAATTAAATTTGGAAGTCTTTGTGTTTCCCATAGGGATGCTACACTAGTAGGAAACAAAATCTATCAGGGTATAACCTAAGTTTTTGCTAACAATGGCTCAGGACCACTGAGGTCAAATCCTATATGCCAGCCCTGCTACTAAATACTGGTTCACAAACAATACTGACATAGTGCGCCAACATCCCAAAGTTGAAATCTCGTTTAGACTTACCTAATATAAGTCAAGGAAAAGGTCCATTCCAATTACCTAATATCTCTTATTAGAAATGAATCTGACCCTATTTCCCTATTAGACAATGTCATAGGTTATTTAAGATGTCTTATACAAAGTGGAGGTAGACCTAGCAGCCATTCAATACCTTCCACCTTGAAGTAAACTCTCAGGCTTCCTTAAAGGTACCAAGCCATTTAATACCTTAAATCCGAGGCGAACTTTTAGTATATTTTCCCACACCTATATGCAAATGTATATCTGTTCCCCACGAGTCCCATAGTTGGAAATATCCCCGCATCAGTAGTACGTATACACAACTGTCATAGCCTCTAAGTGAAGGGCAAACTTTCGTTGCGTAACTCTACCGACCCTGCATCCCAATCCAAACTAAAACAAACCAATTATCCTAGGCTTAAATATTGGGTCAGGCCCACCAATTCCCGCTTGTCCTAAATGTATTATTGATGCTATATAATTTCCTATTATGAAAATTATACTGCCTCCTAAGTTTATTTACTATTGTTAAATTTACTTATTCATTGCAAACCTATATCTATTTTATAAACTTATTTCCTATATTCCTCATTTCCTTTTTATGTCCCATAAATGTTAATTGTCCATAATAAATTGTCATTATTATTCAAATTGGACAATCACTAATGGCATTTATTTATTCGTTTCAAATTCAACTTATTATACCTATTCTAATTTTCCACAAATATCGTATTAAATTCTGTAATCAATCCTATTAAATGGATTTATGTCCCATTTATTTCCTATAACTCCTTATTAACTACATATTTATTGCTCATTGAATTTTCAAACATTGTTCATAAATTTCGGACTTACTACATTTTTACCATTTCAACCTCCTAGTCCTATGATTTGCTACGCAGTTAATATCTAGCCGTCCTAATTATACTAATACAAGTACCGACGTATATTTATTTATTGCGCTTTATTAGTTACCCTATGTATTTTACATTTTTTACATGTAGGTGCGGTTGTAAATGTATTTATACACACACACATATATTTATTCCTATCTATAGCTCATTAATTCCTACGCTTAGGAATTTCAGAACATACACTTATATGTACATTCTGTAAAGAACCTTAATTTCCTCATTTTAATATATTAGATCTGTCCTTCCCAAAAAGGATTACTAATATAACTTTCTATAAATTATATAAAGGTAAGACTTTTGCCATGTTTGAAATTACAAGGAATTATCTCTTTATTGAAATAGAAGGTGCAAACTATGGGGAAGAACATTCGTACTTTACACATCACTTTCATTTTGGTATACCCCTTTTTATTCCAAACGTCGCATTTTTATACATAGTTATAGAATTAGATTATTTACAGAAATTCATACTGAAATAGGTACAACTTAATTGTACCCATAATGCTCCCATTAAATTAAAACATAGAAATTCACATTTTAAGTCAAACTAGGCAATCCAAATTAATACTAACAATAGATAACCAAATAATCATAAATCTAGAAAAAACTTTACACTCTTATCAAAATTCTACTTTAACAATTTTAGGGACTGATTTCCAAATTTCCAGTCATTCCATTCCAATTACCTAACTTACAGAATATGTAGGCGAGGTTCCAACTAAATACGTTCATTTTGAGCCTACGACTCAATAGATCTTATATAGGCATAATAATTAAATAGAACTCAACAATATAAACTTCAGTATTATATAAAAATTATATAATTTTCACTCACCTTTCTAGCTTTTCAATTCTCTCAAATCTGAATTCATCCCTTTAATTGACCTCTTTTCCCTTCCAATCCAAAAATATGCACAATAAAATATATACAAATCAATTAGAATTACAGGTCTGAGAGAAGATTTGAATTAAGTGGAATATAAATTTATAATTATAAAATTTACCTTTTTTGTAGAATTGATTCACTCCTTCTCTTCTTCTCTTTTATTTTCCACTCTTCTTATATATATATATATCTTATTTCTATAATTTCTAAAAATAGCGGAGAAGGGAAAATGGTAGGGCTCCGCGGCTTGGATCAGAAAATATGGAAGAAAATTGATGGGCTAGGCCTGGATTTATAGGCACTTGAATCAATTTTATCCTTAAGATTTAAATTAATTAAATCCCGACCATTAGCCAAGGTTTACCCTAGCCGTTGGTTCAACCTATCGATCGCTCCTTCCCAGTGGGTCGATCGGTGAGGTCCATGTAGTTATTATTATTTATTTCCCTTTTAATTTCTTTTTAGTTATTTTTGATTCGAAAACTTCAAATGCAGATAACTTCTTTGTTTGAACTCCGATTGCAAACATCATATATGAAAGTTGCTCAGAAAATCTCCACGAACACAATGGTGTAAGTTTCTTGGTCAAACTCTAATGTTTGCTCAAATTCCATTTTTGAGCCTTAAGAATTATTTATTGATTACCATTTACTCAATGGGGTGTTACCAATGCATCTCAAAGACTCATTAAGGGTTAATTATCCCGCCTTCGACAAATAAACAATAAATAAAACTTTGAGGTCTTTGTGTATCCTATACAGATTCTACATAGTAGGAAGCGAAATCTGTCAGGGCATAACCTAAGTCTTTGCTAACGACTGCTCGGGATAGCTTGAGTCAATGCCAATATGCCAGCCCTACTACTAAATTCTGGTTTACCAACAACATTGACAAAGCCCGCTGACATCCCATAGCCAAAATACCGTTTAGACTTACCTAGGGTATACCAATCCCAATTACTCAATACCTCTTGTTGGAAATGAACCAAACCCCATTTCCTTATTTGGTACCATCGTAGGTTGTTTTAGACTTCTTATATAGGGAGGAGGTAGAACCAAGGGCCATTTAATACCTTCCACTCGAAGTAAACCCCTTGACATCCCTAAAGGTACCGTGCTATTTGATACTTCAAATTTGAGGTGAACCCTAGGTATATTTACCCATATCTATACACGAAAGTGTATCCCTTCGCCATGAGTCCTATAGTTGGAGATGTCTACATTAGAACTACAAATACACAACTGCTAGTATCCTCTAGGTGAAGGGCAGACTTCCATTGTGTTACTCAACCAGCCTTGCATCCCAGCCCATACCAAACCAAACCAATTATCCTTGACCTAAATATTGGGCTAGGCCAACTAATTCATGCTCATCTTAAATGTATTATTGAGGCTATATAATTTCCTACTATAAAAATTATATTGCCTTCTAAGTTTATTTACTAGTATCTGCCTAATTATTCGCGATGACCCTAATTCTATCTTATATGCTTTACACATTATTCTTTATTCCCCTCTTACATCCTATAAATGTCAATCGTTCGAAATAAACAATCATTATTATTCAAATTAGATAATCATTAATGACATTTAATTATCCGTTTCAAATTTAACTTATTATGCCTATTCCATTTTCTTATAAATGTCGTATTAAATTATGCAGTCAATCCCATTCAATTCATTTATTTCTGTATTAAATTTTTGTAACTTCCTATTAACTACATATTTATTGCCCTACTAATTTTTCAATCATTGTTCATAATATTTGGAGTTACTACATCATTTCCATTACAGTCTCCTAGTCCGATGAAATACCACGCTATAAATATCTAGTAGTCCTAATTATGACTAATAAGAATACCATCGTATATTTATTTATTTATTACGCTTTATTCGTTACCGTACGTGTATTTATATTTTGTTGTTGTATGTGTGTGCGCACGCGTGTGTGTGTGTGTGTATATATATATATTTATTTATTTCTAACTCATTCAGTCCTACACTTAGGAATTTCATAATATACACTTATATGTACATTATGTAAAAAAACATTCATTTCCATATTTTAATATATTAGACCCATCCTTCTCAAAAAGGATTACCATTATAACTTTCCATAAATTACCTAAAAACGATATCTTTTGCTGCATCCGAAATTACAAGGAATTATCTCTTTTTATTGAAATAGACAATGCAAACGATGGAGAAGAATATCTGTATTTTACACATCACTTTTATTTTTGTATATTCCTTATTATTCTAAACGACACGCTTTTTATACATAGTCGTGGAATTAGATGATTTATGGAAATTTACATGGAAATTGATACAACTATCCACAATGCTACAAATAAATTAAAACATAAAAATTCACATTCCCAGTCCAATTACGGCAATCCAAATTAAAACTAACAATTTACATCCTAATTATCATAAATTTGGAATAAATTTTACAATTTTATCAACATTCTACTTTAACAAATTTAGGAACTGATTTCCAAATTTCCAGATTAGGGTGTATATACCATTTCATTCTAATTGCGTAACTAACAGAGTATGTAGGCGAGATTTCAATTAAATACATCCATTTTAAGCCTACAGCTCAACAGATCTTCATAGGCATGCTAAATAATAAAACTCAACGATATAAACTTCAATGTTATATATAAAACATATAATTTCTCACTCACCTTTCAAGCTTTTCAAATCTCCTAAATTTTAGTTCATCCCTTTAATCGACTCATTATTTCTTTCTAATCCAAAATATGTATAATAGGATATATATACATTCCCATTAAAATCGCCGATCCAGGACGAAATTTGAATTAAGTGGAATATAGATTTATAATTATATAATTTACCTTTTTCTACAGTATCGATCCACTTCTCCTTTTCTTCTCTTTTATTTTTTACCCTTCTCTGATATATTATATACATACAAAATATATATATATATATATAATATTTTTATAATTTTTAGAAATAGTGAAAAAGGGAAAATGGTAGAGCTCCACTACTCTGATCAGAAAATATGAAAAGAAAAGTGAGGGGCTAGGCCTGTATTTATAGGCGCTTGAATCAATTCTATATGTTAGATTTAAATCAATTAAATCCAGGCCGTTAGGCCGAGGTTCAACCCTAGCCACCACTAGTTTAACCAGTCGACATCACCATTTATTCTATGAGGTGTTACATTCTCCCTCCTTAAAAGAATTTCATCCCTGAAATTCCTCAAAGGTTGAATCATGTAACATAACGTACAACCATTCTAAACTATCCAACCAATTAGTGTACAACCAATGTTGCAGCCAATCATGTACAAGTGCATGGTGTATCACAACATATATGATATTTATGCTGAATAGTTCTAAATCGGCGCTTCCCATATGAATGCTTTCTCTTAAATTTTTTTTGAAAATATGATACAAACAACCTATATGTACTGGCAGTTCTATATGTATGCAAGTTTTCAAAAATCAAAAGTCTTTGTTTTCACCCAACAATTTCCATACCCCTTTGAATAAGTGTATGGTTCAACCAGTTTTGCATCCAATCCTTACCACATCATTTCTAACATCCAAAATTTCATTTTCTAAACTATACTCTTATGCCAGAGAAGGAATTTAGATGAAGAATTGTATGGTTCCACCCCTCTTTTGGATACTAATTCCATTGTACTTTGGAACCTTTTCTTTTGCCCTCAAATCTCTTTTCAATTTTTCCAAGTAAAATTTGTGCAAGGAGGTTTATTTTTAAATTCTAAAATGAAGTTATTTTAAAAGCTAGTTGTGTTTACTTCCAACAAGGTATGGAATAAAAATTCTGAAACTAAAACAGCTTTTTCCCTTATTGTTATCTGTGCTTCGTATACTGCCACCCTTATTGCACAGTAAAATTCATATAGACTAGCACGTCGACTCTCTCTACGCTAAGCATGTGGCCCTTAAAAATCATAAATTCTCTCATTTCCCATTAAAACATTTTCTCCCTTCCAATCAAACTTGCAAAATAGTTTGAAAAATTAAAATTTCAAAAGCATTTAAACACCATTTTTCAAAAGCATTTGAACAAAAATTTCAAAAGCATTTGAACATAACTTTCCAAAAGCATTTACCTTTACCCCTTTTAAAACAAATCAAGCCATATCTTAACGTAATCGGGACGCAACCAATGAGTTAATGCATATGAGTGACCCTAGCATTGCACAGTAAGTCCTAGATTTTGAAAACCTTTCCTTTTATTTCAAAAACAATAATAACACACAAGTATATTTATAAATGTTAAGCTTCTATGGCATAAGGATAATGACACGTGGTTTCGCAACAACCTTTCCCTGTCCTTCGCTTGCTAATTTTTTTCCAAAACTCTAAATTTTTTGGGATTCAAACGTTCTTTATTTTTGTTTGCTAATTTAATTAATTTTCTTATTTATACATACATTTCTAGCCTTAATTACATTCATCGCTAGTTAAATGTCGTTATGAGATTTCCTTATTTACGCTGTTTACCCAATACATATAGCAGACAAAGCTCGTCCAGAAAGTTAACACAGTAATAAAATAGGAACATATCTCACATCATATCATATGTTTTTTAATACCTAAAAAGAGACAATTAGCAATTACATCCCAAACAACCTAATAGGTGTAATTGTTGGAAGCTGCTCTTCAACATCAATTGGTATTGATGATGTTGTGGCTCCATTACTTCTTACTCAATTAAGTTGGACATTCCTAGTATGCCATTCTACTATAACCTACATGTCTTAACTCACCTTTTTTTCACCTAATAAATATGGTCTATCCATTACTACAATTACTACAACCGATTATGGGATAAGCCGTGCATTTGCACACTGTAGAGGGTAAGAAATATAAACTATGCACACTTAGAATAACTCATCAGAAAATTGCCTTGGTGGAATAACTTTCATACCACCTATCTTATCTTCTTTAACCTTGAAAACTTCCTCTATGTTTGTTTGCCATATCATTACCAATTCTTCTATTATACTACAGCCTTTTTTCAATCAAAATCGATAGTATACTTTTTACTTTCTTTATCCTTTATCTTTCATGTGAGTATACCCTAGGACTCGCAAAAGGTACTTTGATCCCATTCCCCATTCATTTGAGGGATCTCCTTACAGCTTTCACACATTTCAAATCAAAATATTCCTATGTTCATACCAACATTCCTTATATTCAACAGGGATTCCTTGTTTCTACTCTACGAGCACTCGTAGCTATTCTATTCATAGCATTGGCCTTTAATCCGTCTTTCCTAGGTAGTCATCCCTATCTACTATCAAAAATTGGTTTGGTTTTTACCACTTTTTATAAAATTAAAGCTTCACAATCATGAAGTACTCAATCCAAAAAATTTATATTTGAAAATATAAACTTAGAAACCCTTTTATTAAACTCAAAAATCGCTTGGTTTTCAAAAGGAGCCATGAAAATTTTCCCATTTATTTCAAAAATATCTCTTTATCAAAAACTTTTAAATCAATATTTTTTGACCCAACCTATTTTAAACTTCACTAGGTAGCTCCTTACATTAAATTTCAAATTTTCTTCTTTTTCAAAAAAATAACTTTTCAATGGCACGGTCTTTTTATTAAAATAAATCCTTTGAAAAAAAATCAAAATGTATCAAGGAATTTTCAAAATCTTTTTGTCAAATTCTTTCACATGGAGTGGGATTCAAAAATGGACTTTAATTGTCCTTTCTTTTGGACTTTTCTTCTTTTCCCCTTTTACTCTTAATCTCTTATTATTGAGTAATATATTAAAAAAAGGGACAGTTTGGCACAGGTCCCTAATAAGTTTCAAAATATACAAAAACTCCAATAAAAAAAGTTTGTAAATTAGGTCCCTAGAATTAAGTTACCGAATAATGACGTACACTTATGCAATTATTCAGTGAATAATTGCAGACATTTATGCAACTATATCAAAAAATGCAGACATTTTCAGAATTATTGACTGAAAAATTGCGAAAATTCTGCAATTTTTTCAAAAATTTGCTTAAAATTCCGCAATTATTCACCGAAAAATTGCATAAATTTATGCAACTTTTGGATATAATTGCATAAATGTCGGTAATTATTTAGTGAATAATTGCATAACCATATGCAATTACTTAGTAACTTAATTCTAGGGACCTAATTTACATACTTTTTTACTGGGGTTTTTGTGTATTTTGAAACTTATTAGGGACCTGAGCCTAATATTCACTTAAAATATCCGATTATCCTCTTGTGGTTACTAATTCACACCTTCTTACGGGAACTTGATCATCCCAGTACAAAAATACGGACTTTTGATAGCATCCATGTACAGCACTTCCGCATAGCAATCTAGGGTTTTGAACACTATTTGACTTCGTAAATACAGTGTACAATGCTAGCTCAAAAAAGGCAAGAAATAAAATTTTGTCTAGGAATAAAAAAGTGTGCATTGCTTTTGTCACCTCCTCTAGAAAGCAGTCCTCTTTTCACTTCATCACCTCCAGAAACCTTAACTACTACCATCAACAGTCGATCAACAATCTTCACCTCCAAAAAACATTAACTCCATGAAATCCTGATCACATAACCCTATCCGCCGTCACCAACAGTCAATCTGTGCCGTAATCTCTCCCTCACAAGTATGGTCCCAATCCCTAAATGCAGCCACCATTTCAACTACCTAGCCATGCCTCTCCAATTTGATCAGCCATAAGAGGTATTATTGTGTATTTTTCATATTATTTTAGTTATCATACTGTATGAACTGTTCGTTTTCTTCCAATTGTTCTATTATTTAAGTTAAACAATTGTTCTACACATCAAAATTATTACTGAAATGAATTATTTTGCTCGGTTTATTCAAATTTAGCGAAGACCTACTCATTTTCTTGGAAACTCTACATGTTTTGCAGGTTGGCAAACAATTTATTATCATATATTTTTATTTGTTGTAGTATAAAAAATATCTGAATATATTATGTTAATTGTTCTTATGTAAGTTAATTAGTATTTTTCTTACTAGTAATTACTTCCACTTGCCAACTACAATTTTGTATTCTTGAAATGATGTATACGTTAGCTTAGTAACGAGGTCATATGGCAGAGCATGATGTACCGAGTGGAAGATTTATTGCATCATGTAGTAGCAGTTTAAAAGTATCATGTTTTATGAGTATATAGTAGTATGATAAAGGCTAACAATCATATTGGTATTGATAGTGTGCCGTGAGTATATCTAATAACTTGTTTAATGTACATCGAAATTGTAGTTAGTTCAGGTAGAAAAAACTTCAATTGTTAGCTTTGAAGTTCAAGTGATGAAGTACAAATAGATAGGTACAACAGATACATATCCATTTATATTTGCAACTCTTAGGCACAAAGATTTGTCGATACTTTTGCTACATAGACGATAAAAAAATCACAGTAGGTTTGGTACATGTTTAAAAAACGATAATACATTCCTAAGCATAATACAGAGTGGAAAATAATTCTAACATAAGGCGACATATGTATATATTTAAGGTGAGAAACTTCAAGTATTGCTACGAGAAGCGATCATTACTCTATTTAGTTCCTTTGACCATGGCTGGTTACTACTATGATGAGTAGAAGTCTCTGTTGAAATTTCGGTTTCTTATGTTTCTTTACATTGTTTTTGTCGTGGGTCTTGGTATTAGCCGAGTCAAAGAATACAGGACTCTTTTCAACATCCTCTAAGCGGCAGTTGAAGCTAGAAGTAAATGTAGCGGTAGTTTATATTGGAACTGTTTGAAAAATGATTAAATGCGAACTTCAGAGCTAGTCTATTATCTTATACTGATATTTTGTGTTTATACATCTTTGAAACATAAATTTATTATTGTTTTTTAGTTGAAGACCAAATTTATTAGTTTTATTTCAATAAGTGTCATGTTTGAAACAATACTTTAATAATAATTACTTTCCATCTCCCCTGTCGGACTTGCATTGTAACAATGTGAGCTTATATCTCAGTTTTGTTGTCAGCTTTTTCATCATCCTACAGAATATAGAAGGCAATATGCGTGTGAAACATCAGTAAAATAGGTTAGGAAATTAGTAAACGTTAGGTAGTGTTTGGTTTAAAAAAGGATTTTTTATTTTTGGTTTTTAAAATGTATCTCAAATATGAGAAGAATGGAGGGACGGTGGAAGAGACGAAAGAAAGACGGATGAGAGGACGAAGATGATAGAAGGACGACAAAAGAATGGGTTGTTTCACATGCTTATGTTATTTTCCAAAACGCAGAAAATAAAAAAAATATTGTTTTCTATTTTGTATGTTCACTTCGTTTTTTAAATTGGTCGTTTTTGACAATATAAATGCATCGTATGCATTTTTGTATGGACGAAAACATAAAACTAAAAGTAATTTTACCTAATTATGAAGATGATTTTCTAGTTTGCAGCAATTTGCTTCCTCTAACTGTTACAACCCCCATCCTTTGGACTTCCCATTAAGCTAGCATCACTTTTCTTATAAATTTCAAAGCCACCATTCTCACACCAACTTCCCAACCAATCCTCCTCCACTGGACTTCCCATTAGGCTTGAATGCAGTATCCTAGTGCCTAACCCTCTCTCATTCCAAGTTGCTCTCCATGACCTCCTTCACACCATCATACTCAAATCATCTAAGTTGTTACCAAAGTCGTGATTAGGTGCTTCGCCATCTAGACTGATTATCATCGAGTTTGTATAAATCTCTACCAAAAATAAGAAGTAGCAATAAATTACAACAAAAATTTCAACTTATTGAAAAAATAACCCAATTGTAACCTAAATACTAACAAACACCTTCACTAAATCATAACACATGGAAAAATAGCATTGTTTGTGGTTAAATTTTGCATGCCAACTGTTGCTATGGATATTTCATACTTAATCAGCATTGAGTTGTAATGTTGTCATTCTAATAGCAAATAGCACGGTTATAATAATTTTTTCTAATTACTAAAAGTATAAAATAGGTGACTACTTTTTGTTGTAAAATAAGGGAGCAAGGCTTTCACAACTTTAGCATGCGTATTATGTATGAAAGTTTGTTACACCAAGTTAGATGTTGCGGATTTATTAATTACCCTAGCAATTCTCCACACCATTGTTACGAAAAATCTTAAAATCTTACGATCTAAATCTCGTTTTGGATCAGACCTGTCCTGTTCTGATTCGGTTTAGATTCCGATTCAAACTCATTTAAAACTGCAGCTGAGAAAAATCATTTGTTAAATACTTATATATTCATTATGCTTATTTAAATCCACAATTTTGATTCTAGTGTTTTCTAAAAAAATAAAAGAACAAGAGAAAAAACTAAGGCAGTGTTTTGTTTAAAAACGAATTTTGTGTTTTCGATTTTCAATATGTATTTCAAATATGAAAAGAATGGAGGGACGACAAAGAGGATGAAAGAAAGACGGATGAGAGGACGAAGGGATAGAGGGACGACGGGAGAATGGATTATTTCACGTGCTTGTGTTATTTCCCAAAACATGGAAAATATTAAAAAGTTGTTTTCTATTTTGTATGTTAACTTCGTTTTCTAAATTGGTCGTTTTCGGTAATATACATGCGTCGTGTGCATTTTTGTATGGAAAAAACCCAAAACTAAAAACAACCAACCAAACACTACCTAATTTTTTAGTTTAGATGCAAAATTTCAAACATCATAATCCATTTCAAAGTGTGTAAAAACCTTAAAATATGAACCTTTTGAATCTATGATTTACGATTAAAATCCCATTTCGATTTAAAATTTGAAAATTACGATTTATGATTTGATTCCTGTTTTGATAACCTTGCTCCACACTAATTGTAGATAGTAAAATATGTAGTTTTTTGGTGTTGTATTTTTATTGCGCCTGTAATTTATTTTTAACCCACCTTTAAAATATGTTATAGCGACGTTTTTTTTAAATGGTACTTTATATAACATGTCACTGGGAAAACATATCACATGTTAATAAACGTTCGAATCACGCTACGCAAGTTTCGAGATTGTGACCGCTCGCACCAAAGCCGAATCATTTAACCACTTGGACAATGGTGCTTGTCATGTTATAGCGACGTTGTAGTACAAGAATTATTACAAGCAATTTTGTTTCCCTTTCCGTACTCCATGCTATCAAAGTGCGCTATTACGATTTATGATTTGAATCCCGTTTGGATAACCTTGCTCCGCACTAACTATAGATAGTAGAATATGTAGTTTTTTGGTGTTGTATTTTTATTACATCTGTAATTTATTTTTAATCCACCTTTAAAATATGTTATAGCGACGTTGCAGTACAAGAATTTCTACAAGCAATTTTGTTTCCCCTTCCGTACTCCATGCTATCAATGTGCACTTTTATGATTCCATTGTATTGTTCTTTAACTTTTAATAAAATTACCTAAAACAAGTAATTCTGGTTTTTAAAAATTAAAAAAAGGAAAATCTAAACACCGGAAAGTGGCATGGGAGTTGGGAGCATGTTGTCGATTAGACAGAAACATAAATTTGTAAACTCCACCTCGGTTTAATTTTGTACTGGAAAAAGGAAAATATGTTACATGGTAGTTTCTGTAGCCCATTCAATGAATGTAGTCTCATGCTGAGTTTGTTTTTCAATCAAAGTAACACATTTGCATTTAGGTAAATTTTTTTGGTAATAAATTGAAATGTGATAGTGAATCAGAAAGGAAACTTTTTCCACCTTAGACCTAGGTAAAGTGAAATGCAATTTAGGTAAATTTGAAGTTGATTATGTTATGAAAATTTCGACTCAAGCCTACTCAAATCAAAACCGCAAAGCACAACGGAAGAACGAGATAGTGGTAAATAGCACAAAAACAACCAATCGAAATCTCAAATCAAACTCAACCAATACAAATCCAATCACAATCACTAAACAAGCAATATAGAAATAAAGCATTAACGAAGAATAAATCACACATTGATTTATAGTGGTTCTACTAACATTGTGTTAGTGTACATCCACTTTGAGAGAGAGCTTTTATTAATACCAATTAGAAGAGTACAATAGATTGATTATAATGATCACAATATTCACTCTAGAATATTATTTTGTGGAGAGTAGAATTGAAGAAATTAGGATTTACGAAACCCTAGTTAATGGAGGATTAATACCCTTGATTAAACCCTTTGGAGTGCTCCACTTTCAAACTAGAAAATAGCTTATATAAGAGAGGTTAAAACCTAGGCAAATTCTCGAAATTCCCTTTGAAGCTTTACAAATCATCACACCAAACCCGGGCCTGCAGAAATCCTCGGCACAGACGTCTGTCATATGGCGACTTGCATCTGTTAGAAAACTCGAAAACAATTTCCTGAAGCCACAGACGTCTGTCCCTAAATGACAGACATCTATCACAATGTTCGGGTTCCAAACCTTGAAGAAATAGACATTTGTTCCTCCACGACAGACATCTGTGCTGTTGCTCCAAGCAGCACTTCCCCTCTCTTTGCCATAACTTCTACCTCCGAGCTCTGATTTGCGAACCGTCTTCTCCGTCACCAATCTACTTCCGACCACTTCAATTCTCCATATAGTATCGCCAAAATTCAACACTCCACCTTAACACTATATCCATCTCCATTTCCAATGGTACCATACCATCAACAAACAACCGATAACACTAACTATCACCTCTTCTACCTTGAACCAAACATGAATGCTTTCCCAAGGAGCTCCGGCAAAGCCACTGCCCATTGCCCTCCATCAACGAGCTCAGGCAAAGCCCCCGTCCACTAACAAAGTGTTAAAAGCACCCAAATCAAAAATCATCTTACCAAAGACTAAAGTGCTAAGGAGTGTAAACTAGCACTTACCAAGAAGATAGAATCACAATCTCTTACCGATATTCTTCCTCATCCATAACCAAGCTCCTCTCTTAACCGTGCCACCCCATGGCACCTAGCACTTATACAAGCAAATCAAGTTCGAGCAATGCTCGAACTTCTCAACCGGCAATGTTGTAGTGAACATATCCGTCGTGTTATCATTTGTGTGCACTTTCCGAAGATATACTTACTTATCTTTATCCATGGCTACTAAAAATGACTCTCTCACTTCAATATGCTTAGTCCGTGAGCTAAACGACAAATTCTCTACTAAGTGAATAATACTTTGGCTATCACATAGAACATCGATGCTATAATGCTCGAATCCTAAGTCACACAACAATCGCCTCAAATAAAGTGCCTCCTTTGCCACCTCCACCGCGGCTATAAACTCCGCCTCCATAGTGGATAAAGCAACTACGATCTGCAATCTCGATCTCCAACTTATAGCCGCACCACCAAGTGTGAAGACATATCCGAAAGTTGATTTTCTCCGATCCTTATCACCGGTATAGTCCGAATCATAATAACCAACCAACTTGCAATTCTTCCCATCACTACCGCAAAAAACAAGACGATGAGATGATGTACCTCTAAGGTATCTCACTATAAGCTTCACCGCTTCCCAATGCGATTTTCCCGGATTAGCCATATACCGACTAACCATCCCGATGACATTTGCAATATTGGGCCTTGTACACACCATAGCATACATTAAACTTCCAACCGCACTAGCATATGGCACCTTTTCCATATAAGCCATGTCTTTCTCAAAGATAGGTGATCCTTACTCGAAAGCTTCATATGCAAAGGTAAATGTGTATTTAACACCTTTGCATTCGTCATGCTAAACTGGCAAAGCACTTTTTCTATGTACTCCTTTTGAGTCAATTTCAACTCAAAACGATTTCAATCCCTTTCTATTTCCATGCCCAATATCCTCTTTGCTTCTCCAATCCTTCATTTCAAACTCCAATTTCAAACTCAGTTTTGTTGATTTCATTCTTATCCTTAGAAGCAATGAGCATGTCGTCCACATACAATAGTAAATAAATCCAACAATCATTTTCCAACCTCTTGAAATATAAACAAGCATTCTTGATGCTTCTATCAAAACCATTTTCAAGCATAAAATGATCAAATCTCCTGTACCATTGTCTAGGTGATTGCTTTAAACCATATAGTGATTTCTTTAACTTACAAACTAAATTTGACTTACCATCCAAAAAAAAACCTTCCGGTTGCTCCATGTAGATGTCCTCATCCAAGTCACCATGCAAGAAGGCGGTTTTCACATCAAGTTGCTCCAACTCCAAGTGGTGAATTGCAACTATAGCAAGAAATATCAAGATTGAAGTATGGCGCACAACCGGTACGAATATCTCATCATACTCATTTCCTTCCTTTGTGCAAACCCTTAGCCACTAGCCTAGCTTTATATCTCCCGTAGTCCTTCACCTTGTATATCCCTTTGCACTTAATAGCACGTTTCCTTTCAGAAGTGGAACCAAATCCTAAGTTTGATTCTTCATCAACGATTGCATCTCTTCCTCCATGGCACAAATCGACTTCGAGCTATCACTCGACTTCATGACATCATTAAGGTCCATCGGCTCATCTTGGACTACATGAAGAGCATAGTCCAAATTATCACAAAAGCAAAGATAATTCCAATCACCATATCTTTCGGGTGGCCTTATAGCACAACGACCAACCCGAGTAGCAATACCATCACCCGAACTCCTTTCGGCTCCACCTTGAACCAAATCCTCTCTAGAATCATGCACATCAACAATACTACTATAGGCACCATGTGGACTATGTGATGTCAAATCAACCGCTTCCTCCTCACAAGCATCTCCAATTACTCTACTCCTTGGACAAAATGTAGGAATAACTTCCATTTCCTTTGATTCACCATGAACCAAATACCGAACATCCGATGAGCTCTCATTCTCCTTGAACAAAGCCGACTCATCAAAAGTAACATGACGAGAATTCACAACCTTCTTCGTTTCCGGATTCCTAATCCGATAGCCTTTTACACCGTCCGTATAGCCAAGCAAGACCCTTTTGAAAGCTCTAGGTTCAAGCTTATCATTTCCCGGATCATGCACATAAATCGGACTACCAAACACACGAAGATAACTCAAGTTAATGCTCTTTCCCTTCCATACTTCCTTCGGAATTCTGTTACCAAATAGCAGAGCACATAATTCGATTCACAATATGCACCGCGGTTGACAAAGCTTCGACCTAAAATCCCTTAGAAAAACCTGATGCCAATCTCAAGCATTGAGCTTTCTCAAGTAGAGTACGGTTCATCCTCTCTGCAACACCATTCGACTGTGGATCTCTCGGTGTAGTAAAATGCCTCCGAATACCATGATGCTTGCAAAAATCCAAGAATTCTCCTAAAACATACTTTCGGCCATTGTTGGACCTAAGAACCTTCAAAGACTTGCCACTCTCACTCTCAATAAGATCTTTCCATACTTTGAATTTTGCCAATGCCTCCGACTTGGCCTTCATTACATACACCCATACCTTTCGAGAAAAGTCATCAATAAAAGAAATATAATAGTGAGCTCCTACCAAAGAATCTACCGGTGCCAGTCCCTAAGCATCCATTTGAACATACTAAAGAGCCCTTCTCAAATCATGTTTTACCTCACCGAATGATACTTTTGTTTGCTTCCCCATGAAACATTCCTCGCAAAACTCTAGTTTGTTAAAAATCTCTCCATCGATCATCTCCCTCTTCCGAAGAATATCCAAACTCCTCTCCGAAACATGACCTAACTTCAAATGCCACAACCTAGTCGCATCCAAGCCATGAGAACTATCAACTCCACATAAGTTTCAACTTCAATAGTCACTCCTTGAAGCAGATAAACACCATGAGTTCTAGCACCTTTCATCACCATAAGAGCACCCTTCGAAACCTGCAAGCTATCACTCTCAATAGTGATCTTACAACCTAAAGAATCCAGCCGCCCCCAAAGAAATAAGAGACTTCCGAAATCCCGGAACATAGCGCACATTAGTGAGAGTTCAAACCACTCCGTCAAACATCCAAATTTACACGGAACGAATGCCCTTTGACTTACATATAGCACCATTACCCATAACAATTCAATTTCCTTCTTTGTTGACATAAGAAGAAAAACAATTCCTATTCGGCGTCATATGATAAGATGCTCTCGAATCGAGCATCCATTTGCTACCCGAAACATCTGATTCTACCGCTGTCAATACATCTACGTCTCCCTTACTAGCACCACTCTCCACCCCAACCGATGAAGATGCTACTTCCATCTTTGCCTTCTCCTGGTCCGGACTCATTCTTCCAATGACCGGGCTTCTTACAAATATAGCACATGTATAACATCCCATATCTGGAGGCCTGAAGCTAAGCGCTACAGATACTACAATTATCTAGTATTAACTTCCGGTGACCAAATACGGTAATGTTAACAATATCCATAATATTAGAATCACATGAATATGAAACAAAATCACAGATTTTAGAAATATATTTTCTCATTACATTTCACAAAACATGTTTCATATCCATTTACATAATCCCATAACGTTTCCCAAGCATTGATCAAACATAATTATTACAAATACGCCAAGAGCGACATATGAAGATGTCCCCTTGGATGAGTAGAGAAATCTAGACTAACTTTCTTAATACAACACGGCAGAATTTTAAAACAAAATGTAATTTTATATCTAGAACTGCCTCCTGCACGTCTTCAAAATCTTTATTCTTCCACCTACTAAAACCTGAAAACCTTCAACCCTCAGTCTACCCAAACCAATTTTGAGCATCCAAGAGTTTAGGAGGAAAACATAAACTTTGAGTCAGACATAAAGCTTGGTGTGAATAATACTATACATCTCGTTTATACATGATATTAAGTGACACACGCCACTTAGCGAAACGGGTTTCCCCTTACTGATATCTCTTTAAATCATACCTTTCTACAAATCAAAATCATGCAACCAAACTGGTTATCAAACTGATTATTATCAAAATAACAATATAACATATAAGCTAAAAATAGGTAATTATGGGACCAACTATCCAAAACAAATGTAGTTTTGTTTGGCTAACTACTAACCTTTAGCTAACTCAGGCCTAACAAAATAATAATTATGATCTAACAACTGTTAGATAAGTCCTCTGGACGGTCTGTCCCTAACTTACTTCTCCAAGGGTCTCCTGATCCTAATGGTTTTTTGGGCTCACCAATAACCTTTTTCTTCTGTGTACATATATTTCTTTCTGAGTGTAACCATCATTTAAGTCTACTTGTGACTAAGCCCTACACACTGGAATTTCGGACTAAAATTAGTTTGGGGCTAAAGCTAATGTATAGGGCGTGACCCAACACCAGTCCCATCTGGTCTTCTAATATCTAAGTCATTTTTCTTAGGGTTAACTACCCATTAAATTTTCCTTGAAAACCTTTTTAAAATGATTTAAACCTTTAAATCATACATATACAAGGAAAATATACTATTTGCTTTACTCTAAGCTATTTTTCATGTTATATATACTTTACCCAAAATAATGTTGATGAAATATATTAAGGATTTCCCATCCCTCCATAATAAGTTAAAACCCTTTTTAACTGAAAAACACTTAGGCTATATTGCCAAAAGCAATTCATTCGAAACCTTTGTTTAAAATCTTTAAACAACCCTTTTGAAACCATTAAAAGTATCCCTTTTGTAACCATTGAAAGTACCCTTTACGAAGTCATTGAAAGTACCCCTTTCGATATAAGTAAACTTCTTTACTTTATAATGTTAGGCCGAAAGGCCAAAACATACCTTTCGAAACAATTTACCATAATCCTTTAGAAAACATTGAAAACCCTTTCTTTTGAAAGCTTTGAAACCTTAGATATCTTCTTATCAAAACATATAACTTGCCTTTCGAAAGCAATTGGAAACCTTCCATTTAAAATGCTTTAAATACCTTTTGAAACCATTAGGGAACCTCCCCTTTGAAACCATAGTTTATACCTTTAGAAAATTCTGGGGAACCTCCCCTTCGAAACCTACATTAGTTACCTTTCGAAAGCATTAAAGTATGCTACTTAAAATAAACTTTTCAAAAGCATTGGGTTCAAATAAAAGCTTGTGGAACATAGTTTCGAAACCATTAAAACCATTTAAGTCGAAACCTGTGGGTTTATCTTTCAACAGAACTAAGGATCATAAAACATCTATGTCGAAAGCCCTCTTTCGAAAACATTTTTCCTAAATAAAGAAAGTAGATGGTTTTGACACCATCCCATTCGAAAGTATTGGAGAGCGGCTTCCTTAATAAAATCAAAAGTGTCCTTCCGAAATCATGTTTAAAGGCAACGGCCTTAACGAGGTCGAAAGGTGGAATAGCGGCAATGTTGGTTTTGACACTGTCGATAGCCAATTAAAAAACAAAGGTGGCAACCTAAGTCGAAAACTTATCTTTAAACCAATTAAGTCGAAAGCCATCTCATTCAAAAGCAAGCAAGCACATTTCATTCCAAAGCCAAAACATTGTTTCGACCCTTTCGGAACTCCTGTTTCGACCCTATGGCTTCCGCCTATTTCCAATCCACTACGTAACAAGTCTATGATACCATGTATATTGGTTTCGAGCTAGATGGAGGCAGAGGAACATGGCCGAAAGGTAGCTGCTGATTAAGGCAAAACATCAAATACTTACATAACTGCTTAATTTCCTTTTAAAGTAATTTCTTTTCCAACTAACTTGCTTATTTATCAAAATGTAATTGGTTGCCTATTTCTTTTATAAAACCTTTTCTAAAAGTGCTACCGAATTCAAATTTGTTTAATTAAAACATTTGCAAAATTCCCCTTCTCTTATTTTGAACATATAAAACATTTAAGTCTCATACCTTAAATAATTTTATATACTTAACAAAACACTTAGGAAAATTATCCGAAAATTCTTGAAAATCTCTTTTAATATGTGTTTTAACATATTTAAATTTCAGATCCAAAGCCATTATATCTTGGCCGTAAATAATTTTAAACCCAAAATTACATTTTCTTCACTAGAAAATTCATAATAAATTCATAATAATTCAGAAAATTATGATACTTGAAACCCATTTCCAAAATAATATGTCTGACCTTGGATTAAATTTTAAATTAATTTGGATGTCATAAACTAGGTTTTCTAAATCAATACTCATCATAAAATACATATAAAACAGCCTAAATCATCAACAAGTGTGTGTATCCATTTATCGTTCAAAACATGGCAAAAAATTTGTAAATACTTTCGGATTTAATCTAAAACTGAAATAAATAAAAAATATGAGATGTAGTCATTATTCACCTTTGCTTTAATGTTAAGGAGATGAGATTTGATCTTGGAGTTAAGTTGATTAGCTTCTTCCTCTTGGTTTAGCTTATCTTCCCCTCTTTTCTTCTTTAATGGTGGCACACCTCTAATTTGGTTTTAAATTTGTGAGTATTGAAATGAACGTGTGGAATGAATGGTATAAAGGTTTAGGGTATTACTTCTTCCTGTTTCGCCCTTGTCTACTTACCCTAACTTAATTCATTTCAATTTCTCTTAGTTCTAGGCATGGGTACCCCTTATTAATCACAAATCTCAATCCCCTAATCATTACATTATTTTATTTAATTTAACTAATTAAATATCATAAATAATGTTGCTCAAAAATAGGCTCGTTACAGACTCCCCTCCTTAAAGAATTTCATCCTCAAAATTACGATAAGGTACTCATCATAATCAATCAAAAAGGTAAAACATACCATGAGACAAGTCAGGATAAGTATCTTGAATCCTGCTCTCAGTTTCCCAAGTACTGTCTCTCTCATCGTCACTCCACTGGACTCTGACTAATCTAACTATCTTGCTTCTTAGCCTCTTCTCATCTCTCGCGACTATATGAATATGCTTTCTAACTAAAGTCATATCCGGCTCCACTACTAAGTCATCTATCACTGTCGGTGTAATAGTAGTCTTTAGATCGCGAATATATTTCCTTAGTGAGAAACAAGAAAAACATCGTGGACTCCTGCCAAACTATTCGGTAACTCTACTCTATATGCGAGTTTCCTGATTCTCTCAATAATAGGAAATTGTCCAACGAATCTCGGTGCTAACTTCTCTGATTTCCCAAATCTGATAACACCCTTCATTGGTGACACTTTGACGAAAACATAATCTCCAACTGAGAACTCCAAGTCTTTCCGTCTCTTATCAGCATAACTTTTCCGCCTAGATTGAGCTTCCTTCATTCTCGCTCGAATCAACTCAATCTTCACTGCAGCTTCTCTAACCAAATCTGGATCAAGAACTAACTTATCCCCGGTCTCTAACCAACAAATGGGAGGTTTGCATGGCCTTCCATACAAAGCTTCAAACGGTGTCATCCCTATACTAGTCTGATAACTGTTGTTATACGAAAATTCGACTAAGTGTAGATGGTCTTCCCATGATCACCCAAAATCTAATACGCAAGCTCGTAACAAATCTTCCAAAATTTTGTTAACTCTTTCTGTTTGCCCATCTGTCTGTGGATGGTAAGCGGTACTCATCTTGAGCTTGGTACCCAAAATTTCATGTAGACTCTTCTTGAACTCGGTAGTGAATAAGGAATTTCTATCGCTTACAATACTACTAGGAATTCCATGAAACTAACTATATTCTTCATGAATAACTTAGCCAAAACAGGTGCCGTCCTGGATGACTTAACTGGAATGAAATGGGCACTCTTGGTCAATATTTCCACTATGACCCATATACTTTCATTTCCTCTATTTAACCTTAGCAACCCGCCTATAAAATCCATCGAAATAGAATCCCATTTCCATACGGGAACATCTAAAGGTTGAAGTAACCCAATTGGTTTCTGATGTTCAGCTTCACCCACTGACAGTTCAAACACTATTTCACCCATAAGCCTACATCTCTCTTCATACCTTCCCAAAAGAAACTTCTCTTCATATCTTGGTACATCTTCGTTCCTCCTAGATGAATGGTGAACTTCGAATGATGGCATTCCTCAAAAATATATTTCCTAATGCTTACCATATTTGGAACACACAATTTTCCTTTCTTTCTCAACCACCCATTCGGGTCAAGATGAAAAACCTTCAAGTCATTGTTTTTTGTTCCATCCTTTAACTTCTTGATCCATTCAACCAACACTGGATCCTCTCCTTGCTTAGAAGCAATCCTTTCGATCATAACTGGTCGAACTTCTAAACATGATAACGTAGCAGTTTCTGTACTTGAACTACTCTTATATCTCCACTGTACTCTGCATTTAGTCAATGCTTCCAAATCTTTCCACTCAGCTATCATCGCCAACACTGCATTCTGATGCTTCCTTCTAAGTGCATCTGCAACTTTGTTGCCTTTTTTCGATGTGTACTCAATACCGAAGTCATAAGCAACTAAAAACTCTAACCACCTTAGTTTGTGTGTACTCAATGACTTATGATCCGTAAATAACTCGAATCTCTCTTCCAAAAGGTAATGCCTCCACACCTTCAATGCAAAAATCACTGCTGCTAATTCCAAGTCTTGGGTCGTGTATCTAACCTCATGAGGTCTAAGCTGTCTAGAAGCGTAGGCAATCACTTTACCTCTTTGTATTAGCACAACTCCTAATCCTACTACACAAGCATCTGTGTATACTACTAAGTCTTGATTTCCTTCCGGAACAACTAACACAGGTGCATTCGTCAATAAGTGTTTCAGCTTCTAGAATGCATCCTCACACTTATCTGTCCATACGAACTTTACATTCTTTCGAGTTAGCTTAGTCATTGGTGCTGCTATCCGTGAAAAATACTTAATAAATCTCCGATAATGTCCAGCTAATCCTAGAAAACTTCTTATCCCACCCGCCGTCTCAGGTCTCTTCCAACTATTCACTGCCTCGATCTTAGTTGGATCCACTGACAACCCTTTTTCTGAAACAACATGACCAAGAAACGTCACTTTTTTCTTCCAGAAATAACACTTTGAAAACTTCGCCTTCGGTTGATGTTCTCTCAAAGTCTCAAGCGCTACTCTAAGATGAACTTCATGATCTTTATCATCATTGGAGTATATCAAAATATCATATATGAACACCAACACAAACCTATCCAAGTGTTCTCGGAAGACTCGGTTCTTCAAATCTATGAAGAAAGTTGGGGCATTACTCAGTCCGAATGGCATCACTAACCATTTGTAAGATCCATATCTGGTCCTAAACTCCGTCAAAGAAATACTCTCTACAGCTACCCTAAGCTGATGGAATCCAGTCGCCAAATCCAATTGGGAAAATACTTTGGCTCCGCACAACTGGTCGAACAAATCGTTAATTCTTGGCAGTGGATATCGATTCTTTATCGTCCTCTCATTGAACTTACGATAATCGATATACAACCTTAATGATCCATTTGGTTTCTTCACAAAAACTGCGGCTGCACCCCAAGGCAAACTGCATGGTCTAATAAGATTCTTGCTTTCCAAGTCCACCAACTGCACCATTAACTCTCTCATCTTAGTAGGTGTCATCTTGCTTGGCGGTCTACTTACCGGTTCTACTCCGGGTACTAAATCTATTTGAAACTCAAAGGCTCATTTTGGTGGCAATCTTACTACCAACTCGAAGACATCTGCGAATTCTCTAACCGCGAAAACTTGACTTATCTCATCTTCTACTTCCATAACACCCAACAACGCATTAACCTCACAACTGGGGCTTTCTACGGTATATATAATTCGATCACTGCAGTTAGGGTGTCTAAATGATATTTTCCTATCATGGAAAAATATCCTAGCATTGTACTTACTTAACCAATCCATACCCAAAATAATTCCGAACCCTACAAAGTCAAATACATGCAAACTGCAAACAAAGGTATGACCTAACAAATCAAACTCTATGTGGTCACACTTCATCCCAAGTGTCACATACCCTCCTATCAGATTTGCAACCCTTAAGAAAGTAACTAAACGTAAGGGTTCAAGGTTAAGCTTATCTATCAAACATCGAGATATAAAAGAATGTGATGCACCAGCATCAAACAATACGCTAACAAACATACCATGAATCAAAAGCGTACCTCCCAACACAGCTTTCCCTTTCTCCTATGTTGTTGGTCTTGAGGTAGCTGGTTCCAATGAAAATACTTGGTCTCTCCCATCCTTAGCTGGCTCTTTGTACTAGTTCTTGTAATGCCTAACCTGATCACAGTTGAAACATCTAACTCCTTTCTTCTCGGCGACCTTCTTTCCTTGCCTGTCCGGCACTTATAAGCATAGTGGCCTTTCTTATCACACTTAAAACAGACTACCTCAACCTTCCCTTTCTTAGCAGCTCCTCCTTTCTAAGCTCCTTTCTTGTGGAAGAACTTACTTTTCTGACCTTGTCCTCCTTGAGCCTCCTTGGTCTTATTCTTTTCCCAAAAATCTTGCATCTCATTCTGTCTTAAAGCCATCTCTACCACAACATCACAGAGATCTCTGATATGCGCCAACATAACTCTAGCAAGCTCAGGCTTCAAACCTCTTATAAACTTCTCGTCCCTCTTAATTAGGGTATCTACAGTCGCATACCTATATCTTGCTAGCTCCTCAAACTTCTTAGCATACTCAAGAACAGTCATTTCTCCCTGCTCTACTGAGCAAGGTAGTCTTAGCAATCTCAGACATGAACCTTTCTTCAAACCTCCTCTTGAATTCATCCCATGTCATAGCTTCTTCGTTAACTCCAACTGTAACGCTGTTCCACCAATATAGCGATGCTCCTTGCAATTGTCTAGAATCAAGCCTTCTCTTTTGCTCGTCATTGAGCCTCAAATCTGCATAGATCCTCTCACAATGCAGTAACCAGTTCTCTACTTCGATAGCGTCTTCAGTGCTAACAAATGGCTTTCCTCCCAATCGAGTATAATTTCTACTTAGAATAGCATAGTTAGTCACCATTGTAACTTCCTAATTTCTTCCTGCAGCATTACCTCCAACTACTCCAACATCAATTCCTGCTTGCACCATGTTTGCGAAGAACTAATACATCGCTCCCATATCCATCTACGGGACTCCAGCACCCACATTCTCTGCTTGTGCCTGACCTGGGTTTCTCCTAGTACTTGGTCTGGCATTTTCGTTTGTTGTCGTGCTTCCCTCACTAATGTTAACTCTTCTAGCATCCATATCTTCATTCGAGCCTCGTGAGATACAAAAGAATAACCTAAGAAAGATAGGAGACTAGAGATATAGCGTATACTTATATATACCAAATACAAGTACGTTACTATAGCGTTATCCCATACATGATCTTTTCTTTAATTCCTAAGGATTATGTTTTCAAAAATCATTTTAAGTTAAAGTTTTTCATAAACCAGTGCTTTGATACCAAGTTATAACATCCCCTATCTGGAGGCCCGAAACTAAGTTCTACATATGATGCAGTCATCCATAGTATTAACTTTTGGTGACCAAATAAGGTAATGTTAATGGTATCCATAATATCAGAATCACACGAATATAAAACAAAGTCATAGATTTCAAAAATAGCTTTTCTCATTACATTTCAAAAAACATGTTTCATATCCATTTACATAATCCCATAACGTTTCCTAGGCATTGCTCAAATATAATTATTACAAATACACCAAGAGCGACATATGAAGATATCCCATTGGATGATCAGAGAAATCTAGACTAACCGTCTTAATACAACACAGCGGAATTTTAAAACAAAATGTCTTTAAATATCTAGAACTACCTCCTGCACATCTTCGAAAGCTTTATTCGTCCACCTACTAAAACCTGAAAACCTTCAACCCTCAATCTACTCAAACCAATTTTGAGCACCTAAGAGTTTAAGGGGAAAACATAAACTTCGAGTCGGACATAAAGCCTGGTGTGAATAATACTATCCATCTCGGTTATACATGATTTTAAGTGAGACCATGCCACTTAGAGAAAAAGGTTTCCCCTCACTAATAGCTCTTTAAATCATATCTTTCTGCAAATAAAAATCCTACAACCAAACTGGTTATCAAACTAATTATTATCAAAATAGCAATATAACATATATGCTAAAAATAGGTAATTACTAGACCAGCTGTCTAAAACAAATGTATTTTTGTTTGGCTAACTACTAACCTTTGGCTGACTCGGGCCTACCAAACAAAATAATAAATATGATCTAACAACTGTTAAATAAGTTTCTGGACGGTCTGTCCCTAACTTACTTCTCCAAGGGTCTCCTGATCCTAATGGTTTGCAGGCTCACCAATAACCTTTTTCTTCGATGTACATATATTCATTTCCGTGTGTAACCATCATTTAAGTCTACTTGTGACTATGCCCTACACACTAGAATTTTGGACTAAAATTAGCGTGGGGCTAAAGCTAATGTATAGGGCGCAACCCTACACCAGTCCCATCTGGTCTTCCAATATTTGAGCCCTTTTCCTTAGGGTTAACTACCCACTAAATTTTCCTTGAAAACCTTTAAATCATACATATACAAGGAAAATATACTATTTGCTTTACTCTAAGCTTTTTTCTATGTTATATATACTTTACCCAAAATAATGTTGATGAAATATATTAAGGATTTCCCATCCCTCCATAATAAGTTAAAACCCTTTTTAACTTAAAAACACTTAGGCTATATTGCCAAAAGCAATTCATTCGAAACCTTCATTTAAAACATTTAAACAACCATTTCGAAACCATTGAATGTACCCCCTTCGAAACCATTGAAAGTACTCCTTTCAAAACCATTAAAAGTACCCCTTTTGAAATCATTGAAAGTACCCATTTCGATATAAGTAAACTACTTTACTTTATAACCTGAGGCCGAAAGTCCAAAACATACCTTTCGAAACCATTTACCGTTGTCCTTTCGAAAGCATTGAAAACCCATTCTTTTGAAAGCTTTGAAACCTTAGACATCTCCTTATCAAAACATATAACTTGCTTTTCGAAAGCAATTAGAAACCTTCCATTTAAAATCCTTTAAATACCTTTCAAAACCATTGGGGAACCTCCCCTCCGAAACCATAGTTTATACCTTTCGAAAATACTAGGGAACCTACCCTTCGAAACCTTTATTAGTTACCTTTCGAAAGCATTAAAGTATGCTACTTAAAACAAACATTTCGAAAGCATTGGGTTCAAGTAAAAACTTGTGGAACGTAGTTTCAAAACCATTAAAACCATTTAAGTCAAAACCTATGGGTTTATCTTTCAACAGAACAAAGGGTCATAAAACATCTAAGTCGAAAGCCCTCTTTCGAAAACATTTTTCCTAAGTAAAGAAAGTAGATGATTTTGACATCATCCCTTTCGAAAGCATTGGAGAGTGGCTTCTCTAATAAAATCGAAAGCAACCTTCCGAAACCATGTTTAAAGGCAACGGCCTCAATTGGGTCGAAAGGTTGAATAGCGGCAACGTTGATTTCGACACTGTCGAAAGCTAGTTTAAAAACAAAGGCGGTAACCTGAGTCGAAAGCTTATCTTTAAACCAATTAGTCAAAAGCCATCTCATTCGAAAGAAAAGCGCATTTCTTTCCAAAGACAACATTGTTTCGACCCCTTCGGAACCCCTGTTTCGACCCTATGCCTTCCACCTATTTCCAATCCACTACGTAGCAAGTCTATAATACCATGTGTATTGGTTTCGAGCTAGATGGAGGCGGAGGAACATGGTCGAAAGGTAGCTACCGATTGAGGAGAAACAACAAATACTTACAAAACTGCTTTATTTCCTTTTAAAGTAATTTCTTTTCCAACTAACTTGCTTATTTGTCAAAATGTAATTGGTTTCCAATTTCTTTTATAAAAGCTTTTCTAAAAGTTCCGCCGAATTCAGATTTGTTTAACTAACATTTGCAAAATGCCCCTTCTTCTATTTTAATCATATAAAACATTTAAATCCCATATCTTAAATAATTTTATATATTTAACTAAATACTTAGGAAAATCCTCCAAAAATTCCAAAAAATCTCTTTTAATATGCTTTCAAACATATTTAAATTTCAGACCCAAAGCCATTATATCTTGGCCGTAAATAATTTTAAACCCAAAATAACATTTTCTTCACTAGAAAATTCATAATAAATGCACAATAATTCAGAAAATTATAAAACTTGAAACCCATTTCCAAACTAATATATATCTGACCTCAGATTAAATTTGCAAGTGATTGGATGTTGTAAACTAGGTTTTCTAAATCAATTCTAATCATAAAATGCATATAAAATAACTTAAATCATCAACAAGTGTGTGTATATATATTTATATATCAATTTATCATTCAAAACATAGCAAAACATTTGCAAATACTTTCAGATTTAATCTAAAACCTAAATCAATCAAAAATATGTGATGCAGTCATTATTCACCTTTGCTTTAATGTTAAGGAGATGAGATTTGATCTTGGATTTAAGTTGATTAGCTTCTTATTCTTGATTTAGCTTATCTTCCCTTCTTTTCTTCTTTAATGGTGGCCGACCTATAATTTGGTTTTATTTTTGTGAGTATTGAAATGAATGTGTGGAATGAATGGTATGAAGATTTAGGGTATAAGGGTATTACTTCTTCCTATTTCGCCCTTGTCTACTTACTCTAAATTAATTCATTTTAATTTCTCTTAGTTCATTAGTTTATATAGGCGTGGCTACCCCTTATTAATCACAAATCTCAATCCCCTAATCAATACATTATTTAATTTAATTTAACTAATTAAATATCCTAAATAATGTTGCTAAAAAATATGGTCGTTACAACTTGCCCTTTCTTTCCTTCGCCTTTCCCCTCCAACCACGGTTCCTTGATTTAGAACGCCTCGGTTCTCCTTCTTCGCATATCTCTCCTTCTCCATAAATAAACTTTGACCATTACCGGCACCACTACTCCCAACACTCAACTCCTTCATTTGATCTCGCAATTCCTCACTAAGAAGACCCATCTTGACATCATCCAATGTCAATGTATCACGGCCATAGGTCAAACTATTTGAGAAACCCGTATAACGGTCCAGCAACGAACACAACGATATCATCGCCTTTTGCTCTTCCTCAATCTTCAAATCTACCGCCTTCATCTTCATTAGCAAATCATCAAACACATTCAAGTGTGCCATTATCGAAGTTCCTTCCTTCATCTTATAGGGAAAAAACGTTCGCAACAAGATCAAACGATTAATTAGTGACTTCTTCATATACAACTCCTTCAACTTGTTCCAAATTCCCTTAGCGGTAGTCTCACCACTAAGTTCGGAGATCACATTCTATCCCATAGCAAGTTGAAGTGTAGTGAATGCCCACTCTTCCATTTTCTCTCTCTCTCCACATCCGAGATGTCCACCGACAACAAATGTGTATCAAACACTACCCAATTCCGCCTAAGAACCGCTTTTATCTTCCATTGCCACTTTTCAAAATTATTATTCCCATTCCACTTATCAATAACCAATTGTGACCCCAAAGCCGCATACGATCCACGTACATACGGCGCTACACCACTTGGACTAACCATTGAGTGACTACTAGAGTTATTATCCGATTCCGGCATTTCTACGACCAGCTACCAATACCAATGCTCCGATACCAAATATTGTGATGACTTCGACTCAAGCCCACTCAAATCAAATCCCCAAAGCACGGCGGAAGAACAAGATCGTGGAAGATAGCGCAAAAACAACCAATTGAAATCTCAAATCAAACTCAACCAATCCAAATCCGATCACAATCACCAAACAAGCAATATTGAAATAAAGCAATAACAAAGAATAAATCACACACCGATTTATAATGGTTCCACTAATATTGTATTAGTGTACATCCACTTTGAGAGTGAGCTTTTATTAATACCAATTAGAAGAGTATAAGAGATTGATTACAACGATCACAATATTTACTCCAGAATATTATTTTGTGGAGATTAGAATTGAAAAAATTAGGATTTGTTAAACCCTAGTTAATGGAGGATTAATACCCTTGATTAAACCCTTTAGAGTGCTCCACTTTTAAACCAGAAAATAGCTTATATAGGAGAGTTGAAAACCTAGGCAAATTCCCGAAATGCCCCTTGAAGCTTCACAAATCATCACACCAAACCCAGACCCAAAATTGCAGAAATCCTCGGTACAGATGTCTTTTAGAAAACTCGGAAAACAATTTCCTGAAGCCACAAACGTCTGCCCCCAAATGACAAACGTTTGTGACAATGTTTGAGTTCCAAACCCTGAAGCAACAGACGTCCGTCCGTTTGTGCTGCTGCTCCAGGCAGCACTTCCCTCTGTTCGCCATAACTCCTAACTCTGAGCTCTGACTTGCGAGTCTTCTCCGTCACCAAGCTAGTTCCGACCACTTCAATTTTTCATATAGTGTCGCCAAAATTCAACAGATTAAAGTTAAAATTTAAAACTGCTTGATTATATCATAGATTTTCAACTTGTAATAATTTTGGCAAGACATTTTGGTTTATTGTAATTATTGTATATATATTAATAACAAATGGATGCCATGATGTATATTGTAATTTTGTATCTAATCATGCAGTGTATTCACATCTGCCATATGATTTTGCTTGTATGTATATTGAATAGTGTGAAGCACAAACATGTTCCAAAAATACAGTTTTGGGCGTTTTAAATTATATTCAAAATATAATATACATGTCAGCATGTATTTTAGCTAAATTTGTACATAGCAGTGTAACAGACAAATGACAACTTCCACGTATGCCTAGCTCATACCAATTTAACAATATATTATTTAATAAACATGCATGCCCATGTCATATTGCTATATCTCTGCATATATTTGTGAGGTAAATAGGTATATATGTCAGCATTTTTCATTACTAGAGTGATTTATAAGGTTGTAAATAAATAATCAGGTATTATGGATACAAATATTATTACATGATTCTGAAGCGTCACTTGTTATGTCAATAAATTGAAATAATTAGCCTGTTCTTTTGATTGCTTATTGATAAATTGGATTATTCTTAAGAAATAATTACACCAAAGCCCTGTATATATTCTGTAATATATTTAGATTGAGCTATATGCATTTGTATTGATGCATCTGGTTTCACCTTTCTTTCTGAATAAAAAAACTTGTCTGTATTAAACATACATCATATTTGAAATATATTTCTCATCGTTTATATTATAATCTGAAGTTGAATTTCAGAAACTATAATACAGTTGTCCAAGTTAGCATTTAAAGTGGTGTTTTGTCGTTCAAATAAATTTATTACAAAAATATGCTCTTCTCGTGATTTATTTTTTGTTTTTTATCTTCAGATATTTACAGGCACTCATCATTATTCTGGGGATGATCTTGTGTAAAGGTACATTCCTAGTTTGTACAACATCAATCCATACTTTATTTGTTTGCTGAGCTTGAATTATTCTCTTTTTGATAAACCTTTTTATTATACCAAATATATAACAATGCAAGCAATAGATACACCTGTAAGATCTGAAAATTTGTACTCAAAATTTATCCATACTTTGTTGTTGGGCTTGAAATATTCATGTTTATCCATACTTTATTTGTACTCAACCTCCGGCCTCCTTAAGATCTGAAAATTCTGTAAGCAAAGAGATTAAACATGAATTTGTCTTTAATGGCACTACTGATGTATGATGAACTTTAAGAAAGATTAAGCCTACATTCAAAAATTATGCTCGAAACCTAAAGCAGAAGCCCAAAAGGAAAATACAAATTGACATTGCAAATGAAAACACTGTTTCTGAGGAAGGCCTAAGCTTACAGGTGTTACATTGCTTAAAAGAAAATTTGTATCAGTATAAATACATTGCACGCCTCATGGCACATTCCATGTTCGAACTCAGAGCTATATTTAGAGGAGAACTATTATCAGTGATGACTTTTGAGATAAATGCTATATTCATTCATAAATCATTTAAGAAAAATCATAACATCTATTGAGTTGACTTATATCTATTCTATCATATAACGCAAATGCTTCAACTCTACAATTTTTTTGCAACCAGCAAATCACCTTTCTGATAAATTATTTTGTAACTAATTTAGTTTATTTCAGAAGAACCGGTTTAAATCTTATTTCAACTTAGTTTTTTCCCCATCTTTCATCCAATGTTTATTCATTCTGTTTGATATTGAATTCATGTTAATAAAAATTAAATAATTTAAATCCTATATTTTTTCTCAATAAGAATTTTTATTTCATTTTGAGATACTAATATTCATTTAATATGCACTTGGTGCTAAAATATTGATAATTATAAACATGAATGTATATACACTTATACAGACTGTTTGCTATTCAAATTTGCTAGTAAATTTCTAGTTACATACTAAATCGGACTGAGACCTATTAAACCTGTAGGTGACAGGTCAATGTCATCCTTGAATGGACTTGAATCTTGGAACAACTCGATAACATGTTTAACCTAAGTAAAACAAACAATTAATACTTTACTTATTTTAACTGAACAAGATATATAATAATTAAGAAAAACAAACTTCTTTTTTGTTATCCATGCCATTTTCCCCGTCGATGTATCAATATAACAACTACTCTAATTGGTAAAGAAATTGACATCCATCCTTTGGTTGAAAATAATGATCTAATTGATTTACATAGACAAACAGATCAAAATATACTGTCCCCAAAACACATTAATTATATAATACAGAAGAGGACTGGAGGTAATGAGATTTACCTGAGCTGCTTCATGCATGAGAAATTCTCCAATCACTTTCTGAAACCTTCATCTTGTTGGAATATGTATATTAAAAAAAAGGTTGGAGACTAGAGAGAAGAAACTTGTTCTCACTAATCCACACAACTCACACACAAAGAGAAGAAACTTGTTCTCACAAATATTGCTTTATTATTATTTTCCTTTGCTTGATTGCCCTATACAAGTGAGGGGAGAGCTCCTCTATTTATAGTCCCTAATAGATCATTCTAGAATTACTTTTACTTGATTACAAAGAAAATATAATTCTAGAAACGTCTTTACTTGATTATAAAGGAAACGTAATTCTAGAAACGCCTTTACTTGATTACAAAGGAAACGTAATTCTAGAAACGCTTTTACTTGATTACAAAGGAAACAGTAATTCAATAAATCAAGTTTATATTCCAACACCTCCCTTTAAACTTGATTTGCCTCCCTTTGAGCTAAACATATTACGCATACCAAGTTTTTTCTTTAACTCCTTGAAAAACTCCAACTTTAAAGGCTTCGTTAAAATATCGGCAATTTGATCTTGCGTCTTGCTTAAGGCCATACAATTCCTTCTTCAACCGATAGACTTTATGCTCTTCATCCTTTATCACATAGCCGGAAGGTTGATCAATGTACATCTCTTCTTGTAGTACTCCATTCAAGAAAGCAGATTTAACATCCATTTGATAAACTTTCCATTTATTTTGAGCGGCCAATGAAATTATCAAATGAATTGTTTCAAGACGTGCCACAGGAGCAAAAACTTCTTTGTAACCAACACCATACTTTTGCTTGTATCCTTTCACAACTAATCGTGCCTTATGTTTTTCAACTTCACCTTGTGCATTCAACTTTGTCTTGTAAACCCATTTGACTCCAATGGGTTTCTTCCCTTCAGGTACTTCAACCAACTCCCATGTTTGGTTCCTTTCAATTGCATCAATTTCTTGATCCATGGCTTGTCTCCATTTTTCTTCCTTGGCGGCTTCTTCAAAATCAACCGGATCCGCAGTTTCATATAAAGCAAAATCAACAAATTCATCTTCTAAAATTCTTCTTGTTTCTCCATAAATCTCTGCAAGAGGTCTTGTCCTTCTAGGTATTGATTCTGAACTTGAAGATGATGAGATTGGAGGAGAATTAGATGGTGGAGTAGGTGGAGTCGATTCTTCTTCTTCAATTGGCTCAAATGCATCATTATCAAGCAAGATACTTGTACTCTTTTTCTCATTTTTCCATTCCCATGCTTCTTCCTCATTGAAAATTACATCACGACTAATAATAGTCTTCTTTGTGATGGAGTTATATAATTTATATGCCTTGGATCTTTCACTATAGCCAACAAAGATGCACTTTTCAGATTTGTCATCAAGTTTTCCTCTCTTTTCATCCGGTACATGAGAGTAATAAATGCTTCCAAAAATTCGGAAGTGGGAGACACATGGCTTGTGACCACTCCATGCTTCTTGTGGAGTCTTTCCTTGAACACTTTTAGTTGCTGCATGGTTGAGAACATAGCATGCACATGCTACAGCTTCGGCCCAAAATGTTTTAGGCAATCCTTTTGTCTTCAACATAATTCGAACAAGTTCCATGATGATACGGTTCTTTCTTTCGGCCACCCTATTTTGTTGAGGGGTTGAGCGGACCGTTAGTTGATGATGAATGCCATGATCCTTTAAGAAATTTCCGAATTCTTCCGCCATATATTCTCCACCACGATCGGATCGGAGTGTCTTTATAGAAAAACCACTTTGCTTCTCCACAAGTGCTTTAAAATTCTTGAACACTTCAAATACTTGAGATTTTTCTTTGAGAAAGTAAATCCACATCTTGCGACTATAGTCATCAATAAAAGTGAGAAAATACCGATTACCTCCAAGAGAGTTTGTGCGCATAGGTCCACATAAATCCGAATGCACTAGCTCCAAAGGATTCTTTTCTCGCCATGCCTTTTCTTTTGGAAATGGATCTCGATGGTGCTTGCCAAAAACACAACTTTCACATACTTGATCTTGTTTGCTAATATTTGGAATGCCTCTCACCATATGATCTTTGCAAATCTTGGATAGAGTGCTAAAACTCAAGTGATTATAACGAAGATGCCAAAGCCATGACTTGTCATTAACAATATTAGCAAAACATGGAAATGCTTCATTTTTAATTTGCAACGGAAACATTTTTGTTGGTGTCATCTTCACTTTTGCAATAAGAACACCAGTTTTGTCTTTGATCTCACATAAATCATTTTTGAAATTCACATTATGTCCCTTCTTTAAAAGTTGCCCAACACTCAAAAGATTGTGTTTAAGATCAGGAACATAATAAACATTAGAAATATAATTTGTACCTTGCTTTGTCCGTATCGGAATATCACCACTGCCTTTGACAATGTGCCTTTTGTTATCACCTGTCTTGACTTCTCGTTGGACACTTTCATCAAAATTCACAAAGCAACTTTTATTTCCGGTCATGTGGTTACTACAACCACTATCAATATACCATATATCATCAAAAGAAGCTTGTTGAACATTACAAGCAAGAAGCATACTTTCATCGTGTGTCTCCAAATTCTCATGTAGAAAATTAGAATTATCTTTTTCATCATTAATTCTTTTAAAACAATCCTTTTTCATATGCCCATATTTATGACAATAATGACATTGAATATTATAAGAGTTAACTCTTCCTCTTCCACTGTATCCTCCACGACCTCTTCCTCTTCCTCCTTGAGATGAGCTTGAATTTTCACTTTGAATTTGGCCTCTTCATTGTCCTCTACCACGGGCTGATCTTCTACCTCTTCCTCCAAAACCACCACGGTTGGTGTCTTGAATTTGAAAAGCTTGCTCGGAAGGAGAGATAAATCAAATTGTTTGATGCAAAGCTCATGAGATTGTAGTGAGCCCAACAATTCTTCAAGAGAGAAAGTATTCAAATCTTTTGATTCTTCAATAGCAACAATAACATGCTCAAATTTCCTTGTCATACTTCGAAGAATTTTTTCAATAATTCTTTTATCCGAAATTTCTTCACCATTGACTCGAAGTTGATTAGCAATAGATATAGTTCTATTATAAAATTCCTCCACCGATTCACTTTCTTTCATTTTGAGTAAATCAAACTCACCTCTTAGAGCTTGAAGTCTTACCATCTTTACCTTTTCTTCACCTTTGTATGCCTTGTTGAGGATGTCCCATGCCTCCTTTGATGTTGATGCCGAAGAGATTCTTTCAAAAATTGCTTCATCCACCGCTTGATAGATAAAATAAAGAGCCTTCTTGTCCTTCTTTCGAATCTCTTTCAAAGTATTCAATTGTTGTGTTGAAAGTGTTGCTTGATTTTCCGGTTCTTCATATCCATTTTCAACAATCTCCCAAAGATCTTGAGAGCCATACAAGACCTTCATTTGAAAGCTCCATTGATTGTAATTCTTTTCCGTCAAACGAGGAAGTTGAGGTTGCAACATATTGTTGGAAGTCATCCCTAAACCTTGCTCCGATACCACTTTGTTGGAGTATGTATATTAAAAAAAAGGTTGGAGACTAGAGAGAAGAAACTTGTTCTCACTAATCCAAACAACTCACACACAAAGAGAAGAGAAGAAACTTGTTCTCACAAATATTGCTTTATTATTATTTTCCTTTGCTTGATTGCTCTATACAAGTGAGGGGAGAGCTCCTCTATTTTTAGTCCCTAATAGATCATTCTAGAATTACTTTTACTTGATTACAAAGAAAACGTAATTCTAGAAACGTCTTTACTTGATTACAAAGGAAACGTAATTCTAGAAACGCCTTTACTTGATTACAAAGGAAACGTAATTCAAGAAACGCTTTTACTTGATTACAAAGGAAACGGTAATTCAATAAATCAAGTTTATATTCCAACACATCTTAGATACAATGGCAGCTGTCTGTTTTAACAGAAAAATATCCTCTCTGAATCTTGTGCTCTCCTTGGGCTCCCGCTTCCACTTTTTTCAGATTCAACTCAATAGCTGCTTCAATTTCCTATGAGACATTGAAAGCAGAATGCACAAAATCTCCAATGAGTTTACATGTTCTTTCATACCATAAAACTTACCGGAAATTCATTTCATGTGTGTTGATCATTATTTTGATGATCTAATTGTGCAGGAATACATTTTGATTTTCCCACATACATCTCTTACAAATCATATTAGTGAAGTTTTAAATTGGCTAGCTGATCTGGAGCTATGTTCTTTATTATTTATTGATGGGCAAGAAATCTTATATGTCATGGGTACATCAAAACACTGAGTGGACAGCTCTAAGAGTTGCTTATACTGGTATGGTGGTATGTGTCAGAGCTGGACCTGAGCAGGGCAACGGGCAACCATGTTAGACCCCTACTTCATACAAGATCCAAAATTTACCATTACATTTTTTTAATTAATGTGTTGGCTTTTGGTAGAAAAATGAAGATATGGTATTCAACCATGTTTGTCTCCGCCTCCTACAGAGAACACGCACCGAAGACTGCATTAAAGGTAGCAGCAGACTGACCATGATCTTGTTGGGGAAAATCCCTTTAGATGATCAGTCTAAGGGAATAAAAACCCAACACAGCGGAAAAACAATGAATTGGATCGTGATTGTAGTGAGACGGAATAAACATAGATAAACATCAGAACAGATAGTCACAGATCTATACAATGCAGAAAAATAAATAACAACGGTATTTATAGTGGTTCCACTACCGCAAGACAGTGTACGTCCACTTGGGGAGAGGAGATTTTGTTAATCACTGAAATATTAGAGTTACAAGATTGATTCACTTTTGGAGGCTATACATAAGAAAAATTTACAATACAGACAAAATTCTACAGAGTTTCAGCTCTCTATGATGGCTATCATTGTTGTCCAGAAGCTCCACTATTTATAGAGTGAAGATATGAGGAGGGGTGGCTGCTATATAGCAGCCCTAGGGTTTGGTTCGGCATGCATCTGGTCCGACAGAATTTGGTTCGGCAGTCCTGGTTCGGCATGCATCACTTGGTATTTGGTTCGGCAAAGCGCCGAGTGAAAAATTTGGACCGGCATCTCCAAAATGCCAAACGAAATATTTCGTTCGACATTATCCCCTTCATTGCACTGGCCACCAAACGAAGTAACTGGAGCAGCAAGTCTGGACCGGCATCCCTTCACCACCGGACGAGATAACTTCCTTCTTGCCTTCACTACCGATCGATGCACTACCACCGGACCAAATATTTGGTCTGGCAATTCCTCCACCGAACCAGACTTCTAGTTCGGCCTCCAAGCTTCTCTGTAACACTCAACCAACCGAACAAGAATTCTCGTTCGGTGATTTTACCGATCCAAACCCTTCCAAGCCCTAACATTTCACATCCGCGCTTCCTCTTCGCAACGTGACTTCAGCTTCTACTCCTAGGGCTTCGCCTGCTTCTCCTCCTCCGCGACTTCTACCTATCTAGCGATGGAATCAACAGATAACAATTCCAACAATCTCCACCTTGATACCGGATTCCATACAAGCCTTCCAACTTCATCTACACCTTCATGCTCCAAGCAATGGATACTTACCCAATAAGCTTCGTCAATGTCATCACCCATTACACTCTGTCAACGAACTCCGGCAAGGCCACCGCCTATCAACAAAGTGTTTGAAGTACCCAGTTTGTGTAGAACCTATCAATCTCCACCATGATAACAAACGTCTACATGAACCAGCTCAACTCTCCCCCCATGCTACCATGTGGCACCTAGCACTTCATTAAGCGAATCAAGTACGAGCAATGCTCGAACTTAACAAAAGGCAACAACTTGGTAAACATGTCTGTTGCATTCTCCTTTATGTGAACTTTCTAAAGACGAACTAGCTTCTCTTCACTCATTAAGACAATGAACGATTCTCTCACCTCAATGTGCTTTGTCCTCGAGCTGAATGCCAGATTTTGAACTAAATGAATTGCACTCTGATTGTCATAGTACACATCCACGCCTTCATATGCGAAGCCCAAATCACACAACAGTCGCCTCAAATAAAGCGCCTTCTTAGCTGCTTCAACCACAGCTATGAGCTCTGTCTCTGTAGTAGACAAAGATACAATCGTCTGCAACCTCGCTCTCCAACTGATCGATGTCCCACAAATGGTGAACACATATCGGGAGGTTGACTTCCTTGGATCTCTATCACCGGCATAGTCGGAATCACAAAATCCAATCAAGCTAAAATCTCTTCCTCTACGGCCAAAGACAAGCCCATAGTTTGGAGTTCCTCTAAGATATCTGAAGATATACTTCACTGCTTCCCAATGCGTCTTTCCTGGATTTTCCATGAACCTACTCACCAATCCAACAGCCTGTGCAATGTCAGGCCTAGTGCATACATCGGCATACATCAAGCTACCAACTGCACTTGCATATGAGACCTTCATCATATAAGCCTTGTCCTTTTCCGAGATCAGAGAGCCTTTACTAGAAAGCTGTATGTGCAAAGACATGGGTATGCTGATTACCTTTGTCCCTTCCACGCTAAATCGAGCAAGCACCTTTTGAATGTAATCCTTTTGAGCGAAGCTCAAAAGTCTTAGCTTTCTATCCCTTTGGATTTCCATATCCAAAATTTTCTTTGCTTCTCCAAGGTCTTCCATTTCGAATTCCGATTTTAGCTTTCACTTTAAACTATCGATTTCAGCTTTATCCTTGGAAGCAATCAATATATCATCCACGTACAAGAGTAGGTACACCCATCTACCTTTCTTTAAATGCTTGAAGTACACACACGCGTCTTTGATGCTACGATCAAAACCAAGTGAAAGCATAAAAGACTCAAACCTCTTGTACCACTGTCTGGGCGACTGCTTAAGTCCATACAATGACTTCTTCAATTTGCAAACCTAATTTTCTTTCCCATCTACAACAAATCCTTCCGCCTGCTTCATGTAGATGGTCTCATCCAAGTCTTCGTGCAAGAAAGCGGTTTTCACATTCAGTTGCTCCAGCTCCAAGTCATAAGCTGCGACCATAGCGAGCAAAATGCGGATGGTCGTATGCCTCATTACTGGAGAGAATATCTCATCATACTCCAATCTCTTTCTTTGTGAAAACCCTTTAGCAACTAGTCTAGCCTTGTATCTTCCATCATCCTTCACCTTAAACACCCACTTGCAACCTATGGATAAGCTTCCATGAGGAGGTGGTACCAAATCCCCAGTCTTGTTCTTCTTCAACGACTCTAACTCCTCTTCCATAGCGCACATCCACTTCGAACTGTCACATGACTTCAAAGCTTCATTAAGGTCAAGCGGCTTCTCAAGCACCACATGTAGGGCATAGCCAAACTGATCACCAAGGCTAAGGTTCGCAAACTGCCAATCACCACACCTATCGTGCGACCTAATAGTCTTACGACTGACCCGAGTAGGTACTGCTTCGCCTAAACTCCTTTCAGCTCCACCTTGAACTGAACTTTCTCAAGATTCATGCACATCACCAGCACTACTAGAAGGTACATGTGGACTATCCTGTGATGTTTCATCAACTGAATTTTCTTTGACAACATCAACAACAACTCTACTATTTGGCTGGAACACGGGAATTTCTTCCATCTCCTTAGGCCTATCAAAATCCTCTGATGTGGTAGGTAGCTTCTCCTTTGGATTGAACATAGCAGACTCATCAAAAGTAACATGTTTGGAATGAAAAATCTTCCGATCGATAGGGTTTCAAATTCGATACCCTTTGATACCATCTGTGTATCCCATTAGTATGCCCTTGTATGCTTTAGCCTCCAACTTATCATCACCTGTATAGTGAACGTACACTGGACAACCAAAAATTCAGATGTAACCAAGATACACTGCTTTACCTCTCCACTTCTCCTCTGGAATCTTCCCATCAATGGATAAGCACGGAATTCGATTTATGATATGTGCCGCAGTTGATAATGCCTCATCCCAAAAGCCTCTAAACAAGCCCGCCGTCAATCTCAAGCAACGAGCCTTCTCCCGTAGAATCATGTTCATCATTTCTGCAACCCATTAGATTATGGATCGCCGGGTGTAGTGAAATATCTCTGAATTCCATGCTGTCTACATAAGTCGAGGAACTCCCTAGAGACAAATTCGCCCCCTTATCAGATCTCAGCACCTTTAACCTAGAACCAGATTGGTTCTCAACAAGCGCTTTCCAGTCTTTAAACTTCTCAAAGCTCTCTGATTTGTCCTTCATCACATACACCCATACTTTTCGAGAAAAGTCATCAATGAAAGAGATAAAATACTTTGCTCCTTCAAGAGAAGGAGTAGCAACCGGTCCTCAGACATCTGTATGCATGTACTCAAGTACTCGCCTCGATCTATGGAATCCAACTCCAAAAGATATTTTAGTTTGCTTGCCTAACACACACACCTTATAACACACACTCCTTACAAAACTCCATCTTGTCGAAGCTTTCTCCTTTGATCATCTTCCATCTTCGAAGCAACTCTAAGCCCTTCTCTAAAATATGACCCAACCTGAGATGTCAAAGCCTTATGGCATCCAAAGCATGAGAATTATCTACTACAACACATGACTCTTCAAGAACTGTGATTTCTTTCAGCAAATACAGATTTCGGAACACATCTCCTTTCATAAGAACTAGTGCATCTCTCGAAACCTTCAGACTATCCTTCTTGATTGTTACCTTCCATCCTAAAGATGCCAATTGTCCTAAAGAAATTAAGGACTTTGAAGACCTGGAACATACTAGACACCTGTCAAAGTGCATATCACTCCATCAAATATCCTAATCCTCACTATACCTTCACCCATTGCTCTACAGCTAGCATCATTACCAATAAGAATAGAGCTTCCCTCTCGTCCAACGAAAGAACTGAAGTAATTCTTATTAGGCGTCATATGGAAAGACGCTCCCGAGTTCAGTACCCAATGATCTGAGACATCCGATACTGCTGCACACAACACATCGTCAAATACAGACTTCTCCACTGCAAATGATGAAGACCCGTCTTCTTCCTTCTTCTTCAAATCTGGACAATCCTTTTTCCAATGACTAGGTTTCTTGCAGATAAAGCACTTCCCATCTTTAGAATTTCCTCTCCTGTCATTACCGGGCTTCCTGGACTTGGAACGTCCTCTAGAGTGCCAATTCTTCTTATCTTCTCTACCTCTTTCAAAAAACAGGCCATGACTACTACTTCCACCTCTACTTCCTTCACTTATCTCCTTCATCTTATCTCTCAAGCCCTCAGATAGAACACCTGACTTCACAACTTTCACTATCAATGTGTATCTAGCGAAGATAAGCCTGTTAGTGATACCTGTGTATCGCTCCGGAAGAGAACACAAAAGAATCATTGCTATTTGCTCCTCATCCATCTTTAAGTCAACAGTCTTCATCTTCATCATGAGATCATCAAAGAAATTAAGATGTTCCTTCACTGAAGTACCCTCTCTCATATGCATGGTGAAAAATGTCTTCAGCAATATCAGACGGTTAGTCAGAGATTTCTTCAAGTAGAGATTTTCTAGCTTGGTCCAAATGCCCCTAGCAGTGGTCTCACTGCTAATCTCTGAGATGACATTCTCTCCTATAGCTAGTTGTAAAGTAGTAAATGCCCATTTCTCCATCTCCTTCCTTTCCGCAACTGAGATGTCAGCTGTCAACTCCTCAGGGGCACACACTACTAGATGGACTTCATTCCTCATTAGAATAGCATTCATCATCCATTGCCACTTCTCGAAGTCTTTATCCCCATTCCATTTCTTAATTGTCAACTATGATCCTAACGCGATATACATCCCTCTAGTATAGGATCTTGTAACAACTGGAGTCGCTTCATCTTCTGCCATAGAGTCTAACACTCCTCAATCAACCTTCCTGCTCTTATCCCAGATTTTTGGGGAAAATCCCTTTAGATGATCAATCTAAGGGAATAAAAATCCAACGCAGTGGAAAAACAACAAACTGGATCGTGATTGTAGTGAGACGGAACAAACGGAGATAAACACCAGAACAGACAGTCACAGATCTATGCAATGCAGAAAAATAAATAACACCAGTATTTATAGTGGTTCCACTACCGCAAGACAGTGTACGTCCACTTGGGGAAAGGAAATTTTATTAATCACTGAAAGATTAGAGTTACAAGATTGATTCACTTTTGGAGGCTATACATAAGAAGAATTTACAATACAGAAAAAATTCTATAGAGTTTCAGCTCACTAGGATGGCTGCCATTGTTGTCCAAAAGCTCCACTATTTATAGAGTGAAGATATGAGGAGGGGTAGCTGCTATATCGCAGCCTTGGGGTTTGGTTCGGCATGCATCTGGTCCGGCACAATTTGGTTTGGCAGTCATGGTTCAGCATGCATCACTTGGTATTTGGTTCACAAAGCGCCGGGCGAAAAATTTGAATCGACATCTCCAAAATTCCGAACGAAATATTTCTTTCGGCATTATCCCCTTCATTGCACTGGCCACCGAACGAAGTAACTGTAGCAGCAAGTCTAGACCGACATCCCTTTACCACTGGACGAGATAACTTCCTTCTTGCCTTCACTACCGATCGATGCACTACCACCGGACCAAATCTTTGGTCCAGCAATTCCTCTACCGAACCAAACTTCTGGTTCAGCGTCCAAGCTTCTCCACAACACTTAACCAACCGAACAAGAATTCTCATTCAGTGATTTACCGATCCGAACCCTTCCAAGCCTTAGCATTTCACATCCGCGCTTCCTCTTTGCAACGTGACTTGAGCTTCTTCTCCTAGGGCTTCACCTACTTCTCCTCCTCCGCGACTTCTACTTCTCCAACGATGGAATCAATAGGTAACAATTCCAATAGATCTGACCACGTTTGTTGAGAGGGAGAGAGCAGTTTCCTTTTGTACACGAAATAGAAATGCATCAGACTATGTATCAGAGTGAGGAGAAAATGCAATTCTTAAGGCAAGTGCTTGAGCAAGGACTAGTGTAAAGCCTTGTTGAGAGTGCTTGAGTGGTGCTTTAACAAGAGAATAAGCATCGGGTTGTGCAATTGAAGGTGGGACTTTTGAAAGATAAGCATTAGGCACCGTAACTTGTACATGAGGAGCCTGAACTTTATAAGAGTGTTTAAGGCATGATTTAAAACTTGAGCATGAACAGAAGCATGCACTTCATCACTTGAGATGCTAGTAGAATTTTATATTGATCATGACAATGAAATGATTACAAAGCATGCAATTATGTTGAATATGATATATGGTTAACAGGCTGGGTGTATCTACAATATGGGGTGTGACATGTTTTGGGTGCATCAAATCATTGGAGGAATGCTGACCCTGTGTAGCATCACCATTTGAGTTCTGACCACAATGCTATGAACTAAATTTTGCATTAGTGGGCTCAATTGCATTCACAACAACATGGTGAGCACATATGGAAACAAGCAGCAAGGCAGTTTGAGGCAGTTGCTGCACACTGGCTTGAGAGATATATATGAGCTTCAAATACTACATTATCAACAGATCGAGGCATCATGTTTGCCTGGACTGCTATAGCTTAGCATCTTTTACACCTAACATAAATTCATGTATGTATTGCTGGCTACTAGGCTTTTTCGTAGTTCTTTGCCTTGTATAATATTATGTATGAAATATTAACAATTACTAACACCTTGATTGCTTAGTATTGTAGAAGTTGGAGAGAAAATATCAAAAGTAAAGCAAGATGAAATCAAGTGTTTGACTAGCCTGTAAGTAAATTGTTGATGCAAACATATATGAAATATTAACGGACATGGGTAAAGATGTTTGAACAATATGCATGAAATATTATGTATGGACATGGGTAAAGATGTTTGAACGATATGTGTGAAATATTATGCATGAATATGAGAAAAGTTGTTTAAATAATATGCATGAAATATCATGCTTTAATTTACATATTTTGTCTGTGAAAATCTTCTTTACTTGCATGCAAAGAAGAAAGGGGTAAATGGATATTATATATGAAAAAGCTAAAACAACAAATAGAAAAATTCTATAAATTAAAATTAATTTTAATAGCATTTCGTAAACGTTTTTAATTAACAAACGCTATAGAAAGTAATCGCCTTAAACGCTATAGGAAACTCTATAATAGATTTAAGTAAATGCTATAGAAATCTTCGTTAAAACGTTATGGAAAGTATGCATAACAAACGCTATAGAAATATGCATAGCAATGGTTATAGAAGTATGCAAACAAACGCTATAGAAAGTAGCCATGGGACATATTTCCTATAGCATTTTTCCTTAACATCATTGAACAAATGCTATAGAAAATTTATTTTTTTATACCGTTTTAATTTGCTCTTGCTATTTAAGGTTTATGGTCTATCATAGCATGTCATTCCATAACGTTCTCTGAAACACTATGGTAAGGTATAATAGCATTTTTCAAACACTATTAAAATCCCAGTTTGTTGTAGTGTCCATACTTATATCTTATCTCTGGATATCTATAGCATATAGATTCTCACCTCCAACCTGTCTGGATGAAATATATGTCATCAATCGGCAATCCGGTAAAATCCACAATTATAGGACATCCTAGGCCTAACAAAGTATCAAGTACCAGCTTCAAGTATTCTTCTATACTTTGTGCTCATGATCTTCTCGGCCCACTCCTTACGGTACGGCCTCCACCCTATGGGGTAATCGAGGTAGGTGCATAAATATAACTCCATTTATTGTTCCAACTTGTTGTTGCCTTATCCATCTTTTAAGAATATTGTCGCAACTACTTCTATAGTCAGAATTTGTAGAGTTTGGCGTATAATGCATATATAATTATAGGTAAAAATACAAATATGTTTACTCAATGTATTCTAATTCCTATGATTGACTAACCTAAGCTTTAATACCAAATATAACAAGCGCACCTCAATGGGCCTGAATTTCGACTAAATCAAAATCCAAGTCTATTAGGATATGCATCGTTGGTTTTGGTAACCTGTAATAAACATAAGTATATTAGAAAACCCACTAACACCAAAATAGCAAAAATATAGTAGAACATATATACCGACTAAGTCTACTATCTTGGAATCAATATTATTCCGTGGATGTCTCATTGCCTTGTTAGTGCCGAGCATGAATGAGAAAAGTTCTCCATCCACCGTTCCCGCCTTGCACAAATAGACTATCCCTCTAAATCTATCTTGCAGGTTGTAACGAGAAGGGTCGTAATAACATTCTAGTGACTGGAAAACTACATACTTTGCCTATAACATTAATTTATACCGATTGGTTTCTATTTAAGTATTGTGTCCACTATTCATGACTTACTTGTTTAATTTCATATGCACGTATGATATATCCAACCTTCCCCGAGGTAAAACTATATATATTTGTATATTTATATATAAGCGTTCACTACTAAAAAAGAAACCTCGACCACTTAATACTTTTTAAATAGGGAGGAGGTAGGCCCAATAGCTGTTTAATATCTCAACCACGAAGCGGACCATTTGTAACGTAATCGCTAGTCAATCTGGCCCTAGCCACAGAGACCGATGACCCTTAGATAAAACATTATAATTTTTTTGAGAGAAATGTGTGATCCTCTAAAGTAGAGGAGAGCACACATGTGTGTGTATCACTGAAAACTAAGGTGTTGCCAACATGCCTGGCAAGTAGCTAATCAAATACAAAAAGTAATGAATAGGACTCAGGTACAACTAGAATGAGCTCCGACAAGGCCACCGCCATTACATCTCATTATCGAGTTATGGCAAGCCCATGGCCCGTAATGAGGTGTTAGAAGTGCCCAAAAAAACCATGAAGCAACTCAATGCGAATGATATAAGAAGACAGCTCCGGCTGAGAGAGAGAGAGATGCCTTGATACAAACACGAAAATTCCAGAATGAACGCCTCGCTGCAAATGAGAATAATCTAGAATGAAGTACACCACTCTTTCGATGTGGATGAACTGGAAAGAACGCCTCACTACAAATGCATATGATCTAGAATGAAAAGCGTCACACTGCAAATGTAGAAGAACTCCTCATTGCGAATGCGAAAGGTCCAGAATGAACGTCTCGCTAAAAATCCCATCAACAGCAATCCTAGGAACCTACAAATAGTAATCTAACACCATTTCTGGCCTAACCTGTATCTATAAATGGAACTAAACAAAATTATAAGAGTAATACACATATATGTATATAAATGAAATTTATGTACATATATATATGTATTAATGAAGTAAAAGTAGTAATACTATATCTAAAATTATAAGACGGAAAAGCAACAAAAATAAGAAGCAGACTAAAAAAGAATCCAAACATTATGCAACATCTTTTTTTTTAGCAGAACGGATGTGTAGCGTGGAGCTACACAACCGATTAGTGATAGATACTAAATATAAATATTACGATCAACATGCTTGATCGTTAGCCAAAAAGATAGTGTCAAATTACATCAGCAGTAGCATCAAAATAGAGTACCCGAAAATGAAACTACCATACATTATATACATCTAGAGCAGTCAAATAAAAGTGAAAATGAAGTGATACTGTCTTAGCTAGTAGTCATGCCCAAAAGGAGGATATCCAACCGGTGCGCCGAAAGATGTGCTGCCCACCGACTCATCTGGTGGAGAATCCGCAGGCGGAAGACGGAGCCTGAAAGGGGCAGAGAAGCTGGAGCCTGTCCAAAAAGCAAAGATGTTAATAATCCTGTTGCATAAAAGCACTCTCGAACTAGCGGGTTTGTTAAAGACACGGGCATTTCTTTCTTTCCAAATGACCCAACAGAAAATTGCAAGTAGAGAATCCAGAAGAGAATCCGGGGCGTTGTACTGCCAATGGTCGAAGAAGCTAGAAATGAAGGGGATGAAACCAAGAATGTGCGCACAAGAAGAGACCCAAACGAAATGAGAAAAGTCGCAATCTACGAACAGATGGTTAATGGTTTCGACTTCCAAACAGCAAAGAGCACAGACCTGAACCGAAAGGATATTGAGACGAGAGAGACGGTCTTTGGCGTTAATGCGACCGTGAATCAGACACCATTAGAAGAAGAGGATTCGCGGGGGGAGGTGGCATTTCCAAATGCGGGCGAAGGAGAAAAGTCTGCCAGGGTGGTTCAGGTAGGTATAACATTGGGATACTGAGAAGCCTTTGGAAGGGGATAGGGGCCACGAGAATAGGTCAGGGGTGGAGGTAGGCAGGTTAATGGACAGAAGCAGGTTGGAGACGGCAAGGAATTCGCGAAGCAGGCAATCACCAAAAAGGGAACCAGGACAAAACGAGAGAGGGCCTAAGGAAACTGCGTCGGCTACTGTGAGGTACTGTAATGGTGCGAAGGCGAAGAGAGTAGGAAAGCAGCGGTAAAGAGGAGAGTGTTGAGACCATGAGTCTTGCCAGAAGAGGCAATTCGAGCCGTTGCCTAAAACTACTTGAAAGAGCGGCTTGACCCGGGCTAAGGAAGAAAGTACACCAGACCAGAAAGGGGATGGCTTAGAGAGGGGGGCGAGGTGAAGGACACGGAAAGGGTTGTTATGATAGTGAACATAAAGGATCCAATCTTTCCAAATGAAATGGCCCGGTGAGAGAAGACGCCATAACCATTTGGCCAAAAGAGCAAGGTTGAAGGTTCGAAGGTTAAGAATATCAAGTCCACCATGGTCACGATGCAAACAGGCAATCCTCCAGCTGACAAGGCATTTGACTTTTCCCCCATTCCAGAGGAAGGATCTTCTAGCGGAATCGATCCGCTTGGAGACCCAGGCAGGTAGTTTGTGAAAAGAGAGCCAGTAAGTGGGTAAGGAAGAGAGCACCGATTTGACAAGCACCAGCCTGCCTGCGGCCGATAGGGCCTCCGCTTTCCAGCCCGAAAGTCTGGCATCAATCTTAGAAACGAGGGGGACCCAATCAGCTCGATGCAGTTTGGAAGGGCGCAGGGGAATACCCAGGTAGGAGTTAGGGAATTGATCAATATTGCAATTTAGGATGGAAGAGATGGAGGGTGCGAGAATGTCAGCAGAGCCAAGCATAATGATGGAGCTTTTGTGGAAGTTGATGGAGAGGCCAAAGATGAGTTCGAAGGAGTAAAGAAGGACTTTGAGACAGTGGATATGATCCGGCGAGGGAGAGGCAAATAGGATAGTGTCATCAGCAAACTGGAGATTGGAGATCATCAGATTAGAATTGGGAGGGCCAATACCAGCTAAGTAGTTATTCGCGATGGCCAATTTGGTCATGCGATTAAAGACGTCTGCAACTAGCACAAATAACAGCGGCGAGAGGGGGTCTCCTTGTCTGAGGCCACGAGCAGATTTAATTAGGCCACCGGAAGAACCGTTGATCTGAATGGAAGAGAGACTGGAGGTAAAAATGCATGATATCCAATCGCACCATCTCATAGGGAAACCTCTATGGGATAAGAGCTCGAGTATGAAGTTCCAATTAACCGAGTCGAAGGCCTTGGAGAAGTCAAGTTTAAGGAGGACACCTGGAATGTTGTTGGAATGACAGTAGGAGATAACTTCCTGTGTAGCCGCCACACAATCTAGAATGTTACGGTCCAAAATGAATGCTGATTGCTCTGGCCCTATTAGCTGATCCATGAAAAGCTGAAGGCGGTTGGCTAGGACTTTGGTGATGAGCTTGAAGGTGGTGTTAAGGAGACTAATGGGTCGGAAGGCTGAAGGGGAATTGGCTCCAGCAGTTTTCGGAAGGAGGATAATATTGGCGTAGTTGAGCCGGGCTATGGATGCAGGGTTGGAATAGAATTCTGAGCACAGGTCAAGAATGTCGGATTTGATAACATCCCAAAAGTGTTTGAAAAAAAAAGGGCCAAAGCCGTCTGGGCCCGGTGCTTTATTATCGTCCATATGTCGAAGGGCGGAAAGGATTTCTTCTTCAGAGAATGGAGCATCTATTGCGATGACTGAAGGATTGGGGTATAGAAGGTTCCAGTCTATGGTTGGTAGGGGTGGTGTTGGTTTGCCAAGGATCGAGCGATAGTATTGGGTAAACAGTTGCAGAATTTCCGACTGATCCGAGACTGGCGAGTTGTTGTGGATAATTTCTGGGATGAACAGGGATCTGCGGTGGCCATTCGCTAACCTGTGGAAGTAAGCCGTATTTTTGTCGCCATCTGCTAGCCACCTGGCTTTAGAGCGTTGTTTCCAGCCAATTTCCTCCTGTTTCAGAAGTCTTTCGAGTTCCGCTTCCAGATTCCTAAGTTTGAGAATCTCAGAGTCACTGAGAGGGTGTGATTCTTCTAGGATATTTAAATTGAGGATTTCATCTTGGGTTGAGGAGATACGGTTTCTGAGCGAGCCCCAAATAGATTTGGCCCAAGGTTTAAGCAGTCTTCTCAGTGATTTAAGCTTGCCAACGACCCTACCTGAAGCAGAGTTGGACCTGATGGGCTGAGCCCATGCGAGTTTAATAAAATCTTCGAAGGATGGTTCAAGTATCCAGAGTCTTTCAAATCTGAATGGTCTAGTCTGGTTAGAAAGTGAACCCGATTCCAGCACGAGAGGACAGTGGTCTGAGTGAACTGTTGCAAGGCCTTGGCAGGAAGATAGAGGGTGAGTATCGTCCCATGCAGAGTTGAAGAGGAAACGATCTAGTTTGGCCAAGGAAGGATTGTGAGGCCTATTGGACCAAGTATAGAGACGGTTGTTGATCGGCGGTTCAATCAAAGAGCAAGAGTTAATGAAAGCATTGAAGGCGTCTGAGTCGGCCGAGAAATTACCCGAGTTCCTTTCCATGGAGTATCTTGTTGTATTGAAGTCTCCTCCAAGCACCCATGGACCATATATGTGAGTAGCAAAATTCCTGCAGCTATTCCAGAGAACTGCCCTATCCTGAGCCGTTTGGGGACCATATATGTTTGAGAAGAAAAACGTAGTGTTGGACCGCAGATGTTTAAGAGCTACATGTAACACGAAGGGCTGATGAATGATTTGGCCAAGGGACCATACGGATTCGTCCCACATGGTTATGAGACCCCCCTTGGAGCCAATGGCATTAGAATGAGCCCACCCAGAGAGATGTGGGCCACCAATTTGACGAATGAGTGTGGGAGATGGATCAGAAAGTTTGGATTCTTGAAGCAGGAGGATATCTATGTGTAAGGGGGACAAAGACAGATAAACAGAATGTCTTTTGGAGGGGTCCCCAAGCCCTCGAATATTCCAGGAGACGAATTTCATGGGAAAGGGAAAGGCGCTCTTGTTCTAGGGTTTGCATGGCCGAATAATGCTCATCTAGAATATTGACTCCCATGCAACGTGCTAATTTCTTATTTAATCTACTATTGGCAGAAGAGAAAACTACAGGTTTATAAAAGCTACCTGTAGCTCCAGGCAGGGAGGCTGCTCGGGTGTTTCTAGAGCTTCTCCTGACTATCAGTGGTGAGAGACCTTGGAAGGTTGGAAGGACCGGAGCCGAAGGAGGGGGAGAGACTGGAGGGTTACTGGGATCTGGAACTGGGGCGAGATTCGAGGCTTGAAGGAAATAAGGCACTGAGAGGTCAAAGTCAAGTATGGGATCCCACCGCTGTGGAGCTGGCTCTGCATTCTGGATTATCATGGGGTCGACCTCCTCAAAGATGTTCCGTGGAGGGGAAAACGAGTCTGGTTCTAGATTCATAGCGTCAAAGCGGTCGTCAGAATTCAGATCGTTTGGATCCATCTGGCCTTCAAAACCCCTGAACTCCTTCTCAATATCAATGCCTAGGGGATATGTCTCTGGTCTAAGTCTAGGGTGAGTATGGTCCCATCGCGAAACCGTGATGAGGTAGTCTGCATTGTTGAGGCGAACCCTATAAGAGGAGGAAGCCGCAATACCCACCATAAATTGCATTTTGACATAGATCTGGCGGCGATCGAGCTCAGACCAGTCGCATCTATCAAATTCCGTGAACCGCCCAATTAGGTTTAGAGCAAACTGGACTGCGTCTTGGTCGTTTCTGAGAGGTTCTGGGAAGCCTTTGATGGTAGCCTAGCTGGGTGGTTCTAATTCGATGGAGGGCGGCGGCTCGTAGTATGGCCAAGCCTCTAAGTAGATCGACCCTCCTGCTTTGGTGATGATCTTGGAGTTGAGAGCCGCGATTTTCAAATATTCAGTGGGGCAACAGATCAGGAATCTGTTGTTATCTAAAAGCCAGATCGCCCAGCCCCTATGGTTAAAGGAGGATATCAGGACCGCTTCGAGAGTCTCCACAGTCCAGATTCCATCAATAATGGTTGCGGTGATATAAAGTGAGTAGTCTGCCATGTGAAAGATGGATGAAGGAGGGGAGAACTTGAAAGGAGGAGAGGGTGGAATGGTTTGAAATAGAGGGAGGGATTCGGTAAGATTGGGTGTATTGGGTGCAGTGGGGTTGGGAGCTGGGCCAGCTTGCTGATTTGATGGTACCACACGTGTGCGTGTAGTATTGGAAGTCCCTGGAGTTTTTTGGGTTCGAGGTATGGGTGCAGAGAAATGATTACTCAGAGAAGCTGAAAAGATTTTTGAAGGACCCAATGCAGAAGGTTTATTGGGATAATGCGCGTAATGATGGCCATAGAAGCCACAGCAGAAGCAAATCCTAGGGTCCCTACAGGAAGATGCCACATGGCCTAATCCCGCGCATTTGAAACATCTCTTTTTCAATTTTAAAAAATTGATGGTTTGGCGGTAGGAATCAAAAAAAGGAATAGGACGACGACGATTGAAGTTCGGAGGGGACGGGAGAAGAGGCTGGAGAGCTGGGGGAGGATTAGGACGTGGTGTTGCGACTACCTGCGCGAAGGATCTGCCTTTGACGAACTAGGACGGAGGTTGTGGGGGGTCGGAACATTGGGAAGAATCAACGTAGGCGGGTGTTTGGGGGCCAGAGGAGGGCAAGGGTTGAGGACGGGGGAGCTCCTGAAGGTATTTGGGAGGGACGAACGAGATATCGGCGAATGAAAGGGAGGGTGAAAAAGATGAAGGTTGAGGAAGGGACGCCATGGATTTTGAACAACGAAACCTTTGCGTTTTATAATCAAAAAGATTATCAGCCGTAATGTCAATATTTTTTTTATTATGCAACATCTTAACAAACACTAAAGATATACAAAAGAGATATCAAAATAAAAAAGGTAAAAAAAATTAACAAAATAAAAAGTTAAAATCCTATAAACTAAAACAATTTAAAAATTATCCCTATGCTCCTTTAATCAAAAGGACATTCTGATAATCAGTAAAAACATCATTCAAATTAGAAAAAATGTTAATGTTATAATTATTAATGTTAAAAATATTATTATTATGTTTAAAAATCTTAATACTATTACTAACCTTATTAAGATATATTTTTTAAATGATTATTTTTAGCTAATCTATATTTAGGATTTGAGATCCAATTAAAACAAAATGATGATATTATAAAAACCAATTTATTAAAATGACTATTATAATTATTATTAAAAAGTCTCTGGTTTCTCTCAAACCAAATATACCAACAAATTATAATGAATAAAGTATCAAGTAAAATTCTATTTTCCTTTTTAAACTTAAAATCTTAAATTATTCCAATAATAATCGCAACCGGTAACTTTAGTTGTAAGACTAAAGTTAAAGATTTTGAGAGTATTATTTAGATGTAGTAAGTATATATGCAATCATAATACACATGTTTAATATCTTCAAGATACAGATTACAAAAAGAACATTTATTACCAATTTGTATATTTTTTCTTTTTAAAATTTCTATAATATTTAGTTTTCCATGCATGATTAACCACATATGAATTTTAGATTTAGGAGGAGTATTTGTTTTCCAAATAAATTTATAAGAGTTATTAGCTACGCCCAAGAAATTAAGAAATTTATAAAAAGAATTAGAAGTAATTTCTTACTCTTATCTCATTCCCAGTTAATATTATCATTTTCATTATCAATATTATATAACTTCAATCTAGCATAAATCAAAGAAAGTTGCCTAAGAGTTATACCTTCTAAAATTCTATTAAAACTAAAATTCCAAGGGAGGTCATTTTCTGGAGAAAAAACATCTAAAATTAAAGCATTTCTAAAGTTACAAATTTCGTAAAACTCTTTAAATTATATCATAAGAGGAATAACAAAAATTCAACGGTCATGCCAAAAAGAAGTATTATTTCATGAATGAACAATTGTATTAGTACCAAGGTTAAAAATCTCATAACATTTTAAAATAGATTTCCAAAAATTAGACAACTTATTTATAACTGAAGGTATAATTTGGTATAAATTATTACTACCATTATAGTAATGTTTAGAAATAATTTCTTTCCAAATAGAATTATCATTTATACCCTTAATTTCCATAACTACTTCCATAATAAAGATAAATTCATGTTACATAAATTAAAACTCTTAAACCACCTTCCTTTTTCGATTTACAAATTGTTTCCCAATTGACTAAACATTTAAGACTACCGTTGGAATTATCACCACTCCTTAAGAAGTCCCTTCTTATTTTATCAATTTTATCAATCACCCAATCTGGGAAAAGATGCATAGACATCCAATAGATCGGGAGAGCTGATAAAACAAAGTTGATAAGAATTAATCTACCCGCTCTCGATAAAAACCTCCTGTTCCAATTAGAAATTCTATTTTTAATCTTATCTATTATAATTAACCAGTCATCATGCTTAAATTTAGTTGGTTTAATCAAAAAACCAAGATAATCAAAAGGGAAAGTTATAATTTTACAATTAAGCGTATTAGCAACTAAACCTTCAACCTTATCAACATCGTTTAATATTAAAAGGGAACTTTTATCAAAATTAATTTTTAGCCCTGAAAGAAGTTAAAAGCTGTATAAATAAATTTATGAGTAATGACATGATTAGGCAAATGGGAAGTAAATAGCAAGGTATCATCCGCAAATTGAAGAATAGAGATACCATTGCAAGAGATTTCACTACCAACACTCCCCAAAGATCCATTACCTACCGCCTTTTTAATTATCATAGCAAAAAAATCTATGGCTAAGTTAAACAAAAGAGGCGATAAAGGATCACCCTGCCTTAAACCTCGTTTAGATTGAATTTTATTTCCTAAAATATTGTTAACCATTATACTCCATTTTTAAGCAAAGTCATAATCCAACCAATCCATTTACGACTAAAACCTCTAGCTAATAACATATCAATTAGAAAATCACAATCAACTGAATCAAAAGCTTTTGCCAAGTCTAGTTTTAGCAGAGCACGTGTAATATTATTTTTACAACAATGATTAACGTATTCTTGAATAGCAGCCACTCCATCAGTGATATTTCTACCCTTTATGAAAGCAGATTGTGAACACTCAATTAAATCATTCATTCTTGTGTTATGTCTATTAGCTAAAACTTTTGAAATAATTTTAATAGAGCAATTAATTAAAGAAATAGGTTTAAAATCTTTTAAATTATTAGCACCAATTTTTTTATGTAATAAGCTTACATTTGCAAAATTAATAATTTCCCATTATAAAAGTCATTAAACATGCTAATTAAATCGAATTTTAAAACATCCCAAATATTTTGTAAAATAAAATAGGAAACCCATCTGAGCCCGGGGCTTTATCGCTGGACATGTCATTAATAGCCTTCAAAATTTCCTCTTCAGAAAAAGGATTATCAAACTCAGAAAGGTCAATTCTAGAATCAATAGGATAAATATGATTCCATCTAACATTAATTCTATGTTTATTCTTTGTACCAAATATATCTCTATAATAATCAGTAAATGCCATATTAAGATCCATTTGATTAACCAATTCTACAGTATTCACAAAAATAGAATTAATCATGTTACTACGTTTTCTACCATTAACCATATTATGGAAAAAAATTGTATTATTATCACCTTCTTTAATCCATTGAATTCTAGATCTCTGCTTCCACATAACCTCTTCTTTTTTCTAAAATAGAACTAAGCTCTTCTTTTAAATTAGCGAGAACGTTACGCTCACCTAGATTTAGTTTATTCTAAGCATTTTAGAAAGAATGTTTTCTTTTTTAATTTTAATACTACCGAAAACATTCTTACTCCAACTTTTAAGAACATTCCTAAGTCCTCTAAGTTTGAAAACAATTTTTTTTGCAGAATTATCTATATTTCTGATATTATAAAAATTCATTTAAGTCCATTTATTTTTAATTAGAGTTGAGAAATTGGATTCTAATAACAATATTTTTTCAAATTTAAAAGTTCTAATAACAATCTTATGATGATCACAAGTAAGAATTATAGGGCAATGATCAAAATAAGTGTAAGGCAAACTCAAAACTCTATAAATAGGAAATTTATCCTCATTTTCTTCACTGACGAAAAATCTATCTAGAAGGGCCATTGAAGGGGACTCTCTAGTATTACTCCAAGTGAATTCTCTATTAGAAAGAGGAATTTCAATAAAATTAGAATTAATGATAAATTAGTCGAATGCTTTCATAGAAGATAAATCACCTTCCCGTGGTAAACGCACTCCTAGAAAATGCATAACATTGAAAACACCCCCATAATCCAAGAACCAAGAGCTAATGATCTAAATTCTAAACATTCATTCCATAGAACCCGACGACCAATTTTTGAGTTAGGCCCACGAACATTAGATATATTTAAAATAGAATTGTCACTAAGGTTGATAAGAATAATATGCAAAGAATGTTGCTTAGAAATACATTGGAGTAATTTAAAAGAATTATCCTGCCATCCTATAAGTAAACCCCAAAAGCTCCAACAGAAGGTAAACAAGCCCAATTCCTAAAGTGATAACCACCTAATCTTCTATAAAAATGAATGTCAGGACACTCAATTTTAGTTTCCTGTAAAGTGCTATGTTAATAAAATAATCTTTAAAAAATGCTTTAATTTTATCATATTTAACTATCGTTCAAAACTCTAATATTCCAACTAATAATCCTCATAAACCAACAGATATAACCCTCTCAATTTCTCTACTTCTAATATAAGCAGTATCTAACTCAATATCAGAAAAACAAAAGCGGTATCCCTAGCTAACTGACAAAACCCAACGGAAGAAAAACTACTAAGTGCATAAGCAGAATAAGTGCTGCCCTAATCAGAAATCGTACCTGAGCCTGAATTCGTAGTGCCACTCATGGCACTCGAATCAAGTACCTCACCTAAAAAATGAGAACGACTACTACAGATCCTGGCACTACGACGGACAGACCCACTTGCAACTGCAGTTCTCCCACGTCTACCTCTCCTTAACGATGAAAAATGAGAGGATTTTTTGTCAATAGAGCACTCACCACCATTTTCTGGATCATTACTCTGAGAATTAGAAAGATTCACTGACCCACCTTTCAACTCAACTTGTTTAAAAGTAGCAATAAAATCACATTGATTTATATTTGTTATCTCTTCATCCCCCTTATTGCTCACAAGTAGTGAAAAATCACTACAATTAGGTTTGCTCACTTTAATACTTTTAGACTGAAGAAATTCCTTTTTTGCTTCAAATTGTTTAAAACCTGATACACGTGCACACTGTGATATGTGTGCACACTGCTGCTCATCTAAAACAACAAACTCCCTCATCCCCGATCCATTCACAACAGTGCATGGTAATGAATCTACTGCCTCGACAACTTCATGGTCTGACTGATCAAACATCACCTCACTACTAGCTTCAGCCATCCTAGCATACAACCTAGCTAGTGTATCAAAAATATATAACCCACTAACGCGATCTCCAAATATAAGATTCTTGCCCTGGTGTAGATCATCTACTACAATGCTACAGTTGTTTATATCATCCACTACACTGCATATTGAAACTTTCCCTGTATTACTAGAAATATCAAAGCAAACAGATATAACATCATCCCTGTTATCAATTATTTTCCCCACCGTTACTCCCACACAGCTATCACCACTCTGAAAAACAACACTCCTATCACCACTGTTCTTTAACACTTCCTTCACACAATCAAATAAAGGAAACTCTCCATCAGCAACAATATTACACTGATGAAGACAATCTACTTCTTCATTAGTCAGATTTCCAAATATCAGATTTCTCCCATAAACCACTATAATATCATTATAGGTCTACATATCTTCTTTTATATGCTCATCAACAGCAACATGATCTGTAGTTTTATTAATTCTTACAACATCTTCAGTAAAAGTAGCCTCTTTGATGATGTCTCTAACCACGGTTTTCTTCATCAGAGTAAAAGAATCCATAGAATCACCTCCAAGGTCCACATTGTTGATATAAATTTCTTGAATATTTAGTTCATTACCTACTAACAAGGTAGAATTCTTTATTCATATCATCTATAAAAACAGCTGAATTATAAGTTTCTTTGTTAATATCTTCGCACCTATATTTTAATTCAAACTCATCAGCTTTTATAGGTTGTAGCTCCAGCCTACACTGCATCACAGCAGGATCCAACAATAAAGAATCAGAAATAGAGGATACTTCCTTATGAACAGCAGTAGAAATATCAAAATCCACAGTATCATCAACCAAAGAATTTGAAACTCCAATATTATCTCTTTGGACTGGAATCAAGACATCGACAGAGCACCAGAAATATCAGATTTACCAAAATAAACCTCTGGATCTCCGAATTTCTTGTTATAACCTTTTCCTATGTTTACCTTATTAATCACACTAAAATGGTTGAACAACTCCTCCAATAAATCAATGCCCTCCAATCTTTGAATCCACAAAAGATCTAAGAGAATTCGTTTGAGTTTCATACACTTCAATACAAAGAGGAAGCCATGTTTTGAAATTGAAGGATCTCTACGTTTAACTGATTTGATAGAGAAATTGTCGAACAGTCGACCTTTTTATGTCAAAAAATGCCACACTTAAAGCACCTTACAGGATCACGGCAATCTTTTGCAATATGTGAAAAACACCCCACATCTATAACAAATCTTCCTTCCACCTCTAGAAAGAACCCAAATCATAGTTTTTGAATTCCTATGGTAAGAAAAAGGAGCAAAGAAATCCCCTTCCTTAACCAACCGGGCATATGAACACTTGGAGAAAGAATTGCGATTGGAATCATTAGAAAAGAAAGCGGGCGGAATAGAGGAAGAAGGAAAAGAATCAGAGCACAAGAATCACAAATGAGAAGAAGCTATGGTCGCCATTTTCAGAGAGAAGTTAAGATTGGGTATATAGCACTATTTCATACAACATTATAATTTAATTTGTTATATTACTAGCACATCTCAAAGACTCATCTAAGGGTTGACTAGCCAACCTCTGATAAACAAAAAATAAAAAAAATTACAAGGTCTTTGCGTATCCCATATGGATTCTACACTAGTAGGAAGCGAAATCCATTAGGGCATAACCCGAGTCTTTGCTAACAATTGCTTGGGACTTCTGCAATCAAAGCCTATATGCTAGCCCTATTACTAAATACCAATTTACCGACATAGCCGTCATCATCCCACATCCAAAATACCATTTAGACTTACGTAATGTAAGTCAAGGAAAATGCCAATCCCAGTTACTTAATACCTCATGTTAGAAATGATGCAAACCCCATTTTCCTATTTGGTACCATCAAATGTTATTTAAGGCTTCTTATATAGGGAGGAGGAAGACATAACGACCATTTAATATCTTCCACCCTGAAGTAAACCCCTTGACATCCCTAAAGTTTCCGAGCCATTTAATACTTCAAATATGAGGCGAACCCATAGTATATTTTCCCATACCTATATGTGAAAGTATATCTCTTCCCCATAGATCCTATAGTTGAAGATGTCCCACATCATTAGTATGTATGCAAAACTGTTGGTAGCCTCTAGGTGAAGGCCAGACTTCCATTGTGTAACTCTGCTAACCTCGCATCCCAACCCGTAATAAACCAAACCAATTATCCTAGACCTAAATATTGGGCTATGACCACTAATTCATGCTCATACTAAACTTATTATTAAGGCTATATGATTTTCTACTATGAAAATTATACCGCCTTCTAAGTTTATTTATTACTATCCCCCTAATTATTCACTGCAAACATATTTCTATCTTGTACGCTTATTGCGTACGTTCTTTATTTTCCTCTTACGTCCCATAATTGTCAACTATCAGTAATAAATGGTCATTATTATTCAATTTGGACAATTATTAATTACAATTAATTATCTATTTTAAATTCGACTTATTAGACCTAATCCATTTTTTCATAAATGTCATATTAAATTCTACAATCAATCTCATTCAATGCATTAATGTTCCCATTTAATTTCTATAACTCCCTATTAACTGCACATTTTTTCTCTACTAATTTTGCAATCATTGTTCATAATTTTTGGAGTTATTACATCTTTTCCACCACAACCTCCTAATAATAAGGTTTACTATGCTATTAATATCTAGTAGTCATAATACAACTAATCCAAGTACCATCGTATATTTATTTGTTACGCTTTATTCATTAACTTATTTACTTTATTTTTTTAACTGATGGGCATGGTTATATTTATTCGTGTGTGTTTGTATATATTCCTATTTCTAATTCATTACATTTGAGAATTTCAGAATATACACTTATATGTACATTCTGTAAAGAACATTCATTTCCATATTTTTAATACAGTAGAGCTATCCTTTCCAAAAAGAATTACCATTATAACTTTCCATAAATTACCTGAAAGTGAGACCTTTTGCTCTGTTCAAAATTACAACGAATTATCTCTTTTCTTTCATCGAAATAGACAGTTGAAACTACGGAGAAGAACATCTGTACTTTACACATTTCTTTTGTTTTGGTATGTTCCTTATTATTCCAAATGATGCATTTTTTATACATAGTTATGGAATTAGATTACTTATGGAAATTTACATGGAAATAGATACAATTGCCCACAATGCTTCTAATAAATTAAAACGGAGAAGTTCACATTCTAATCCAAATTTGGGTAATCCAAATTAATACTAACAATTTACAATCAAGTTACCATATACCTGGCATAAAATTTTCAATCTTATCAATATTCTACTTTAACAAATTTAGGAAGTAATTTCCAAATTTTCAGATTAGGATGTATAGACCATTCCATTCCAATTACCTAACTTATATAGTATGTAAACGAGATTTCAACTGAATATGTCCATTTTTAGCTTACAACTCAACAGATCATACAAATGCATAATAATTAAATAAAACCCAATGATATAAACTTAAGTGTTATATATAAATCATATAATTTCTCACTCACCTTTCTAGCTTTCCAAATCTCCTAAATTTGAATTCATCTCTTTGATTGACTCCTTTTTCCTTTCCGTGGTTACAAATCTGAGAGGAGATTTGAATTCAGTGGATTATAGATTTATAATTATAAAATTTACCTTTTTCGTGGTATCGATTCACTCCTCCTTCTTCTCTTTTATTTTCAACCCTACTTCGATTTATATGTATATAATACAAAATTTTTATAATTTCAAGAAATAGTAGAGAAGGTAAAATGGTAGAGCTCCGTTGCTCTAATCGAGAAATATGAGCATAAAAGTGATGGGCCAGGCATGTATTTATAGGCGCTCGAATCAATTATGTCCATTAGATTTAAATTAATTAAATCTGAGCCGTTAGGCCGATGTTCAACCCTAGCCGCCACTAGTTCAACCGGTCGACCCCTCCTTCCTAGGAGGTCGACCCAAGGGGGGGGGGGGGTTGACCGATGGAGTCCATGTAGTTATTATTATTTATTTCCTTTTCAGCTCCTTTTTAATTATTTTCGATCCGCAAACTTCAAATGCCGATAACTTCTTCTTTTGAACTCTGATCGCAAAACTTCATATATGAAAGTTACTCAGAAAATCACCACGAATATAATGGTGCAAGTTTTATGGTCAAATTTCAGTATTTACTCAAATTCCATTTTTAAGCCTTAATAACTATTTATTAATTACTGTTTATTCTACTGGATGTTTCAGTTACGCATTACAATATAATGATGGTATAATGTACACAAAACTTGCATAGTAGCAAGCTATGAGATTAGTTTGTCTTCGATATAAAATAAAATAATGGATACTAAAAGTAAAGAGAGGTATATTTATGGTAAATATTTATAGATTAAAAGGAACATGTTTTGTTTAAGTATACCATAAAGCATTTCAAATGAGATATTTATACTTGTAAACAGTCATGTTCGTACGGTTTCTGAATATATGGAAAATAGTTATTTTGATCCATATAGTAGTATAAGGATAATTTCTTATTAGGAAGCTATTTTTGTTGTTAAATGATCAGCTTGGTTACTCATAAAAGTTTGGATAATACTCTTTGTGAACCATGGAAGATATTACTAAGCTTTAAATTCCTAAAAATATGGAGGTACAGTTGAAAATTGAATCTTCACCCTTCTTCCTTTTTCTTTAAAAACTAGAAGAAGAAGAAGAAGACCAACCAATAATTTACCTAAGAACATTGAATTTGTGTTCTTTGATTATGATTAAAAGTGTTTCATACAGATTCATTTCTTTATATTTAATACATGTAACTTTTTGGTACAAACTTGAATGCAGTAAAAGAGATCAAAAATTTCAAATCATGATGAATGACTTAGGAAAAATAGATGTGAAATTAGCTATAAAAATGAGACAATTTGAAAATGTTTTTCTATAAATCATTTTGACCATACTAGTTGTTAACCCAAAAAATTGGATCACACCCGGAATCGAGATGAAAGCACCAGTTCAGATAAAAATTACACAGAAAAAGCAAAAGGTAAACAAGAACACATAGATTTTTTTATAGTGGTTCGGCGTAATCTCCGGCCTACGTCCACTTTAATCTCTTTTATTAGTCTTTCTCTCTCTTTGGATTACAACTAGTTTTCTTAGATCTGACCATAATCTAGTGGATCTCAAATTTACATTGATGTTTCTAGAGTGTTTGAGAGTCACTAACACTAAGAATTTGCTGATCTAAATCCTTGAGTAGCAAATATTTTTTCCTAGGTGACTCTAATCGACGAGAGATTAGAAGTGAAGAAGTAGTAGAGTCTCCACGGTCAGAGAATCCTGATCCTGTTTTGATTGCAGGCAGTCTTGTATTTATAGAGATAGTAGTCATATTGGGCTAGGAGAAGAGTTGTCGCAGAGTCCAGATGAAGGCCCAAAGTAGTACGTGAAATCTCAAGCTTGTAGGACTCACACAGAAAAGTCGGTACCGACCTTCCATGTCGGTGTCGACCTCTGTGGTTGGATCAAATTTATTCGAATTCTTTTGCACTCTTCATGCTACTTGATTTTAAGATTTCCTATGCTATTTCCATCGATTTTTGGTCGTCCAAAACAAGTCATCATCTACTTCTCTTCAAAACAGCCCGATATCAGCATTTTTGCCTAAGAGGTCGGTGTGACTTTTATCCTTAGCTCGAAATGACTTGTAATTTTTATAGCACTCTTATAATTCCATATAGAGGTGTCCTAAGAAGTTGCAACATTGATGGAGTTAATATGAGAAGTCAGTACCTACATGAGAGGTCGGTATCGACATCTCCCCTTAGTGTATTTTTCATCCAAATTTCTTGAGCTCCACTCTTTAGTCATTTTAAATGTGCCTCTAAGCTTTCAAATCATTTCATCCTCGTTTGAATCTTCTAAGTCCAGTTGAAATCTTTTGTGCTAAGCGGGTTAACACTTGCCCCCCAAAGCACGTCTTTCGAATGTAAGGTGTGCTTTGCTCAAGAACAAGTTTCAGTAATCGGTCTTCGATAGTCAAACTCTCCAGCTACTTTAACCTTGGTGAATTGCTCAGATCCTTCGGATTCTCTTGACAATCACGAGCCGTTCCAAACCTGTTACAGCCTAGGACTCTAGACTCAGCCTAATTACATCACAATTATTCCGATTTCACTCAGAGATATTACATCACATATCCAAAATCGTCCCATATTCATCCAGGACTTATTAGTTTTATTATAGTTACAAGCCATTCAAATCCTTTTATCAAATCTATATATGTTTTAAGGTTCGATCCTTGGTAGTCACATGCTAAATCCATTCCACTTGCTTTCCGGCAAGGGCACCTACTCTCTGGCAAGGGCACCTACTCTCCGTTAAGAAGGACTCAATGACTGAGTAGGCCCATCCACTCATTCTCCGACCAGGGGATCTACCCTTGACCTCTTCGGGTCCTTTCTAAACCAATCTGCTTACTCTATGGTCAGGGCACTCACTCTCTGGCAAAGGGAGCAGTGACAATAATCTCATCCAGTCGTTATTCGAAAATTGACTAACTTCTTGCACTCCAGCCCACCTCTCTGAGCAGTAGCTCTATAGCGACCAAAGAAGCCAATCCTCTTCACTCTCCGGTGATGTGGCTCACTCCTTGCACTCCAGCCCCATCTTTCTGGAATTTCGTGACGTAAGTATCCTTCCACTTCATGATAGAATTCCATGAGATCCATCAACTTCATGATAGAATTCCTTCAGCTTCAGCATCTTCCTAATGTAAGTATCCTTCCACTTCATGATAGAATTCCATGAGATCCATCGATGGGTCCATTTCCAAAGCAACATTGAAATCTATTTTACTTGCTACCCCTGAAACCACCACCATCAAGATTATCGATGGATCCGGTATGTACACGGCAGCAGCCGCTGCATCGAATCTTGTCAAGTAGCTCCTCAGGCTCTCTCCGGGCCTTTGCTTCACAGTCAAAAGCATCATTGCGTTATTCGGTCTTGAGACGTAAACTTTGAACTACCTCAAGAACCGATCCGCCAATTCAGTCCAAGTACGTAAAGATCCATTATCTAGTTGTCGAAACCATATCGCAACCAAATCCTTCAAGTATAATGGGAAGCACTATCCCATCACCTCCTCCAAAGCACCCAAAACCTCCATGTGTCATATGTATCTCATCAAGTGAACCATTGGATCTGATTTTCCATCATACATCTCTAGCGTGAAAGCTTGAAATCAGGGGGATTCCTTGCATTCCAAATATTTAAAGTGAACGGATTCCTATTCACATCCTCTAAGCTTTGATTTGGGGGTCCACCCCTGTTCATCTTCCATACCAACCCAGCTAGTTGATTTTAACCGTCCAATGAAGGTCTTTGTCCAAAAGTAATATTTTGCCCCCTGTTTCAGTGAGGGAATTCTGGGATGTATTCTTCCGACTGCATGCCTGCATTCTGATTCATGACTCTAGCTTCATTCAGTCATACGTTCCTTTGAGGAAGCTCTGGAAGATACTCCTCTTGTAGCATATTTGCATTCTAATTTGCATTCCCAATTCCGGCATCATCCCTTCTCGAAATCCCAACAGTTACATCATCATTACTCCTAAGTATTGGTTGTTCTGTTGGGGCATTGCTCCAACTTGCTCCGTTCAAATGCCTGCAGCTCCTTGGTTTTGAATCCCAGCACTTGGTTTTGAATCCCAACACTTATTACTATTTCTTATTGTTCAATCCTTTGTGGAAAAATCCATCTATCAGTTCCTGTTGTCCAGTAATTAATCCATCATGCATCTCCTTCATCATTCTCTCTATCTCTTCCATGGTGACATTGACAGATTCATTATAATTTTGAAGACACCTCCTGGCTGCCCCTAAGTTGTGGTTGACTTCGTCCAGCCCTAGATCTGGAGTTAGGCCTCTTCATCTTCTTCCAAATCTCAGATTCACTCTTTAAGTTTTTAGATTTAGCTTTGTTTCTAGTGAAAGCACTAAAATATTAACCTAAAAATTGGATCAACACCTGGAATCAAGATGAAAGCAACAGTTCGGATAAAAGTAAAAAAAAAAGAAAAAGGTAAATAAGAACACACAGAAGATTTTATAGTGGTTCGACGTAATCTCTGGCCTACATCCACTTTAATCTCTTTTATTAGTTGTTCTCTTTTTGGATTACAACTAGTTTTCTTAGATATGACGCAATCTAGTGGATTTCAATTTGTAGTGATGTTTCTAGAGTGTTTGAATGTCACTAGTATTAAGATTCTGCTGATCTAAGTCCACGAACAGTAAATAGTTGTTTCCTAGGTGACTCTAATCGAGGAGAAATTCGAAGTGAAGAAGTAGTAAAGTCTCCATGGTCAGAGAATCCCCATTCTGTTTTGATAGTAGATAGGCTTTTATTTATAGAGGTAGTAATCATATTGGGCCAAGAGAAGAGTTGGCGTAGAGTCTAGATAAAGGCCGAAATAGTATGTGAAATCTCAAGCTCATAGGATTTACACATAGAAGTCAATACCGACCTCTCGTGTCAATGCCGACCTTTGTGCTTAGCTCCAATTGATTCAAATTCTTTTGCACTCTTCAGGCTACTTGATTATAAGGTGTCCTATGATATTTCCATTAATTGTTGGTTGTCCAAAACAAGTCATCATCTACTTCTCTTCAAAATAGCCAGGTATCTGCCTTTTTGCCTAAGAGGTCGATGGTGACTTTTATCCTTAGCTCGGAATGACTTGTAATTTTTACATCACTCTTATAATTCCATATAGAGGTGTTCCAAGAAGTCGCAACACCTATGGAGTTAATATGAGAAGTCGGTGCATACATGAGAGGTCGGTACTGACATCTCTCCTTAGTGTATTTTTCATCCAAATTTCTTAAGCTTCACTCTTTAGTCATTTTAAGTGCGCCTCTAAGTTCTCAAGTCGATTAATCCTCGTTGAATCTTTTATGTCCAGTTGAAATCTGCTATGCTAAAAACCGGGTTAACACTAGAAAAAAAACTGAAATGACTTTGTTATTTTGATACAAAGTATGTGCATTCTCTCTGTGATCCTAATATACACCTTCAGAAGAATAAGGGACTTAGTATATATTAGAATTGAAGGAAGCGATGTGTTTCTTTAGAATTGTTAAAAACATCATTAATTATGATGTGAGAAGGTACACTCATAACCTAGTGATTAAGATTGGACTTTCTATAAGAAGTATAATGGAAAGAGAATAAACATCTATTTTAGACCAAAATAATTAAGAACTTGGTAGAAGGAGCGATCTCATCAAAATGAATAGGGTAAAAGAGAATACGATGGATCCTTTTTTATATTATTTTCAAAGGAAATTAGTCCTTGAATCTTCAAGTGGAATGTTCCTCGATCCTAGTGTACTGAAAAAATGTGATGAATATCCAATAGTGGTCATATAATGCTACATAATTATTCTTTCCCTTCTTATTTATGAGTTTGATTGATTTTATACGACCCGTAACTAATTTTTTTGTGTGATGCTTTTAGAATTCACTTGACAGATTTTTCTATTTGATATGATTTTTAGTTTTCTTTTATATAATCCATAACTATTTTTTGGTGATGCTTTTGAGATGCTGTAACAACCTACATTCCGGTGGGATCGAATTTTCGTTACATTGAAAACCCAAGTCCACCAAAGTACAGATCATTGATATTTGGTATCCTACAAATAACAAAAGCATATCAGAGCATTATCAATATAAACTTACAGCAAAATAGTAAAGTATAATAAATCATACGATTACCGACCAAGGCTAACACCATTAATCTTTAGTGTCCTTTTCAGTGTCGAGCATGCATAAGGAAATTTGTCCTTCCATTGTTCTTGCTTCGTACTAGTACATGTCGCCTCTAAAGCTATCATGTGGGTTTTAATGAAAGGGGTCAGAACAATGTTCGAGTGATTGATAAATTACAAACTTTATACATATCACTAGTTTATGTCGATTGCCTTCCATTACATCTTATGTCTATTGTTTTTATTTAGTTCCTTAATTTCACGTATGCTTACGATACGCTCCATTCACTCACGGTATGTAATAACTACATACATGTGTGTGTGTATACATATATATATATATATATATATATATATATAAGTACCACAATCCTCCTTTGGACCAAGATACTTTCCCCATTACTATCCCTAACCCCGTACCTTGTTAGGATCCATCGTCAATGCAGTATCACTTCCTCGTTGTAAAGCATACTAAGTAACTCCCATAGTGCCTAATAACGACATTATAATTGTTTAGCCATATTCTATTCAATTTTAAAGACTTATCTAACTGCTTTATATCATGGACTCAGCTCCATGGACTGTTGAGGACTTAGTTCCTCAGACTATAATATTCGTTTGAAAGACCTCGATTAAAAGGTTATCTAGCCTTGCCTCCTAAATAAAAAACAAACTAATAAACAACTATGAGGCGGGGCATTTTCTAAAAATGGTCTACACTGGTAGGAGGTATAGTCTGTTTAGGCATAACCTCTGATTTTCCGCGGATTGCTCAGGACTAATGACGTTCTCGACTTATAAAAACGGTTACTACTCCTTAAAATAATTCCAATCTCACTGTTATAGCGCCAAGCCTTGCTCATTATCTCATTTAGATTGCCTAATGCAATCAAGGAAATGCCCACTTGGTTACTTAAAATGTACTGCCTAAAAGGTTGAAGCATGCTCTACTTATCCTTTGACACTTCGACCGGGATGAACCTTCCTACTGGTATATTCCCTTCACTTATACGCCAACGTATAATCCTATGGATTCTACAGTTGGATATATCCCACATCAGTATAATGTATACACAACTACCGGTAGCCTCTTGTAGTAGTCAAGCTTCCTTTGTATAACACCACTGACCTCACATTCCAACCCATTTTAATGACTATGCCATTCTTATTTAATCTAAGCCATTGGCTAAATTCAATATTTCACACCCATCATAAATGCATACTTGAGGCTATTTATATATTCACGCTTCTTTATTTACTATGCCTCTAATGTTCACTATTAATATTTAGTTATGTTTACATAACAGACTCCTTATTCCTTTAATGTCAATTCAATGTCATTTACCGCTTACTTTTAACTTAAAAGGTTTAAATATCTTTTATTGCTTACTTCCTCTTTAATTCACTAGATTTCTTCTACTATTTCTTTTCAATTCTTACTATCTTCCTTTGATTGCTAACTTTCTTATTTACTCATTTCATTACTCTACATTTCATCAATTATTATTTAATTTCTAACTTGTCGTTATTGCATATATTCGTTTTATAATTAAATTCCTTTAATTATTACTGCTTACAATTCTTTAGTTTATACTTAGGGATTTCGGCATTTTAATGTGTTGGAATTACATCCTCCAGAAGGAAATGTTAACACTATAAATTTCCATAACTTATATAAAAGGGGATTTGTGTTACGTTTGGAATCACAAGAAATTATCCTTTTGTTTTTACTTAAATAGACAGTAATAAATATGGTAAACATCCATATTTTGTACATCTCTTACTTTTAGACATATTCCTTGTTATTTCAAATGTTACACTTTTATTCATATTTAGAAAACTAGATAATTTATAGAAACTTACATTGCAGCACACTTCTTTCAATAAATTAGAATACTATTTAAATCCTAATTCATCTTACAATAATCTCTAATTCATATCTATTAACATATGACGTTTCCTAATTCTTATAAAAATATATAATTTCCCACTCATCCCAATTCATCTTATAATAACCTCAAATTCATCTTATAATCCCAATTCTTATAAAAATATATAATTTCTCACTCACCTTTAAGTTTTTCAAATCTCCAAATTTAAACCTTGTTATTTATGTTTGACTCCCTTTTCCTTCCTAATAGAATATATATGCTGCAAATATATACATACGTATTATAAATCTAGACTTAGGAAGAGATTTGAATTTAGTTTAGATCTGGATTTATAGTTTACCTTGGCTTTGGCAATTCGATTCGATCCTAATCTTCTTCTCTATTATCATCCACTATTCTCCACTTGTATATACATATATAGATAATAGTTTTATTTAGATTTAAGAATTTGTGAAAAAAAGGAAAATAACAAAGCTTTGTCATGCTTCATAAAATATGAGAAAAAAGTGAGAGGTTAGAATCGTATTTATAGAGGTGCAAATCAACACCAGTTGTTAGATTATTTTATTTTAAATCCAGCCCGTCGGCCTAGGTTCAATTTACGGCCAACAAAGCACTACCAATCGACCGCTTAACACCTATCAATTAACCAGTCCCAATGAGATGGCCGACCATTTGCCCTTATTTGTTAATAAATTTCTACCATTTGTTTTATTCCTTATATGACTTATTTTGTTCCATTCTGACCGATCTGATTTAACATTAGTTATGCTTAGACGTTGAGTAAATGAATTTCCTTAATTATATATATATATATATATATATATACGATTAGAAATATTCAAACGTTATTAACTTTTTTGTTTGAACTTCGATCGTAAAACTATACACATGAAATTGATCAGAAAATTGCCACGAATGCAAAGTGCAAGTTTTGTAGCCAAATTCTGATATATGTGAAAATTCCATATTTGGCTTCACTAATTATTAGTTGATTTCTTCTTAATTAATTGTCGTAAAATTTACAGGGTGTTAATTCTCCACTCCTTAAAACAATTTCATCCCGAAATTCCTCAAGGTCTGAATCATATAACATAAAGCGTAACCAATCTAAGCTATCCAACCAATTATTGTGTAACCAATTTTGAAGCTAATCATGTACAAGTGCACGGTGTATCACAATGCATATGATATGTATACAAGATAATTCTAAATTGACGCCTCCTGCATGAATGCATTCTTTGAAGCTATTTTTGAAAATATGATGCAAATAACTATATATACTGGTAGTTTTATATGTATGCAAATTTTAAAAATTAAAATCTTTTCTTTCACATCCAAATTTTCCCACAATTCTATGAATTCGAAGTATAGTTTAACCAATTTTGCATCCAATCTCTACCACCCAAAATCCAAGCCCATCATTTCTCACATCCAAAATTTCAAAAAAATTCAGTTTTCTAAACCTATATTCTTATGTCGAAAAAGGGTTTAGATGGAGAATTCCATATTTCCATCCTCCTCTTGTGACCCATTTTCCCTGTACCTTGGAACCTTCTCTTTTGGCCTTAATTCTTTTTCAACTTTTCCAAGTACAATCCATATAAGAAAATTTACTTTTAAAATTTTGATAGAGTAATTTTAAAACAAGTTTTGTTCATCTATCGACAAGATATGGAAAATGAAATCTCAAGTCTAAAGCAGCTTTTTCCATTACCACTAACTACCTTTTACTTTTACGTCACTTCTGCTTTACAGTAAAATTCATACTTGCTAACCTGTTAACTTTTTACTTTGCTAAGCATGTGGCATTTCAAAAATCAAAAATTCCCTCTTTTTCATTCAAAATATTTTTCAATTAAATTTTAGAAATGTTAGAAATTTTAAAAATAAAACTTGCTTTTTTCTCAAAACTTTTACAAAAACATATTCTATTAAAAAGTCAAAGATTTTTGAACAATTTTTTTTCAAAAGTATTTGTTTTTATCTTTCCAAAATAAACTAAGCCACATCCTACGCAGTCGGAATTTAGTCAATGAGATGACGTCCATTATTGTCTCTTTTCTACTACATGGTAAATTTTCAATTCTCAAAACCTTTTACTTTTATTTAAAACTAACAGCTAGCGCAGAAGTTCGGTTATAAATTTTCTTTTAAGGAATAGAGATAGTGACACCATGGTTTTGCAACAACTTTTCCCTATCCATCGCTTGCCATAATTTATCTCCCAAAATTTTAACACTTTTTAGGACTTAACTTTTCTTTTCTTTTAGTAGCTAATACATTTAAAATTCCAGTCTTTTATTTATTTACTTTGCATTAGTTACAAGTCCTTTATGAGATTTCGTTATTTATAATATTTTCTATAAATATAGTAGTCAATCTAGAAACGAATAAAAAGGAACATTTCTCATAACACCATACATGTTTTGTACAACTGAAACAACTAATGCTAACAACCCAACTAACCTAGAAAAACAATTGTTAAAAGCTGCCCTTCAACATCAACTTACATTAATGATGTTGTGGCCATATCACCCTACTTAAATTAAATGGAAATTTTTAACATTTCATTCTACTGTAACCCAGATATCTTAACTTTCCTATTTGGCTTCTAATAAATTACGTTCATCCATTACTTCCATTATCACAACCAATTATATTACTATCTTCTTTTAATCTAAATCTCTTGATAATATTCTTAAATCTTGCTGTATGCTTTCTTTATTTTCTTATCTTTCATGTGGGTATACCATAGAACTTGCAGAAATGTATTTTGATACCATTTTCCATTTTCTTATGGGTTCTTCTTTATGGTCTTCGCCCATCTTTAAATAAAACATTCATATGCTCATAAAAATATTCCTTATATCAAATGGGGGTTCAATATTACTATTCTATGAGCATTCATTGCTATTTGACTCATAGCCTTAACATTACCCCGCCTTGCCTAAGTAATCTTCCCTACCTACTCCATATTAAAATTTTGGTTTGTTTTCCATTACTTTTTATAAAATTAAAACTTCATCGCCGTAAAGTACTTTATTTCAAAAACTTTTATGTTTAAAAATATAAACTTAAAAACTATTTATCATATCCTTCAATAGCTTGGTTTCGAAAATGAACCATGAAAATCTCTTTATTTTAACCAATGTTAATTGTAAGCATCATGACTTTTAAAACTATAATTTAGAATTTACCAATTAAGTTATTTATTAATTATAAAAGGAAATGTTAGCAATTTAATATCTAAAAGATCCTTTCTTTCTTTTCAAACAAGAGTCAAGTTTTATTACATGAATGGTCATTCAAATCACTTTTCCTTCAAAGCCCTTTTTAACAACAAGGATTTTACTTCTTAAATATGCGATTTTTGGCTCAGACCATTTGCTAAGTATTTCTTATTGTTATACCAAACCATTTCTTTAAAAATATACTTTACAATGTTTTTAAAGCATCTTTTATAATTTTAACAATAAAATTGAAGTAGACAAGGACACTTCCATCCTGTTATTTTGCTATTACCAATTTTATCTCTACTTCCAATCATTGGTGAAGTCTCTAATAGCATGCGAGGGGGCTTTTAAAAGGTATGTGTAATTACTGCACATATTTGTGGAAACCGTCTATTTTTCTTTCTTTAAATTTCATATAATTTCTAATTACCAACATTATTTAATATAAATATCTAACATTGCTTCTACTTATATTCCATAAAGTTACTATTATTTAGCTTTCTTCTACCTAAACTGCTCTTACTTAAATTGCTTAATTCTCTTTATATAACTTTTCCCACAATTGAATATTTTCTTTATTGGATCATCACAGTGAATTCGCCTATTGGTTTATTTTTAGGTTCTAATCTTATTTCCTTATTCTATTTACCCCATTTAAAACCAGTACCACTTCCTATTGTCCATCATTTAAAAGATTTTATTTTTAAACTTAAATTTTCCATAATCAAAAAATTAATGAGCTATATATAAATATATATGCGATATTTTCTTTTTATTTCAAAAGAAATATCTCTTTGTTACAACTCATTTTAACTGAAAATTTTGATCTTAACAAACTTTAATTTCTTCTTGGAATTCTTATTTATATAAAATATAAAAAGATAATCTACTTTGTAGAGACTTTAGTATTTACTTACTTTTCAAAAATAAGGTTTGCTACTTTTAAATAAATCCTTTGAAAATCATTTTAAATATTTTTTTCAAACCTTTTGTTAATTTTTTCACATAGGGTCGGACTCATAGTGGTTTTTTCTTGTTCTTACCTTTGGACTTTTCTTCTTTTCCACTTATTTCTAACTTATTTTTCTTTAGAATATACTAAAAATCTGGCTATCATCTTGGAGTGATTATTACACACCTTCCTTCAGGAACTAGCTCAATTCTTGCAAGGAAATTTACAACACATAGATTCTGTACTTCCCATTTATTTGGACCTAATGTACATCATCAATCACCAATCCTGTGGGGATCTACAACCATAGAGAAATCTAGGCTCTACAAGGGAGTCAAGTACTACCGGCTTCAAGGACTCTTACATATGTCGCATTCATGCTCTTCTTAAGTCAACGTCTTCCAATACGACCTACTTCCCGTGGGGTAATCGAGATATGCGTATATCTTCAACTTCATCTATTGTTCCAACTCATAGTCGCATTACACATCTTTTCAGAATATGGTTGCAACTACTTCTACAGTCGGAACTTGTAGGGATCGGCATAATATATATAAATTCTAGTAAAAATATAAATATGTTCACTCAACATATCATAATTTTTAAGATCGACTAACCCATGCTTTGATACCAAATGTAACAACCCGCACCCTAATAGGCCTGAATTTTTGCTAAATCGAAAATCCAAGTCCACCAAAGTACGGATCATTGGTGATTAGTATCCTGCAAATAACAAAAGCATATCATAGCACTATTGATATAAATCCATAGTGGAATTGTAAAGTATAATAAAACATATAATTACTGATCAAGGCTGACGCCTTTAATCTTTAGTGTCATTGTCAGTGTCGAGCATGCATAAGGAAATTTGTCTATCCATTGTTCACGCTTTGTACCAGTACTTGTCCTACTAAAGCTGTCCTATGGAATATAATGATATGGGGATCAGAATAACTTTCTGGTGATTGGTAAATTACACACTTTATACATTATACTAGTTTACGCCGATTGCCTTCCTTACACGTTATGTCTATTATTTTTGTTTAGTCATCTTGATTTCACATATGTTTATGATACGCCCTATCTACTTGCAGTGGATAACAACAACATATGTATATGTATGTGTATATATATAAGTACTAGGGTCCCCTTTAGACCATGATACTTTCCCCACCAGAATCCCTAACCCGGCAACTCGTCAAGATCCATCATCAAAGCAGTATCACATTCGTGTCGTCATGCATACCAAGGAACTCTGTAGTGCCTAATAACGATGTTACAATTGCTTATCCATATTCTATTTGTTTTTGAAGAGTTATCTAACTACTTCATGTCATAGACTCAGCTCTACGGACTATTGAGGACTCAGCTCCTCAAACTATTCTATTCGTTTGTAAGACCTCCATTAAAAAGGTTATCTGGACCTACCTCCTAAATAACAAACTAACTAATAAACAACTGTGAGGCGGTGCATGTCCTAAATGTGATCTACGCTGGTAGGAGGTGTAGCCAGTTTAAGCGAACCCCTATCTTTCCTCTGACCGCTTAGGACCGATAACATCCTTGACCTATGAAAATAGCCCCTGCTCCTTAAAGTCATACCAATCTCACTGTCATAGTACCGAACCTTGCTCATTGTCCCATTTAGATTTCCTAATGCAATCAAGAAAATGCCCACATGATTACTTAAAACGTACCCCTTAAAAGGTTGAAGCAGGCTTTACTTGTCCTTTAACACTTTGACCGGGGCAAACCTTCTGATTGGTATATTCCCTTCTTCTATACGTGTACGTATAACCCCACGGGTTCAAGAGTTGGATATGTCCCACATTAGTATAATGTATACATAACTGCTGTTAGCCCCTTGTGGTAGGCAGACCTCTGTTGTGTCACACTACTGGCCTCGCATTCCAACTCATTTTATGACTATGTCATTCTTATTTAATCTAAGCTACTGGATGAATTTAACAGTTCACACCCATCATAAACACATACTTAATGCTATTTATATATTCATAATTGTTTATTTATTACGCCTCCAATGTTCACTATTAATATTTAGTTATTTTTACATAACTGACTCCTAATTTTTTAAATGTCAATTGAATATCATTTACCACTTACTTTTTGCTTAAAAGATTTGAATATCTTTTACTGCTTACTTCCCCTTTAATTCGTTAGATATCTTCGACTATTCCTTTTCAATTCTTACTATCTTCCTTTGCTTACTAACTTTCTTATTTATGCATTTCATTACTTTACCTACATTTTGTTACTTATTATTAAATTCCTTACCTATCTTTATTGCATATATTCATTTTATAATTAACTGTTGTTATTATTATTACTTACAATTCTTTAGTTCATACTTAGGGATTTTTGCATTTTAATATGTTAGAATTACATCCTCCAAAAGGAAATGTAAACACTATAAATTTCCATAACTTATCTAAAAGGGGATTTATGTTATGCTTGGAATTACAAGAAATTATCTTTTTGTTTCTACTGAAATAGACAGTAAAAAATATGGTAAACATCCTTATTTTCTACATCTCTTTCTTTTAGACATATTCCTTGTCATTTCAAACATTACACTTTTATTCATATTTATAAAACTAGATAGTTTATAGAAATTTACATTCCAACACACTTCATTCCAACGAATTAAAATACTACTTAAATCTCAATTCATCTTATACCAACTTCTAATTCATATTTACTAATATATGTCGTTTACCCAACAAATCTGGAATTACCATACAATTCATTAACTTAGGGACTACTTTCACCCTAACTTTCCAGATTCGAATACATGCAATATTTAATTCAAGTTAACATTGTAGGTATAGTTTTCAAATTCATTACATGCATAAATTTAAGCATACAACTCCAAAATAATTATATTTAGGCATACAAGGAACATGTTTATAATAAAATAAATGCAATATCATATAAAAATATATAATTTCCCACTCATCTTTAAGCTTTTCAAATCTCAAGATCTAAACTCTTTTATTTCTATTTGACTCTCCTTTTCTTTCTAAAAAATATATATACCGCAAGCACATACATACGTCTTAGAAATCTGGATCTGAGAAGAGATTTGAATTTAGTTTAGATTTGGATTTATAGTTTACTTGGCTTTGGTGATTCGATTCAGTCCTACTCTTCTTCTTCATTATCCTCCACTATTCTACACTTGTATATATGTATAAAGAATATAGTTTTATTTAGACTTAAGAATTTATGGAGAATAGAAAATGACAGAGCCTCACCGTTCTTTATAAAATATGAGAAGAAAAATAAGGGGTTATGTCCATATTTATAGGGGTTCAAATCAATTCCAGTTGTTAGATTATTCTATTTTAAATCCGGGCCATTGGCCTAGGTACAATTTACAGCCAACACAGCACTACCGATCGACCAGTCCAATGGGGGGTTGACCGATCCAGATGAGGAGGTCAACCGGTCGGACTAATTTGCTAATATATTTCTGCCATTTGTTATATTCCTTATACGACCTATTTTCCCATATTCTAACCGATCTGATTTAATATTAATTATACTTAAACGTTAACGTTAGTTAATTACATTTATTTCTTTAATTACATATATATTTATTTACGATCTAAAATATTCAAACGTTAATAGCTTTTTCGTTGAACTCCGCCCGTAAAAATTTATACATGAAAATTAATCAGAAAATCACCAAAAATGATAAGGTGTAAGTTTCATGGCCAAATTTTGATGTTTGTGAAAATTCCATTTTTGGCTTCACTGATTGTTATTGACTTCTTTGTAATTAATTATCGTTAACAGATGCGCTTGATGGATTCATTTAATTCATATGAATTTGAATTTCTTTATTTTCATATAATCCATAAACAATTCTTAGTGGTGCTTTTGAGACCTACTTGATGGATTTTTCTATTTGATTAGATCTTAAGGTTCTTTGCTTTTATATAATATATAACCAATATTTTGTGGTGCTTTTAAGACTCACTTGGTATATTCTTCTATTTGATATGAGTCTGAACTTCTTTGTTTTTATATAATCCATAACTAATTTTTAATGGTGCTATTTTGATGCACTTGATGGATTCTACTATTTGATACGAGTTTGAGCTTTTATAATTTTACATAATCCATAACCAGTTTTGGTGGTGCCTTTGAGATGTACTTGATGGTTTCTACTGTTTGATATAAATTTGAGCTTCTTTTCTTTTATATAATACATAACCAATTTTGTTTATGCCTTTGAGATGACTTGATGGATTTTACTATTTGATATGAGTTTGAGCTTCTTTACCTTTATATAATTTATAACTAGTTTTTGGTGGTGGTTTTAAGATGCACTAAATGGATTCTACTGTTTATTATGAGTTTGAGTTTATTTGCTTTAATAACGCATAACAAGTTTTCGTTTATACTTTTGATATGCACTTGATGAATTCTGCTACATAATGTGAGTTTGAACTTCTTTGTTTTTATATAAACCATAATTAGTTTTTGGTGGTGCTTTAGAGATGCACTTAATGAATTCTACTATTTGATATGAATTTGAGCTTCTTTGTTTTTGTTATATTCTATGGACAATTTTTTGTAGTGCTTTTGAGATGCACTTGATGGATATACTAATTTATCTTAGTTTGAGTCCATTTTCTCTTTTCAAATCAATAACCAGCATTGATGTTGCTTTTGAGACTCAAATAGTGGATTTTATTAATTTATGTCAGGAAAATGCCTTATTATTCCTTTTTTATAACAAAATTTAATTTTAAGCAGAGAACTTATTATTACTCGTATATAATTCATAGCTCGTATTGGTGATGCTTTTGAGATGCAATCAATAAATTATGTTTATTTTTTTTAGGCAAGCCTTTTGTTCCTAATGAGTCTATAGCCATAAGTGATGGTGCTAGAGTGGAGCACTTAATGGACTCAGATACTTAGGAGTGAAGGTGAGCCACCTTCTATGAGAGACCCGAGGTCTCTAGAGCATTCATGAGTTCCCAACGTAGGTGCATGGCCATTAAAAGCGCGTATTTATCATGGAGTTTGTATAAATTGAAAGTAGTACGTATTGTGGGATCACAAACCATATCTTTGTAGTTTAAGTAAAAATTCACTACTCAGATTAAGTTTTGAACTCACTTCTTTATGTATCAATTCAATCGAGTAATATCGTTGCTTACATATGAAACTTTCTTTTTGTGCAGGTTATTTTCACTATCTTCTTTGATTTTTATTTTAATTAGTGGGGGATTATTGGATAATTACAATAAAAACCAAATTCTTTTCATTATTTGACCTTTTGCATTCTTTACTAATGAGTAAAGGTTTCTATTTATGGAATGCTTGTTTATTGTGATTGATGGACTCAAGAGAAAGAAACAATTTTTACGTTTTTTTAATTTTATCTCATATCTCTTTTTAAGAACATAAAGATTGAATAAAAATTTACAATAAACAAAAATGATCTTCTTCATTTCCTCTCTATACAATTTCATCTGAAATAAAATTCTATCATTCAAATATCCATAAAGCTCCTGGGTTGTAACTTCTACAGATCTCCAAATCCTTTGACCTTGAGTACATAATTTTGAATGATCGTTGTATTAACTTTGAGGTGTGGATGACAATCATTGATCACACAATGGTTGTGTCAAAATTTTCTTTTAAGGCAGTGGTTTAATCAATGGCTCAGCTCTCGTCACTTTCTCTTTATTATTCCTACCCGTCAATTACAAGAGTTAGTATGTAAGATATTTCCATTAAGATTGTCCAAAGTTCAAAGGGAGGGTTCAACCTCATAGTAAAACAAATCTTTTTCTTCATTGATTGCTTGTTTGAGTCTCATATGGTTTCTTGGAATATTTCAATGCAAGACTAATTTGCACTATTGTTGGAATATCTTTGCCTTTTAACAAGCTGACTGCTATAATGTACCTCTTAAGATTACTGAATACTCCTAGAGCTCTGCTCATACAAATGTATGAATTCTCTTATATTTTTTTCATTTGGTTGATCCATTTATATTGAAAACCAATGTCTAGTTTGAAAGCTTGCATGTATACTAAGTCACTGACATGGTTATGCTGCCATCTACTTTCTCCCAGCTTACATTTTATATTAAAACTAATGTTGTGCATTCTTTCTAAAGCTTCAAATGTTACTTTGTGATTCTTTATCCTTACTCTAGTTACGACATTCCAAAAATTTATATTTTAATTCTAGTATATGCTTATAACTTAACAGCATGAGAAGCATTATTTGTTTTTGGAAGTGCAGATGGTGTCTGTTGGAAAACATTTAGATGAAGAATGAATTTGATTTTAGAAGAAGATGGATAAGGGATTGGTGGAAAAAATGAATTTTTTATAAGGAGGGGATATAAAATTTTTGCAAATCTTTATTACAAAATTTCATTCTTTCTCCGTACATACAAAATGAGTGAATACACCCATATTTATACTAATTCATATTTCAAATAAACGATGGAGATTCACTTGATCTAATGGTTCAAAACTATTCTCTAGAATATTACTCCATAAATATCTTCTAGAATTTCTCTTATAAATTTTCAAATCTATTATATCATAAATATCTAAATATATATTTTTGATATTTCTTATAAGGAAAATTCTAAATTAATGAAGGCAAAATCCATTTTATTTTCAACATCCCCCTAAAAGAATTATTTTGTAATAATAAGCAAGGCTTGAAATCTTTATATTTCACGTGCTTCGTAGGAATAGAGATATTCTCCAAAATCTCTTCATTGTGTTGATCTTATTGCCGTACATCAAGATCTTCAATGCAAATTCATGGATCTTTCTTATACTTCTTTCATTTGGTCCTCCATCATTACAATGGAATTTTCCAAAAAGTAAGTATACTAATATCCACCTTATTCCAGTGTCATAAATTTGAATGAGCCAAATATGTTATCTTTGCATTCTTTCACAACTTCACCCTTGCAATGTTTAACCGATCCAATTTTTTTGCATGTTTTCCCAATTTCACATTTGCACGATTTTTCAAAAATCATCAATTGAAAAATAAAATATTTCAAAATGGAGATATATAATCTTTGTTTTCCTCTTTGTTCTCACCACCATAAAATTCATCAATAGTCTCTTTAACTCTCTTTGAATAATTTTATTTCTACTTCTTTAATATTCTTCGTTTTCCATTTCTTTAGATTTTTGCTTGTATTTTAAATCTTCTCCACGCTCTTGACTATCATCACCTTTATTCATGTCTTCTTCAATTTCATCTCCTTTGATTTTGTACTTTTTATCATTTATGTCATCTTTACTTACTCTATTTTCTTCATCTTTTTCATTTTCTTCTTCTACTCTTTTGATTTTCTTTTTAGTTATCTTTGGCAGCTCTTTTGCAACTTTCTCCTCCATATTATTCTTCGTTTTCTTTTCCACTTCTTTCATAGCATTATCTCTCATCTCATTCTTTTTCTTTTCGTCCTTCTCATCATCGAACATGTCTTCTATAATATATTTTCGCATAGTTTGTAATTGAATTTTCCTCACTTTATCAACTCCCTTTAATGCATTCTCAAAAATCTATCATGATTCCTTACCAGTATACGTGTTGACGCCAAAAGTGGCACAAAATCCAAATTTTCCGTGTTGTAGGATTAGATCTAGTAGAAATAGTAAAAGACGCAAAAATGTAGAGAGACACATGATTTTTATATTGGTTCAACAATCTCTAGCCTATATCAATTTTTTTTTTGATTATGGATTTGAAAATGAATTAGAGTCACTAGTACAAGGGATTGATAGGTTCATAAACCTAGAACTGCCAATAATATCTACCTAGGCGACTATTATGAGAGAGAGATAGGAGATGAAGAAGAAGCAGAGTCCAAGATTCTATTTTGATTGCTATAGGGATGGTATTTATAAAGAAATAGTTTTGCAGATCCAGAGGCCCACATAAGTCGAAGTCCAGAAGTAAGTCCAGAGATGCACAAGTGAGCGTACCAGCCCGTATCAAAAAATGACCTCTTAATACTGAGAGGTTTCTCTTGGTACCAAGAGCTTTCACTTGGTTGAAAACTTATGCTTTTCACTTGCCGTATTCTCCTATCTTTGGCTTGATGTATTTCAAACTCCTTTCCATGAAGATCAAGGTCTTTTTAGGGATTTACTTGATAATGCATATATTATCTTGCTTTCTTCGCATCCATCCTGAGAATTACTCGTCTATTATTGGAGAAAGCACTTGATGACAATCGTTCTAAGTTTTAGATGGAGTGTATGAAGTTAAGATGGCTCAAACAGAAGAAAATACCTCTCGGTACCGAAAGCTCTACTTAGCTCTAAAAATTGTGTAACTTCATAAGTTCCATTTTTCCTCCTAATCGTTTTTCCAACTTCCTGAGTCATTTCTTCTTCGTTTTGACGTTCTAATCTCTATTCAAAATTTGCTTGGTTAAAAACCCAGTTCACACTTGTGCTCCTAGAGTATGCTTTCATTGAAAACAAAGTGCTATGGATTAAGACATGTTCTGACTTACTATCTGGTGATTATAGTCAGTTGTTCAAGTATTGTTGTAAAACATTGCTCTTGTTTAATGGATATTCCTTCATTCACTTTGCACAGTTACAGTTACAGTTCCACTTTCCATGCTAGGGACAAGATCTATGCTCTAAAGACCATCACATGCCTTAAATGGTCATGCGCCCTCTTTCATCGGTATTGGGATGATTTCTCCTCTCCGAATGCTTATAAAAGGCTAAGGACTTAAATAATTTTTTACTTTTCCATTCTCTTGTGATTCCTTTCTTTGCATCGAAAGATTTTGGCCCCAAATCCTTTCATCTACATCTTCTCATGTTTCAAGCTTTGCCACCAACTCCTCTCTCACCGCTGACCACCTAAAGCCGTCATATTTTAAATTGCCACCACCGCCACGCTCCAAATTATTCTTAAAAGTATTCAGGCCCGAAATTCCAAGCGCTGACCATGATTAAAATTGAAATTTGGACTTGACTAAGGTGGGCGATCGATAACATGGTGATGGTGATGAAAGTGGTGGTGCGGTCGATTGCTGTTGAGGGGAGATAGTAAAGGCCTGGGTTATGCTCGACCCATGGTGAACTCAAGTTTTGCCTTGGTCGTGCGCATGCTATTTTGGAGGCAAGCCTTGCTCTCCGATGTTGGCTAACTCCTCCTGAAGCTGGGTACCCCAAAGCTTAGGTTTCACTTTCTATTCCTATCAGGCCCACGCGTTTGATCTCGATCGAGTTACAGGGCGTAGTTATTCCAACGGTTCAACTACAGAATCAACCTCCCATTTTGAATGAATGTATAGGACTAAGGGTCTTAAAAAATCTACCTAATCAAATGTCGTCTATCCTTTCAGCGAAAACACTTCATAATATCTATCATCAACACGGATTTCCTTAGGATGATGTACGACTTCCTACTCATGGTGAACAAGCACATCTCCCCACAAGGATACACTGCTTGCAACAGATATATATGTCTTGGCAGCATTGTGCCACCCTTTAATCCATTCCTCTGCATGGTTTTACAAGATCTTAGGTTAGCTTTGGCTCAAGTCCATCCGAACGGTTATGCCCTCCTGAGCTCTTTATATGTTCTCTTCATGGACAGCTTCAATCAAGCTCCAACTTTCCAGGAGCTTACCTACCTCCTTTATTTCAAGCAAAGGCATGAGTCTCTTTGCTATATGATTATCGAAGCTTGGTTTAGGTGCAAAGTCATTGAGTCTCTTCATAACAAGTGCTCGTATTTTAAAAATGAGTACGTCTTCGTCTAATGCCTGTACGACTTCAATAGAGTTTGGCTATTTGGGAGTGAGTTTCTTTCCCTCAATTCTTTCTATTCCTAGGTTTGCTCCGTCCAAGCGCTTAATTTCCTATTTATTAGTTTTCAAGCATTCCTACAAGATATGTTTGTGACGAGCATGCCAATACTTTGGATGGTCTAAGGGAAGTTGGATTCCAACATTGCACTAACCAATGAAAATTTCTAGCGTTGCGGTTTGCTACTACCTGACAGGTTTGCCATCCTTGATTCGACCCCTTCTGTAAAACCCGTGTTTTTCCGCTAAATAATTTCAAAGAGTTTAATAAATAAGTAGTAATGCTGAAAATAATTTTTTTGCAAACTTCAGAATTTGACTACAAAACTTATATCATTGGTTCACGACTATTTTCTGATCAATTTTCATATATAAAAATTTTCAAACGAAGTTCAAACCAAAATGTTATTAACGTTTAAAGTTTTAGCGTCGGAAATAATTATATATTTAAATATTGGAATAAAGATAAATTAAATGTTAATGGAAGATTAATTGTTAATAAATGTTAACGGTAAACTAAATCTATGAAAATATACAAAGTGGGAAATAAATGATAACGATGGTTTAAAGGAAGAACAGAATAAACAAATATCAAATTGAAAGTGTACTATGGATCGTGTAATATGGATATATGATAATACAGAGTATAGTGATGATAGTAATACTGTAAATAGTGCGGAATATAAAAGCAGTATAGTAAAATGACACCAGAGATTTTTATACTGGTTCGGAGCACCATCCTACGTCCAGTCCCAGACTCTTTCTGGAATTTCACTAAAACAACAACCCTCACTTAACCCGGAGGAACAAGTCTATACAACCCCTGAGCAGCCGAACATGGACCCGAGCAGCAGAACAGGATTTCGCCTCAGCAGCTAAAGAGGACTTCACACGCCTGAGCAGCAGAACAAGACTTCAACAAATACAAAAATACTTTTGACTTTGTGTGTTCTTAATAACACGAATTTGTCACTTGTAGTACACCCTTCCTATAATCTTCTCCTCAAGTATAAATATATATATTTGAAGTATATGAAGAATATAAAGGACTAGTATTGCTTTAATGCAGAATATTTGAAAGTGTGTTGCAAATATATAGAAGAGCAAAGATAATAGAATTAGATTATGATTCAGTAATTTGAAATGAAGTTGAATTATGTATTTATAAAGATTAGAAAGCAACGACTGTTGGTGAAGAGTTTCGATCGAACTGTTGCATCCGAATCTTTTCGTTAGAGGTTCGCAACTCTTCACAAAAAGTCATGTCTTTTCGAAAAGTGGCTGTTATAGAAATTCAGTCAACTGAGCCTCTGAGTCAATCGACTGAATATTCAAGATAATATTTAAATTTAAACTCGTATACTTATGTAACTGTGCATGCTTCACAAAAATCCCAGTGTCAGTCGACTGGTTCAGAAGGTCAGTTGACTGACCTAGTTAATTTTGTGCAGTTTGCACAATTTACATAGATATATTAATTTCTATAACTTTAAAACACTTTTATAATTTAAATGTATGCTTATATATGTATAGAATATTTAATAAATATTATGATTAAATATATAAGCTAATGTAGACGTAATCGAGGAGAGATTTTAACAATATTGACCTAAGACTTAAAAACAAACAAAATACCATAGTTGATGCACTAGTTTATAAAGCCTCGTCTCCTTGTTTCTTTTTGTCATAGCAGTCGTCAAATCTGTATGTCGTAGTGATAGCTTCGTGTCATGAATCAAAACCAAGTTTCAACATTCTCCCCCCTTTTGAAGGATTTATAAATGGTTAAATGGACTATATTGGAATGGAAAGTGTATTTTCCCGAGAAGCCAAGTATATTTTCAAGGAAAGATTTCTAAGTATAAATTAAAAGTTTTTAAGTTGTTTTAAAGGAATGTTTTAGAGAAATTATTATTTAATCGTTTTAACATTTTTTTAAGTAAATATTTATTAAGATAATTATAGAAGTGATTATTTTAAAGGTTTAACTAGTATTTTGATTTAAGAAGATAATTATTAAATATTATACTTTATATAATAGTTTTGTTTTAAAGTGGTTTTGGCTAAAGTTTTTACTTTAAAATTATTATAGAGTTTCATAACTATTGTTTGAATAAAGTGACTTAAGTAGTTTTATTTAAAATGTTTTAAAGTATATATTTTTGGATTAAATGATTTAAATTGTTTAAAAAATCTAAAGTATTGAGACTTGGTGCTTTTCTGTGGAAATAAAACGATTGGTTGACCGATTGTTAAATTTGATAGTTAAATAACCGACTGTCAATATTGGCCAATGCGCTGATTATTTCGAAGAGACCGGGATTAGGTTTAATTACTCGAAAACCACTTTGATCTAGTTTGAACGTAGCGAATAAATACCATGAAGATGATGAAGATGGTGATTCGGTTTGTCCAGACCCAGGGCAACTTATATGGACGAATGCTATCAGACCAACGTCAGGAGGACGATGAGCATTCTAAGTGAAATGTGTTCTAAAAAGGTAACACATAGCCTCAAGCCTCATCAACCGGGAATGGCTAAAACAGGGGAGGTGCAGCAAGGCTAAGTGGCTAGCAACCAATTAGGGTAAGGTCATCCCTGTCTAGATGTCCCTTTTTGATTTTGGCTTAGTGGCGGTTGCTGATCCCAACCGCGGGGTGATCTTATTCGGACTATCCAGTAAGGGGTAGCTCCGATCTTGTGTTGCAGGGGATCGGGCATGGTCCTCGGTACTCTAATCTAGGCCAGGTACTATGACGGGTGGTACCCCAGTAGCCCTGCCATTGTATGGAATCTAATCTCCAATAAGCACCTGTACGGTTTTGATTGTGCCCAACTATTGCTGGAACGTGAGATGCAAGCATTTCAGCTAGATTCTAGTTTACTTTCTATAGACACTATTATAATATCAGACGGTTTAATAAAAAAATGTTTTGGTTATCGTAAGGTAAAAACCCAGCATGTTTATTTGTGGCGTGGCCTTACGAGATACCTTTGATTTCAAAGGATTTTGAAAACTTTAATAATTCAATTGAGTGTGTTTTCTCATGTTGGTTTTCCAGAATGACTCGGGTGTTATTTTATTATAATGCTTGGGTCAAACCGAGTATTACAGATACAGGATAGGATGCTATGGAGCTCAGGAGATGAGCTGGATGGCGAGACATATCACACGTACTTGATTTATATTCCGCTGTGTAGTGTAAGCCGTATAGTGAGCTTTTGTGAGGATAAGTATTATAACTGTCTAATTGTGTGCTATGGTTTGTGTTGTACTCTGATGATTGGAAGTATTTTACCGTTACAGATTCTTTTGTATAAATATTTGTTGTTATATATTATATGTTGTTCCGCTGCGTTTGTGAGATTCTGATGGTGTTTCTATTTCTTCCTCTACCTCTTTCTTCTTTAACCCTAATGGTTTGTATTTCCGACCACTTTGAGTTGAACTGATGGAGAATATTGCCAGCTCAAAGGGGTACGGATTTGCGGGCCATTACAGAGCAACCAATGTCGAGTATTCATTTTCCTCTTTTCTTGAGTGGGACCTGCAAAAATATGAGATAACGTTGGTACCCACATTTTTAATAGGGTCCTAAGAGTTAGGTCTTAGGAAACCAAACCCAAGTGGGCTTAGTATCCCTTTTATAAATATAATTTTTATTATTATGAACATCTTCTATAAATGAACCAATATACTTTTTCCTTATTAATTTGTTACTAGTTTTAGTTACCCATATATTTATAGTTTTAGAGACTAATCTATTTGAATATGTGGATGTTTTATCATACTTAACTTTATTTAAATCACTAGATTGTAAATCCTTGACTTTCTTCTTATATCCTAAACCATTTTTATTACTAATAGATTGTGAATTCTCAATAATTCTTGATAGATTTTCTCTTCCTTTATTGAAATTTGAAACATTTTTAGTGATTCCATCTAGTTTGGTATTTAGACTTGAATTTTCTAGTTCGACCATTTTAATATTAGTTTTAAAACATGATTTTCAGAAACAAGACTATCATTCTTATCTTTTTGAGTTTCAGTTTCTTGACTCAATAATATAAGTTGAGAATTAACATTTGAAAGGGATTCTTGAGTTTTCTCAAGTTCTTCTTCCAATATTTTCTTCTCGTCATTAAGCATATCTCTTTCGAATTATGCCTTGTTCTGATTTTCTACAGCCTCTTTATATTTTCTTTTGAGACTTTTTAAAGTATCTAATAATTCAGAATTTATTTCTATCATATCATCAAAAGTTAAATCACTAACCTCATTCTCTTTGGCCATAAAGCATACGTTGGCTTGTTCATTATCGCTGTCACTTTCACTTCCAGAAGAAGAGGAGGAATCTGAATCATCCCATGTAACAGAAAAAGCTTTCCTTTTGAATTTGTCCTACCTTTTATTTTGATATTCTTTCTTTTGATCTGGATAGTCCTTCTGCATATGCCCCTTTTATGACAGTTAAAAAACTCCATAACTGATAAACATGGTGGTTTATTGGTGTTTGAGTTTTTCTTGCCATTATTTCTGTTTCCTTTTCTATATTTCAAGAATTTCTTGAAGTTCTTGGCAATAAAGGCTAAGTCATCTTTATCTGAATCTGATTCTTCTTGTTCTGCATGGAATGCTATATTATTTTTATCTTGAGCTTGAATTCGTTTAGCCTGCAAATTTACATCATAGGACATTAGATTTCCTACTAACTCTTCTAGAGTTATTTTGGAAATATTGTTCGCTTCTTCAATAGCGAGAACTTTTCTTTCCCATTCTTCCATTGAAGAGTTAAGCATTTTGGAAACAATATCAAAGTCTGAATATTTTTCTCCTAGTCCTACTAAAGAATGGTAGATATCCTGAAACCTTGAATACATATCATTTATAGATTCATTTTCTTTCATCCTAAAGTTTTGAAACTGACTTTTGAGCATGGATATTTTGCTTTGTTTGACCTTGTTAGTTCCTTCGTGAGTAATTTTGAGTGTATGCCATATTTCGTATGCAGTATTGCACATGCTAACACGGTTAAACTCATTTTTATCTAAGGCACAAAAGAACATATTCATGGCTTTTGCATTTGCTGTGGCATCTAGTTTTTGTGTATTTGACCAAGTAGAATACTATGTAGTAGGAATACTATATTCTGACTAAGTTATATTCCATGAATCAAAACCATTTGCTTGTATATATATTCTCATTCGTGTTGCCCAATAGTTATACTTCTTGCCATTTAATAGTGGTGGACGTGCAGTGGATTGTCCTTCAATGAATCTAGTGTTAATGCTAATGCTAGTGCTAGTGTTAGTGTCCATATTATTAGATTATCAGATAACTGTGTTACGGTTATATGATGACCTTGCTCTGATACCAAATGAAAGTCTGTTATGGATCGTGTAATATGGATATATGATAATACATAGTATAGTGATGATAGTAATACTGTAAATAGTGCGGAATATAAAAGCAGTATAGTAAAATGACACCAGAGATTTTTATACTGGTTTGGAGCACCGTCCTACGTCCAGTCCTAGACTCCTTCTGGAATTTCACTAAAATAACAACCCTCACTTAACCCGGAGGAACAAGTCTATACAACCCCTAAGCAGTTGAACAGGGACATGAGCAGCAGAACAGGATTTTGCCTCATCAACTGAAGAGGACTTCACACACCTGAGCAGCAGAACGGGACTTCAACAAATACAAAAATACTTTTGACTTTGTGTGTTCTTAATAACACGAATTTATCAAATGTAGTTCACCCTTCCTATAGTCTTCTCCTTGAGTATAAATATATATATTTGAAGTATATGAAGAATAGAAAGGTCTAGTATTGCTTTAACGCAGAATATTTGAAAGTGTATTGCAAATAGATAGAAGAGCAAAGATATGAGAATTAGATTATGATTCAGTGATTTGAAATGAAGTTGAAGTATGTATTAGAAAGCATCTACTGTTGGTGAAGAGTTTCGATCGAACTATTGCATCCGAATCTTTTCGTTAGAGGTTCGCAACTCTTCGCAAAAAGTCATGTCTTTTCGAAAAGTGGCTGTCATAGAAATTCAGTCAACTGAGCCTTTGAGTCAGCCGACTGAATATTCAAGATAATATTTAAATTTAAACTCGTATACTTATATAACTATGCATGCTTCACAAAAATCCCAGTGTCAGTCGATTGGTTCAGAAGGTCAGTCGACTGACCTAGTTAATTTTATGCAATTTGCACAATTTACATAAATATATTAATTTCTATAACTTTAAAACACTTTTATAATTTAAATGTATACTTATATATGTATAGAATATTTAATAAATATTATGATTAAATATATAAGCTAAAGTAGACGTAATCGAGGAGAGATTTTAACAATATTGACCTAAGACTTAAAAACAAACAAAATACCATAGTTGATGCACTAGTTTTTAAAGCCTCGTCTCCTAGTTTCTTTTTGTCATAGCAGTCGTCAAATCTGTATGTCTTATTGATAGCTTTGTGTCATAAATCAAAACCAAGTCTCAACATTCTCCCCCTTTTTGATTGATGACAACCTGTAAATAGATGTAGATTTCGACTGTATATATATAACATAAATACTTACTCCCTCTGAATCTTTGACGCTCTATATCCTGCATTCTTATTGTTAGCAATAATATTCTCCCCCTTTGTCATCAACAAAAAGGAATAAATAATATGAAGTCATAATGTTGGAATAAAATATTACTAGAAATATATAATCATCCATACATTAAAAACTTCCATAATCAAGAGTGTTCAAAATAAATAAACTAGAATGGCCATTTAATACAAGCCAAATGAATTGAAAACAAATGTTTTGATAAGAAAAAGAACATCTTACGCCATCAGCTGCTTACCCCTACCACTGTAACCTTCATTACCATCAGCATCAATACTACTTGCTTGATCGTCGTTAGAAGAAGAAGACCATGTAAAGACGGGTTGCTTACCCGGATCGCCTATGGTAGCAGTACATGTCCCGGAAGAGCATGATATAGCTTGCCATAATTTGGTAAAAATCCTTTGACCTTATCAAGCTTCTTATCAACTTTGGTGATGTTGGATTGTAGAATTTGTTGATTTCGGCAAATTATAGAGATGGATTCATGTGGTTGAAGACCCGGATTTGGAATTATAATTTCTTCTTGTTGATGGCAAGTCGATCTTTGACGAGATGGTCCTTGAGATGGCGCGCCATATTGTTGTGGTTAGTCTTGAGCTGTTTGCCTTTGTGTCCATTCTTCAAAAGATATTATATGAGGGGGTCGGGCAACCGGTAGTTTCATCAAGGCTACAGTCCGAGCATTCAAACATCCAACGGTAGAAATCGGTGAATCCGGTTCCGGAACATCACAAGCGTAATTGCTCACATCGCCTTTCCCGATGATATATCCCTTGGAATTATCTCCAAAAGTAACAGAACCTCCATCTGAGTATGTAATATTTACTAGCATATCTTTGTCTCCTGTCATGTGTTTTGAGAATGTGACGACCCAGAATTTTTGGATATTTGAAATTGGAATATTTAGTTGATTTTAAATATTTAAAAGTCAATGTTTAACTTGAATTTAAAATATAACCAGTTATTTGCATAATTTAATTATTAAATTTAAATAATTGGAAATTAGGAAAATTGTTGAATCTTGGGTTTTAAGTTTGTTAAAAATATTTCAAAGGCTTATAAAATTTGTATTAACAATGCTGAAGATAATAGAACTTTTAAAATCGAATTTAAAAGTGATTTGTTCAGTTTTAAAAATATATCGTTTAAATTGATATTTAAAAATAGCCTTCCGAGGCACAGTCTCAGAATTCGATGAAACTAGTTCCATTGGATCCGTAATAATGTATTATTATCGGATTTCAAATTTCGTAACGTTTGGAGTTATCGTTTAGCTGTACGAGATATAAACACGCTGAAATTAATGTCGAAATTTAATATAATAACTGGATCCAAAAAGCTATCTTCCCCATACGATCGAGTTAGGACTCGAAACCTTTTCCATTACGTTCGAAATTGGGGTATAACATTATAAACGCCTGGCGGCACGCCTCGATAGGAGGTCAAAATTTTGTGTTGCGTTTATCGAGACAATTTGAATTTGAATTTAATTAATATATATATATATATATATATATATATATATTTATGTACCCTAGTCAACACAGCCGAGATTCCCTCCCATAAGCCTGCTTTCCTACACCATCAAAACTTTTTGCCTTCTCTGTAGCAAGCAAAGGCAGGCATGTAAAAATCATATCACGTCTCCCTCTATATTTTCACAACCGAACATTTCAAAATCAAAACCTTATAATGGAAGGAGAGCCGCTTATAATTCTTCCCAGTTCAATTTGTTCAAAAATAAATATTCTCATTTGAAAAAAAATACCAAATCTTGAGCCTATCCCTTCGTTTCCAGTTCCTTTCCTCTTCCATTCTTCTGTTCTAACCGCTAAACAAATTCGAAAAAAAGAAAGAGAAAGGGGAAGACGACCGCGTGCAAATTTAAGGCAAGCAATAGGGGTCGAATGCGATTTACAAGTCGCGGCGAAGGGCAGGTAGTTCGCGCACGTGCGCGTGGAGGACTGACTCAGGGTTCGGTCGATTAGGGCTTTGGAGAGGGGAGGCCACGAGCTAGAGATGGGGATGGGCTTCGTGACTTTGGGGTGGCACGATCATTGATCAATGGAGTCGTCGAGGATGCGGTAGTGTTCTGGAAGGGGACAACAGTCGAATGTCTCGACTGTGATCGGCGATGTGGCTGCGCGTGCATGGGGATAGTTGTGGCCAGAGCTTAGTCGAGTGGTCAGCGTCGTGGAGTAGCAGAGGGTTGCTCGAGCAACCGAGGGAGGGCAGTAAGGTATATTTGGTATCTTCTTTTTTTCAATTTAAAGATTTATACCTACACACACCTATTTTGATTTAATATATATATATATATATATATACAGATTGGAGGTTTTTTATATGGGCAGAGAAAGGGATTTTAAAACCAGATTTCTATTTGTATTAATGAAGAAAACTTTTATACGGTAAAGGAATTACCGTACTGTCTTTTACATGAAAGAAAATATAAATATAAGCATATCTAGGAAAAGTATACATACATGTTTAATATATTGGTAAAATAGAAAGTATATATATACAGAAAGTTTTGGAAAAAAAGAAAAAAATATAATAATAGGAAATTTAAAAGGTTTGAGAGTTACATAAAGTTAGGTTTGGAATCTTTTATTTTTATAAGTATATATATATATATATATGTAACTTCAAGGGAAAAATAAATGTACATATACGTATTTTTAAATTACTAGTTATTTTAAATAAGGGAGTTAGTGATTAACTTATTTATTTATCTTATCTAATTTATTTTTGTTACTAAAAGATTTTTAAAAAGGAAAATTATTGGTTTAAAACAAATTATTAGTTAATTAAATTATAAAATGGCAATTAATTATTTGATTTGTTCGAATATTAATAGAACCGTATAATGTTTATACAAGGTCAAAAGTCACGAAAACAAGTCGAGACGGTAATGGACTGCAAAACAAAATCAAAGGTGAGTTAATCTCACTCAAATTGGATTACTGGTGAATTTAAATAGTTAAAATTTAAATTATTGGTTGATTGCTTGAATTGATAATTTATTATCAGTCTGGATGTGATATTATATATTGTAGCATATATATATATATATATATATTGGAGTGATTGATATTCCCGCATTATATAGCAGATGAGACCCTATGCGCCCCGCATAATAGCGGATGACCCTTTTATACCGCGATATCCCCCTCGAAGTGGGATTGGTATTTTATATTGTGCTAATATCTGTGGATGCAAGGAAATAGGTTGGAGGGATCCAACTGGATTCCTCAAAATGTTGAATTATTTCATATTCAGTGATGTGATTTATTTGATAATCTGTGATAGATTATATTGGTTATATTGGAAATTGAAATAATGAATGCTATGATTGGTTGAATATATTTTGGTACTTTAAGATGTCAAAAATAATAAAGATTGGATTTTTAAAAAAAGAAAATAAAAAGGAAATTTTAAGTAAAATAATTATAGTGAAGCGGATGAATGTAAAAGAATGAATTTGGGAAAAAGAGGAAGTTTGAATTTAAGATCCTATTTAAGAAATGCCGAAATACTGGAAGAATAGAGATTTTGAATAAATACGAATTCAAGGATTTTAAAAATAGGGACTTAAGCAATATTGATTTGAAGTACAAAGGGTTATTTTAAATTCAAGATTTAAAATGTTGGGAAGAAATGAAAGGGAGAATTTTGAGGTAAAGTATGAAAATTGGTGTTTCAGATTTAAGTAAGGTTTCAAATCATAATTAAGAAGTGAATCTAGAATTTATGGATTTTGGAATAAATTTGAGTAAGTCAATATAAATTTTTAAAATGGAAGTAATTCAGAGAATCGATTGGGAAATTGATTAAATGTTTTGGAAACTGTGATTTAAAAAGGGAAATGAGGGTATGGAAATTATAAACTGGGTTTATAAATAAAGTGAAATATTTATCTGTGGATAAATGTGAGTATAAATTCACTGTGGGAATTTATAAGGAGATGGTAATTTGTTTTAAAAATAAATAGTGGTTTTATTTTTAAAAAGTGTTAAAAGAAATTTACGGGTTTGGGGACGTAAATTAAATTGGGATAAATCGAGAAGGATTTATAAATGGTTAAATGGACTATATTGGAATGGAAAGTGTATTTTCCCGAGAAGCCAAGTATATTTTCAAGGAAAGATTTCTAAGTATAAATTAAAATTTTTTAAGTTGTTTTAAAGGAATGTTTTAGAGAAATTATTATTTAATCGTTTTAACATTTTTTTTAAGTAAATATCTATTAAGATAATTATAGAAGTGATTATTTTAAAGGTTTAACTAGTATTTTGATTTAAGAAGATAATTATTAAATATTATACTTTATATAATAGTTTTGTTTTAAAGTGGTTTTGGCTAAAGTTTTTACTTTGAAATTATTATAGAGTTTCATAACTATTGTTTGAATAAAGTGACTTAAGTAGTTTTATTTAAAATGTTTTAAAGTATATATTTTTGGATTAAGTGATTTAAATTATTTAAAAAATCCAAAGTATTGAGACTGGGTGCTTTTCTGTGGAAATAAAACGATTGGTTGGCTGATTGTTAAATTTGATAGTTAAATAACCGACTATCAATATTGGCCAATGCGCTGATCGTTTCGAAGAGACCAAGATCGGGTTTAATTACCCGAAAACCACTTCGATCTAGTTTGAATGTAGCGAATAAATACCGTGAAGATGATGAAGATGGTGATTCGGTTTGTCCAGACCTAAGGCAACTTGTATGGACGAATGCTATCAGACCATCGTCAGGAGGACGATGAGCATTCTAAGTGAAATGTGTTCTAAAAAGGTAACACATAACCTCAAGAATCATCAACGGGGAATGGCTAAAACAGGGGAGGTGCAGCAAGGCTAAGTGTCTAGCAACCAATTAGGGTAAGGTCATCCCTGCCTAGATGTCCCTTTTTGATTTCGGCTTAGTGGCGGTTGCTGATCCCAACCGCGGGGGGATCTTCTTCGGACTATCCAGTAAGGGGTAGCTCCGATCCTGTGTTGCAGGGGATCGGGCGTGATCTTCGGTACTGTGATATAGGCCAGGTACTGTGACGGGAGGTACCCCAGTATCCCTGCCATTGTATGGAATCTAATCTCCAATAAGCGCCCGTACGGTTTTGATTGTGCCCAACTATTGCTGGAACGTGAGATGCAATCGTTTCAGCTAGATTCTATTTTATTTTCTATAGACACTATTATAATATCAGACGGTTTAATTAAAAAATGTTTTGGTTATCGTAGGGTAAAAACCCGGCATGTTTATTTGTGGTGTAGTCTTACGAGATACCTTTGATTTCAAAGGATTTTGAAAACTTTAATAATTCAATTGAGTGTGTTTTCTCAGGTTGGTTTTCCAGACTGACTCGGGTGTTATTTTATTATAATGCTTGGGTCAGACCGAGTATTATAGATACAGGATAGGATGCTATGGAGCTTAGGAGACGAGCTAGATAGCAAGACGTATCACACGTACTTGATTTATATTTCGCTGTGAAGTGTAAGCCGTATAGTGAGCTTTTGTGAGGACAAGTATTATAACTGTCCAGTTGTGTGCTATGGTTTGTGTTGTACTCTGATGATTGGAAGTATTTTACCATTATAGATTCTTTTGTATAAAAATCTGTTGTTATATATTATATGTTGTTCTGTTGTGTTTGTGAGATTCTGATGTTGTTTCTATTTCTTCCTATACCTCTTTCTTCTTTAACCCTAATGGTTTGTATTTCCGACCACTTTGAGTTGAACTGATGGAGAATATTGTTAGCTCAAAGGGGTACGGATTTGCGGGCCATTACAGAGCAACCACTGTCGAGTGTCCATTTTCCTCTTTTCTTGAGTGGGACCTGCAAAAAATATGAGATAACGTTGGTACCCACCTTTTTAATAGGGTCCTAAGAGTTAGGTCTTAGGAAACCAAACCCAAGTGGGCTTAGTATCCCTTTTATAAATATAATTTTTATTATTATGAACATCTTCTATAAATGAACTAATATACTTTTTCCTTATTAATTTGTTATTAGTTTTAGGTACCCATATATTTATAGTTTTAGAGACTAATCTATTTGAATATGTGGATGTTTTATCATACTTAACTTTATTTAAATCACTAGATTGTAAATCCTTGACTTTCTTCTTATATCCTAAACCATTTTTATTACTAACAGATTGTGTATTCTCAATAATTCTAGATAGATTTTCTCTTCCTTTATTGAAATTTGAAACATTTTTAGTGATTCCATCTAGTTTGGTATTTAGACTTGAATTTTCTAGTTCAACCATTTTAATATTAGTTTTTAAAACATGATTTTCAGAAACAAGACTATCATTCTTATCTTTTTGAGTTTCAGTTTCTTGACTCAATAATATAAGTTGAGAATTAACATTTGAAAGGGATTCTTGAGTTTTCTCAAGTTCTTCTTCCAATATTTTCTTCTCGTCATTAAGCATATCTCTTTCAAATTCTGCCTTGTTCTGATTTTCTACAGCCTCTTTATATTTTCTTTTGAGACTTTTTAAAGTATCTAATAATTCAGAATTTATTTCTATCATATCATCAAAAGTTAAATCACTAACCTTATTCTCTTTAGCCATAAAGCATACGTTGGCTTGTTCATTATCGCTGTCACTTTCACTTCCAGAAGAAGAGGAGGAATCTGAATCATCCCATGTAACAGAAAAAGCTTTCCTTTTGAATTTGTCCTTCCTTTTATTTTGATATTCTTTCTTTTGATCTGGACAGTCCTTCTGCATATGCCCCTTTTAGTGACAGTTAAAACAATCCATAACTGATAAAGATGGTGGTTTATTGGTGTTTGAGTTGTTCTTGCCATTATTTCTGTTTCCTTTTCTATATTTCAAGAATTTCTTGAAGTTCTTGGCAATAAAGGCTAAGTCATCTTTGTCTGAATCTGATTCTTCTTGTTCTGCATGGAATGCAATATAATTTTTACCTTGAGCTTGAATTCATTTAGCCTGCAAATTTACATCATAGGAAATTAGATTTCCTATTAACTCTTCTAGAGTTATTTTGGAAATATCGTTCGCTTCTTCAATAGCGAGAACTTTTCTTTTCCATTCTTCCATTGAAGAGTTAAGGATTTTGGAAACAATATCAAAGTCTGAATATTTTTCTTCTAGTCCTACTAAAGAATGGTAGATATCCTGAAATCTTGAATACATATCATTTATAGATTCATTTTCTTTCATCCTAAAGTTTTGAAACTGACTTTTGAGCATGGATATTTTGCTTTGTTTGACCTTGTTAGTTCCTTCGTGAGTAATTTTGAGTGTACGCCATATTTCATATGCAGTATTGCACATGCTAACACGGTTAAACTCATTTTTATCTAAGGCACAAAACAACATATTCATGGCTTTGCATTTGCTGTGGCATCTTGTTTTTGTGTATTTGACCAAGTAGAATACTCTGTAGTAGGAATACTATATTCTGACTGAGTTTTATTCCATGAATTAAAACCATTTGCTTGTATATATATTCTCATTCGTGTTGCCCAATAGTTATACTTCATGCCATTAAATAGTGGTGGACGTGCAGTGTATTGTCCTTCAATGAATCTAGTGTTAATGCTAGTGCTAGTGCTAGTGTTAGTGTCCATATTATTAGGTTATCATATAACTGTGTTACGGTTATATGATGACCTTGCTCTGATACCAAATGAAAGTCTGTTATGGATCGTGTAATATGGATATATGATAATACAGAGTATAGTGATTATAGTAATACTGTAAATAGTGCGGAATATAAAAGCAGTATAGTAAAATGACACTAGAGATTTTTATACTGGTTTGGAACACCGTCCTACGTCCAGTCCTAGACTCCTTCTGGAATTTCACTAAAACAACAACCCTCACTTAACCCGGAGGAACAGGTCTATACAACCCTTGAGCAGCTGAACAGGGACCTGAGCAGCAGAACAGGATTTTGCCTCATCAGCTGAAGAGGACTTCACACGCCTGAGCTGCAGAACAGGACTTCAACAAATAAAAAAATACTTTTGACTTTGTGTGTTCTTAATAACACGAATTTGTCAATTGTAGTACACCCTTCCTATAGTCTTCTCCTCGAGTATAAATATATATATTTGAAGTATATGAAGAATAGAAAGATCTAGTATTGCTTTAATGTAGAATATTTGAAAGTTTATTGCAAATAGTTAGAAGAGCAAAGATAAGAGAATTAGATTATGATTCAGTAATTTGAAATGAAGTTGAAGTATGTATTAGAAAGCATCAACTATTGGTGAAGAGTTTCGATCGAATTGTTGCGTCTGAATCTTTTCGTTAGAGGTTCGCAACTCTTCACAAAAAGTCGTGTCTTTTCGAAAAGTGGCTGTTATAGAAATTCAGTCAACTGAGCCTCTAAGTCAGTCGACTGAATATTCAAGATCATATTTAAATTTAAACTCGTATACTTATGTAACTGTGCATGCTTCACAAAAATCCCAGTGTCAGTCGACTGGTTCAGAAGGTCAGTCGACTGACCTAGTTAATTTTGTGAAGTTTGCACAATTTACATAGATATATTAATTTCTACAACTTTAAAACACTTTTATAATTTAAATGTATGCTTATATATGTATAGAATATTTAATAAATATTATGATTAAATATATAAGCTAATGTAGACGTAATCGAGGAGAGAGTTTAACAATATTGACCTAAGACTTAAAAACAAACAAAATACTATAGTTGATGCACTAGTTTTTAAAGCCTCGTCTCCTTGTTTCTTTTTGTCATAGCAGTCGTCAAATCTGTATGTCGTAGTGATAGCTTCGTGTCATGAATCAAAACCAAGTCTCAACATTCTCCCCCTTTTTGATTGATGACAACCTGTAAATAGATATAGATTTCGACTGTATATATATAACATAAATACTTACTCCCTCTGAATCTTTGACGCTCTATATCCTGCATTCTTATTGTTAGCAATAATATTCTCCCCCTTTGTCATCGACAAAAAGGAATAAATAATATGAAGTCATAATGTTGGAATAAAATATTACTAGAAATATATAATCATCCATACATTAAAAACTTCCATAATCAAGAGTGTTCAAAATAAATAAACTAGAATGGCTATTTAATACAAGCCAAATGAATTGAAAACAAATGTTTTGATAAGAAAAAGAACATCTTACGCCATCGGCTGCTTACCCCTACCACTGTAACCTTCATCACCATCATCATCAGTACTACTTGCTTGATCGTCGTCAGAAGAAGAAGACCATGTAAAGACGGGTTGCTTACCCGGATCGCCTATAGTAGCAGTAGATGTCCCGGAAGAGCATGATATAGCTTGCCATAATTTGGTAAAAAATCCTTTGACCTTATCAAGCTTCTTATCAACTTTGGTGATGTTGGATTGTAGAATTTGTTGATTTCGGCAAATTATAGAGATGGATTCATGTGGTTGAAGACACGGATTTGGAATTATAATTTCTTCTTGTTGATGGCGAGTCGATCTTTGACGAGATGGTCCTTGAGATGGCGCGCCATATTGTTGTGGTTGGTCTTGAGCTGTTTGCCTTTGTGTCCATTCTTCAAAAGATATTATATGAGGGGGTCAGGCAACCGGTAGTTTCATCAAGGCTACAGTCCGAGCATTCAAACATCCAACGGTAGAAATCGGTGAATCCGGTTCCAGAACATCTCAAGCGTAATTGCTCACATCGCCTTTGCCGATGATACATCCCTTGGAATTATCTCCAAAAGTGACAGAACCTCCATCTGAGTATGTAATTTTACCAGCATATCTTTGTCTCCTGTCATGTGTTTTGAGAATGTGACGACCCAAAATTTTTGGATATTTGAAATTGGAATATTTAGTTGATTTTAAATATTTAAAAGTCAATGTTTAACTTAAATTTCAAATATAACCAGTTATTTGCATAATTTAATTACTAAATTTAAATAATTGGAAATTGGGAAAATTGTTGAATCTTGGGTTTTAAGTTTGTTAAAAATATTTCAAAGGCTTATAAAATTTGTATTAACAATGCTGAAGGTAATAGAACTTTTAAAATCAAATTTAAAAGTGATTTGTTCAGTTTTAAAAATATATCGTTTAAATTGATATTTAAAAATAGCCTTCCGAGGCACAGTCTCAGAATTCGACGAAACTAATTCCATTGGATCCGTAATAGTGTATTATTGTCGGATTTCAAATTTTGTAACGTTTGGAGTTATCGTTTAGCCGTACGAGATATAAACACGCTGAAATTAATATCGAAATTTAATATAATAACTGGATCCAAAAAGCTATCTTCCCCATACGATCGAGTTAGGACTCGAAACCTTTTCCATTACGTTTGAAATTGGGGTATAACATTATAAACGCCTGGCAGCATGCCTCGATAGGAGGTCAAAATTTTGTGTTGCGTTTATCGAGACAATTTGAATTTGAATTTAATTAATATATATATATATATGTACCCTAGTCAACATAGCCGAGATTCCCTCCCATAAGCCTGCTTTCCTTCACCATCAAAACCTTTTGCCTTCTCTGTAGCAAGCAATGGCAGGCACGTAAAAATCAAATCACGCCTCCCTCTATATTTTCACAGCCGAACATTTCAAAATCAAAACCTTATAAATGGAAGGAGAGCCGCTTATAATTCTTCCCAGTTCAATTTGTTCGAAAATCAATATTCTCATTTGAAAAAAATACCAAATCTCGAGCCTATCCCTTCGTTTCCAGTTCCTTTCCACTTCCATTCTTCTGTTCTAACCGCTAAACAAATTCGAAAAAAAAGAAAGAGAAAGGGGAAGACGACCGCGTGCAAATTTAAGGCAAGCAATAGGGGTCGAATGCGATTTACAAGTCGCGGCGAAGGGCAGGTAGTTCGTGCACGTGCGCGTGGAGGACTGACTTAGGGTTTGGTCGATTAGGGCTTTGGAGAGGGGAGGCCACGAGCTAGAGATGGGGATGGGCTTCGTGACTTTGGGGTGGCACGATCATTGATCAATGGAGTCGTCGAGGATGCGGTAGTGTTCTGGAAGGGGACAGCAGTCGAATGTCTCGACTATGATCGGCGACGTGGCTGCGCGTGCATGAGGATAGTTGTGGCCAGAGCTTAGTCGAGTGGTCAGCGTCGTGGAGTAGCAGAGGGTTGCTCGAGCAACCGAGGGAGGGCAGTAAGGTATATTTGGTATCCTTTTTTTTCAATTTAAACATTTATACCTACACACACACCTATTTTGATTTAAATATATATATACAGATTGGAGGTTTTTTATATGGGCAGAGAAAGGGGTTTTAAAACCAGGTTTCTATTTGTATTAATGAAGAAAAATTTTATACGGTAAAGGAATTACTGTAATGTCTTTTACATGGAAGAAAATATAAATATAAGCATATCTAGGAAGAGTATACATAGATGTTTAATATATTGGTAAAATAGAAAGAATATATATACAGATAAAGTTTTGGAAAAAAAGAAAAAAATATAATAATAGGAAATTTAAAAGGTTTGAGAGTAACATAAAGTTAGGTTTGGAATCTATTATTTTTATAAGTGTGTGTGTATATATATATATATACTTCAAGGGAAATATAAATGTACATATACATATTTTTAAATTACTAGTTATTTTAAACAAGGGAGTTAGTGATTAACTTATTTATTTAACTTATCTAATTTATTTTTGTTACTAAAAGATTTTTAAAAAGGAAAATTATTAGTTTAAAATAAATTATTAGTTAATTAAATTATAAAATGGCAATTTATTGTTCGATTTGTTCGAATATTAATAGAACCGTATAATGTTTATACAAGGTCAAAAGTCACGAAAACAAGTCGAGACGGTAATGGACTGCAAAACAAAATCAAAGGTGAGTTAATCTCACTCAAATTGGATTACTGGTGAATTTAAATAGTTAAAATTTAAATTATTGGTTGATTGCTTGAATTGATAATTTATTATCAGTCTGGATGTGATATTATATATTGTAGCATATATATATATATATATTGGAGTGATTGATATTCCCGCATTATATAGCAGATGAGACCCTATGCGCCCCGCATAATAGCGGATGACCCTTTTATACCGCGATATCCCCCTCGAAGTGGGATTGGTATTTTATATTGTGCTAATATCTGTGGATGCAAGGAAATAGGTTGGAGGGATCCAACTGGATTCCTCAAAATGTTGAATTATTTCATATTCAGTGATGTGATTTATTTGATAATCTGTGATAGATTATATTGGTTATATTGGAAATTGAAATAATGAATGCTATGATTGGTTGAATATATTTTGGTACTTTAAGATGTCAAAAATAATAAAGATTGGATTTTTTTAAAAGAAAATAAAAAGGAAATTTTAAGTAAAATAATTATAGTGAAGCGGATGAATGTAAAAGAATGAATTTGGGAAAAAGAGGAAGTTTGAATTTAAGATCCTATTTAAGAAATGCCGAAATACTGGAAGAATAGAGATTTTGAATAAATGCGAATTAAAGGATTTTAAAAATAGGGACTTAAGCAATATTGATTTGAAGTACAAAGGGTTATTTTAAATTCAAGATTTAAAATGTTGGGAAGAAATGAAAGGGAGAATTTTGAGGTAAAGTATGAAAATTGGTGTTTCAGATTTAAGTAAGGTTTCAAATCATAATTAAGAAGTGAATCTGGAATTTATGGATTTTGGAATAAATTTGAGTAAGTCAAGATAAATTTTTAAAATGGAAGTAATTCAGAGAATCGATTGGGAAATTGATTAAATGTTTTGGAAACTGTGATTTAAAAAGGGAAATAAGGGTATGGAAATTATAAACTTGGTTTATAAATAAAGTGAAATATTTATCTGTGGATAAATGTGAAAGTATAAATTCACAGTGGGAATTTATAAGGAGATGGTAATTTTTTTTAAAAATAAATAGTGGTTTTATTTTTAAAAAGTGTTAAAAGAAATTTACGTGTTTGGGGACGTAAATGAAATTGGGATAAATCGAGAAGGATTTATAAATGGTTAAATGGACTGTATTGGAATGGAAAGTGTATTTTCCCAAGAAGCCAAGTATATTTTCAAGGAAAGATTTCTAAGTATAAATTAAAAGTTTTTAAGTTGTTTTAAAGGAATGTTTTAGAGAAATTATTATTTAATCATTTTAACATTTTTTTAAGTAAATATTTATTAAGATAATTATAGAAGTGATTATTTTAAAGGTTTAACTAGTATTTTGATTTAAGAAGATAATTATTAAATATTATACTTTATATAATAGTTTTGTTTTAAAGTGGTTTTGGCTAAAATTTTTACTTTGAAATTATTATAGAGTTTCATAACTATTGTTTGAATAAAGTGACTTAATTAGTTTTATTTAAAATGTTTTAAAGTATATATTTTTGGATTAAGTGATTTAAATTATTTAAAAAATCCAAAGTATTGAGACTTGGTGCTTTTCTGTGGAAATAAAACGATTGATTGGCTGATTGTTAAATTTGATAGTTAAATAACCGACTATCAATATTGGCTAATGCGCTGATCGTTACGAAAAGACCGGGATCGGATTTAATTACCCGAAAACCACTTCGATCTAGTTTGAATGTAGAGAATAAATACCGTGAAGATGATGAAGATGGTGATTCGGTTTGTCCAGACCCATGGCTACTTGTATGGACGAATGCTATCAGATCATCGTCAGGAGGACGATGGGCATTCTAAGTGAAATGTGTTCTAAAAAGGTAACGCATAGCCTCAAGCCTCATCAACCGGGAATGGCTAAAACAGGGGAGGTGCAGCAAGGCTAAGTGGCTAGCAACCAATTAGGGTAAGGTCATCCCTGTCTAGATGTCCCTTTTTGATTTCGGCTTAGTGGCGGTTGCTGATCCCAACCGCGGGGTTATCTTATTTGGACTATCCAGTAAGGGGTAGCTCCAATCTTGTGTTGCAGGGTTTCGGGCGGGATCCTCGGTACTCTGAGCTAGGCCAGGTACTGTGACGGGCGGTACCCCAGTAGCCCTGCCATTGTATGGAATCTAATCTCCAATAAGCGCCCGTACGGTTTTGATTGTGCCCAACTATTGCTGGAACGTGAGATGCAAGCATTTCAGCAAGATTCTATTTTACTTTCTATAGACACTATTATAATATCAGACGGTTTAATTAAAAAATGTTTTGGTTATCGTAAGGTAAAAACCCGGCATGTTTATTTGTGGTATGGTCTTACGAGATACCTTTGATTTCAAAGGATTTTGAAAACATTAATAATTCAATTGAGTGTGTTTTCTCAGGTTGGTTTTCCAGACTGACTCGGGTGTTATTTTATTATAATTCTCGGGTCAGACCGAGTATTACAGATACATGATAGGATGCTATGGAGCTCAGGAGACGAGCTGGATGGCAAGACGTATCACACGTACTTGATTTATATTCCGCTGTGCAGTGTAAGTCGTATAGTGAGCTTTTGTGAGGACAAGTATTATAACTGTCCAGTTGTGTGCTATGGTTTGTGTTGTACTCTGATGATTGGAAGTATTTTACCGTTATAGATTCTTTTGTATAAAAATCTGTTGTTATATATTATATGTTGTTCTGCTGCGTTTGTGAGATTCTGATGTTGTTTCTATTTCTTCCTATACCTCTTTCTTCTTTAACCCTAATGGGTTGTATTTCCGACCAATTTGAGTTGAACTGATGGAGAATATTATCAGCTCAAAGGGGTACGGATTTGCGGGCCATTACAGAGCAACCACTGTCGAGTATCCATTTTCCTCTTTTCTTGAGTGGGACCTGCAAAAAATACGAGATAACGTTGGTACCCACCTTTTTAATAGGGTCCTAAGAGTTAGGTCTTAGGAAACCAAACCCAAGTGGGCTTAGTATCCCTTTTATAAATATAATTTTTATTATTATGAACATCTTCTATAAATGAACTAATATACTTTTTCCTTATTAATTTGTTATTAGTTTTAGTTACCCATATATTTATAGTTTTAGAGACTAATCTATTTGAATATGTGGATGTTTTATCATACTTAACTTTATTTAAATCACTAGATTGTAAATCCTTGACTTTCTTCTTATATCCTAAACCATTTTTATTACTAACAGATTGTGAATTCTCAATAATTCTAGATAGATTTTCTCTTCCTTTATTGAAATTTGAAACATTTTTAGTGATTCCATCTAGTTTGGTATTTAGACTTGAATTTTCTAGTTCGACCATTTTAATATTAGTTTTTAAAACATGATTTTCAGAAACAAGACTATCATTCTTATCTTTTTGAGTTTCAGTTTCTTGACTCAATAATATAAGTTAAGAATTAACATTTGAAAGGGATTCTTGAGTTTTCTCAAGTTCTTCTTCCAATATTTTCTTCTCGTCATTAAGCAAATCTCTTTTGAATTCTGCCTTGTTCTGATTTTCTACAACCTCTTTATATTTTCTTTTGAGACTTTTTAAAGTATCTAATAATTCAGAATTTATTTCTATCATATCATCAAAAGTTAAATCACTAACCTCATTCTCTTTGGCCATAAAGCATACGTTGGCTTGTTCATTATCGCTGTCACTTTCACTTCCAGAAGAAGATGAGGAATCTGAATCATCCCATGTAACAGAAAAAGCTTTCCTTTTGAATTTGTCCTTCCTTTTATTTTGATATTCTTTCTTTTGATCTGGACAGTCCTTCTGCATATGCCCCTTTTTGTGACAGTTAAAACACTCCATAACTAATAAAGATGGTGGTTTATTGGTGTTTGAGTTTTTCTTGCCATTATTTATGTATCCTTTTCTATATTTCAAGAATTTCTTGAAGTTCTTGGCAATAAAGGCTAAGTCATCTTTGTCTGAATCTGATTCTTCTTGTTCTGCATGGAATGCTATATTATTTTGATCTTGAGCTTGAATTCATTTAGCCTGCAAATTGACATCATAGGACATTAGATTTCCTATTAACTCTTCTAGAGTTATTTTGGAAATATCGTTCGCTTCTTCAATAGCGAGAACTTTTCTTTCCCATTCTTTCATTGAAGAGTTAAGGATTTTGGAAACAATATCAAAGTCTGAATATTTTTCTCCTAGTCCTACTAAAGAATGGTAGATATCCTGAAATCTTGAATACATATCATTTATAGATTCATTTTCTTTCATCCTAAAGTTTTGAAACTGACTTTTGAGCATGGATATTTTGCTTTGTTTGACCTTGTTAGTTCCTTCGTGAGTAATTTTGAGTGCACGCCATATTTCATATGCAGTATTGCACATGCTAACACGGTTAAACTCATTTTTATCTAAGGCATAAAACAACATATTCATGGCTTTTGCATTTGCTGTGGCATCTAGTTTTTGTGTATTTGACCAAGTAGAATACTCTGTAGTAGGAATAGTATATTCTGACTGAGTTATATTCCATGAATCAAAACCATTTGCTTGTATATATATTCTCATTCGTGTTGCCCAATAGTTATACTTCATGCCATTAAATAGTGGTGGACGTGCAGTGGATTGTCCTTCAATGAATCTAGTGTTAATGCTAGTGCTAGTGGTAGTGCTTCAATGAATCTAGTGTCCTTATTATTAGATTATCAGATAACTGTGTTACGTTTATATGATGACCTTGCTCTGATACCAAATGAAAGTCTATTATGGATCGTGTAATATGAATATATGATAATACAGAGTATAATTATGATAGTAATACTGTAAATAGTAAAGAATATAAAAGCAGTATAGTAAAATGACACCAAAGATTTTTATGCTGGTTTGGAGCACCGTCCTACGTCCAGTCCCAGACTCCTTCTGGAATTTCACTAAAACAACAACCCTCACTTAACCCGGAGGAATAGGTCTATACAACCCCTGAGCAGCTGAACAGGGACCTGAGCAGCAAAACATGTTTTGACTCATCAACTGAAGAGGACTTCACACGCCTGAGCAGTAGAACGGGACTTCAACAAATACAAAAATACTTTTGACTTTGTGTGTTCTTAATAACACGGATTTGTCAATTATAGTGCACCCTTCCTATAATCTTCTCCTCCAGTATAAATATATATATTTGAAGTATATAAAGAATAGAAAGGTCTAGTATTGCTTTAATGCAGAATATTTGAAAGTGTATTGCAAATAGATAGAAGAGCAAAGATAAGAGAATTAGATTATGATTCAGTAATTTGAAATGAAGTTGAAGTATGTATTAGAAAGCATCGACTGTTGGTGAAGAGTTTCGATCGAACTGTTGCGTCCGAATCTTTTCGTTAGAGGTTCGCAACTCTTTACAAAAAGTCAGGTCTTTTCGAAAAGTGGCTGTTATAGAAATTCAGTCAACTGAGCCTCTGAGTCAGTCGACTGAATATTCAAAATAATATTTAAATTTAAACTTGTATACTTATGTAACTGTGCATGCTTCACAAAAATCCCAGTGTCAGTCGACTGGTTCAGAAGGTCAGTCGACTGACCTAGTTAATTTTGTGCAATTACATAGATATATTAATTTCTATAACTTTAAAACACTTTTATAATTTAAATGTATGCTTATATATGTATAGAATATTTAATAAATATTATGATTAAATATATAAGCTAATGTAGACGTAATCGAGGAGAGATTTTAACAATATTGACCTAAGACTTAAAAACAAACAAAATACCATAGTTGATGCACTAGTTTTTAAAGCCTCGTCTCCTTTTTTCTTTTTGTCATAGCAATCGTCAAATCTGTATGTCGTAGTGATAGCTTCGTGCCTTGAATCAAAACCAAGTCTCAACACAAATGACGTGATTAATTAACACCTAAACATGCCATAAGTTGACCCAAGAGACACCTAAGTCAACCGATAGCGGTCGACCTGGGTCGGTGAGCGATCGACCTGAGGCATGTTAAGATGGTGATTTGCTGATTTACAAAGACACGATGTAAACATTTGTGATCGTTACATGGGGATGAAGTGTTTGATGAGTGAACCATATTCTCTAAAAATATTTCTTAAGCTAATCTAATGGTCCAAACTAAATTCTACTCCTATAAATACCATACTAGTGGAAGCATAATTCTCAAATTAAAAGTAAAAGAAACCAAACTCTGACAAAATTTCCTCTCGACCCTAAACCCTAAAAATCCCAAAAATCAATTCAACCAAAAAGGATGAAATCAACTAAATCAAAGCAAATCTACGCAAAGAGTTAGAGAAGAATAAAATAAAGTTAGAATGGAAACAAAGGTAAAATTATAAATCTAAAACTCTAATTCAAATGTAATTCAATCCTTTCTCCGGATCTATAATCTTAATAAGTGAATACGCTTTTTATTATTTTGGTGGGAGTTGGATAAAATGGGTTGGATCTGGATCTGGAGAATAGGAAAGCTAAAAGCAGGGTGAGTGGGAAAATTACATGTTTTGAAATAATATTAGATTGATATCTTTGTCATCTAATTCATTAATGCTTAATTATAATATATTTGGATATTTAATTGTAAGTGCGTAATGATTAGGTAGAAATTTTAGTTTGGATAATTTATTATTTACACGTAATGAATTAGTGTAAATAATGAATTGAATAATAAATTGTATACGCATAATAATTATGGAATAGATCTAATGAAATTTATTATAGCATGGATTTAATGAAATTGTAATTACAAACATCACACAATCTCTTTTTTTGGATAAGACATGGAAATTTATGGTGTTAACATTTTTAGAATAAAAATGTTGTTCCGATGTATTAAAATGTAGTAAACCCCAAAAGTTAAACGGTAAGACATGAATAAAGTATAAAGATCCTAAAATGTTAAGGTGTGAAATACCAATAATATTCGGATGTAAATGAAAGGAAAATATGAAAGATAGGTAAGAAGAAATTAAAGGATAACATACGAATACGAAGAATGGATAAAAAGGATGGCAATGATATGATGAACTTGATAAGAGAAAAGCGAAAAATGAACATAAAGTAAAAGAAAAAGGTAAAATGCATAATAAAATGAAGACATAGGGTCAACTGTAAAACTGTAGAGGCATGATAACTAAGTGTGAAAGAATATATATATTATATATATAAGTAGCCTTGAATATGCGTTTATGACGGGTGTGGATTATTATAATTAAAGTATAATTAAAGAAATGATATGACATTTGGCCATTATAGTAGGTTGAAATGCGAGGTTCGTAGTGTTATATAATAGAAGCTTACCCACTGCACGGGGCTACCGGTAGTTGTGTAACATTATATTGGTGTCATACATATTCAACCATAGGACCCATGGAGTATATACGTTTGCTTATAGATAAAGGAATACCCTTAATAAATAAAGCAGTCTGCTTTAAATATGGTATTTATGAGGGTATTACCTTGATTGCATTAGGTAATCTAAATAGGAAGATGAACGGGATTAGGCGCTATGCAGCAGCGGTTGGTGCCGAAATTCAAGGGTAAGGCTGCATATGGCGAGAATGTCATCAGTCCTTAGCAGTCAATGGGAAAAACAGGGTTACACCTAATTGGTCTTCGCCGCCTACCAAGGTAGGCCATGTTGGGTTATGCATCGCCATAATTTTTTGTTAGCTAGTTTGTTAAGGCAAGCCTAGTTAACCCAAAAGGAGTTCTTTTAAAATAGGTTGAGGTGGTTCGTGGAACCATATCCATGATAAGAAGTAGACAAAGTAGTAAATCCCCAAAGTAAGATAGAGTACAACATATTATTTTGAAAAGCCGTCATTAGGCACTATTAGAGTCCCTTGAGTTATGCGATGATGAGATCGTGACATGACGTAGGCGATGGATCCTGATGGGGTGCTGGTTGAGAGATACTAGCGGGGATAGTGATATATATATATATACATACATACATAGTTATGATTCTACAAAGGATAGATGGGAATGGATCGTACGCGAACGAGGAGTCGAGACGACTATTAAAATGTAAACAGACATAACATAAGATGGAGAACAATCAACATAAACTAGTGTTATGTACAAAGTGTATAATTTACCAATCACCAGAACGTTGTTCTGACCCCCTCCTCGTTACAAACCATAGGATATCTTGAAGGACAACTACTACTACTAGGTGTTTTCGGTGTTGACAAGGACATTAGACCTTGGAAGTATCGTACCTTAGTCAGTAGTTATGTAACTTATTATATTTTATTTATTTTGCTATGACTTATGCCGTTAGTTATAAGATATACTTCCATTGCTTTATTCGTAGGATACCAAACGAACGATCCATATTTTGGTGGCTTGGTTTTTCAATTTAGCGAAAATTTAGGCCCACGGGTGTATGGGTTCCTGCCCGAGCCACCCATAATACTCGCAACTACGGTGAGAATCTACATAGTGAGGTTGAAGGTCCTTCAGGCACAGTACATGCGGAGGAACCTGTTGAGAGAGGGGTTGAGGAGTCCACTGTTGGTGATACCCCAAGAGGAATGGATGTAGGAATCGAAATTCCGTCAATCCCCGAAGAGAGTGATGGAGTCGGATGAAGAGAGGGAAAAGAATCAATTGTTGAGGAGGAAGAGGAGGGCGCTAGTAACAGTGATAGCGAATATCACACTAGTGTTGAAGAGGGTGAATCATTCGGCAAGACGCCCTACAAGAGCTCTGCTTTTCTTTGTTCACCTCGTCCGGAGCACATTACCATTAATACTTCCAAAATGGTCGGAGAACAAGTTACATTTCCTTCGATGGATTCAACGCCTCAAGCTCGCCCCTTGGGTGACGTCTTCGTCGATTTGAGTAACTTTGACATCTCCATCAGCGCTCTTCTAGATGAAGCAGGTTCAACTTAAGCTTCACATCTGGGGGATTTTTTGATGAAGGTGGCGAAACCTCATCTTTAATTCCTTGCCAATACAGTTTGCAGAGTACTTAAGGGGGTCATTGACACCACACACATCACTAGGATCCTGGATATGTATTCTTGCATTCATTCATGTTCTAAAATTTTGCACTTATACCATTTTTCTTCTTGTTTCAACAGGTTCCATCGGTCGCAATCAATATCAAAAGCTCTCATACAATGTTGGTGAGTATCATAGCTAGACTGCCGATACCCATACGCCTTGCTCCAAATATTAAAGACATTATGAGACTGACAAAGAGAGGCGTAGAAGGAAGAAGCCGATGCTTGCAAAACTGATGGGGAGAGGGAGAAAGGAAGAGAAAAAAGAGTGGAAGAAGAGTGAGGTAGAAGAAGAGTTATATCGTGATCCCGCTAAACGTCAAAGAGAATCTTCTAAGCATCGTGGCCCTTCTTTAGGTGTTGTTTTGCCACATTTCAAAGCTCAAACTTCTTCACAACAACAAGTTCATGTTTCCCGCTCTCTAACTACAATAATTCACCTACTTCCAAGGGAGTTTCTACTCCTCCGTTTACCCTTTTGTCCACTCCTTCATGCTTACATGTCGTGTTCCTCAAGCTCTTCTTGCACGGTGCGAAGTTCGACTAGGACATCAAAGATATTCTGAAGGAACTGGTGGATTGGGATGTTCGAAACGTCCAAAAGCATGTCCACGAAGTATACAAGTGGAAAAAACTTTGGCAAGCCCTTTTTGATGTGAACAGGATCAACTATACCAACATCAACTCCTTTGATTGCGAGAAGGAAGAATTTGAACGGATCTTCAAGAACCGCGAGGAGCACTTGTTTAAGGTCATAAGAGAGAGAGACGCAACCCTTGAAGCAAAAGCCAAATTTGATAGCTTGGGGGGAGGAATGAAGCTGGCTCACAATCGTGCCAAAATCATGATGCGAAATAATTTGAAAACTGCCCACGAAGAAGGGGCTGAATTGAAAAGGCAAGTCAAAGAGAAGGACCTAGCCCTTATTCAAAAGGATGAAATTATATGAGCCAGAAACTAGATCATCTCTGAATAAGCAGTTGAGCTTAAAAGGCATCGAGAAAAAAATCATAAATTTCGCAAAGAGAAACATAAACTAGTCGATGATTTGGAGCACTTGTCAACTAAAGAACTTGCCAACGATCTCGAGGTTGCAGTTTCTCAACAGGAACTTAGAGAACTTCAGGAGGAAAAGACCGAAGAGAGACAAAGTCAACGACAATCTCCAATACTTCTATGTTAGTGTCATCATGAAAAAAAATCTAAAGTGGTTAGGGAATGACTATCCCAAAACTCTCGCTGATGCATTGGAGGAAGTGCTACACTAGGCCGTGCGGACCTGCGATAATCGTTCCGAAAAAGAGTTGATGGCTATATACCTCGATGTCGAGGACATTGAATTACTTGCTATACATAAGGCTCTCCTAGCTAAAGATGATGCTAATGTTGCTGTCGCCGCCAAAGCTCTCACTAGCTCAAGCTCACCGGGTGAACAAGAAGTGTCCACACCAAAATCTGAAAAGCCGACGACAATTAGGCCTGCCTCCATGGGAGTAAGCTCTAAAACTACCCATGTGATTCTAAATTTTGCAATAATAACTTCTTATGAGCCCTACATTGATAGAGTTAGGGGTATGCCCTAGAGGCAATTGTGTAATTTGTTACATATATCTAACTCGTTGAACAATCTTGTTCATAATAAAGGTGTTTCTTTCTATTATATACTTGATATAATGTAGTTATATTAATTAATTAATTTAATTAAAAGTATGTTTAATAGAAAATCCACAAATGGCATATTTTGCGATAGTAGTTACAAAGTGTTGTAACCGTGAGTAATTTATCATAATAAAACAAACATACCATTTTAAATGTTCCTAGTCAAGATGCATCGAGACTAGATATCGATGTATCCGTTGAGACTAGAGTATGTAATGCTCTCAAAATGTTGGGCAGTGCATAACTCATGACTGTTGAAGGCACCTAGGGGTTACGTACTGATAGTTATTGGATAACTATGGAACGACTCACTCAATAGTTTTCTGTTGGTTAATATAACTAAGTTCAAACAGAAAATATCGATGTGACTGATTTACACAGTTCTCTCAACTTGAGAATATTTTAGATCTTCAATATGAGAGCTCTGCTTTGGTTATAATCAAATCATGGCATGGCGTTCCATCGAGTGACTATAGTTGGGTCGAGTGGAATTATTGGAAGTGAAGCACTATTCAAGAGAGGATTCGTCTCCTTAGTTATATGGGGTTAGTATCATGGTCAACTCGAGTCAAGTCAAAGGCAAAATGTAACAACCCGAGATTTCGTACCCATTTAATTATCGTCTCTTGACGATCTAATCTGGTTGCTAATAGCTATTGGCATTTTGATCGAATTGAAATTCTCTTCTTATCCGGTTTGAATTCTTTTATAATTGAATTAAAATTTTTGTTAAAAGGGTTGTAGGCTTTACAAATCATCTTGATCCATTCTTTCTTGGTGCCATATTCATCAAAGACAACCCGATCCCCCTTCCTCATTCTTCATTCATTCGAAACCCTAAATCAAACATTCAAACAAAAGAGAAATAAAAATGGCGACGATTTCCTCTTCGTTTTCTCGATCAGATTAGGGCTTGGCCTCGTTCGTTCTTTCGATGCTTGCTAGGGCTTTCGTTCCTCTTGCGCTCTGATCTGTGGGCTTTGTATGTCGAAGCACGTGATTGTTTCGATCGATTGTTGGATGTTTCTGATGTTGCCTGGTTCGATCGATTTCGAGATGAATTCTTTGTTGGCTACTTCGACGAGTTCGATGCTTGCTTCTGGAGTCGATCTCCATAAATTTTCATTCATCTTCGCTTCGGTGAAAGGTGAGTAATTCCCCTTACTCACATCTACTTCGAACCGTTCGAACTTGTCTGTTATTTTGTTTTGTGGCCTTTGATTTTTGACTGGGTTTTATGATGAGTTTTGTTTCTGGTCTTTCACTGTAAATTATGGCCTTGTTGTAGTGGTTTACGTACCTCTGTATAATGGTTTCGAATTGAAGTCATGTTTGGAGTTGAAGCTTGAATACTTCATTTATGGCCTCAGGTTGCTTTGTGAACGAAAATTGAGTTTCTTTTGTTTCGAATCTCTGAAAATTTGTTTTCGTGTGGTTCCTTGTTGACTTTACTGTGATTTATTTCTTTGGCTTACTGGTCCCTGTGAGCTTCGTCTTTGGCCATCTTTTTGCCATTGCTTATCATGCATCATTGTAGCTGTGCACTTCATTTTTTCGCTGTGAGTTTCGACTCTGGCCATCCGCACTTGTAGATGCATTCCATTCCATATTTGTTTGCATACCTTGTAGTTGATTACTGTCCATATGTTTGTTTGCATTCTTTGTAGTTGATTCATTTAGTTGCACTTGCATTATGATCACTGTGACATATTTTTGCATTAAACTATGCTCAATTTATCTTGAGTTGGTCTAATGGTTGATACTGTCTGTTGTTTGTGGTCAGTGACATCGAATTGGTCTTGTAGTTGTTAGCGTGTTTGTAAATTTGAAGCTGTCTGCATTAGGACATTCTGTAGCCTGGTATGTGTACATCTTTGTTGAGTCTGGGCATTTTTGTTTTCCAGACTTGATACTTTTGCCCATTTCACTGCTTTCCTGTGTGTACTTGCTATCATGTTGACTTTTGTCTAGAGTAGGTTCTGCATTCATGCATGTTGGCATTCATGTTGTAGCTGTGAAGAAGCATTTGATGTTGCTGTTCCACTTTGTTAGACCTGTCTGCATTGCATATATGTAGTTGGTTGCTTTGCCTTGACATTTAGTGATGCATTGCTCTGGTTGCTTGGACTTGAATCACTTCATATGTAAACTTGGGCTCTGTTTTGATTTGGTTCACTTGCTCATCTCATCTCTGTCATTTATTCATCTTGGGTTCATGTATTACTTCTCCTGCTAGTATAACCTGATTGCTTGAATGTCATGTTCATATTCATTGTTGTAGTGTTCATTGAATTGCTTGCAAACTGTCTTGCTTTGTTTTTCATCCATTTACTTGAGTCTTTTGAGGCACATGTTTTGGCTCTGCAACATTGTTGTTGACACTTCTTGGTTTTGACATTGCTGTTTTACTGATATACACAGAAATTTGATGTGTTTGATCATTTTGAGATTTTTGGTTTGTTGATTTACACTGCGTAGTGTTATATTTGCCATTATCCAATTCTCGTATCGAGAGTTGGATATACGAGATTTCTGTGACTGTCGTCTATTTAACGTTTGATTATTATTGCTCCTATGCACTAATAACTGAGTTTGTATTAGACTGACCCGTGTATTATTTTCTTTTGAATGTAATACTCTGGTCAGACCCGAGTTATTCCAGGTTGTAGATTTGCTGTTCGGGATTTGAAGACTTTTCACATCTTCTGAAGTTGTCAGTGTCATTTTGTAGTAGTCGTGTCATTGTATAGAACGATATGTATTCATGTATATTAGACGATAATGTACTTGTATATATAACTTCTAGAGTCGACAGTTGTAGTTGTATCATATGTATCGTGTTAACTATATTGTAACTGACATCGGTTATATATATATGAGATTTTTGTTAATCTGTGTTCCGCATTTATATTATCTGTGTTATTGTTATATCTAATGTCCTAAACTATTAAGAACTATCGTAGTTGTTTTATACTGATAATTGGATATGTCGATAGGGGTAAATAAATAATAGATGAAAAATAAAAAGTATATACCACTCCTATCGAGATAACCAATATTAGTGTAAGGCCAATTACGGATGGTCGCTCCTATCCAGCCTTATTCTTCATAATAATAGACAGTATTTCTTTTAATACTCTTTGTTATTATGAGCATAGAGGTGGGGCGTCACACAAAACCTCTGGCCAGAGCATTTTGGTTAATAAAAATTGTTATTATTGAATCAGGGACTTTGTGTTTGGATTATAAAGTTGAATGTGGACAATATTGGAATTTTGACCATTACCAAATTCCATAAGTCCTAATATGATATAGTTTTGACGAAGAGAATTGGTGTAAATAATTGTCACTATCAGGTACTACTTTTAGTAAGTAAAATTTGATTTTACCGAAAAGACTTATAAGCGATGAATTCAACCAAACTGTCATACCACCTGCTAAGTAACGTGTGACCATTAATATTTGAAATGTTCAATATTAATCGATGACTGAATTCACACCTCTGGGTCGCACAACCACATTTGTGATTTCTCCAAAAACCACACAATTTAATTAGTTTTTAAAATGTTGCAAACTGTTTAAATTAACTATATTTATGAAATATTAATTATTTTTAATCTATTTGATGTTTTGAATGTTGTTGGTTATTTTTTTATTGCATATATAAAAGTTATATTTGCATATATCGATATGCGATATCGGTAAAATTTTAGACATGTTTTAAATAATAAAATAATTACATAAAAGTTGTTTTCTTTTATTTGGAAAAGTTGCATATTTGGAATGTGCTTGGATCAGCCATATAATGGTAGGAGAAGGAAATTAATTAATGAGAATAACTGAAATTTAAAAGGAGGAAATAAAGGAGGAAGTTCTAATAGGAGAATAGGAAAAGGTTCCTTTAATTCTATTAAAAACAAAACCTCCTCATTTTTGAAAGTACAAAGAACAGAACGTGACTTTCATTTTTGTTCTCTTTTTCTTCCTCTTCTCTATCATTCATCCATGGCTGAAACTTCATCCAAAATAAAAAACATCAGAACAAATTCAAATCAACATCAAACTAAATTAAAAAAGGGTGGTTCATTCTTCTCTTGCAAAGCAGGTTGTGATATTTGAAATCTGAGGAGAAGCCACAAATTAAGGTGTGATGAAGTGCAAGCTTTATTGGATCTATGGAGTGACCAATCAGATCCAGGTATTCTTCTATCATTCAAGGTGTTTCTACATGCTTCATCCTAAGGTAAATATATGTGCGTATAATTCGATGTTTACATGTTTATTGTATTATATTTTGATCTGTGTTTGTTTATCATTTCCTTTTAATGTAAGTTTATGATAAATCGATATGTCTTAGATCTCATATTACTTTCGATAAATTGTCATCATTCTCTGTGTTGTTTGGATCTATAATTTCTTATCACAAATTTACGCATGCCTACCTTGTTCAAATTTCTTTTATTTTATTGTAGATAGTTATGAAATTAAAAATTGACTTTGAATGAGATTTATGTATACTATGAGATAATCTTTACTTAGTCAAATGCTAATGGATTTTATATATATATAAAAACTTATTTACCATTCCTTGAATCTGATTTTAACTATATATGTTAAATTTTTGTACAATTGTTACAATACTTATTAAAACAAAAGTCGATACCTTGATTTAATATTAATGAATGGACTTTAGTGCCAATTTTAATTATTTGTTGTTTTCTATATTTAAAGTTTTGTGTAAAGTTTGATGTAATGTTTCATTCCTAAATTAAAAATTTAATGAAAACTTTTAACTTTAAAACCAAAAACCTTTTGTACAAATGTATATACACATATACCATATGCTACATTGTTTGCAAATATATGCTTTCAGATGCAAATTATTAAATTTTAATTATCAGTTATATGTAATATAAATGTTTTGTTTAAATCAAATTATTACAAAGATTATGAGCAATGATGTAATCTTTTTTTTGTTAAACATTTTCTCAATTGGATTTTTTCTATTAATGTTAATTTTAGATTTCAAATTATTTAAAACAACCAATAGGTTTTCACTTTGTATGTATGTATGTATCCATAATTATTATGAATGTATGCATCCATAATTACTATGAATGTATGAATATATATCACTAACAAAATTTAGACAATGAAGGAATGTGTAGATTTGGTTGATAAGTAATCAATGTCATTTAATGTATTAATAGTTACAGTTAAATGGTGAAAGAAATAAAAGTTTTTTCTCTTTTCACATTCTATCATATGCATGTGTAGATTTGATTGATAAGTAGTAAATGCCATTTAATGTATTGATTGCCATAGTTAAATGGTGAAATAAATGATAGGTTTCCCTCTTTTCATATTCTATCATATCCATGCGTAGATTTGATTGATAAGTAATAAATGCAATTTAATGTATTAATTGTCATAGTTAAATGTTGAAAGAAATAATATGTTTCTCTCCTTTCGTATTCTGTCATATCTTTCCTTTATTAATTAAATATAGTAACAGAGGGAAATAAATAATTTCCTTCTCTTAATTTATTTTTACATGTTTCATTTATACATATACACCACTTATACACCGCAGTTACACTTGACATAAATGAATGTATTTGATACATTCATCATATCACATAAATTTGTATATTTAATGTTCCTTCAATGACAATATTGAATAAAATATTGATTTTATTTAAAAGGAAAATTAGATAAGATCTAAATGCATTTAGACTTCATAGGCCCATTAATAATCCAAAATGGTAAATTTTGAAATTCATCCATTTCTTTCGCTGCGGGCTGGCCTAGTTCTAACAATGATATGAGAGCCTAACAGCCTATGCGGTCTAAATTAGTCATGTTAGGGCTAACTAATTAAGCTTGCCCACTAAGTACGGTGTCTAGAAAGGTAATGTTTAGAATTGGAATTGGGTAATCAAGTACCCTGTCCTACCTAGTTACCATCCTGGCCTGAAAGGTGGAGTAAGCCCAAAGGTTACCGCAAACAGAAAAGACCCTATTTAATTGGGCTAGTTTTCAAAATAGTTTTGAAATTAAGACAAGATTTTAAATTTAAATGTTAAATTTAAAATAAAACATGTTTATTATAAAAGGCTATAATATAACATAAATTTTCAAAATGTTTGAAAATGTATCGAAAAGTTCAAAATGTTTGGAACTATGTGAATATTAATTTCGAAATATTAAATTATTAATAAGATAACATAAGCATACATGTATGTATATAAGATAAATTTTCGAAATTGATATAATTTAATTAAATTTTTTTAATTAATAAAGTAATTAAAGGTTTGTTAATTAACTAAAAATATGCATATATATAAGATATATGTCGTTATAGTAGATATGTCCAATATAAAAGTTATATTGGAATACTAATATAAACTTAATTAAAGAGTTAATTAGTTAAAATTAATTAAATAAGATTTAATTAATAAAATGTTATACGTAAGATTATTGTATAACTTAATTAAAATATAAAAGTTATATAATAATGAAACTTATATATATGAGTGTATAAACTAAAGGTGGAACATTAAAGAAACCCAAATAGACTTAAGGAATAAATACATATGTAAATGTACATATACTCACTACATGAAAAGTCAATATTGATAGCATTTGTACATTGAGTGCAATCATCCACCTTATTAATATGAGAAAAAACGTCCAAACGCTATATAGAAGGGCAAAGAAGCAGGAGGTTGAAATTTGTGGCAGCCTCATGAAATATTTCAGCGGTCACTTTTTACTAATAGTTCTCTCTCTCCTCTTTCTCTATTTTCATTCCCAATCTTCCCCAATGAATATTTTTAATCTTCTGCCTTATTTTTTCTATAAGGTTAACTTTTCCATGTAATGCAACACGGATCAATTATCTCACTTATTCGCTTTCCTCGACTTCAAAAATGGCAGTCGTCTCGACTACTCTATCTATGCTACTTTCTCTTCCTTCAGATCGAAACCTAAACCTCGACTACGCCTCAATCGCTTTCGGCATCTCATCAACCCTAGTTCCCTAAATTAAAACCCTAACAAACATAGGAATGGTAGTCTGTCTTCTCCATTAATGCCTCACCATTATTATTCCTCTGTCGCTTGTTTTGTAGATATATACCTTAGCTCTCTTCTTCCGTGCATCTCTTTGTATGGTGATTTTTTCATTCTCTTTACACGGAGCACCTTTTGCCTTTCCCTGGCTATTTCCATCCACTTGGCCATAACTTTTCTTCGCGGGTCTCTTTCTTCTCTTTCTGGGAATGCTTCAGTTTCTCAGGTATTGGAATTTATTCCTTATTATCTTTTGTATGTCTAATTTTATCATTAAGTTTCTTTTAGTTCCCAATTTGAATTGGTTAAATTTGATACCATGTTTATTTTATTTTGTTTTGTAACATTCTATGAGTTTAATGTTATGAGTTGATTTACTGAGGAACTAAGCTTAAGTTGGATGATTTATTGATTAATATAACTATATACATATGTTTAAAATGATAATGTAAGGAAATCTCTCCTTTTTAAAAGAATAATCCCCTTTTTCCTACTAAATTTCTCATCTTTCTCATAAGTATAACGAACAACCTAAATTTCAAATATCCAATAAATTGTTTGCACTATAGAATTTTTTGTAACGACCCGGATTTTTCGACGTTCGATTTGGAATATTTAAATGGTTTTTAAATATTGAATTTGAATTATAGATTGATTTTTGATATGGAAATTTGTTTTATCATTTATAAAATAAATTCAAAATTAAATATAGCGATTTATTTGATAATTTAATTATCGAATTTTATAATTGAATATTGGTTAAATTATTGTATCTTGAGTTTTAAGCTCGATAAAAATAATTTAAGGGCTTGTAAAATTTATATAAATAATAATGAAGATAATAGAAGTTTTAAAATTGAATTTAAAAGTGATCTGTTCAATTTTAAAAATAGCTCGTTTAAATTGACATTTAAAAATAGCCTTCCGAGGCACAGTCTCGGAATTCGACAAAACCAGTTCCAGTGGATTTGTAATATTGTATTATTATCGAATTTCAAATTTCATAGTGTTTGGAGTTATCGTTTGATCGTACGAGATATAAACGCCTAGAAATTATTTAATTTAAACAGTCGATTCAAAAAGCTATCTTCTCCATACGATCGAATTAGGACTCGAAACCTTTTCCATTGTGTTCAGAATAGGGGTATAACATTACAAATGCCTAGCGACACGCCTCGATAGGAGTTCGAGATTTTGGGTTACGAAATCAAGACGGTTTGAAATTTTAACTAATATATATATATTTATAAAATCAGATAAAAGTCAATTCATGGCTGTTTCCTCAACGTTAACGTACACGCTTCCTCTACCTTCTCAAACATGCCATTCTCTTCAGTTGCATCCACACGTTCATTCCCCCTTTCTCTTTTAAAATTTAAAAAAAAGAATCGATTCGAACTCAGGAAATCGAAAGGGGGGATGATCGAGTACGAGACTGCCTTTTTGCTTCGAAGTCAAAAGCCAGAGGAATTATCGAAATCAATCTCGACTAAAAAAAAGATTAATGGCACGCGAGCGCCTGACATCTACAAGCGATCGAACTCAATCGCGATGCCTGGCCATTGCACGCACGTAATAGAGGGGCAGGGCCAAAGACGAACAAGGTAGATGGTCGTGTGAATTTGAGGATGTCGCACTTTGGTTTGCGTGCACGTTTGAGGGGTCGGCTGTGATTTGTGCTACGTGGCAATTGGGGAGGGTCTCGCGAAGGTCGCGGCTTAGTAGAGATTAGCGGCGAAGAGGGGAGGTCGAGGCGACTATGAGAGGGTTATAGGCGATGGTCACGGGGTCGCGTGAATGGCTCGATGTCGAATGTGGGTGCATGTACAGAGGATGGGTGGTCACGTTCAGGTACTGGGACGAGTAGCAGTCTTCAACAGCAGCAGTGGTGGAGGTATAAACCTCTAGCTAATTTAAAATTTAACAGTAAGGTAGATTTAAAATTTTATTAGGCCAATGAATTTAAAATTTAAACTGATTATGTAATGGTAGTTAAATTATGTCAAATGCTAATACATTCGAAATTCATTTATACGAGGTCCTAAATCAATGAAACCAGTCGAGTTTGGTTCATTGTTGGGAATCGATGCAATAAAATAAACAAAAAGTGAGTAAATCTCACTCTCTTTGGATTGCCAGAATTTATTTTAAATAGTTAAAATGAATTATTGATTGCTGGTTGAATTTATAAATTATTATCTGGTTGGATATTATATCTATATATATATGTATATGTATATATATCGTAGTATATATATTAGTATTTGGAGTGATATTCCCACACGTTATAGCAGATGAGACCCTATGTGCCTCGCATAATAGCGGATGACCCTATATACCGCGATATCCCCCTCGAAGTGGGATTGGTATTTTTATTATTGTCAAACATCTTTGGATGCAGGAAAAATAGGTTGGAGGGATCCAACTGGATTCCTCAAATATATTAGTATTTATATATATATATATATAAAATGTTAGATTATTGTGTGTTGTAAAATTTTAAATGTTAAAATAGCACGGAAATTAATTTTGGGTATATAAATACCATAAATATTATTTTAAAATTTATAAGGAAATAAAAGGATATTTTTAATATAAAACTATGTATATCGAAATTCAGATTATTTAAAGGAGGTTGGGTTGAATAAGAAATGTTTAATTTTTGATCGTATTAAATAATGCGGAAAAGTATTTTAAATGGAAAATTTTAAAATGAATTATATAAAGGAATTTTTAAAGATTGGGTTTTAAAATGATCTTCGAAAAATATAGAAGTGGTTGAAATTAATATTAAAAATAGATGGGTAAAAATAAACGAGATTTACAAGAAATTGAATTTATAGAAATGGAATTTTATAAGGGAGATTATTTTTGTGAAAATCAAAGAAGTTATAGAAAATTTATAAACGTAGTTTATAAATAAAGGAAGGTGATATCGGATGATAATTTGGAAATATAAATTTACGGGAAGAATTTATATTCGAATATGGAAATAGGGTGGGTAAAAGGTAGTGGATATTTTTTTTTAAAGTGAAGATGGTTAAGGAGACCCGAGTGGGAGTGATGTGATGAAAATCGAGAGGGGTTATAAATTGAAAATTGGTTACCCAGATTTAAAAAGCAATTTTTATAAATAAGTTAAGTTTTAAATTTTAAAAAGGAAAATTTTATTTTATTTAACTTTGTAATTCTAAATTTAGTTAGTATTGAAATATTTCAGAAGTGAATTTTTTTAAATACTTAAAATTTATTTTTATAAAATCCTAAATTTTTAAACCTGTTTGGAAGTGATGTAAAAAAAGTATTTCAATATTTAAAATAATTATTTGAATATGTCTCAAAAATGAATTATTATTATTTTCTTTAAAATATTATATATATATATATGTATATGTATGGAGTTTTGAAACGTTTAAATTTATTTATAAACCTTCTCGGAAGTCTGGAAATTGGTTTATTCAGTGGATGGGATTATAAGGAAATCCTTAAAATGGATTGGGAAGAAAGTAAGGGAATTTCTGAAGTTAGTTAAGTAAAAGTGAACTTTGGGAAAAAATGAAATAGAATTCATAAAGAGGTGCAAAGGGAAATTGGAAATTATTGGCGAATATAATAGGCTTTGGAAATATTTAAAAGGGATTAATTCAGGAATTTCGGATTTTTATAATTCATTATAAACCAGTCAAGGAGTTTACTAATAAAATGGTAAATGATTTTGAGAAAAGAAATAGGGAATAAAAGGGATATTTTCTAAGTGTTGAATATAAAATGAAGGGGGAATAATATTCTAAGTATTGGGAAGGGTGGAAATATTCCGTTGAAGATACAATGTAACGATACGGATTTTCGCGTTCGAAAATCGACATTCATACTTTACATCGTACTCGAATGCCGTAGATTCGACCGTTCAAATCCGAGTCGCCGGAGCTCATAACACAGTTAAGTAAATAACACGGCGGAATAAATGAATAATACATTGATATACAATATCTGATACAACAGAATGATACAATGAATATCAATATACATCAGAGATATGATACAACAAATAGCAGCGGAAAAGAAAACGATAACATCAGCAGCGGATAATCTCCATCTTCAAAGCACTAATCCAGAAATAGCTTGAACTCCCAATAACGATACACCAAGATAAGCAAGTGCAGTCCGATCCAAAGACTGAACTAGCTCCAGATAACCTACTAATCTGACTATCTGAAAAACCAAACTCTAGACTGCTCGTGTAGAAAAATTTTGAGCATCCAGAGTTTAGGAAAGAAACAATAAACTCCGGATCAGTCATGGGACTGGTGTGAGCAACAAAAACAGTTTATCTTTTTAAAAACAAATAGCAGAGAATTTTAAAGTCAATTCGCAATGCTTTTAGAAAATGAAACTACCATAAGACCTCCCGCCACACCCACAATGCAAACGCAGAATTGGAGGAGATTTCTTCTTATGATAGTCAAAGATGCTTACTACGCAAAATCAAATCATTTTTGATATTATTATTAGTGCATAGTGTAGAAAACATTTCGAAAATAGAATATCAATCTTAGCCAACATACGACCAGTATCGTATGCCTACTATAGCTACCATGTTCAATAGCAGGTTACCGCCACGTTCCATGGCAGGTAATACAACTAAAACCGTACAAGTCACGTATTGTTTCTTTGGATTTCCAACAAATGGTCAGGCTAAGGAACTTCCTATGCCACGATGAGTACGTCCCTGGAATAGACGACCCGAGAACCTAACGTTACGGTTAGATCTCTGCCAACACAAGGCCGGGTTACCTCTGCAAAAATAGGTAACTACTGACACGCGTATGCCATCCCCCGATCGTAACCAATCTTCCCGAGGATCCTCGATTCGCAACAAACCACATAATAATAATGCAGCAACCACATAGGTTAAGTATCTGGGCTCCATACCATGATACCACCTCTATCCAGAAGGAATGACATACACTAAGGGGCGCTACTCCCTAGAACCTTGCCGCATCCTTCCTGTTTTGACCATTTCCGGGGTGTGAGGCTCGACGAAGTCTCGTCCACAAAGCTACGCTTTCTACAAAGCCATGCTTCGGGTCAAACAAATGATCAACCTATGATCACAAAGATATAAGATCAAACAAATGATCATATCACAAATGATCAAACACCGATCATCACACAGCAACACTCAGCATGCCACATTACCAAATTGGGATATATCGCTGATAAATTTCAACTACATAACCTCTGAGCTCGTACGTCTCAGAGAAGGGTGTTAAGCTAAGAGAATAAATTCTCCGCCACCAAACAGATATGTATTTGAAAGAAATCAGCTTTATATCTCAAAGTGTAATGTCAGACATGTATCCATACAAGTCTGTTCCGGGTTCGAACAGAACCGAAGGCACTTCTCACGAAGCCCTTGCAATTCCGGATAACTCTCAATCACGTCCGGACTTCCCGTCACAAAAGAGTGATATAAATCTCTATACCGGCGCGACTCAGTGCAGAGACATTCGACAGGTTGTCCTTTCATTTTCGAAAAATATCCGGTCTTCAACACCGGTCTTCAAATGCTATCCATATACGACGTATCACTATTCGGAATGAGTTATACGACCCAAAGGTCCTTTCCCGGCTAACCCGAATAGTGAGCGAAATATTTAAAAACATACGGATATTGGGATTTCAATTAAGTCACAACTTAAACCCAAACTTTCTTTACAAATGGTTTATCAAATTACCATTTTAATCCTTTAAACAAAAAGATTCAATTCATAAAGTTCACTTAATTTCACAAAGATTCATTCACAGATTTTCCAAATCGATTTCCATTTCAGTTTAATTAACTCGTTAAATCTTTAAATCAAAGATTTAACTTATAGTTTTCAAAACAATTTCATTTCGAATGGGTTAAACAAATCATCATTTTAAATCTGTTAAAAATAGACAGATTTAATTCATAGCTTTCAAAAAGAATTCATTCATAACTTGGAAAATCCATTTTTCAATTCACTTGAAATTCCTTTAATTTAAACTGGAATTTCTTTTCTTATCTAAAAGCTTTTATCATTTGAAAACAACAGTTTTCAATTTGGAAATCTGATTCATTCATACGAGTTGAAATCCTTGGTTTAAATTCAAATTCCCAAATTTATACTTTAAAATGGTTTAATTCATACAAACACATTTATATCATCTTTTATCCCTAGTTTCCAAATCATAGATTTAATTTCGAACTTGAATTCAAATTTAAATCTAATTATTTAAATTTTCAAAACTCGATTAAGTTATTCAAAATAACTTTTATCTTTGAAATTCTATTTCAAAAGCTTTTCACTTTTTATTTTAAACCCAAATTTCAAATTTCAAAATCAGTTGAAATTAAAATTTCAATTTCAAAAACATCAAATTTAAATTATCTGTGACTTAACCGATTTCCACGTGAAATCCATATTTGTGTGTGCAAAAGTGTAGTCCAGGGGTTCAACACAATAGTGCAACATCAATCATCACATAACAAAATACAGGATATAGTTGATAAGCGATATAAACTATAACGCTTATCGTTCATTCACAGATCTCAGATATATATCACAGGTAAGTAAACTACAGATCACAACATAAATCAGGGTGTATCACAAAGTATTATATATCAGGGATATCAAACAATTAGATCATCCTATAGAATCCAAACATTCACAAGTAAGGTCAAACATCCAATAATCATTTATAAGCAGAATCAATTAATCGTTTAATCCTGATAAATTCAATTTATTTCCAAGTAACTTTATTACTTATGAATTAATTATCCAATCTTGGTTTATTAATTACAAATCATTTGATATTAATTAATCAATTGCCTTAATTAATCCAAATTATTCTTAACTAATCATATAAATTAATTTAACCTTTAACCCAATTACATAATAAATTCATCCCTTAATTACTTTCATTCAGTAATTAACAATTTAAAAATTGATTTTCTTAATTAATTAATCAAATTAATTATCAAAATTAATCGCATTAATTTAAATTACCTAGTAATTCCTAGTTAGTTATCTTCATTAACTAATAACATTTCTTTAATTGCTTTCTTAAGAAATTATCTTAGATGGAATCATCATTTAATCATTTCTAATTATTAATTAGTCTAAATTATTTATTCATGATTTAAATAAATCATTCTTTAATTTCCTTATTAATTTTAAAAGTAAAACATTTTAGAAACTTCCATTTTAAAATTCAAACTACTTAACCACTTTAAAGTAGTAAAAAAAATTAATTCAAAAACTTATTTTATTTCAAACTAAATTCCATTATTTAAACTTTAATTAATGCCTTTAAACTTATAGTTACAAATTTAATCAATATAATTTCCAGAATATTTACTTATTTAAGAGTATTTAAATTTATAACTTTTCTTTTCTTCAAAAATCTGGAATTAACACTTAAATTAAACTCAGTTCAACTTGATTTAAAATTTTAAAACTTAATAATTTTAAAACTGTAAATTTTTGCACTGTTTAAAACTGGAAAGCGAACTGACCTGAGACTTCGTGGTTTTACTTCGAGGAAATTATAAATCTACCCGGGCCAAAATGTATTTTACCCGAGTATATACCCGAGTCAAACTGGACACTGTTAAAACTGAGAAAAAACAAAGTCACCCGAGTTCACCTATATTTACTTCAAGAAAAATGAGGATCCACTCGAGCCAAAACCGATTCTACTCGAGAAAATCTCGAGATTCATTTCCCTACCATCATCAAAGAAAACCACAGCCACCAGAAAACATTCGACTGTGCACGTGCACGCTCCCATCAGCCACCTCCGGTTGTCCACGACCATTCCTACATCACGGCGACCACCTCGACACCCTATTTCCAGCCTCCGATCATCAACTCCGGTTCGAAGTCGAAATCGAGTTCGATTTCACCTGGAACCCAAAACTAGAAAACATCACCACCTGTAAACTTCGCCGCTGCTCCTACCTCCGATCACCAGAGATCACCGAACTCCGGCAAAAGCCTCGCCTACCTTCCCTGTACACGACCCCCAAAGCTCGTCACACTCGATCACTCCATGGCTTCAAACGAGACAATTAACTATGGCACTTAAAACTAGGTTTACAGGCAAGAAAACATTGCCAACTGCTCCACGTTGATCTGGCGACCCCGACTCCATTTTTCCCAACATCCCTGGTCGCTCCTCTACCTCTCGACCAAAACCCAACATCTCCGGTCGACCACATCGACCACGGCACTTCAAAACGTTCAAAACAGTCGAACCTCGACTGCTCTTCATCCCCTTACTTAAAAATTATAAAACTTGTTTTAAAAATCCTATTTTTGTATGTAGGTTCGTTTTATACTCCTGAATTTTTAAAACATGAAGTTTGTTTTTAAACTTATTTTGAGGTTGTACATACTTCCTTGGTTCCAGAGACAAATAAAAGTTGGTTCAACTTCAATAATTTTAAATGCTTAGATTATAACCAAACAAACTACTTTTGTTTACAACTCAAATCCTAACTGGGATCAAATCAAGTGGTAAAGACCTTTTTATCCAAAATCTTAGTTTAAAACAAACACAGGCAAAACAGATTCTTTGCAATACTTATGTATTAGCATATACACACAGAGGAATCATCACAAACCAAACATTTAAAAGCATACTCATTCTAGTTATCTACCTACAACTGATAGTTAACACGTATGGTTTAAAATGTGAAGTTACTCACAGGTAAACAAGAAGAGTTGCTCACCTGGAAAAGAAGAACATAGGACATATTTTAATGTTGAAAATTGTAGTCAGATCCTTCTTTTAAACTCTTGCTTTGTTGTTGAATTGGATTTGAATTTGTAAGATAATGATGTTCTTTTTTTTCTTTTCTTTTTTTTTCTAGGTTTGCAAAGTTATGGTTTGAACGAAAATATAACAGAGAGGTTGATATAAAAGAAAAGAAGATAACATGATATCTTTGTACAGGGTGTATATGTTTGTTTATACACATAGGTATGGCTGAAGTGAAATCTTGCATTATGGCTGAGATGTATTATATTGTTTGTACTTTGTTTCGGCTGATATGCCATGTTATGGTGGCTGCATTTATTTGCCTAGTACTATATGTTATTTTGCCTCATTTCTTGCCTGCAAAGCTTCATTGGCTGGTGCAGATATTTCTTTTGTTTTGTATATCTAGTATATATCCTTTCATTTTGCAGGTACATCTTGTATGTATTTTTATTTTGTTTGACTTTCTACATCTTACCTGCGAATCTAGACAGTGCTAGTACAAATATTTTTATTTAACTTTGTTTTGACTTGTTACTTAGAGATATAAGGTGATAGCTCAAACATATTACTTTACTTCCTGCATATACATAGGGCTATAGTTTGAATTATTAGCCTGCAACTACAAGTATAATATACATTTTCTAGACTTACTTAAACCCTTATAAGTTGTTACATGTATTTGTATTAGGTTAGCTTGTGAATTTATGCTTATTTTACATTGGTACAAAGATATTTACTTTATATTTTTAAACTATTTAGATTTAGATTTAAACTCGAATTCAATGTACATATATATTAACTTCAAATTTTCTCATATATCAAGTATACATATATGTACAATATTTACAATATTATTAAATTTAAATGATTTATATAAAATATACTTAAATACAGGGGAAACTCGCATCACCGCATTGATTATTTTCACAAATTTAATTCAAAAATTTATTTAGTTATCAATTTAAATTAAATTAAATTTCGGGGTCGTTACAAACTTTCCCCCTTAAAAGAATTTCGTCCTCGAAATTCGCAGGCACGAAATAGCAAAGAGATAGACAGATTCGATCTCCTAGAATTTCTCAAACTTAAGATATGAATTCCAAACTCAAGTTGGAATATCTCAGAATACATACCAATTGTCCCTCTTCAGACTTTGGTTTTCAAAAGAAATTTCAATAGAATTTCAAAATTTGGTTTCAAACAATATCATTTTAATTTATTTAATTCAATTTTATCCTCATATTCCATTAATCAATTTAACTCAATTTAAATTTCCAATTTCAAATTCATTAAGGTTTAAATCAAAAAGCTGATAAGAAACCGATGAAATACGAAGTAAAATCTCCTACAACGGTTCGTAGAGCCACCATCACACCGAAACTTCTTTCTGGAGATGATACGAAGAAATGAAAAGAATTTGGAAACGAATCAAAGAATATTGATAGAGAAAGATTGTTTCCACTGTCGTAGTGTATTGACCATTTATAGTCGTATTTCCCTGTCCCCTATCTCGTCCTCTTCTTGCACTCATACTCACTATTAGTGGATAGTAAGAGAATTTACTGAGACGTTCAGACGGATATCTTAGGAATTACTCATTCTAGAGTTTACTTCACTCTATCTCTAATGAGCTACTTAACGTGTTATACTCCTGAGCTAAAGTTCAACCTTAGCTCTGATACCAAATGTAACGATACGGATTTTCGCGTTCGAAAATCGACATTCATACTTTACATCGTACTCGAATGCCGTAGATTCGACCGTTCAAATCCGAGTCGCCGGAGCTCATAACACAGTTAAGTAAATAACACAGCGGAATAAATGAATAATACATTGATATACAATATCTGATACAACAGAATGATACAATGAATATCAATATACATCAGAGATATGATACAACAAATAGCAGCGGAAAAGAAAACGATAACATCAGCAGCGGATAATCTCCATCTTCAAAGCACTAATCCAAAAATAGCTTGAACTCCCAATAACGATACACCAAGATAAGCAAGTGCAGTCCGATCCAAAGACTGAACTAGCTCCAGATAACCTACTAATCTGACTATCTGAAAAACCAAACTCTAGACTGCTCGTGTAGAAAAATTTTGAGCATCCAGAGTTTAGGAAAGAAACAATAAACTCCGGATCAGTCATGGGACTGGTGTGAGCAACAAAAACAGTTTATCTTTTTAAAAACAAATAGCAGAGAATTTTAAAGTCAATTCGCAATGCTTTTAGAAAATGAAACTACCATAAGACCTCCCGCCACACCCACAATGCAAACGCAGAATTGGAGGAGATTTCTTCTTATGATAGTCAAAGATGCTTACTACGCAAAATCAAATCATTTTTGATATTATTATTAGTGCATAGTGTAGAAAACATTTCGAAAATAGAATATCAATCTTAGCCAACATACGACCAGTATCGTATGCCTACTATAGCTACCATGTTCAATAGTAGGTTACCGCCACGTTCCATGGCAGGTAATACAACTAAAACCGTACAAGTCACGTATTGTTTCTTTGGATTTCCAACAAATGGTCAGGCTAAGGAACTTCCTATGCCACGATGAGTACGTCCCTGGAATAGACGACCCGAGAACCTAACGTTACGGTTAGATCTCTGCCAACACAAGGCCGGGTTACCTCTGCAAAAATAGGTAACTACTGACACGCGTATGCCATCCCCCGATCGTAACCGATCTTCCCGAGGATCCTCGATTCGCAACAAACAACATAATAATAATGCAGCAACCACATAGGTTAAGTATCTGGGCTCCATACCATGATACCACCTCTATCCAGAAGGAATGACATACACTAAGGGGCGCTACTCCCTAGAACCTTGCCGCATCCTTCCTGTTTTGACCATTTCCGGGGTGTGAGGCTCGACGAAGTCTCGTCCACAAAGCTACGCTTTCTACAAAGCCATGCTTCGGGTCAAACAAATGATCAACCTATGATCACAAAGATATAAGATCAAACAAATGATCATATCACAAATGATAAAACACTGATCATCACACAGCAACACTCAGCATGCCACATTACCAAATTGGGATATATCGCTGATAAATTTCAACTACATAACCTCTGAGCTCGTACGTCTCAGAGAAGGGTGTTAAGCTAAGAGAATAAATTCTCCTCCACCAAACAGATATGTATTTGAAAGAAATCAGCTTTATATCTCAAAGTGTAATGTCAGACATGTATCCATACAAGTCTGTTCCGGGTTCGAACAGAACCGAAGGCACTTCTCACGAAGCCCTTGCAATTCCAGATAACTCTCAATCACGTCCGGACTTCCCGTCACAAAAGAGTGATATAAATCTCTATACCGGCGCGACTCAGTGCAGAGACATTCGACAGGTTGTCCTTTCATTTTCGAAAAATATCCGGTCTTCAACACCGGTCTTCAAATGCTATCCATATACGACGTATCACTATTCAGAATGAGTTATACGACCCAAAGGTCCTTTCCCGGCTAACCCGAATAGTGAGCGAAATATTTAAAAACATACGGATATTGGGATTTCAATTAAGTCACAACTTAAACCCAAACTTTCTTTACAAATGGTTTATCAAATTACCATTTTAATCCTTTAAACAAAAAGATTCAATTCATAAAGTTCACTTAATTTCACAAAGATTCATTCACAGATTTTCCAAATAGATTTCCATTTCAGTTTAATTAACTCGTTAAATCTTTAAATCAAAGATTTAACTTATAGTTTTCAAAACAATTTCATTTCGAATGGGTTAAACAAATCATCATTTTAAATCTGTTAAAAATAGACAGATTTAATTCATAGCTTTCAAAAAGAATTCATTCATAACTTGGAAAATCCATTTTTCAATTCACTTGAAATTCCTTTAATTTAAACTGGAATTTCTTTTCTTATCTAAAAGCTTTTATCATTTGAAAACAACAGTTTTCAATTTGGAAATCCGATTCATTCATACGAGTTGAAATCCTTGGTTTAAATTCAAATTCCCAAATTTATACTTTAAAATGGTTTAATTCATACAAACACATTTATATCATCTTTTATCCCTAGTTTCCAAATCATAGATTTAATTTCAAACTTGAATTCAAATTTAAATCTAATTATTTAAATTTTCAAAACTCGATTAAGTTATTCAAAATAACTTTTATCTTTGAAATTCTATTTCAAAAGATTTTCACTTTTTATTTTAAACCCAAATTTCAAATTTCAAAATCAGTTGAAATTAAAATTTCAATTTCAAAAACATCAAATTTAAATTATCTGTGACTTAACCGATTTCCACGTGAAATCCATATTTGTGTGTGCAAAAGTGTAGTCCAGGGGTTCAACACAATAGTGCAACATCAATCATCACATAACAAAATACAGGATATAGTTGATAAGCGATATAAACTATAACGCTTATCGTTCATTCACAGATCACAGATATATATCACAAGTAAGTAAACTACAGATCACAACATAAATCACGGTGTATCACAAAGCATTATATATCAGGGATATCAAACAATTAAATCATCCAATAGAATCCAAACATTCACAAGTAAGGTCAAACATCCAATAATCATTTATAAGCAGAATCAATTAATCGTTTAATCCTGATAAATTCAATTTATTTCCAAGTAACTTTATTACTTATGAATTAATTATCCAATCTTGGTTTATTAATTACAAATCATTTGATATTAATTAATCAATTGCCTTAATTAATCCAAATTATTCTTAACTAATCATATAAATTAATTTAACCTTTAACCCAATTACATAATAAATTCATCCCTTAATTACTTTCATTCAGTAATTAACAATTTAAAAATTGATTTTCTTAATTAATTAATCAAATTAATTATCAAAATTAATCGCATTAATTTAAATTACCTAGTAATTCCTAGTTAGTTATCTTCATTAACTAATAACATTTCTTTAATTGCTTTCTTAAGAAATTATCTTAGATGGAATCATCATTTAATCATTTCTAATTATTAATTAGTCTAAATTATTTATTCATGATTTAAATAAATCATTCTTTAATTTCCTTATTAATTTTAAAAGTAAAACATTTTAGAAACTTCCATTTTAAAATTCAAACTATTTAACCACTTTAAAGTAGTAAAAAAATTAATTCAAAAACTTATTTTATTTCAAACTAAATTCCATTATTTAAACTTTAATTAATGCCTTTAAACTTATAGTTACAAATTTAATCAATATAATTTCCAGAATATTTACTTATTTAAGAGTATTTAAATTTATAACTTTTCTTTTCTTCAGAAATCTGGAATTAACACTTAAATTAAACTCAGTTCAACTTGATTTAAAATTTTAAAACTTAATAATTTTAAAACTGTAAATTTTTGCACTGTTTAAAACTGGAAAGCGAACTGACCTGAGACTTCGTGGTTTTACTTCGAGGAAATTATAAATCTACCCAGGCCAAAATGTATTTTACCCGAGTATATACCCGAGTCAAACTGGACACTGTTAAAACTGAGAAAAAACAAAGTCACCCGAGTTCACCTATATTTACTTCGAGAAAAATGAGGATCCACTCGAGCCAAAACCGATTCTACTCGAGAAAATCTCGAGATTCATTTCCCTGCCATCATCAAAGAAAACCACAGCCACCAGAAAACATTCGACTGTGCACGTGCACGCTCCCATCAGCCACCTCCGGTCGTCCACGACCATTCCTACATCACGGCGACCACCTCGACACCCTATTTCCAGCCTCCGATTATCAACTCTGGTTCGAAGTCGAAATCGAGTTCGATTTCACCTGGAACCCAAAACTAGAAAACATCACCACCTGTAAACTTCGCCGCTGCTCCTACCTCCGATCACCAGAGATCACCGAACTCCGGCAAAAGCCTTGCCTACCTTCCCTGTACACGACCCCCAAAGCTCGTCACACTCGATCACTCCATGGCTTCAAACGAGACAATTAACTATAGCACTTAAAACTAGGTTTACAGGCAAGAAAACATTGCCAACTGCTCCACGTTGATCTGGCGACCCCGACTCCATTTTTCCCAACATCCCTGGTCGCTCCTCTACCTCTCGACCAAAACCCAACATCTCCGGTCGACCACATCGACCACGGCACTTCAAAACGTTCAAAACAGTCGAACCTCGACTGCTCTTCATCCCCTTACTTAAAAATTATAAAACTTGTTTTAAAAATCCTATTTTTGTATGTAGGTTCGTTTTATACTCCTGAATTTTTAAAACATGAAGTTTGTTTTTAAACTTATTTTGAGGTTGTACATACTTCCTTGGTTCCAGAGACAAATAAAAGTTGGTTCAACTTCAATAATTTTAAATGCTTAGATTATAATCAAACAAACTACTTTTGTTTACAACTCAAATCCTAACTGGGATCAAATCAAGTGGTAAAGACCTTTTTATCCAAAATCTTAGTTTAAAACAAACACAGGCAAAACAGATTCTTTGCAATACTTATGTATTAGCATATACACACAGAGGAATCATCACAAACCAAACATTTAAAAGCATACTCATTCTAGTTATCTACCTACAACTGATAGTTAACACGTATGGTTTAAAATGTGAAGTTACTCACAGGTAAACAAGAAGAGTTGCTCACCTGGAAAAGAAGAACAGAGGACAGATTTTAATGTTGAAAACTGTAGTCAGATCCTTCTTTTAAACTCTTGCTTTGTTGTTGAATTGGATTTGAATTTGTAAGATAATGATGTTCTTTTTTTTCTTTTCTTTTTTTTTCTAGGTTTGCAAAGTTATGGTTTGAACGAAAATATAACAAAGAGGTTGATATAAAAGAAAAGAAGATAACATGATATCTTTGTACAGGGTGTATATGTTTGTTTATACACATAGGTATGGCTGAAGTGAAATCTTGCATTATGGCTGAGATGTATTATATTGTTTGTACTTTGTTTCGGCTGATATGCCATGTTATGGTGGCTGCATTTATTTGCCTAGTACTATATGTTATTTTGCCTCATTTCTTGCCTGCAAAGCTTCATTGGCTGGTGCAGATATTTCTTTTGTTTTGTATATCTAGTATATATCCTTTCATTTTGCAGGTACATCTTGTATGTATTTTTATTTTGTTTGACTTTCTACATCTTACCTGCGAATCTAGACAGTGCTAGTACAAATATTTTTATTTAACTTTGTTTTGACTTGTTACTTAGAGATATAAGGTGATAGCTCAAACATATTACTTTACTTCCTGCATATACATAGGGCTATAGTTTGAATTATTAGCCTGCAACTACAAGTATAATATACATTTTCTAGACTTATTTAAACCCTTATAAGTTGTTACATGTATTTGTATTAGGTTAGCTTGTGAATTTATGCTTATTTTACATTGGTACAAAGATATTTACTTTATATTTTTAAACTATTTAGATTTAGATTTAAACTCGAATTCAATGTACATATATATTAACTTCAAATTTTCTCATATATCAAGTATACATATATGTACAATATTATTAAATTTAAATGATTTATACAAAATATACTTAAATACAGGGGAAACTCGCATCACCGCATTGATTATTTTCACAAATTTAATTCAAAAATTTATTTAGTTATCAATTTAAATAAAATTAAATTTCGGGGTCGTTACAAACTTCCCCCCTTAAAAGAATTTCGTCCTCGAAATTCGCAGGCACGAAATAGCAAAGAGATAGACAGATTCGATCTCCTAGAATTCCTCAAACTTAAGATATGAATTCCAAACTCAAGTTGGAATATCTCAGAATACATACCAATTGTACCTCTTCGGACTTTGGTTTTCAAAAGAAATTTCAATAGAATTTCAAAATTTGGTTTCAAACAATATCATTTTAATTTATTTAATTCAATTTTATCCTCATATTCCATTAATCAACTTAACTCAATTTAAATTTCCAATTTCAAATTCATTAAGGTTTAAATCAAAAAGCTGATAAGAAACCGATGAAATACGAAGTAAAATCTCCTACAACGGTTCGTAGAGCCACCATCACACCGAAACTTCTTTCTGGAGCTGATACGAAGAAATGAAAAGAATTTGGAAACGAATCAAAGAATATTGATAGAGAAAGATTGTTTCCACTGTCGCAGTGTATTGACCATTTATAGTCGTATTTCCCTGTCCCCTATCTCGTCCTCTTCTTGCACTGATACTCACTATCAGTGGATAGTAAGAGAATTTACTGAGACGTTCAGACGGATATCTTAGGAATTACTAATTCTAGAGTTTACTTCACTCTATCTCTAATGAGCTACTTAACGTGTTATACTCCTGAGCTAAAGTTCAACCTTAGCTCTGATACCAAATGTAACGATATAAAATGGTTTCTTGTCGAATAGTTTTATATCTCTAATGAGCTACTTAACGTGTTATACTCCTGAGCTAAAGTTCAGACGTGAATATAAAATGGTTTTATATTTTGTTAACTTATTGGTTGAGTGGTATATAAATTATTGTCGAATAGTGGGACGCCACTAAATAGATAGGAGTTTCTAAACACTTGAACGCGATAAATGAACACAATATGGTTTTGAAGCGGGTAAATGAAATAATTTTACCCAAATTATATTTTTATATAAAAGGAGTAATTTTATAAATTTATTATGGTGTATTTGGAGTGTTTGGATGATAATATTATAATTAAAGCAAGATTATAAAATCTGGAGTTGGTTATATATATACAACCAAATGGAAATTGTATAAGAATGGTGTGACATCCCGGAATTTTTGAGCAATATAAATTTAATAATCTGTGTTAAAAATTAAATCTTATATAGATTATTAAATTACCTTTGTTTTAAATTTCGGGGACGAAATTCTTTAAAGGGGGGAGGAATGTGATATCCCGGAATTTTTAGGCAATATAAAGTTAATAATCTGTGTTAAAAAATAAATTGATTTGATAATTTTTGTTAATCAATTTGAATTGATTTAATAATCCAATTAAATAAATATTTAATTAGTGATTTTATCTTTTAAAAGCTAATAAATTGATTTCTATTTATAATGTAAATATAATGGTATATTGTAAATAGATAAATCTTGTTTTTAAATTCTATTATTTTTGGTAATTTGGAAATTTGATTTTATTTAATATTAAGCTTTTCAAAAGCTATTTAATAATATATGGTTTTAAATTGTTAAGTGTAAATTGTTTAAATTTTTTTAAATTGTATTTAAAAATTGAATTAAATTTATATTTGGATTTTAAAAGTATGACAAGAATGATTTTGTACAAATATAGTTTGTTTTATTCTATTTCTTTTAAAAAAGAATTATTATTTATATCAATTTGAATAAGTATATAGTTATTAGGAATTTATTAATAAAAGCTTTATCCATTTATAAATTCATTTTGCATGTAAAATCATATTTGTAAATTAGTAAAACCATCTAAGCACATGTGTTAACATGTTAATATAGGGAGATGACAAGTGTCATATTGTATTTTTATTTTTCTTTGATTTTTAATAAACCATAAATTAGCCTATATAAAGATACATCTTTCATTTCTTTTTCTTTTCCTAATCTCATTTCTAAACCAAGAAAGCAAATCTGAAATCAAACTTCAGCTGAAACTTATTTCTCAAAATCAAATCTAAGAATCAAAACCAGAAATCATATCCTCTGCAAATCATTTTCAATTTTATTAACAAAAATTATCAAATCAATTTAATTTTTAACACAGATTATTAAATTTATATTGCCCAAAAATTCCAGGATATCACATTTTTAAATTTAAGATTTAAAATGAATTTGGTTTTAAATTCTTTTAAAACTTCTTTTATAAAATGAGTATTTCCTTAACATGAGAATTTAAAAGGTTTTAAATTATTTTAAACTTTGTTAAAGTTAATTTAATTTTATTTTAATAAACTTAAGAATTTAAATAAAATAAGGACATATAATAAAATACTTTAAACTTAATCAATTCAAACAATTTATTTAAACCTTTAACTAACCCAAACTTAAATAAAACATTTATTATTTAAAATAATTAGTTAAGAAAATTGTTTAAACTTGTTTTACTTTAACATTTTAAAAGCTTGGTTAAAAACAATTTTCCCTTCCTAAAAACACATGGGTTAGGCTCAAGCAATCCCGATCCATCACTCGAGCCCATCTTTAAAAACCCGAAGACCCCACCGAGTCACCCACCATCTTCAGCTACTTCTAGGCAATCCACTATCTACTTCGAGTTTGTTTGGATATCCCGGTATTTATACTTGGGAAACTCTAGGAAATTCTATTCAGGATTTTGTCTGGATAGTTAGATTTGTTTATTGAGTGAATTGGTTGCTATGGTTGTTAACATATGATTGATAATATATGCTTGTGTTTTAAAATTAAATCTTAAATAGATTATTAAATTACCTTTGTTTTAAATTTCGAGGACGAAATTCTTTTAAGGGGGGAGGAATGTGATATCCCGGAATTTTTGGGCAATATAAATTTAATAATCTGTGTTAAAAATTAAATTGATTTGATAATTTTTGTTAATAAATTTGAATTGATTTAATAATCCAATTAAATAAATATTTAATTAGTTATTTTATCTTTTAAAATCTAATAAATTGATTTCTATTTATAATGTAAATATAATGGTATATTGTAAATAGATAAATCTTGTTTTTAAATTCTATTATTTTTGGTAATTTGGAAATTTGATTTTATTTAATATTAAGCTTTTCAAAAGCTATTTAATAATGTATGGTTTTAAATTGTTAAGTGTAAATTGTTTAGATTGATTTTTAAATTGTATTTAAAAATTGAATTAAATTTATATTTGGATTTTAAAAGTATGACAAGAATGATTTTGTACAAATATAGTTTGTTTTATTCTATTTCTTTTAAAAAAGAATTATTATTTATATCAATTTGAATAAGTATATAGTTATTAGGAATTTATTAATAAAAGCTTTATCCATTTATAAATTCATTTTGCATGTAAAATCATATTTGTAAATTGGTAAAACAATCTAAGCACATGTGTTAACATGTTAATATAGGGAGATGACAAGTGTCATATTGTATTTTTATTTTTCTTTGATTTTTAATAAACCATAAATTAGCCTATATAAACATACATCTTTCATTTCTTTTTCTTTTCCTAATCTCATTTCTAAACCAAGAAAGCAAATCTGAAATCAAACTTCAACTGAAACTTATTTCTCAAAATCAAATCTGAGAATCAAAACCAGAAATCATATCCTCTGCAAATCATTTTCAAAATAAAATCAAAAAGCATGCAAACCATTTACATTTTCAAAAGCCTGTTCATGTTTGTTTCAAAACTGAGATGATCAAGCCTGCATTCAAATCTGAGATTTTCAATAGCTTGAGCATTTTCTTTTCAAACCTGGAAGCAAGCATGTAGTTTTAAAATCAAAGACAAATTCAAGTTTTTAACTCAAGTAGCATTTCAGCAAAACAAGTTTTCACAGTTTCAAGCTTTTCAAAAGTTTTCAAAACTGTTTTAAAAAGGGATGCTCTGTTCATCTTTCATTGGTGAGTAAACATTTGAATTTAAAAACAGTTTTAAACCTATGTTTATGCTTAAATGTTGTGATGAATCTCTGTAAAATATGCTTGCATGTTTATTTTAAGTAGGATTGAATGTATATGTTGTGCATGTCTGAATATCACCTCTGTAAAGTTACAAAGTTAAAAATATGATCAAATTCCATAATCTCATCATCTAATCTATGATAGGCTTAGGAATTCAAAAGAGATATGTTTGAATTAACATAAATTGAGTTTAAAAAATATTTTTAAGAATAATTAGTTTAAGTTTGTTTGGAAAATTAAAATATACGGTGAAAACTTTGAAAACATGTTAAATTCGAATCCCATAATTTCTTGATTCACTTACATCTTCTTGTTAGACTTCGAAAAACATGATTTTTAAAAGTAGAATCAAGATTTTTAGTGTAGTATTGATTGAGAAATTCTGGGTTGAACGAGAATTGGGTTTTTGGCAATTTACGGCGATCGGAGTAAGGTGGGTCATCGGGATTGTTTCTGGAGGTAGCTGGGAGGTTGACGAACTCAGGAAAAATAGGGGGAGATTTTTCTGATGAACGTGGCAGCTAGTCGAAGGCGATGTAGGGTTTTATGGTTTGTTTTGGTCGAGGTGGTTGTCGAGGTAATCTCGACGTCGATAGCTCACCGGAGGTGATCGCGAGGAGTGGGATCGGAGCGTGGTGACGTGGAGTAGCTTCGGGTTGGTCGGCGTGGGTTCTGGTGGTGGAGATTGTCGACGGCGAGGAGATTTAGTCGTTTTGGTTAGTTCCAGTTTTCGTTCGGTCGACGAATTTCGATTTGTTATCGAATTCAGTTATATGGGTGGACGTGTTGATTGTCGAGGTCGTCGACAGTTTGGCGAGGACTGGAGAGATGGTCGGAGTTGCGTAAGTTCATGTGCACGTGCACGTGTACACGTCTGTGTTGGTTTTGCTGTGGCATTGGGGAAGAAGAAGGGTAGCTCGGGTCGTTCTCGAGGCGTTGCGTGATTTTCTCGAAGCAGTGGAATGGACGAAATACTCGAGTTTGAGCTTGGGGATCTGGAGTGTTTGGCTCGGGTTGTCTTTTTGTTCTCGATTTTAAATAATGTGTGTAGTAATTTTGTAACCAGGTTTTGAAAAAAATAAGTTTTAAAATAATAAAATGTTTTAAACAAGTTTAAGGTTTTAAAAGTTATTAAAATGATTTAGTTTTCTTAAGAATGTTTAGCTAAGTTTTAATAGCATATTTTTAAATAATTTTGTTTCCAAAGAAATTTATTAAACCAAATTTTAAAGATTTATTTTTAAATCTAGGGGTTACGTACTGATTGTTATTGGATAACTATGGAACGACTCACTCAATAGTTTTCTGTTGGTTAATATAACTAAGTTCAAACAGAAAATATCGATGTGACTGATTTACACAGTTCTCTCAACTTGAGAATATTGTAGATCTTCAATATGAGAGCTCTGCTTTGGTTATAATCAAATCATGGCATGGCGTTTGTAACGCCCCACCTCAATACCCACGCTAGCCAAGAACACTACGGTGTAGTGCTGTCAACTAGCACGGAGAATAAGGCTGTTGAGGAGCGACCATCTATGTAATTGCTTTGTGCGAGCACCGATATGTCAGATAGAATAACATGCATTTCATCTTTTAGAGGAAATCCGACATACCGTTACAAACTCAAAGCTACTACACAGTGGCTATAATAGTTTAGGACAATAAATATAAAAATAACACAGATAACATAAATGCAGAATACAGATGGAACGAAGTCTCATATATACAATAACTGATATCAGTTACAATACATTTGACACAATACAAATGATACAACTACAATTGTCGACTCAAGAAGTCATATATACAAGTACATTATCGACTAATATACATGAATACATTATCATCTTAAAACAGACACACAGACTACTTCAACAGGACGAAGACCACTTCAAATGATATTAAAAAGTCTTCATAGCTCTAGCAGCAACCCAAAGCTAAAAATCTACAACCTGTAAATACTCGGTCTGACCCGAGTATTACATTCAAAAGAAAATAATACCCGGATCAGTCTAATTCAAACCAGTTTATTAGTGCATATAGGCAGTAATAATTTAAATAGACGACTGTCACAATAATTCCCGTCTATCCGATTCTTTAAACAAAGAAACCGGATAACGGTCAATATAACACTTAACAGTGTTTAACAAAAATCAGCAGATTTAAATCATCAACAGAGATAAATAAACAATTTATCAAATCGACTAAATCAATTTAAAGCAATTGATTCTGTGTGGCTGCAGTGCACGCACGCGTGCACTGCCTCGCCACTATCGCAAGAGATACGCAAAGGCTCAGTGAAAATCACGATGATTGCAAGGTCAAACCCCGAAATTGGGTTCAACTCAAGTGAAAAGGAAGCGGTGAACAAGTTCACGCTTCAGATCAAAACTGTGATATCGAACAAGCCATGACCGTAGTCAATAGCCAAAACAACTCGAACAAGCCTGGTCAAGAAACCAGACTCAGGATCACCAGAAAGAAACATGCATGGTGACTCAAATCAATGCATATCAATTATCGAAAAGAGCAGACTTCACAGTACTAATACAAGTGAAGTGTTCAACCAACGTGGACAATGCAAGTGCAGGCTATATGTAGCACCGAGTGCAAAGGGGAAAATCAGTGCATAAAGATTTCACTGTGCTATCCAGCGAATATAAAATATGTACACAATTGAATGTACATAACAGACTGCCCAAGACAAAATGGATCAGAGGGGTGACGGTGAAACTGGACATTATACTAAAGGTAAGGTAGCACAGCAAGACCCAGCAAACAACCGAACACAGGCCAGTTACAACTAATCAATGCCAACAATAACTAGAAGTGTGGATACCAAGTGATACAAATGAAGTGCATAAGCACAATCGGGTCCAAACAGTAATTACATAAGGAGATAGACCAGATCAGTACATATGCAATATGGATATGTAAGCCTATATTTTTAACATGTACAGCTTCAATGAAATGATCTAAAACAACTAAGGAAGTTCTCTAAGTCAATGGGAATACACTGAGATGCAGACTAGTCTGGAAACCACTCAGAAATGAACACAAAAATAGTCAGACTCGAGTACACAATGTCTACAGTCATAAGTGATACTAAGTGCAACAAGCAGTAGCATGCAAGAGCAGACCACCAAGGCAAAGCCTTAACATCAGATCTGAAACAAAGTTAGTGAATGAACATAGATAAATCAAGCAGTGACAGTGCCAGAATCACAGAGTCAAACTCAAATCCAGGCAATACTAAGTTCGAACAAAGGCTAAGTCATAAAGTATATTCAGTTCAAAATCAATGTTGAAGCTACAAAGAAAAGGGTCAATTTCAGGTATCAAAGCAGCTGATCAAACATGTACACGTGAATGGCAAAAGAATTACACAATGAAGCATGAATGCTACAGGGAACAAGATGAAGACTACACAAATAAGCTCAGCTAACACATCAAACCAAGGTCAAACCCAAGTCTCAAAATAGGTTCAACTCAAGGCCAATGAACATCAAAAGTTCAACCGGAATGGTATCAAATTCAATACAACATGGTACAACAGCAAAACGGGGTAGTTCAGGTATCACTGTTGAGAATAAGGCACGGTACCAAAACAAAAGGCAAAGGCCCAAAACATTGGAACGGTCAGAACCACTATCAAAGCAATGGTGACCACTAACTATAAGACAAAGTCATGAAATTTCCTTCACACAATCAAGTGACAGAAGTTAGTGGGTGTCACGAGATAAAGCAATGGACAATGTAATTCGACAGTAAGCCATAAAACCGAGACAACTCACGAAATCCTTCAAAGCCAAGGAAAACAATGGCCATACCAAAAATCGAAGAAAACATTGATCATTTCAAAAATTCAAAACGAAGATCGCGTGGCAGAGCAAAAACAACAACATTGAACGAAATCGAACAAGTCGAGAAACCTGAACCATCACAATTCAAAAACCATAAACGAATGAAAACGAGGGGTTCAAACCCAAATTAAGCGAACCATCAATTACTAAATCACTTAAATCCCAAGTCACGAAAATCGAACACACGAACGAAGTCAAGATAATCACGTAACAGTTCGAATTAGATGTGAGTTTAACTCACCTCAGTTCGGTCGAGAGTTGAAGTTTTGAAGCTTCCAACCAGCTGAAATCATCTCGCGTGACGATGATTTGAAAACGAGATCGCGTAGCCCTAATTCCTTCTCGAACGAACGAGCTAAAAGTTTTTGAAGCCGCCATTATTTCGTTCGTTTTTGATTTAGGGTTAGTGAATGTGAAAATTGAATGGGGGGGAACGGGTTTAATTATTACACGGGTTTAAAACAAAGGATAGGCTCCATTTCAAATGTCATCAACACTTAACCAACCTTTTATTAAAGAATTTCACAAATCTAAAAAGGATTTAAATCGATTCAAATCTGCAATAGCACTTAACAATCGATTTCAATCGTCTAGAGACGAAATCTAATTGGTATGAAATACTGGGTTGTTACAGACTCCCCTCCTTAAAGAAATTGCGTCCTCGCAATCATAAGGAATAAATGGATAAAAGGTAACAACCATAAGAGCATGGCAATGTCGAATGCATAAGCAAAGCAAAGGTCAACAGGGAAGTATTGGGATTATGGAAGTATCAGATATAAAATCAAAAGGTTCGACTGCTTCAAATCAAAAGAATCAACATCGAGGGGATCAAGGAATCAAAATCAGACGACTGCTAAAGCAGGAATCAATCGAGTTCCAGTATTTAAAAGAAAAGGAAAACAGAGCAGAATTCACATACTGCACGAATTGAATGCGAGTAAAGCAAATTACTCGCCTGAATCGACAGAGAAAAAGACGAAGCTCAAGTCTCAAAATCGCAAATATTCAATCATCAAAAATGATAATCGAATTTCACGAATATCTAATTATCAAAAACGATAATCAGAAACATAAACATTCGATTAATCAAATCGAAAAATATTTAATTATCTCAGACGATAATTAAATTTCACAAATATCTGATTATCAAAAACGATAATCAGAAATCACAAATATTCGATTATCAAATCGAAAAATATTTAATTATCTCAAACGATAATCAAATTTCACAAATATCTGATTATCAAAAACGATAATCAGAAACACAAACATTCGATTAATCAAATCGAAAAATATTTAATTATCTCAGACGATAATTAAATTTCACAAATATCTGATTATCAAAAACGATAATCAGAAACACAAACCTCCGATTATCAAAAACGATAATCAGAAGTCGTAAATATTCAATTAACGAGTCCGGAATTAACCGAAGTAGTAAAAGTATGGTTCCATACTCCTTACTTTTGCTAAATCGTTTAAATCTCTTTATCGTTTCCTTGAAAGTGCAGAATTGTGTGTTTTTTTTTTTAAAAAAAAATAACATTTCACATTCTCAAACGGACAAGTCCGGAATTAAGCGAATCAGTAAAAGAAAGGGATCATAGTCCTCGATTTTGCTGAAACGTTTAAATCGCTTCCTCGTTCTTTTGAAAATTGTAAACTGTAAAAATTTTGAAAACAATTTTAATTTATATTTTTGAAACAACTTTTAAAAATAACGAATTTTGAAAATACGTGATTAAATTAGCAATATCAGTGTTGCGGGAGAACCGCTTGTAAATCTATTTCGAAATTGACGGTTACTGAAGTTAACACGTCAAAATTTCATCAAAATAACTGGCATCAAAATATAATACCAAATGAATTTTCATTCATCAAAAATGTCACAAGAATCTTCTCAAAGATAAAAAGGGATGTCATACCCTAAACTTGTATTCATAACAAGTCAATAACACATGAATTCACCAATGCACAAAAATTGATAAACATATCAATAGAAATCACGAAAATTGGTGAAGCACAAAATTCCAGAAATCATCACAAGAAATCCAGAAAACACATAAATAAGGGGGGGAGGCCTAACACATGAATGGGAGCATGAAAACTCACCTACGCGTAAACACATGACGAGAAGCTATCTCATGGAAGCTATCCATTAAATTTTCACACAGGAATGGCCCGAAGACCGTAGGGTGCTACCTTAGAAATGTGATGGTGAAACATCACATGATCGGGGTATAGTCTCCCACGTAGACAAAGAGATATGCGATGGCGAAACATCACATAATCGGGGTATAGTCTCCCCGTAGACGAAGAAATATGTGTGAGACGAAATCACACAAAGAGTATCCAGACAACCCTCAAAGCCCAAGAGATATGTGTGAGACGAAATCACACCGATGAGGCCTAGTCTAACCGTGCAATATGTGTGAGACGAAATCACACACTGGTGTCTAGACAATCCTCAAAGCCCAAGAGATATGTGTGAGACGAAATCACACCGATGAGGTCCAGTCTAAATCATAATATGTGATGGCGAAACATCACATAATCGGGGTATAGTCTCCCACGTAGACGAATGTGATGGCGAAACATCACATGATCGGGGTATAGTCTCCCACGTAGACGAATGTGATGGTGAAACATCACATGATCGGGGTATAGTCTCCCACGTAGATGAATGTGATGGTGAAACATCACATGATCGGGGTATAGTCTCCCACGTAGACGAAGAGACATCGCTCAATCGCTAGTCTAAATCACAAAAATGATCGTCATGATCATAAGGAAGTGTCAATTACACTAAGCTAGTAAATATAAGAGTTTAGCTTCATGTCCCATAACCACTTGCTTAACCCAAATATTTACGAACAGATTGTAAATCTCCACTAGGAAATTGTCACAAAAAGGGTTCAATCGAACAAGTCCAAGAGCTAACCGACGAAGTGAACGCAAGCGTTTCATACCACTCGTTTTACTAAGTCGTTTAAGTCGATTTCTCATTCAAGTGAAGTAAAGGCTTGTATATACTAATAGATTGGAAACCCGTTTAAGAAAAAGAGTTTTGTAGTAAAATAGTTTTGAAACTGTTTGGAGAAAAGGATTTTAATATTTACTATTAGTATAGAAAACCTTTATATTTTTAAAGTGACAAATCACAAAAATGATTGTAGAAACAATCAATCACAAGAATTCACATACGAAGAAGTGAATAGAATCCAAAGAATTCGATTCCAAATTCATCAAAGTAGGAATACCAAAAATTCCAGAAATAGAAGTTATCAAAATCGACAAGGGGGATAACAACTAATTTAGAAAAGAAGAATTGATCATCGACTGGAAAAACAAAGCAAATCGAGCGGAAATGCATAAATGACTTCAACAAAAGTAAGATTCAAGTTAATGTCGAAGTCAACAATAAATAGCCGCAGTCGAGCACAAAATGAATCAATTATCATTATCAAAGAAACCAACGGCAAGCAATATTAGAGTCCTGAAAATCAAGAAATTAGCAATTTCTCAAAAACAGAGTGACCGAAGTCGAAGGGAAATCCAGATTAGGAAAACACAAAATATCAAGTTCAAAATCGCTGAGATTCAAACTAGATGTGAATGAGAAATCAAAATCACTCAATTTGCAACTGGTCCAGCTATTTCTCATCACAGTGTAACAGGTACACAATGACACTCATAGCATAGAACAAAAGTGGAACAAAGTCCAAAAGTCAAAATGGCTTTAATTTTCCAAATTAAAACAAAATCAACATCGACTAAATCAATTCAAAGCCGAAAACACAAGCATAAGCGTTAGGATTTCATACCTAACAGTCAAAAATAGTCATATGTAAAGATGAGAGATAAAGCATCGACAAATAGTTGTAACACATGCTCCATCTAAGTTATGTTTTATAATTGTCCTAAACCCCAGGCTCTGATACCAAGCTGTAACGCCCCACCTCAATACCCACGCTAGCCAAGAACACTACGGTGTAGTGCTGTCAACTAGCACGGAGAATAAGGCTGTTGAGGAGCGACCATCTATGTAATTGCTTTGTGCGAGCACCGATATGTTAGATAGAATAACATGCATTTCATCTTTTAGAGGAAATCCGACATACCGTTACAAACTCAAAGCTACTACACAGTGGCTATAATAGTTTAGGACAATAAATATAAAAATAACACAGGTAACATAAATGCGGAATACAGATGGAACGAAAAGTCTCATATATACAATAACTGATATCAGTTACAATACATTTGACACAATACAAATGATACAACTACAATTGTCGACTCAAGAAGTCATATATACAAGTACATTATCGACTAATATACATGAATACATTATCATCTTAAAACAGACACACAGACTACTTCAACAGGACGAAGACCACTTCAAATGATATTAAAAAGTTTTCATAGCTCTAGCAGCAACCCAAAGCTAAAAATCTACAACCTGTAAATACTCGGTCTGACCCGAGTATTACATTCAAAAGAAAATAATACCCGGATCAGTCTAATTCAAACCAGTTTATTAGTGCATATAGGCAGTAATAATTTAAATAGACGACTGTCACAATAATTCCCGTCTATCCGATTCTTTAAACAAAGAAACCGGATAACGGTCAATATAACACTTAACAGTGTTTAACAAAAATCAGCAGATTTAAATCATCAACAGAGATAAATAAACAATTTATCAAATCGACTAAATCAATTTAAAGCAATTGATTCTGTGTGGCTGCAGTGCACGCACGCGTGCACTGCCTCGCCACTATCGCAAGAGATACGCAAAGGCTCAGTGAAAATCACGATGATTGCAAGGTCAAACCCCGAAATTGGGTTCAACTCAAGTGAAAAGGAAGCGGTGAACAAGTTCACGCTTCAGATCAAAACTGTGATATCGAACAAGCCATGACCGTAGTCAATAGCCAAAACAACTCGAACAAGCCTGGTCAAGAAACCAGACTCAGGATCACCAGAAAGAAACATGCATGGTGACTCAAATCAATGCATATCAATTATCGAAAAGAGCAGACTTCACAGTACTAATACAAGTGAAGTGTTCAACCAACGTGGACAATGCAAGTGCAGGCTATATGTAGCACCGAGTGCAAAGGGGAAAATCAGTGCATAAAGATTTCACTGTGCTATCCAGCGAATATAAAATATGTACACAATTGAATGTACATAACAGACTGCCCAAGACAAAATGGATCAGAGGGGTGACGGTGAAACTGGACATTATACTAAAGGTAAGGTAGCACAGCAAGACCCAGCAAACAACCGAACACAGGCCAGTTACAACTAATCAATGCCAACAATAACTAGAAGTGTGGATACCAAGTGATACAAATGAAGTGCATAAGCACAACCGGGTCCAAACAGTAATTACATAAGGAGATAGACCAGATCAGTACATATGCAATATGGATATGTAAGCCTACATTTTTAACATGTACAGCTTCAATGAAATGATCTAAAACAACTAAGGAAGTTCTCTAAGTCAATGGGAATACACTGAGATGCAGACTAGTCTGGAAACCACTCAGAAATGAACACAAAAATAGTCAGACTCGAGGACACAATGTCTACAGTCATAAGTGATACTAAGTGCAACAAGCAGTAGCATGCAAGAGCAGACCACCAAGGCAAAGCCTTAACATCAGATCTGAAACAAAGTTAGTGAATGAACATAGATAAATCAAGCAGTGACAGTGCCAGAATCACAGAGTCAAACTCAAATCTAGGCAATACTAAGTTCGAACAAAGGCTAAGTCATAAAGTATATTCAGTTCAAAATCAATGTTGAAGCTACAAAGAAAAGGGTCAATTTCAGGTATCAAAGCAGCTGATCAAACATGTACACGTGAATGGCAAAAGAATTACACAATGAAGCATGAATGCTACAGGGAACAAGATGAAGACTACACAAATAAGCTCAGCTAACACATCAAACCAAGGTCAAACCCAAGTCTCAAAATAGGTTCAACTCAAGGCCAATGAACATCAAAAGTTCAACCGGAATGGTATCAAATTCAATACAACATGGTACAACAGCAAAACGGGGTAGTTCAGGTATCACTGTTGAGAATAAGGCACGGTACCAAAACAAAAGGCAAAGGCCCAAAACATTGGAACGGTCAGAACCACTATCAAAGCAATGGTGACCACTAACTATAAGACAAAGTCATGAAATTTCCTTCACACAATCAAGTGACAGAAGTTAGTGGGTGTCACGAGATAAAGCAATGGACAATGTAATTCGACAGTAAGCCATAAAACCGAGACAACTCACGAAATCCTTCAAAGCCAAGGAAAACAACGGCCATACCAAAAATCGAAGAAAACATTGATCATTTCAAAAATTCAAAATGAAGATCGCGTGGCAGAGCAAAAACAACAACATTGAACGAAATCGAACAAGTCGAGAAACCTGAACCATCACAATTCAAAAACCATAAACGAATGAAAACGAGGGGTTCAAACCCAAATTAAGCGAACCATCAATTACTAAATCACTTAAATCCCAAGTCACGAAAATCGAACACACGAACGAAGTCAAGATAATCACGTAACAGTTCGAATTAGATGTGAGTTTAACTCACCTCAGTTCGGTCGAGAGTTGAAGTTTTGAAGCTTCCAACCAGCTGAAATCATCTCGTGTGACGATGATTTGAAAACGAGATCGCGTAGCCCTAATTCCTTCTCGAACGAACGAGCTAAAAGTTTTTGAAGCCGCCATTATTTCGTTCGTTTTTGATTTAGGGTTAGTGAATGTGAAAATTGAATGGGGGGAACGGGTTTAATTATTACACGGGTTTAAAACAAAGGATAGGCTCCATTTCAAATGTCATCAACACTTAACCAACCTTTTATTAAAGAATTTCACAAATCTAAAAAGGATTTAAATCGATTCAAATCTGCAATAGCACTTAACAATCGATTTCAATCGTCTAGAGACGAAATCTAATTGGTACGAAATACTGGGTTGTTACAGCGTTCCATCGAGTGACTATAGTTGGGTTGAGTGGAATTATTGGAAGTGAAGCACTATTCAAGTGAGGATTCGTCTCCTTAGTTATATGGGGTTAGTATCATAGTCAACTCGAGTCAAGTCAAAGGCAAAACCTCTGGCCAGAGCATTTTGGTTAATAAAAATTGTTATTATTGAATCAGGGACTTTGTGTTTGGATTATAAAGTTGAATGTGGACAATATTGGAATTTTGACCATTACAAATTCCATAAGTCCTAATATGATATAGTTTTGACGAAGAGAATTGGTGTAAATAATTGTCACTATCAGGTACTGCTTTTAATAAGTAAAATTTGATTTTACCGAAAAGACTTGTAAGTGATGAATTCAACCAAACTGTCATACCACCTGCTAAGTAACGTGTGACCATTAATATTTGAAATGTTCAATATTAATCGATGACTGAATTCACACCTCTGGGTCGCACAACCACATTTGTGATTTCTCCAAAAACCACACAATTTAATTAGTTTTTAAAATGTTGCAAAATGTTTAAATTAACTATATTTATGAAATATTAATTATTTTTAATCTATTTGATGTTTTGAATGTTGTCGGTAATTATTTTAATGCATATATAAAAGTTATATTTGCATATATCGATATGCGATATCGGTAAAATTTTAAACATGTTTTAAATAATAAAATAATTACATAAAAGTTGTTTTCTTTTATTTGGAAAAGTTGCATATTTGGAATGTGCTTGGATCAGCCAGAAAATGGTAGGAGAAAGAAATTAATTAATGAGAATAACTGAAATTTAAAAGGAGGAAATAAAGGAGGAAGTTCTAATAGGAGAATAGGAAAAGGTTCCTTTAATTCTATTAAAAACAAAACCTCCTCATTTTTGAAAGTACAAAGAACAGAACGTGACTTTCATTTTTGTTCTCTTTTTCTTCCTCTTCTCTATTATTCATCCATGGCTGAAACTTCATCCAAAAGAAAAAACATCAGAACAAATACAAATCAACATCAAACTAAATTAAAAAAGGGTGGTTCATTCTTCTCTTGCAAAGCGGGTTGTGATATTTGAAATCTGAGGAGAAGCCACAAATTAAGGTGTGATGAAGTGCAAGCTTTATTGGATCTATAGAGTGACCAATCAGATCTAGGTATTCTTCTATCATTCAAGGTGTTTCTACATGCTTCATCCTAAGGTAAATATATGTGCGTATAATTCGATGTTTACATGTTTATTGTATTATATTTTGATCTGTGTTTGTTTATCATTTCCTTTTAATGTAAGTTTATGATTAATCGATATGTCTTAGATCTCATATTACTTTCGATAAATTGTCTTCATTCTCTGTGTTGTTTGGATCTATAATTTCTTATCACAAATTTACGCATGCCTACCTTGTTCAAATTTCTTTTATTTTATTGTAGATAGTTATGAAATTAAAAATTGACTTTGAATGAGATTTATGTATACTATGAGATAATCTTTACTTAGTCAAATGCTAATGGATTTTATATATATATATATAAAATTATTTACCATTCCTTGAATCTGATTTTAACTAAATATGTTAAATTTTTGTACAATTGTTACAATACTTGTTAAAACAAAAGTCGATACCTTGATTTAATATTAATGAATGGACTTTAGTGCCAATTTTAATTATTTGTTGTTTTCTATATTTAAAGTTTTGTGTAAAGTTTGATGTAATGTTTCATTCCTAAATTAAAAATTTAATGAAAACTTTTAACTTTAAAACCAAAAACCTTTTGTACAAATGTATATACACATATACCATATGCTACATTGTTTGCAAATATATGCTTTCAGATGCAAATTATTAAATTTTAATTATCAGTTATATGTAATATAAATGTTTTGTTTAAATCGAATTATTACAAAGATTATGAGCAATGATGTAATCTTTTTTTTTTGTTAAACATTTTCTCAATTGGATTTTTTCTATTAATGTTAATTTTAGATTTCAAATTATTTAAAACAACCAATAGGTTTTCACTTTGTATGTATGTATCCATAATTATTATGAATGTATGTATCCATAATGTAACAACCCGTATATTTGGACCATTTAAATTGACAATAATCCACACATGTCAACTTAAATAGTGCAAAACACGAATCATTAATGGAGTATATGTATATAAATGAGAATCATCACAGAATCACAGAAAATACAACATAACAGAATAGTGCAGCGGAATTACAACAATGCCATAATAGTAGTTCATGAAGCTACTAAGTAAATACAACAATGTCACAAGCAGATAGTGAAAAGAAATACATAGATGTCCGATACAATAACAAAATAGAATGGAGCAATACTGATAAAGATAAAATAGTCTTCAAGTCTTCAGCTTCCAATAGCACAGCAACAGAAATCCTCAGTCTGATCCGAGCATATGCACAAACAAACACTCGAATCAGGACATATATTCTTATACAGATAATATGGTTCAACATTTTAAATAACAATAACTCAAAGATGGATGGAATAAACATCTTTCAGGATCCGATAAACTATCTATATATAGTAGAGTACGATAAGTAGATAATGTCTATCAATAATATAAAGATATCAAAAATAGTGTTAAGTCATGGCCCATTCCACCCTTAACACATTTTTATTCCCAAAAGCATATACAAGACCGTAGTTTCCCCAAAACCGGAAGTCACCAGAGGGCAATCCATATACTAAAGGTACAAATCAAAATCGTAGTGGTCGCGCATAAATGGAATACAAGTATGACAAGGCACATGAGGCTGTACCCAAGGTAGTGATACTACCGTTCGCCTGATCCGGACTGGTGAGAACGCAACGCCGCAGCGCCCGCAACACCGTGAAACAACACTCCCAAATCAAGGGTGCGCACCAATCAATCACAAAGTAAAAGAATAGTTTACGAAGAAGTGTGTCCACTTGAGGTAGCTAATCCTCCATTGGCCCGGCACAGCTCCTGTTTTAGTCATTTCCAATTTGACACAAGTGTCAAGGCTATCCATTATCGTTCACTTTCTTCAATCATCAACGTTCGCCAATCCAACCACTTCATTCTGGATCATCACTTCGCGTATTGTTATTAAAGTGGTTTCCGGTTTAGACAGTGAGTATGCCCCAAACCGACTCCGGTTCCTTTAATAACCTTTCGTGATTATAACACCGATTGGTCCTTAATATATTTCAAAACCAAAACGATTTCAATTTCAATTGAAATTCGCAAATCGACAATTCGTTAGCCTTTCGAAATCAATTTCCAAAATTACGTTTCAATCTTTCCAATTTCAATTTCAACATTTCCATAATTCAATTTCAAACTTTCAATTAAACAATTCGAATATTCATTGCATTTTGTATATAAGTTCATTCCAAAATCATTTAACTAATTTTACGTTCAAAACGATTTAAATCAATTATCGCTTCCATTCGATATTCATTAAATTTATTTATCATTAAGCAATTTCAATTTAATTTCCAATTCATTACGTTACTTCTTAAGTTCATTTTCATTATCAAAGTTTCAACTTATTTACAATTACATTTGTCGAATCCAATTCCTTTTTAATTTCAAGTCTTTCATTTGTTTCGATAAAACGCATTCTATTTCTTATCAAAGATATTCCTTCCAAATTTCAAACTTAGTTAAAACTTATTTTCACTTGTTCAAAAATTCAATTACTCTTAATAAAGATATTCAATTCAATTTTTTTTAATTTGGAATTCGATCTCATCAAATTTCAATAATTTCAAATCTTAATTATTTATTATTCAAACTCATTCATTAATGATTCCAAACTTAATTATTCATAAATTCAAAATTTAATTATTAATTATTTCAAACCTCGTTATTAATAATTTCACACTTAACTATTAATAATTTCAAAAGTTAATTTATTAATAATTTTCAAAACTCTTATTAATTATTTCAAAAATTAATTATCAAATAATTCTAAGTTTAATTATTAAATAATTAAATTTTTAAACAATATTCTTTTGTCAATTACTACTTTAATATTCGTTCCAAATTCAAATATTCACATTTACATTCATTTCAATTTAAATTCCAAATTATTCAAAACTTGTTATTCATCAAATAAAACTTTGTTTTTATTTAAATCAAAACATTTGGCCAATCGGGTTTTATTTTCATTTTCTATCCTAAGTCAAAATTGTTTGGGTATTTATCATTTCAACCCGATTCCATTTAAATTCAAAATCAAAACATATAAAGGGAACTTGCAGTGTGATAGCTGGGATGGTGTCAAAGTAAATAAACAAGCAATAGCATCCATTCACAACAATTCAACAATTTCAAATAATCCCGAAATAATCGTATTTATTTACGCCAATTAATATAACTATTTCTAGAATCTACTCTATCATTTCAAGTAGATTAAAGATTATAACAATTCGGTTTCACTTGTCGTTCAATTTCAATTACAACAGTTAATTCAACACGTTCAAGAGTCCAAAGTGAAATTTATCAATTTCTACGTGTCAATTAACTTAACAATTTAAAGGTTCAATTTAACTAATCAATATTTATCATATAAAGGTGTCAAGTTAACAATCAAAATTCGACATATATAATTCATTTTAAATCGTTAACCATCCTATATCCAATTTTTAACTTGCAATTAATTTATCACTTAACAATAACAATTTACATCCAGTTCAACATCGCATAGCAATCATTTATCAATTCAAACTTGTATAAGAATATAGTCGTGAAAATTAATTCACCTTTCGTGGATAAGAAATTTGGCGGCGAAGCACGAAGAGGCAGAAAAGAGACGGTACAGCACAAACAACGGACACTGTAATATCGACAAAAGCAAACGATATTAATACAATGAACGTTGGTATATAATTTATAGATTTATATAAATGCGCTTACCGAAGACGGAGAAAAGAACAAAAGCTGAAGACCGATGCAGCTGCGAAAGAAATCAGTCGGTTGCTTCTGCACACAACAAAAAGAAAAGTCGGTTACTATTTTGGCAACCGGAATAGATATTGGCGAACAATATCTAGAGCAACAGTGCTACTGTTCACAAAAACAAAATTTCTAAAATCACGCCAATACTAAAACTTTCAACTGCAACTGAAATCTACAACGCAACACCACTTCATCACAGTCCATGGATCATGCTGCACTTCCCATCCACGCAACTCACTTCTTTTTTTTATATAACCGAGATCTAAAATTCTGCAATATCACAAACACATGCACCAATTCTTGCATGCGCCTTCATTACCCTTCAGATGCACGACACGCATGCACATTTTTTCCTCCCACTTCAATATCACACACCAATAGGTCCACAGCTCCTACATTCTACCCCTCTACTAGCTGCAAACATTCACTCACACATATTTCTTTTGCTCTCTCCTTTTTTTTAAAAAAAATGTAAACTCACGCCTAAACACACACACGCACGCATGAACACACACACGCACGCATGAACACACACACCTAAACACACACGCACGCACGCCTGGCGAGGCAGGAAGAAGAAGAGGCGGGGATGGTGGTTGCTGGTGGGCGCAGTTGGCGTGGGTGGTGAAGGAGGGTTGGCGGAGGCACGGTCAGAGGGTAGTGGCGGGTTTGGAGTGCTCGGCTGGGTGGGCTGGGAAGACCGGTTGCTGGCAATCGTGGTCAGGGGTGCGAGAGGGTGGGTGAAGGGAGGCGGAATGGTGGTAGGTGGCAGCGAAGTCAGGGGAGTTGGGCGTGTGGCTGCACTGACACTGGGCGAAGCACGGTGGTTGGGCCGTTTGCATGGAGAGGGTGGTTGGTGGTAGACGTGAATAGGGGAGAGAGGAGGGGATTTCAAGTGTTTAGGCAGTGGGAATTTCTATGCAGTAGGAACGAAAACTAGAAGAAATGAAGGAGGAGAATAGGAACATGAGGGAGAGGAAAAATGTACCTGAAGCAATGAATGAGCAGTGGAAAGTGAAAGAACGAATTGGCTTCTTTTATGTTTAAAATCAAGTAACAGTGGAATTTGCATTGAGCTCCTAAAAGGTCACGTTCATTCCCATTCCCTACCTATCCACTAGTACTAGCTACCCACTACCTCATTAATTACCAGCCGATTTATGATTCAAAATTTCTTTTGTAAACGGCTGACAAAAATTTGGGCTGCCAATTTTTTTATTTAACCGGTCTGACTGGAACCGATAAATTAACATGACGGATGATGTCGGACTTCGATTCGCGCAAATAAATATACCGTTATGATCAGTGTGACGATGCGCTTCCAACGGTACACAGATTATTGCGATACGATGATTTTATAAAATTTGCATTTACGCCACTTAAATTGTACGATTTGCAAAACAATTTAAATGGAGCAGGCGATGACAGTTTTAGACGAAACGAATTACAAAATCCTGATCAGAATAATTTTTACAACATAACTGTGTAAAAATATTTGGATTTGGAAGATAAATTTTTCGCAGCTTTATATGGACTGATATACAGTAAAACGCGAACGGATTTTACTGTAGTATTTTTCAACGAAACTTTTCTATGTCCATTTCTAACTAGACGTATGTCATAAATAAAGTTTGGGCGTAAATTGAGATCGTTTATAGTTTCAAAATTTTTATTGAAACGATGAATTTAAAATTGGGTCGAAAATTTAGGGTCGTTACACATAATTATTATAAATGTATCAATATATATCACTAACAAAATTTAGACAATGAAGGAATGTGTAGATTTGGTTGATAAGTAATCAATGTCATTTAATGTATTAATAGTTACAGTTAAATGGTGAAAGAAATGAAAGTTTTTTCTCTTTTCATATTCTATCATATGCATGTGTAGATTTGATTGATAAGTAGTAAATGCCATTTAATGTATTGATTGTCATAGTTAAATGGTGAAATAAATGATAGGTTTCCCTCTTTTCATATTCTATCATATCCATGCGTAGATTTGATTGATAAGTAATAAATGCAATTTAATGTATTAATTGTCATAGTTAAATGTTGAAAGAAATAATATGTTTCTCTCCTTTCGTATTTTGTCATATCTTTCCTTTATTAATTAAATATAGTAACATAGGGAAACAAATAATTTCCTTCTCTTAATTTATTTTTACATGTTTCATTTATACATATATACACCACTTATACACCGCAGTTACACTTGACATAAATGAATGTATTTGATACATTCATCATATCACATAAATTTGTATATTTAATGTTCCTTCAATGACAATATTGAATAAAATATTGATTTTATTTAAAAGGAAAATTAGATAAGATCTAAATGCATTTAGACTTCATAGGCTCGTTAATGATCCAAAATGGTAAATTTTGAAATTCATCCATTTCCTCCGCTGCGGGCTGGCCCAGTTCTAACAATGACATGAGAGCCTAACAGCCTATGCGGTCTAAATTAGTCCTGTTAGGGCTAACTAATTAAGCTTGCCCACTAAGTACGGTGTCTAGAAAGGTAATGTTTAGGATTGGAATCGGGTAATCAAGTACCCTGTCCTACCTGGTAACCATCCTGGCCTGAAAGGTGGAGTAAGCCCAAAGGTTACCGCAAACAGAAAAGACCCTATTTAATTGGGCTAGTTTTCAAAATAGTTTTGAAATTAAGACAAGATTTTAAATTTAAATGTTAAATTTAAAATAAAACATGTTTATTATAAAAGGCTATAATATAACATAAATTTTCAAAATGTTTGAAAATGTATCGAAAAGTTCAAAATGTTTGGAACTATGTGAATATTAATTTCGAAATATTAAATTATTAATAAGATAACATAAGCATACATGTATGTATATAAGATATATTTTCGAAATTGATATAATTTAATTAAATTTTTTTAATTAATAAAGTAATTAAAGGTATGTTAATTAACTAAAAATATGCATATATATAAGATATATGTCGTTATAGTAGATATGTCCAATATAAAAGTTATATTGGAATACTAATATAAACTTAATTAAAGAGTTAGTTAATTAAAATTAATTAAATAAGATTTAATTAATAAAATGTTATACGTAAGATTATTGTATAACTTAATTAAAATATAAAAGTTATATAATAATGAAACTTATATATATGAGTGTATAAACTAAAGGTGGAACATTAAAGAAACCCAAATAGACTTAAGGAATAAATACATATGTAAATGTACATATACTCACTACATGAAAAGTCAATATTGATAGCATTTGTACATTGAGTGCAATCATCCACCTTATTAATATGAGAAAAAACGTCCAAACGCTATATAGAAGGGCAAAGAAGCAGGAGGTTGAAATTTGTTGCAGCCTCATGAAATATTTCAGCGGTCACTTTTTACTAATAGTTCTCTCTCTCCTCTTTCTCTATTTTCATTCCCAATCTTCCCCAATGAATATTTTTAATCTTCTGCCTTATTTTTTCTATAAGGTTAACTTTTCCATGTAATGAAACACGGATCAACTATCTCACTTATTCGCTTTCCTCGACTTCAAAAATGGCAGTCGTCTCGACTACTCTATCTATGCTACTTTCTCTTCCTTCAGATCGAAACCTAAACCTCGACTACGCCTCAATCGCTTTCAGCATCTCATCAACCCTAGTTCCCTAAATTAAAACCCTAACAAACATAGGAATGGTAGCCTGTCTTCTCCATTAATGCCTCACCATTATTCTTCCTCTTTCGCTTGTTTTGTAGATATATACCTTAGCTCTCTTCTTCCGCACATCTCTTTTTATGGTGATTTTTTCATTCTCTTTACACGGAGCACCTTTTGCCTTTCCCTGGCTATTTCCATCCACTTGGCCATAACTTTTCTTCGCGAGTCTCTTTCGTCTCTTCCTGGGAATGCTTCAGTTTCTCAGGTATTGGAATTTATTCCTTATTATCTTTTGTATGTCTAATTTTATCATTAAGTTTCTTTTAGTTCCCAATTTTAATTGGTTAAATTTGATACCATGTTTATTTTATTTTGTTTTGTAACATTCTATGAGTTTAATGTTATAAGCTGATTTACTGAGGAACTAAGCTTAAGTTGGATGATTTATTGATTAATATAACTATATCCATATGTTTAAAATGATAATGTAAGGAAATCTCTGTTTTTTAAAAGAATAATCCCCTTTTTCCTACTAAATTTCTCATCTTTCTCATAAGTATAACGAACAACCTAAATTTCAAATATCTAATAAATTGTTTGCACTATAGAATTTTCTATAACGACCCGGATTTTTCGACGTTCGATTTGGAATATTTAAATGGTTTTTAAATATTGAATTTGAATTATAGATTGATTTTTGATATGGAAATTTGTTTTTTCATTAATAACATAAATTCAAAATTAAATATAGCGATTTATTTTATAATTTAATTATCGAATTTTATAATTGAATATTGGTTAAATTATTGTATCTTGAGTTTTAAGCTCGATAAAAATAATTTAAGGGCTTGTAAAATTTATATAAATAATAATGAAGATAATAGAAGTTTTAAAATTGAATTTAAAAGTGATCTGCTTAATTTTAAAAATAGCTCGTTTAAATTGACATTTAAAAATAGCCTTCTGAGGCACAGTCTCGGAATTCGACAAAACCAGTTCCAATGGATCTATAATATTGTATTATTATCGAATTTCAAATTTCATAGTGTTTGGGGTTATCGTTTGATCGTACGGGATATAAACGCCTAGAAATTATTTAATTTAAACAGTCGATTCAAAAAGCTATCTTCTCCATACGATCGAATTAGGACTCAAAACCTTTTCCATTGTGTTCAGAATAGGGGTATAACATTACAAACGCCTAGCGACACGCCTCAATAGTAGTTCGAGATTTTGGGTTACGAAATCAAGACAGTTTGAAATTTTAACTAATATATATATTTATAAAATCAGATAAAAGTCAATTCATGGCTGTTTCCTCAACGTTAACGTACACGCTTCCTCTACCTTCTCAAACATGCCATTCTCTTCAGTTGCATCCACACGTTCATTCCCCCTTTCTCTTTTATAATTAAAAAAAAGAATCGATTCGAACTCAGGAAATCGAAAGGGGGGATGATCGAGTACGAGACTGCCTTTTTGCTTCGAAGTCAAAATCCAAAGGAATTATCGAAATCAATCTCGACTAAAAAAAAGATTAATGGCACGCGAGCGCCTGACAGCTACAGGCGATCGAACTCAATCGCGATGTCTGGCCATTGCACGCACGTAATGGAGGGGCAGGGTCAAAGACGAACGAGGTAGATGGTCGTGTGAATTTGAGGATGTCGCATTTTGGTTTGCGTGCGCGTTTGAGGGGTCGGCTGTGATTTGTGCTGCATGGCGATTGGGGAGGGTCCCGCGAAGGTCGCGGCGCAGTAGAGATTAGCGGCGAAGAGGGTAGGTCGAGGCGACTATGAGAGGGTTATAGGCGATGGTCACGGGGTCGCGTGAATGGCTCGATGTCGAACGTGGGTGCATGTACAGAGGATGGGTGGTCGCGTTCAGGTACTGGGACGAGTAGCAGTCTTCAACAGCAGTAGTGGTGGAGGTATAAACCTCTGGCTAATTTAAAATTTAACAGTAAGGTAGATTTAAAATTTTATTAGGCCAATGAATTTAAAATTTAAATTGATTATGTAATGGTAGTTAAATTATGTCAAATGCTAATACATTCAAAATTCATTTATACGAGGTCCTAAATCAATGAAACCAGTCGAGTTTGGTTCGTTGCTGGGAATCGATGCAATAAAATAAACAAAAAGTGAGTAAATCTCACTCTCTTTGGATTGCCAGAATTTATTTTAAATAGTTAAAATGAATTATTGATTGCTGGTTGAATTTATAAATATTATCTGGTTGGATATTATATCTATCTATATATATATATATGTATGTATGTATATCGTAGTATATATATTAGTATTTGGAGTGATATTCCCACACGTTATAGCGGATGAGACCCTATGTGCCTCGCATAATAGCGGATGACCCTATATACCGCGATATCCCCCTCGAAGTGGGATTGGTATTTTTATTATTGTCAAACATCTTTGGATGCAGGAAAAATAGGTTGGAGGGATCCAACTGGATTCCTCAAATATATTAGTATTTTTATATATATAAAATGTTAGATTATTGTGTGTTGTAAAATTTTAAATGTTAAAATAGCACGGAAATTAATTTTGGGTATATAAATACCATAAATATTATTTTAAAATTTGTAAGGAAATAAAAGGAGATTTTTAATATAAAACTATGTATATCGAAAATCGGATTATTTAAAGGAGGTTGGGTTGAATAAGAAATGTTGAATTTTTGATCGTATTAAATAATGCAGAAAAGTATTTTAAATGGAAAATTTTAAAATGAATTATATAAAGGAATTTTAAAGATTGGGTTTTAAAATGATCTTCGAAAAATATAGAAGTGGTTGAAATTGATATTAAAAATAGATGGGTAAAAATAAACGAGATTTACAAGAAATTGAATTTATATAAATGGAATTTTATAAGGGAGATTATTTTTGTGAAACTCAAAGAAGTTATAGAAAATTTATAAACGTAGTTTATAAATAAAGGAAGGTGATATCGGATGATAATTTTGAAATATAAATTTACGGGAAGAATTTATATTCGAATATGGAAATAGGGTGGGTAAAAGGTAGTGGATACTTTTTTTTAAAGTGAAGATGGTTAAGGAGACCCGAATGGGAGTGATGTGATGAAAATCGAGAGGGGTTATAAATTGAAAATTGGTTACCCAGATTTAAAAAGCAATTTTATAAATAAGTTAAGTTTTAAATTTTAAAAAGGAAAATTTTATTTTATTTAACTATGTAATTCTAAATTTAGTTAGTATTGAAATATTTCAGAAGTGAATTTTTTTAAATACTTAAAACTTATTTTTATAAAATCCTAAATTTTTAAACCTGTTTGGAAGTGATGTAAAAAAAGTATTTCAGTATTTAAAATAATTATTTGAATATGTCTCAAAAATGAATTATTATTATTTTCTTTAAAATACTTATATATATATATGTATGTATATGTATGGAGTTTTGAAACGTTTAAATTTATTTATAAACCTTCTCGGAAGTCTGGAAATGGGTTTATTCAGTGGATGGGATTATAAGGAAATCCTTAAAATGGATTGGGAAGAAAGTAAGGGAATTTCTGAAGTTAGTTAAGTAAAAGTGAACTTTGGGAAAAAATGAAATAGAATTCATAAAGAGGTGCAAAGGGAAATTGGAAATTATTGGCGAATATAATAGGCTTTGGAAATATTTAAAAGGGATTAATTCAGGAATTTCGGATTTTTAGAATTCGTTATAAACCAGTCAAGGAGTTTACTAATAAAATGGTAAATGATTTTGAGAAAAGAAATAGGGAATAAAAGGGATATTTTCTAAGTGTTGAATAAAATGAAGGGGGAATAATATTCTAAGTATTGGGAAGGGTGGAAATATTCCGTTGAAGATACAAGGATTTGAAAACTGTTTTCAAATGTTGAAGAACTGGAAGTAATATCTTATAAAGATATTTGGAATAAATTTTGGAAAGTTTATAATAAGGCCTAATGATTGCTTCTGAATGTTTATTGATAGTTAAATAACCGACTATTGATTTTATCCAATTTCGTTAATTGTTTCGAAGAGACCGGGGTCGGATTTAATTATCCGAAAACCACTTCGATCCGGTTTGAATGTTACGAATGAATACCGTGATGATGTTGAAGACGATGATTCGGTTTGTCCAGACCTAGGGCAACTTGTGTGGACGAATGCTATCATAACATCATCATTGAAGGACGATGAGCATTCTAAGTAAAATTTCGTTCCTTGAAAGGTAACGCGTAGCCTCGAGCCTCATCAACTGGGAATGACTAAAATAAGGGAGATGCAGCAAGGCTAATTGAGTCGCACCCAAGTGGGGTATGTTATCAACTTTCTAGATGTCGTCGGAAACCTTATTTATCTTATATATGGGTACACACGAAAGAAAAATTGCTCGATGGTAAGAGTGGGAACACCCGGGGTGATACCATATTCGGTGTATCCAGGTTAGGGGTAGGTCGGTTTTGTGTAGCAGGGGATCCCGGCGTGGTCCTCGGTACATGGTTCTAGAGGTGTACTGTGACGGGCGGTACCCCAGTGGCCCAGTCATTTGTTGGAATCCATTCTCCAATACGAGCTTACGGTTTTGTTTGTAGAGCCTAGTATGCTGGAATTTAATTAATGTAAAAATTTCAGCTATTTGAATAAGTATTTGTATTTAGACACTATTATAATATCACTGGATTTTCTGTAAAGTGTTTTGGTCATCGTAAGGGAAAAACCCATCGTGTTTATTTGTGACGTGGTCTTACGAGATACCTTTGTTTTTTTAAAGGATTTTGAAAGGTTAATAATTCAAATTGAGTGTGTTTTCTCATGCTGGATTTCCAGACTGACTCGGGTGTTATTTTATTATAATGCTCGGGTCAGACCGAGTATTACAGATTCATGATAGAATGCTATGGAGCTCAGGAGACAAGCTGGATGACAGAGACGTATCTCCGTACTTGGCTTATATTCCGCTGTGAAAGGACAAGTTATATAATTGTCCTGTTTGATGTATTAACTGTTGTACTCTGATGATTGTATGTGTTAAACAGTTACAAATTCTTTTGTATATAAAAATCTGTTATTATATATTATATTTTGTTCTGCTACGATTGTGAGGTTTTGTGTTGTTTTAAATTTTCTTCTATCTCTTTCTTCTTCTTTACCCTATTTATTCGCTCTTTCGTACAATTTGGGTTGAACAGGAGTGAATTATTATCAACTCAAAGGGTACGGAACTGTGGGTCGCTACAGTTCGTATCAGAGCTGAAGGTTAAGTGAGAACCTTGGCTCTAGTGGGAATTACTCATTAGAGATAGGGTCAGGAGTACTCTAGAATGAGTTGAGTGTAATAATAGATACGAGCGCATATTTGTTAGTGAATATAAAACAGTTTTATATTGTGTTAACTTATTGGTTGAGTGGTATATAAATTCTTGTCGCATAGTGGGACGCCACTAAATAGATAGGAGTTTCTAAACACTTGAACGCGATAAATGAACACAATATGGTTTTGAAGCGGGTAAATGAAATAATTTTACCCAAATTATATTTTTATATAAAAGGAGTAATTTTCTAAATTTATTATGGTGTATTTGGAGTGTTTGGTTGATAATATTATAATCAAAGCAAGATTATAAAATCTGGAGTTGGTTATATATATACAACCAAATGGAAATTGTATAAGAATGGTGTGATATCCCGGAATTTTTGGGCAATATAAATTTAATAATCTGTGTTAAAAATTAAATCTTATATAGATTATTAAATTACCTTTGTTTTAAATTTCGGGGACAAAATTCTTTTAAGGGGGGAGGAATGTGATATCCCGGAATTTTTAGGCAATATAAATTTAATAATCTATGTTAAGAATTAAATTGATTTGATAATTTTTGTTAATAAATTTGAATTGATTTAATAATCCAATTAAATAAATATTTAATTAGTGATTTTATCTTTTAAAAGCTAATAAATTGATTTCTATTTATAATGTAAATATAATGGTATATTGTAAATAGATAAATCTTGTTTTTAAATTCTTTTATTTTCGGTAATTTGGAAATTTGATTTTATTTAATATTAAGCTTTTCAAAAGCTATTTAATAATATATGGTTTTAAATTGTTAAGTGTAAATTGTTTAAATTGATTTTTAAATTGTATTTAAAAATTGAATTAAATTTATATTTAGATTTAAAAAGTATGACAAGAATGATTTTGTACAAATATAGTTTGTTTTATTCTATTTCTTTTAAAAAAGAATTATTATTTATATCAATTTGAATAAGTATATAGTTATTAGGAATTTATTAATAAAAGCTTTATCCATTTATAAATTCATTTTGCATGTAAAATCATATTTGTAAATTGGTAAAACAATCTAAGCACATGTGTTAACATGTTAATATAGGGAGATGACAAGTGTCATATTGTATTTTTATTTTTCTTTGATTTTTAATAAACCATAAATTAGCCTATATAAACATACATCTTTCATTTCTTTTTCTTTTCCTAATCTCATTTCTAAACCAAGAAAGCAAATCTGAAATCAAACTTCAGCTGAAACTTATTTCTCAAAATCAAATCCGAGAATCAAAACCAGAAATCATATCCTCTGCAAATCATTTTCAATTTTATTAACAAAAATTATTAAATCAATTTAATTTTTAACACAGATTATTAAATTTATATTGCCTAAAAATTCCAGGATATCACATTTTTAAATTTAAGATTTAAAATGAATTTGGTTTTAAATTCTTTTAAAACTTCTTTTATAAAATGAGTATTTCCTTAACATGAGAATTTAAAAGGATTTAAATTATTTTAAACTTTGTTAAAGTTAATTTTATTTTATTTTAATAAACTTAAGAATTTAAATAAAATAAGGAAATATAATAAAATACTTTAAACTTAATCAATTCAAACAATTTATTTAAACCTTTAACTAACCCAAACTTAAATAAAACATTTATTATTTAAAATAATTAGTTAAGAAAATTGTTTAAACTTGTTTTACTTTAACATTTTAAAAGCTTGGTTAAAAACAATTTTCCCTTCCTAAAAACTCATGGGTCAGGCTCAAGCAATCCCGATCCATCACTCGAGCCCATCTTTAAAAACCCGAAGACCCCACCGAGTCACCCACCATCTTCAGCTACTTCTAGGCAATCCACTATCTACTTCGAGTTTGTCTGGATATCCCGGTATTTATACTTGGGAAACTCTAGGAAATTCTATTCAGGATTTTGTCTGGATAGTTAGATTTGTTTGTTGAGTGAATTGGTTGCTATGGTTGTTAACATATGATTGATAATATATGCTTGTGTTTTAAAATTAAATCTTAAATAGATTATTAAATTACCTTTGTTTTAAATTTCGGGGACGAAATTCTTTTAAGGGGGGAGGAATGTGATATCCCGGAATTTTTGGGCAATATAAATTTAATAATCTGTGTTAAAAATTAAATTGATTTGATAATTTTTGTTAATAAATTTGAATTGATTTAATAATCCAATTAAATAAATATTTAATTAGTGATTTTATCTTTTAAAAGCTAATAAATTGATTTCTATTTATAATGTAAATATAATGGTATATTGTAAATAGATAAATCTTGTTTTTAAATTCTATTATTTTTGGTAATTTGGAAATTTGATTTTATTTAATATTAAGCTTTTCAAAAGCTATTTAATAATATATGGTTTTAAATTGTTAAGTGTAAATTGTTTAAATTGATTTTTAAATTGTATTTAAAAATTGAATTAAATTTATATTTGGATTTTAAAAGTATGACAAGAATGATTTTGTACAAATATAGTTTGTTTATTCTATTTCTTATAAAAAAGAATTATTATTTATATCAATTTGAATAAGTATATAGTTATTAGGAATTTATTAATAAAAGCTTTATCCATTTATAAATTCATTTTGCATGTAAAATCATATTTGTAAATTGGTAAAACCATCTAAGCACATGTGTTAACATGTTAATATAGGGAGATGACAAGTGTCATATTGTATTTTTATTTTTCTTTGATTTTTAATAAACCATAAATTAGCCTATATAAACATACATCTTTCATTTCTTTTTCTTTTCCTAATCTCATTTCTAAACCAAGAAAGCAAATCTGAAATCAAACTTCAGCTGAAACTTATTTCTCAATATCAAATCTGAGAATCATAACCAGAAATCATATCCTCTGCAAATCATTTTCAATTTTATTAACAAAAATTATTAAATCAATTTAATTTTTAACACAGATTATTAAATTTATATTGCCCGAAAATTCCGGGATATCACATTTTTAAATTTAAGATTTAAAATGAATTTGGTTTTAAATTCTTTTTAAACTTCTTTTATAAAATGAGTATTTCCTTAACATGAGAATTTAAAAGGTTTTAAATTATTTTAAACTTTTTTAAAGTTAATTTTATTTTATTTTAATAAACTTAAGAATTTAAATAATATAAGGACATATAATAAAATACTTTAAACTTAATCAATTCAAACAATTTATTTAAACCTTTAACTAACCCAAACTTAAATAAAACATTTATTATTTAAAATAATTAGTTAAGAAAATTGTTTAAACTTGTTTTACTTTAACATTTTAAAAGCTTGGTTAAAAACAATTTTCCCTTCCTAAAAACACATGGGTCAGGCTCAAGCAATCCCGATCCATCACTCGAGCCCATCTTTAAAAACCCGAAGACCCCACCGAGTCACCCACCATCTTCAGCTACTTCTAGGCAATCCACTATCTACTTCGAGTTTGTCTGGATATCCCGGTATTTATACTTGGGAAACTCTAGGAAATTCTATTCAGGATTTTGTCTGGATAGTTAGATTTGTTTGTTGAGTGAATTGATTGCTATGGTTGTTAACATATGATTGATAATATATGCTTGTGTTTTAAAATTAAATCTTAAATAGATTATTAAATTACCTTTGTTTTAAATTTCGGGGACGAAATTCTTTTAAGGGGGGAGGAATGTGATATCCCGGAATTTTTGGGCAATATAAATTTAATAATCTGTGTTAAAAATTAAATTGATTTGATAATTTTTGTTAATAAATTTGAATTGATTTAATAATCCAATTAAATAAATATTTAATTAGTGATTTTATCTTTTAAAAGCTAATAAATTGATTTCTATTTATAATGTAAATATAATGGTATATTGTAAATAGATAAATATTGTTTTTAAATTCTATTATTTTTGGTAATTTGGAAATTTGATTTTATTTAATATTAAGCTTTTCAAAAGCTATTTAATAATATATGGTTTTAAATTGTTAAGTGTAAATTATTTAAGTTGATTTTTAAATTATATTTAAAAATTGAATTAAATTTATATTTGGATTTTAAAAGTATGACAAGAATGATTTTGTACAAATATAGTTTTTTTTATTCTATTTCTTTTAAAAAAGAATTATTATTTATATCAATTTGAATAAGTATATAGTTATTAGGAATTTATTAATAAAAGCTTTATCCATTTATAAATTCATTTTGCATGTAAAATCATATTTGTAAATTGGTAAAACCATCTAAGCACATGTGTTAACATGTTAATATAGGGAGATGACAAGTGTCATATTGTATTTTTATTTTTCTTTGATTTTTAATAAACCATAAATTAGCCTATATAAACATACATCTTTCATTTCTTTTTCTTTTCCTAATCTCATTTCTAAACCAAGAAAGCAAATCTGAAATCAAACTTCAGCTGAAACTTATTTCTCAAAATCAAATCCGAGAATCAAAACCAGAAATCATATCCTCTGCAAATCATTTTCAATTTTATTAACAAAAATTATTAAATCAATTTAATTTTTAACACAGATTATTAAATTTATATTGCCTAAAAATTCCGGGATATCACATTTTTAAATTTAAGATTTAAAATGAATTTGGTTTTAAATTCTTTTAAAACTTCTTTTATAAAATGAGTATTCCCTTAACATGAGAATTTAAAAGGATTTAAATTATTTTAAACTTTGTTAAAGTTAATTTTATTTTATTTTAATAAACTTAAGAATTTAAATAAAATAAGGACATATAATAAAATACTTTAAACTTAATCAATTCAAAAAATTTATTTAAACCTTTAACTAACCCAAACTTAAATAAAACATTTATTATTTAAAATAATTAGTTAAGAAAATTGTTTAAACTTGTTTTACTTTAACATTTTAAAAGCTTGGTTAAAAACAATTTTCCCTTCCTAAAAACTCATGGGTCAGGCTCAAGCAATCCCGATCCATCACTCGAGCCCATCTTTAAAAACTCGAAGACCCCATCGAGTCACCCACCATCTTCAGCTACTTCTAGGCAATCCACTATCTACTTCGAGTTTGTCTGGATATCCCGGTATTTATACTTGGGAAACTCTAGGAAATTCTATTCAGGATTTTGTCTGGATAGTTAGATTTGTTTGTTGAGTGAATTGGTTGCTATGGTTGTTAACATATGATTGATAATATATGCTTGTGTTTTAAAATTAAATCTTAAATAGATTATTAAATTACCTTTGTTTTAAATTTCGGGGACGAAATTCTTTTAAGGGGGGAGGAATGTGATATCCCGGAATTTTTGGGCAATATAAATTTAATAATCTGTGTTAAAAATTAAATTGATTTGATAATTTTTGTTAATAAATTTGAATTGATTTAATAATCCAATTAAATAAATATTTAATTAGTGATTTTATCTTTTAAAAGTTAATAAATTGATTTCTATTTATAACGTAAATATAATGGTATATTGTAAATAGATAAATCTTGTTTTTAAATTCTATTATTTTTGGTAATTTGGAAATTTGATTTTATTTAATATTAAGCTTTTCAAAAGCTATTTAATAATATATGGTTTTAAATTGTTAAGTGTAAATTGTTTAAATTGATTTTTAAACTGTATTTAAAAATTGAATTAAATTTATATTTGGATTTTAAAAGTATGACAAGAATGATTTTGTACAAATATAGTTTGTTTTATTCTATTTCTTTTAAAAAGGAATTATTATTTATATCAATTTGAATAAGTACATAGTTATTAGGAATTTATTAATAAAAGCTTTATCCATTTATAAATTCATTTTGCATGTAAAATCATATTTGTAAATTAGTAAAACCATCTAAGCACATGTGTTAACATGTTAATATAGGGAGATGACAAGTGTCATATTGTAATTTTATTTTTCTTTGATTTTTAATAAACCATAAATTAGCCTATATAAACATACATCTTTCATTTCTTTTTCTAATCTCATTTCTAAACCAAGAAAGCAAATCTGAAATCAAACTTCAGTTGAAACTTATTTCTCAAAATTAAATCTGAGAATCAAAACCAGAAATCATATCCTCTACAAATCATTTTCAATTTTATTAACAAAAATTATTAAATCAATTTAATTTTTAACACAGATTATTAAATTTATATTGCCCAAAAATTCCGGGATATCACATTTTTAAATTTAAGATTTAAAATGAATTTGGTTTTAAATTCTTTTAAAACTTCTTTTATAAAATGAGTATTTCCTTAACATGAGAATTTAAAAGGTTTTAAATTATTTTAAACTTTGTTAAAGTTAATTTTATTTTATTTTAATAAACTTAAGAATTTAAATAAAATAAGGACATATAATAAAATACTTTAAACTTAATCAATTCAAACAATTTATTTAAACCTTTAACTAACCCAAACTTAAATAAAACATTTATTATTTAAAATAATTAGTTAAGAAAATTGTTTAAACTTGTTTTACTTTAACATTTTAAAAGCTTGGTTAAAAACAATTTTCCCTTCCTAAAAACACATGGGTCAGGCTCAAGCAATCCCGATCCATCACTCGAGCCCATCTTTAAAAACCCGAAGACCCCACCGAGTCACCCACCATCTTCAGCTACTTCTAGGCAATCCACTATTTACTTCGAGTTTGTCTGGATATCCCGGTATTTATACTTGGGAAACTCTAGGAAATTCTATTCAGGATTTTGTCTGGATAGTTAGATTTGTTTGTTGAGTGAATTGGTTGCTATGGTTGTTAACATATGATTGATAATATATGCTTGTGTTTTAAAATTAAATCTTAAATAGATTATTAAATTACCTTTGTTTTAAATTTCGAGGACGAAATTCTTTTAAGGGGGGAGGAATGTGATATCCCGGAATTTTTGGGCAATATAAATTTAATAATCTATGTTAAAAATTAAATTAATTTGATAATTTTTGTTAATAAATTTGAATTGATTTAATAATCCAATTAAATAAATATTTAATTAGTTATTTTATCTTTTAAAAGCTAATAAATTGATTTCTATTTATAATGTAAATATAATGGTATATTGTAAATAGATAAATCTTGTTTTTAAATTCTATTATTTTTGGTAATTTGGAAATTTGATTTTATTTAATATTAAGCTTTTCAAAAGCTATTTAATAATATATGGTTTTAAATTGTTAAGTGTAAATTGTTTAAATTGATTTTTAAATTGTATTTAAAAATTGAATTAAATTTATATTTGGATTTTAAAAGTATGACAAGAATGATTTTGTACAAATATAGTTTGTTTTATTCTATTTCTTTTAAAAAAGAATTATTATTTATATTAATTTGAGTAAGTATATAGTTATTAGGAATTTATTAATAAAAGCTTTATCCATTTATAAATTCATTTTGCATGTAAAATCATATTTGTAAATTAGTAAAACCATCTAAGCACATGTGTTAACATGTTAATATAGGGAGATGACAAGTGTCATATTGTATTTTTATTTTTCTTTGATTTTTAATAAACCATAAATTAGCCTATATAAACATACATCTTTCATTTCTTTTTCTTTTCCTAATCTCATTTCTAAACCAAGAAAGCAAATCTGAAATCAAACTTCAGCTGAAACTTACTTCTCAAAATCAAATCTGCGAATCAAAACCAAAAATCATATCCTCTGCAAATCATTTTCAAAATTAAATCAAAAAGCATGCAAACCATTTACATTTTCAAAAGCCTGTTCCTGTTTGTTTCAAAACTGAGATGATCAAGCCTACATTCAAATCTGAGATTTTCAATAGCTTGAGCATTTTCTTTTCAAACCTGGAAGCAAGCATGCAGTTTTAAAATCATAGACAAATTCAAGTTTTTAACTCAAGCAGCATTTCAGCAAAACAAGTTTTCACAGTTTCAAGCTTTTCAAATGTTTTCAAAACTGTTTCAAAAAGGGATGCTATGTTCATCTTTCACCGGTGAGTAAACATTTGAATTTAAAAACAGTTTTAAACCTATGTTTATGCTTAAATGTTGTGATGAATCTCTGTAAAATATGCTTGCATGTTTATTTTAAGTAGGATTGAATGTATATGTTGTGCATGTTTGAATATCACCTCTGTAAAGTTACAAAGTTAAAAATATGATCAAATTCCATAATCTCATCATCTAATCTATGATAGGCTTAGGAATTCAAAAGAGATATGTTTGAATTAACATGAATTGAGTTTAAAAAATATTTTTAAGAATAATTAGTTTAAGTTTGTTTGGAAAATTTAAATATACGGTGAAAACTTTGAAAACATGTTAAATTCGAATCCTATAATTTCTTGATTCACTTACATCTTCTTGTTAGACTTCGAAAAACATGAATTTTAAAAGTAGAATCAAGATTTTTAGTGTAGTATTGATTGAGAAATTCTGGGTTGAACGAGAATTGGGTTTTTGGCAATTTATGGCGATCGGAGTAAGGTGGGTCATTGGGATTGTTTCTGGAGGTAGCTGGGAGGTTGACGAACTCAGGAAAAATAGGTGGAGATTTTTCTGATGAACGTGGCGGCTAGTCGGAGGCGATGTAGGGTTTTATGGTTTGTTTTGGTCGGGGTGGTTGTCGAGGTAATCTCGACGTCGATAGCTCACCGGAGGTGATCGCGAGGAGTGGGATCGGAGCGTGGTGATGTGGAGTAGCTTCAGGTTGGTCGGCGTGGGTTTTGGTGGTGGAGATCGTCGACGGCGAGGAGATTTAGTAGTTTTGGTTGGTTCCAGTTTTCGTTCGATCGACGAATTTCGATTTGCTATCGAATTCAGTTATATGGGTGGACGTGTTGATTGTCGAGGTCATCGGCAGTTTGGCGAGGACCGGAGAGATGGTCGGAGTTGCGTAAGTTCACGTGCACGTTCACGTGTACACGTCTGTGTTGGTTTTTCTGTGGCATTGGGGAAGAAGAAGGGTAGCTCGGGTCGTTCTCGAGGCGTTGTGTGATTTTCTTGAAGCAGTGGAATGGACGAAATACTCGAGTTTGAGCTCGGGGATCTGGAGTGTTTGGCTCGGGTTGTCTTTTTGTTCTCGATTTTAAATAATGTGTGTAGTAATTTTGTAACCAGGTTTTGAAAAAAATAAGTTTTAAAATAACAAAATGTTTTAAACAAGTTTAAGGTTTTAAAAGTTATTAAAATGATTTAGTTTTCTTAAGAATGTTTAGCTAAGTTTTAATTGCATATTTTTAAATAAATTTGTTTCCAAAGAAATTTATTAAACCAAATTTTAAAGATTTATTTTTAAGGAAACGTTTAAATATTGTTTTGGGTATGTAATAATATATTGGTTCAATTTTGTAATTAAATTCTTGGGTGTTTCAAATGTAATGAAATGATGTAATTAGTAGTGACTAAGGTAAGTGTATTTTCAAAAGATCTTGTATAAATAAATTTCAAGAATTTAAGTTAAATAAGCTTTAAATGAGTATTAATTAAGATAAAGAATTTATCTTTAAATTAATTAAGGTGGTGATTAATTAGGAATAATTAATTAGTAAAAGTTGATCACTTAATGTAATTAATAAGGGTAAATTAATTTATGTTAATGCATAGTTAATAAATGTAATTAATTTAAGGATCATTAACTAATGATTTGGGAAGAATTAACTAATGTAATTAATTTAAGATAATTAATTAGTTTAATTAATTAAAAATAATCACTTTGGAAATTGATTACGTATAATTACTTAATATAATTAATAAAGTATAATTACTTAGTATAAGTAATTAGTGGTTAATTAATGAATGTAATTAATAAAAGGATAATTACTTAATGAAAGTAATTAGAGGTTAATTAATGGAAGTAATAAAAGGTTAATTTCTTAACGAAAGAAATTAAGGAATTAATTACTTAATGTAATTAATTAAGTTTAAATGTAATTTGTTTTAATTAAGTTTAATTAATTTAAACACTTGATGATTTGATAAATAATTACTTAATTTAATTAATGGATTGTAATTACTTAGTAAAGTAATTAATGGTAATTACTGGATGTAATTAATGGAAGATGATTTAAGAATGGAAGTAATTTGAGTTTAATTACTTTTTGTAAATTAATCAAGGGATTAATTAAAGATAATTAATTAAGGAATAATTAATTTATGTAATGAAGTAATTAAGGGAAGTTAATTACTGGATGAGATTAATCAAAGGTGATTAATAAATATGGTTTAATTAAAGATTAATTACTTAATGTAATTAATTTAAATAAGATAATTAATTAAGAGTAATTAAGGATCATTAATTAATATAATTAATGATGTAATTAAGGATTGATTAATTAAGATAAATTAATCAATGAAAGTGATTATGGAATAACTAATTAATTGTAATTAATTAAGGATTAAAGTAATTGATTTTAATTAATTAATTAATGAAGTAATTAAAGGTTAATTACTGTATTTGGTTAAGAATAATTAATTTGTGAAATTAATTAAGGATAATTACTTAAATGTAATTAAAGGATAATTAATCAGGGTGATTAATTAAAGTGGATAATTAGAGAATGATTAATTAATTTATTTGAAATTAATTAATGATTATATAAGTAAGATTTATAATGATGAAGTAATTAATTTAATGATTAATTTAAATTAACTAGAAATGAAGTAATTAATTTAATTCACTTTAAATTAATTAGAGATGGTATAGATAATTGCTTATGTATGAATGGATGATATTGATTGCCTTGAATGGTTTGAGATCTTAGATATAAGATAAGTAATGTTGTGTGATATGGATGCTTTGGTTGAAGTATGATGATAATGTGAATTATCTGTTTGTGATGATAATGTAGATTATCTATTGTGATATTGTGAATTATCTATCTGTGTGTATATAGATAATAGAATTGAATTGTTTTAACTTTAAAACAACTTGGCCTTAAAAGATACGTTTTGGATTTCGATGAGACCGGGATCGGGTTTCCAGATTTGGATATCTGAATACCACATCGATCCAAATTAACGATAAGTCGTGAATCTCAAGTGAAGATGAAGTTTCAGAGTGCAAGGGTTATTGTCGTTAACTCTGAGGGTGATTCCAAAACGAGTGTAACGAAATAATGCCTTCGGTTTCGTTCGAACCCGGAACGAACTTGTATGGATTGAATGCTTTCAGAACATCGTCAGGTGGACGATGAGCATTCTAAGATAGATGTGTTCTATTTAAAGGCAATCGTAGCCTCAAGCCTCATCAACCGGGAATGGCTAAAACAGGGGAGGTGCAACAAGGCTTCATGGGTAGCACCCACTGAGAGTAAGGTCATCCCTGTCTAGATGTCCCTTTTTATTTTTGGCTTAGTGGTACGATTGCTGATCACAACCGTGGGGTGATTTTATTCGGAAATTTTCCAGTAAGGGATGGTTCCGGCTTTGTGTTGCAGGGGAGCGGGTGTACTCCTCGGTAAGGTGATCTAGGCCACGTACTGTGACGGGCGGTACCCCAGTAGCCCTGCCATTGTATGGAAATCCAACTTCCAATAAGTGATCTCGGACTTGATTGTATAACCCACTTTGTGGCTAGTATGTTGGAATTTAATAATGTAACAATTTCAGTTATGTGAGTATTTATTTGAAAACCCTAGACCCAATTGTAATATAACTGAATTTCCTATCAAATGTTTGGTTAGCGTAAGGTAAAAACTTACCCATGTTTATGTGTGGGAAGTCTTACGTGATACCTTTTGTTTCAAAAGTTTTTAAAGTTAAGCAAGTTTAACCTGTTACTCACACCAGACCCATGTCTGACCCATGTCTGACCCAAGTGTTTATTTCTGTTTTTCTTAAACTCTTGGGTACTCAAATTTTTACGAGTAGCCAAGGGATTCAGGTTAGCTTTGACGAATTTATGGAGGAGATATGGAGCAGGAGGCTTCAGCATTCGTAGATATATAGTGTTCCGCTATGTTGATCTTTGTGTTGTATAATATACAGGTTTTATAACTGTCTAATGTATTGTGTTGTATAAGCTGTGTAACTCTGATTATGTAAAGACTATGTAATAGATATGTGATATATTATATTTCGTTTCGTTTCCGCTGTGAGATTCTGATATTGTTTAGTTCTTTCTCTATCTTTTCTCTTTTCTATCCCTTTCTTTCTTATTAACGATGCGTCATTCTGTGAAATGAATGGTGGGTCGTTACAAATGGATTATACAATTAGATTAAAAACTAAAACTTGATTAAAACCAGAGTTTGAAAAATTAAATCCCGGATATTTTTGAAAGTATTTTCCAAAGTGTTTGAAGGTAAATTATAGTAATATTGTTTTGGAGATATTTTGAAGAGAAAATTTGTTTTAAAGGGAATTTGGAAGTGATATAGCACTGAACTCACTTCAGTCGCTGGGAAATAATCCTGGTGATGACTGCAACATCATTAGTATTCATTTTCGAGTTTCTAAGTGATGAATTGCTACCGTAATTGATGGTTTAGATTTGTTGGGCAAACCAGTTTTGCTTTGGGAAATTTCGAAGAGAATTTGTTTGGATAAAAACTAGGGTTGGTTAAAATTAAAAAAAAGTGTGATTTGGAATATTAATATTTCAAAATGATTTAAAATAAAAACTGGGTGTTTGAATTCTGGAATCATTATTTAAATAATTTAAAAATCATCGAGAAATAAGTTTTAAACTTATAAATTGAGAATGATTCTAAATAAGGAAGGAGAAAATATGGAATTTGAGTTTTGGAAATGAATTTTAACTGGAGTAAAGTGAAAATGTATAAAATTAAACTTAAGCAAAGCAAATTGAAATAAATAAAATGAATTGAATTTGACTCATGAAAGTTAAATGGATTAAATTGGTAAAAGAAATTTTTAATTTAACTTGAGCAAAGTAAATGAAGTCAATAAATGAAGTGCTTATAATAAATGGGATTTTAACTTAATCGAGTTAAGTTAAATTGAATGAATTAAATTTAACCTTAGCTAAGTTAATAAAAATTTGGTTGAATTTGGATTGAATTGAAATAAAATTGAATCAAGTTATAAATGATTTTGAATGGAGAAAATAAACTTCAAATGGCTTATAAAAATTGAAATGAATTGAATGAAAATATATTTAGGCTATAAATAAATGTATAGTCTCGAGTTAAAAATAAAATAGAAACATACTTGAGTATAAAATTGATAGAAATAGGGAAAATAAGTAGTGTAACTTATAAAATTGAAAAGTAAAATAGAAAATCCAAAATAAAATGATTTGTTATTTTTTGTGAGGAAATAAAAATCGAAACTTGAATATAAAATTAATTTGAACTCAAGTAACCTGAAAGAAGTGATTTTTGAAGTAAAGTCAGATGTGGAATTATAAAAAGGGCAGTGAACTAATTAGATGATTAATTAGTTAATCGAATATGAAGATGGAATTTAACTTGGTTAAGTTAAAATTTGGATTGTGGATTAAAAGTGGATTTTTGAAATGAAACTTGCGTTATAAATAAAATTCGACTAAAATTGTAAGCGAATTAAATATAATTGGAAACGTGATCAAATGAAATGATATTGGGTTGAAATGGTAATGACTCGAGTTATAAATAAATCAAATTGAAGTGTAAATGAATTAAATATGGCCTTGATATCATTTAAAAGAATTCAGGAATGAATTCGAGTGTGGAACTAGAAATTTGAAGTGGATTGAGTGAATGAACTAATTAAATAAATTAGTAAATGGAATGGAATTAATTGGATAAGAACCAAATTAAATTGAAATGGAGTTTGTTGCAAATATAAATGAACTTAAGTGTTGGTTAAAATGATTGATATAAATAACCGAAGTTAATATTTAATAGAAGCTTGACTTCGAGTAAATTTGTGAAATGGCCATTAAATAAAATTTTATAAATTGATAGAAGTGAATAAATTGATTTTTAATCAATTTGGAATGAATATTAATTTGTTTATTACAAATGTAAATTGAATGTAAGCAAAGTGGATTGGAAATCATTTCAGATTGAATGAAATGATGTATGGATTGATTGAAAGTAATAAAATGAATGTCAGAATTTTATAATTGCTTATAATACATGTTTAGCATGATTGGTTATAGAGATTCATGTGTTGTAGTTGTTTAAATAGATGAAATGTTAGTGAATTTCATATATTTGGTACTTACGTGTTTAATTGAGTAAGTACAGGTACTTGGAGCTGTTGTGCTTGACTTTGATTGCGCGTATTGCAAAATAAATAAGCCGCTTGCTTAAAAATGCTAAAATAAGGTACGTTTTCGAATTAAATACCGCAAAATATAAATATTGATATATATTTTTTGTTTCCGACCGTATGGGTCGATGTATATATATTTACCTCTCTTGTCCTATTGCAAAAGGCTCTCCTTACAAAGGTGACTCTGCCAAAAAAAATTCGAAAATTTAGGGTGTTAGAAAAATTTTGAAATTTTTTGTTAACGACAAATTGATTTCAAATTGAAGTTGAAATAAGAGATTTTGGAATTTGAATTGACAAACTATTGTTTTAGTTGGGACAAAAACATTTGAAAAGTGAAATATTGAGTTTTCACTAAGTGGGTTTTGTTAAGTTAATGGATTTGGAGCATTCTTTTTGACTCAGTAAAATTTTGGGGATGAAATTCTTTTAAGGGGGGAGGAATGAAATGACCCAAATTTTTTGACGTTCGATTTGGAATATTTAAATGGTTTTTTAAATATTGAATTTGAATTATAGATTGATTTGGAATATTTAAATGGTTTTTAAATATAGAATTAAATATAGCAATTTATTTGATAATTTAATTATCGAACTTTATAATTGAATATTGGTTAAATTATTGTATCTTGAGTTTTAAACTCGATAAAAATAATTTAAGGGCTTGTAAAATTTATATAAATAATAATGAAGATAATAGAAGTTTTAAAATTGAATTAAAAAGTGATCTGTTCAATTTTAAAAACAGCTCGTTTAAATTGACATTTAAAAATAGCTTTTCGAGGTATAGTCTCGGAATTCAAAGAAACCAGTTCCAGTGGATCCGTAATATTGTATTATATCGAATTTCAAATTTCGTAGTGTTTGGAGTTATCGTTTGATCATACAGGATATAAACGCCTAAAAATTATTTAATTTAAATAGTCGATTCAAAACGCTATCTTCTCCATACGATCGAATTAGGACTCGAAACTTTTTCATTGTGTTCGGAATAAGGGTATAACATTACAAACGCCTAGCGGCACGCCTCGATAGGAGTTCGAAATTTTGGGTTACGAAATCAAGACAGATTGAAATTTTAAATAATGTATATGTATATATATATATATAAATTAGATAAAAGTCAATTCATGGCCGTCTCCTCAGTTTAAACGTACACGCTTCTTCTACCTTCTCAAACACGCCCTTCTCTTCATTTATAACCGCACATTCTTTCCCCCTTTCTCCTTTAAATTTTTTTAAAAAAAAGAATCGATTCGAACTCAGGAAATCGGAAGGGGGATGATCGAGTACGAGACTTCCTTTTGGCTTCGAAGTCAAAACCAAGAGAAATTATTGAAATTAATCTCGACTAAAAAAAGATTAATGGCACACAAGCACCTGCATCTGCAGGTAATCGAACTCAATCTCGATGTCTGGCCATGGCACGCGCGTGATAGAGGGACAGGGTCGAAGACGAACGAGGCAGATGGTCGCGTGAATTTGAGGATGTCGCATTTTGGTTTGCGTGCGCCCGTTTGAGGGTCGATTGTGATTTGTGCTGCGTGGGGATTGGGGAGGGTCTCACGAAGGTGGCGGCGCGGGGAAGATTAGCGGCGAAGAGGGGAGGTCGAGGCGACGATGAGAGGATTACAGGCGATGGTCATGGGGTCGCGTGAATGGCTCGATGTCGAACGTGGGTGTGTGTACAAAGGATGGGTGGTCGCGTTTAGGTACATGGAGGAGTAGCCGTCTTCGACAGCAGCAGTGGTGGAGGTATAAACCTCTAGCTAATTTAAAATTTAACAGTAAGGTAGATTTAAAATTTTATTAGGCCAATGAATTTAAAATTTAAACTGAGTATGTAATGGTAATTAAATTATGTCAAATGCTAATACATTCAAAATTCATTTATACAAGGTCCTAAATCAATGAAACCAGTCGAGTTTGGTTCGTTGCTGGGAATCGATGCAATAAAATAAATAAAAGGTGAGTAAATCTCACTCTCTTTGGATTGCCAGAATTTATTTTAAACAGTTAAAATGAATTATTTATTGCTGGTTGAATTTATAAATTATTATATGGTTGGATATTATATATATATATATATATATATATATATCGTAGTATATATATTAGTATTTGGAGTGATATTCCCGCATATTATTGCGAATGAGACCCTATGTGCCCCGCATAATAGTGGATGACCTTATATACCGCGATATCCTCCTCGAAGTGCGATTGGTATTTTTATTATTGTCTAACATCTGTGGATGCAGGAAAAACAGGTTGGAGGGATCCAACTGGATTCCTCAAATATATTAGTATTTATATATTTATATATAAAATGCTGGATTATTGTGTGTTGTAAAATTTTAAATGTTAAAATAGCATGGAAATTAATTTTGGATGTATAAATACCATAAATATTATTTTAAAATTTATAAGGAATTAAAAGGAGATTTTTAATATAAAAATATGTATATCGAAAATCGGATTATTTAAATGAGGTTGGGTTGAAAAAGAAATGGTGATTTTTTATCGTATTAAATAATGCGGAAAAATATTTTAGATGGAAAATTTTAAAATGAATTAAATAAAGGAATTTTTAAAGATTGGGTTTTAAAATGATCTTCGAAAAATATAGAAGAGGTTGAAATTGATATTAAAAATAGATGGGTAAAAATAAATGAGATTTATAGGAAAGTGAATTTATAGAAATGGAATTTTATAAGGGAGATTATTTTTGTGAAACTCAAAGGAGTTATAGAAAATTTATAAACGTAATTTATAAATGAAGGAAGGTGATATTGGATGATAATTTGGAATATAAATTTACGGGAAGAATTTATATTCGAATATGGAAATAGGGTGGGTAAAAGGTAGTGGATACATTTTTTAAAAGTGAAGATGGTTAAGGAGACCCAAATGAGAGTGATGTGATGAAAATCGAGAGGGGTTATAAATTGAAATTTTGGTTACCCAGATTTAAAAAGCTATTTTTATAAATAAGTTAAGTTTTAAATTTTAAAAAGAAATTTTTTATTTTATTTAACTATGTAATTTTAAAGTTAGTTAGTTTTGAAATATTTCAGAAGTGAATTTTTTTAAATACATAATATTTATTTTAATAAAATCCTAAATTTTTTAACCTGTGTGGAAGTGATGTGAAAAAAATTATTTCAATATTTAAAATAATTATATGAATATGTCTCAAAAATGAATTATTATTATTTTCTTTAAAATACTTATATATATATATATGTATGTATGTATGGATTTTTGAAACGTTTAAATTTATTTATAAACCTTCTCGAAAGTCTGGAAATGGGTTTATTCAGTGGATGGGATAATAGGGAAATCCTTAAAATGGATTGGGAAGAAAGTAAGGGAATTTCCGAAGTTAGTTAAGTAAAAGTGAACTTTGGGAAAAAATGAAATAGAATTCATATAGAGGTGCAAAGGGAAATTGGAAATTATTGGCGAATATAATGGGCTTTGGAAATATTTAAAAGGGATTAATTCAGGAATTCCGGATTTATAGAATTCGTTATAAACTAGTCAAGGAGTTTACAAATAAAATGGTAAATGATTTTGAGAAAAGAAATAGGGAATAAAAGGGATAATTTCTAAGTGTTGAATATAAAATAAGGGGGAAAATATTCTAAATATTGGGAAGGGTGGAAATATTCCGTTGAAGGTACAAGGATTTGAAAACTGTTTTCAAATATTGAAGAACTGGAAGTAATATCTTATAAAGATATTTGGAATAAATTTTGAAAAATTTGTAATAAGGCCCGATGATTGCTTTTGAATGTTTATTAATCATTAAATAACCGACTTTCGATTTTGGCCAATTTCGTTAATCATTTCGAAGAGATCGAGATCAGATTTAATTATCCAAAAATCACTTCGATCTGGTTTGAATGTTACGAATGAATACCGTGAAGATGATGAAGACGGTGATTCGGTTTGTCCAGACCCAGGGCAACTTATATGGACGAATTCTATCAGAACATTGTCATTGGAGGACGATGAGCATTCTAAGTAAAATTTCATTCCTTGAAAGGTAACGGTTAGCCTCGAGCCTCATCAACCGGGAATGACTAAAACAGGGGAGATGTAGTAAGGCTAAGTGGGTCGCACCCAAGTAGGGTATGTTATCACCTTTCTAGATGTCCTCGTAAACCCTATTTATCTTATATATGGGTACACACGAAAGAAGAAGCGCTCGATGGTAAGGGTGGGAACACCCAAGGTGATAACATATTCGGTCTATCAAGGTTAGGGGTAGGCCGGTCTTGTGTTGCAGGGGATCCCGGCGTGGTCCTCGGTACATAGTTCTAGAGGTGTACTGTGATGGGTGGTACCCCAGTGGCCCAGTCATTCGTTGGAACCCATTCTCCAATACAAGCTTATGGTTTTGTTTGTAGAGCCTAGTATGCTGGAATTTAATTAATGTAACAATTTCAGCTATCTGAATAAATATTTGTATTTAGACACTATTATAATATCACTGGATTTTCTATAAAGTGTTTTGGTCATCGTAAGGGAAAAACCCGTCGTGTTTATTTGTGACGTGGTCTTACGAGATACCTTTGTTTTTCAAAGGATTTTGAAAGGTTAATAATTCAAATTGAGTGTGTTTTCTCACGCTGGTTTTCCAGACTGACTTGGGTATTATTTTATTATTATGCTCGGGTCAGACCGAGTATTACAAATTCAGGATAGAATGCTATGGAGCTCAGGAGACGAGTGGATGACAGAGACGTATCTCCGTACTTGGCTTATATTCCGCTATGAAAGGACAAGTTATATAACTGTCCAGTTTGATGTATTGACTGTTGTACTCTGATGATTGTAAGTGTTAAACGGTTACAGATTCTTTTATATATAAAAATCTGTTATTATGTATTATATTTTGTTCCGCTTCGATTGTGAGATTCTGTGTTGTTATTTTAATTTTTCTTCTATCTCTTTCTTCTTATTTACCCTAGTTATTCGCTCTTTCGTACAATTTGGGTTGAATAGGAGTGAATTATTATCAACTCAAAGGGTACGGAATTGCGGATCACTACAATTTTATTTTATGATTATCGGGTATTTTGAAAAAAAAAATACTAATGTTAATTGATGCATTAAGCTTTAAGTCGATTTTCATTCTATTAGACATCCTAAAATGTACTTTTCATGATTTAACTTTATTTTGATTTGTTTTGGCATATAATATGATAAACATAAAAGGAAAAATAAGCAAGTTTAATAAAATGAACTATGGTGTTATCATGTTAAATACAAGGACCTCAATTTCGAAAGAGGATTATATCAAAGAAGAAAGTCCTTGTTGTCATGGTGCTTTCATTATTTGTTAATTTATATACTTATATATGTGTGTCCCCTTTTGTGTGGACAAAACATATTACGATTTTAAAAACATAAATTTGTAATCGAAATTTACCAAAAACTAAGATAATTTTTATACCTATATTGTAATCCTAATGAATTTTACTACAATGTTTTAATTACTGTGCTCATTTAGTACATGTTCTAGTTACTACTTCTACTTATGTTGCATTTCATGCCTTTGCTCTTGATTTGAAAATAATATAATTTAGGTTTATTTTGTTGTTTACTTCTATTAAAACTTACAACCTAGTATGGACATTTTATTTGTATAGCCTATTGTGAAATAAATACTAGTATTTATTTTATACATTTTGATTAAGGTCATCACTTTCTAGCAATTGTAATTTTTTGTCAATAAAAGTTCAATTGATTAGCAAAATATAGTTTGCTCATCAGAACCATTTCTTCATTTCTTACCGAAATATTTCTTCATTCAAGAGATTCGAAACTTGTATCCGAATATGGTACTTTTAGAGGTTTTTTGATGCAGCCCAGTTTGAAGTCTTAGGTCGCGTACGACCTAAGGAAGTGATAGGTCGCGAACAACCTAGCGACCTACGGGTTAACGAGCATGATTTAGGTCGGGTGCGACCTAGTGGGGATTTAGGTCAGGCGCAACCTAGTGAAGATCGCTTGCGAGTTAGCGGGCTAGCACATCAGATATTCCAACGACCTAAATTTGCAGTGCAACATGACGAAAGCTTAGGTCGTGAACGACCTAACTCCAAGGTCGCTAAAGAAGAGTGCGAACGACCTAACTCAGGCGTTTCCTTAAGTCGGGAACGACCTAACATACACAGGTTGTTTTCTTTGGGTTGTTCAAGTGATAGGTCGCTGCCGAGCTACTACCTAAGCTAGGTCGCATAAAGAAGTTCTGAAGCCGGTTCTTAAGTCGCTGCCGACCTATGTTAAGTCGTAAGTCGCTCCATCTTAGTTAGGTCGCATGAAGCTGGTTATCTCTTAAGTCGCTAAAGGGTATTAAGTCGTCTGCATGTTAAGTCGTTACAATGTTGTTTTAGGTCGCTGCCGACCTATGTACTGTAAATATATGATGACGCGTGTTTTGTACTATGATGTAATTGTTGAGTCGTTGCCTGCTAGGTCGTAGGTCGCGCGTGTGTTGTAGGTCGTAAGTCGTCTGTTTTTAAGTCGTCTACTTTTAGGTCGTGATGTTTTAGGTCGTGGATGACCTATGAGTTGTACAGTTTTCTGTGGCGTGTGTTGTAAAGCTATAAATAGGCCGGTGGTGCCACTTGTAAGAGTTAGTTGATTTTGAATAAAATTTCGTTTGTTAGCTTTGTGCTTTCATTTAAATTGGTAGTTGAGTGTGATCTCCTATCTCCACCTTCGATATTCGAGTGCGCTCGAATCAACGATCGTTGAAGCCGATTCGTGGAATCAAGTGCGCTTGATCAACATCAAAGAATCGTAGTTCATTAAATACGGTATCGTGCGCGATCAACGTGTTTGGGATAGCTAGATTCCAGCATCTTTGGATCAACGGAGTTGGGCATTCAGTATTCTTTCAATTCACCGATTGCTACTTTCACTGAATTATCATTTTGTTATTCCACTGCTGCATCATTTGGTATCAGAGCTTGTTTTAGCCAATCATAGCTAAATCGGGTCTTGGAGCCAAGGAGTTTGAATCAAAGTGTAGATTTGAGGTTTTTTTATCATGGCCGAGAGCAAGGAGTGAAGTTGTTCGCATTTGTGTTGAAGTATTGGAGATCGGATTTGTGTTTTGAGGCATTTGGTGTTCATCAAGTTCATCGTGAAATTGCAACGAGTTGGAAGATTTTGATCCATTTTGTTTTGGATCGAAGTTGGAAAAGTGTTTGGATTTGCGCGGGATTGTTTTGCGCGCCAAGAGAAATTTGAATTGAGCCGAGCCAAGCTAGGTCGGTTGAGTTTGAGTTAAGTCGTGAGTGGTTGTTCCGAGCTAATTGAAGCCGTGCGACCTAAGTGTTGGTCGAGAACTGAAATTCTTGAAGTTTGTGTTTTGAGATTGTGAAGTTTTAACAATGCCACCGAGAAGAGCCAATCGACATCAAAACATTGAAGCGTTGTATAGAAGAGAAGAAGCTGATGAGATGGAACAAAGAATTAATGAAAACTTTAGTGAGAAGCTCAATGAAGGGATTGGTCGATTAGAGAAGATGATGTTGGAGATGAATCAAAATCAGAGAAGGGTTTCGCTCGAATCTAACCATGGGAGAAGTAGAGTGTCACCACATTCCAATCGAGAGAGAAGTAATAATAATGATCATAGAAGTGTGAGCCGAGATAGTTATAGAAATGTTAATGATCGAGATCATGATAGGAATATGAATGATTGTGATCGGAGGAATGCTGGTAGAAGAGATGTTGGTGGAAGGAGTGATGGTAGTAGAGATGTTGGTGGTCAGAATCGACATCGATATACATCTGATTTTGAAGAAGAGTTTAATGGAGGTAGTGTTCATGGACGAGGCCCAGGAAGAAATCAATCGGAGTATGATCACAAGTGGGAGTCTGGGATGAAAACTGAAATTCTTGAATTCAAGGGTGGTATGCAAGCTAAGGAGTTTTTAGATTGGTTGTCTAATTTGGAGGAGATTTTTGACTTCAAGGAGGTTCCAGAACATCGCAGAGTGAAGTTGGTTGCTACAAGGTTGAGGGGTAGAGCTTTGGCGTGGTGGCAGCAAACCAAACTTACACGTGAATGGATGGGGAAGTCAAAGATTGAATCTTGGGAAAAGATGAGGAAGTTATTGAAAGCTACATTCTTACCTTATAATTATCAATCGCTTATGTATTAGGGGTTGCAGAATCTGAGGCAAGGGACGAAAACTGTGAACGACTATGCTGATGAATTTTATCAACTGATTGCAAGGAATGATATCATGGACACGGAGGAACAATTGACAGCTAGATTTGTTGGAGGGTTGCGTATGCAGATTCAAGATATGATGAACATGTTTGATCCCAGATCTGTGGCGGAAGCACACCAGAAAGCGTTGGCTTGGGAGAAGCAGGGAAGACGGGGAGGTGGTGTGTTTACAAATTCCAACAATCAAGTGAAGGGTGTTAGTGGAAGTTCCAATGTTTCAAAAGCTATTGCAAAACCAGTTGTGAATGAGGCTGTGAAGGCGAAGGTTAATAATGGTTTTAAGTGTTATAATTGCCAAGAAGTGGGCCACAAAAGCAATGAATGTCCAAAGCCGAAGAAGCGAGCTATGATAGCGGAGGTTGAGGATGAGGATATAGAAGCTGATTGTTCTAATTCACTACATGATGAGGAGGAAGAGAATGTGTCGGGAGATGAAGGGTATTCATTGATGATGAAGAGATCTTGTTTAACAACAAAACAGGAGGAGGAAACTAGCTGATTGAGAAGTAACATCTTTCAATCAACATGCACTATCTTGGGAAGGGTTTGCAAGTTTGTCATCGATGCGGGAAGCTGTGATAATATTATCTCTACTGAAGCCGTGAAGAAGTTATCATTGAGGACAGAGAAGCATCCGAAACCTTACAAGTTAGCTTGGTTGAGGAAAGGTGGGGAGGTGAAAGTTGGAAGAAGGGCTTGTGTTAATTTTTCAATTGGAAAGAAATACAAAGATGAAATTTGGTGTGATGTTGTGGACATGGACGTGTGTCATCTGTTGCTGGGGAGACCATGGCAGTATGATAGGGCCGTGCAACATGATGGACGTACTAACAGTTACAGTTTCATGTTTGAGGGTACAAAGATTACTTTAATTCCTAAGAAGCGACAACAAGAAGAAAACAAGTTGGAGGAGATTGAAGAGTTGAAAACTTTGTTATCTTTGAAGGAATTTGTTAAGGAAGTAGAAGAGGAGCCGGAAGTATTCTTGTTGACTGGATGTGAGAGTTATGAAGTGGTTGAGATCCCTGAAGAAGTAAAACCAGTGCTGGGAGAGTTTGACGATGTATTTCCTGAGGAGCAACCAACAGAGTTACCGCCGTTGAGAGACATTCAACATCAAATTGATCTTGTTCCAGGAGCGGTGTTACCTCATAGACCACACTACAGAATGAGTCCAAAGGAACATGAAGAGTTGAGAAGGCAAGTGGAAGAGTTGCTTGAACAGGGGCGTGTGCAGGAAAGTTTAAGTCCTTGCGCTGTGCCAGCTTTGTTAGTACCAAAGAAAGATGGGACGTGGAGGATGTGCACTGATAGCCGGGCCTTGAACAAGATTACAGTGAGATACAGATTTCCGATGCCGAGACTTGATGATTTGTTGGATCAGTTGAGCGGGGCAACTATCTTTTCGAAAATTGATTTGAAGAGTGGTTATCATCAAATTCGAATCAGGCCAGGAGATGAATGGAAAACAGCGTTTAAGACACGTGAAGGGTTGTACGAATGGCTGGTGATGCCGTTTGGTCTTTCAAATGCACCAAGTACCTTCATGCGGGTGATGAATCAGATTTTTAGACCATTTATTGGAAAATTCGTGGTAGTGTATTTTGATGATATACTGATCTATAGTGGAAGTCCAGAAGAACACTTGCAACATCTGAAAGAAGTGTTGATGGTACTACGAAAGGAAAAATTTTATGCTGCAACAAAGAAATGCGTGTTCATGACGCAAAGTGTTTTATTTTTAGGGTATGTTATATCGGGAGGAGGTATACAGATGGATCAGAATAAAGTTGAAGCAATCAGGAAGTGGCCACAACCCAAAACGATTACAGAAGTCAGAAGCTTTCATGGGTTGGCACATTCTACCGAAGGTTTATTCCACACTTCAGTAGCGTGATGGCACCAGTTACTGATTGTATGAAAGGGAAGCAATTTTCATGGTCGGAGGAAGCAGGGTTTGCCTTTGAGAGAATCAAGGAACTATTGACGACAGCACCGATTCTAGTGTTGCCGGATTTTCAGTTATTGTTTGAATTACATACTGATGCATCGAAGATTGGAATTGGAGGGGTGTTAAGTCAGAAGGGACGTCCTATTGCATATTTCAGTGAGAAGTTATCGGGAGCAAAGATGAGATATAATACTTATGATGTCGAATTTTATGCTATCGTGCAAGCTGTGAAACACTGGAGACATTATTTGTTTCATAAAGAATTTGTTTTATATACTGATCATGAGGCGTTGAAGCATATGCAGGGACAGGACAAGATTGCGGCAAGGCATGCTTCATGGATTGCATACTTACAACAATTTACATTTGTGGTGAAGCATAAATCGGGAATTACGAACAAAGTGGCAGATGCATTGAGCAGAAGGAATCATGTGTTGACTACAATGAAGGTTGAAGTGACAGGGTTTGATGTGTTGCTGGAAATGTTTGTTGATGATCCTTACTTTGCGAAGTGTGTAGATAAAGTCAAGAAGGGAAAGACGGATGAGTTTGTATTGGTGGATGGTTTTATTTTTAAGGGAAATCGATTGTGCATAACAGAGTGCAGCTTACAGCTTACGTATGAAGATTGTAAAGGAGTTGCATGAGGAAGGTCATGTGGGCTGAGATCGTACTTTGCAATTGATTTCTCAATCTTATTATTGGCCTTTGTTGAAACGGGAAGTTGGGAGGTTTGTGGAGAGATGTCATATTTGCCAAATTTCCAAAGGGACAGCGACAAATGCAGGATTGTATATGCCGTTACCCGTGCCGGTTAGACCATGGGTTGCTATCAGTATGGATTTTGTTTTGGGATTACTGAGAACTCAAAGGGGGAATGATTCGATATATGTTGTCGTGGACAGGTTTTTAAAGATGGTACATTTCATCGCTTGTAAGAAGACAGCTGATGCCGTCCGTGTTGCTGAATTATTCTTTAAAGAAGTGTATCGCTTACATGGTTTACCAGAATCCATTGTTTCTGATCGGGATACTAGATTTCTAAGTCATTTTTGACTGAGTTTGTGAAAGATGGTGGGAACAAAGCTAAATTTCAATAGTGCTTACCATCCACAATCCGATGGTCAGACTGAAGTTGTTAACAGATCTTTGGGAAATTTGTTGTAGTGCCTTGTGCAAGATAATCTGAAGAGCTGGGATATGAAGTTATGTCAAGCAGAGTTTGCACATAATCATGCAGTCAATCGAAGTACTGGGTTCAGTCCATTCCAGATTGTTTATTCAAGTTTACCAAAAGGGCCGTTGGATTTGACGATAGTACCACAACCAAAGGGAACCATTAAACGGGATGTTGATTTTGTTGATGGACTGGCAGAATGTCATCAAATCGTTCAGGAACGATTAGAGAAAGCGAATGAAAAGTATAAGCGATCTGCGGATTTGAAGCGAAGAAGCATTGAATTTAATGAAGGAGATTGGGTGTATGCTGTGTTAACGAAGGATCGCTTCCCAGTGGGCACTTACAACAAGTTGAAAGCCAGAAAGATTGGTCCTGTGAAGATTGTGAAACGGATCAATGAAAATGCATATAGATTGAAGCTGCCGGAAGATGTATACACTTCTGATGTTTTCAATGTCAAACACTTGATACCGTATCATGAAGATGAGCTTGTTATGGAAGAGGTGGATGCAAATTCGAGGATGAATTTTTCCCAACCAGGGGAGGATGATGCAGCCCAGTTTGAAGTCTTAGGTCGCGTACGACCTAAGGAAGTGATAGGTCGCGAACAACCTAGCGACCTACGGGTTAACGAGCATGATTTAGGTCGGGTGCGACCTAGTGGGGATCTAGGTCGGGCGTGACCTAGTGAAGATCGCTTGCGAGTTAGCGGGCTAGCACATCAGATATTCCAACGACCTAAATTTGCAGTGCAACATGATGAAAGCTTAGGTCGTGAACGACCTAACTCCAAGGTCGCTAAAGAAGAGTGCGAACGACCTAACTCAGGCGTTTCCTTAAGTCGCGAACGACCTAACATACACAGGCTGTTTTCTTTGGGTTGTTCAAGTGATAGGTCGCTGCCGAGCTACGACCTAAGCTAGGTCGCATAAAGAAGTTCTGAAGCTGGTTCTTAAGTCGCTGCCGACCTATGATAAGTCGTAAGTCGCTCCATCTCAGTTAGGTCGCATGAAGCTGGTTATCTCTTAAGTCGCTGAAGGGTATTAAGTCGTCTGCATGTTAAGCCGTTACAATGTTGTTTTAGGTCGCTGCCGACCTATGTACTGTAAATATATGATGACGCGTGTTTTGTACTATGATGTAATTGTTGAGTCGTTGCCTGCTAGGTCGTAGGTCGCGCGTGTGTTGTAGGTCGTAAGTCGTCTGTTTTTAAGTCGTCTACTTTTAGGTCGTGATGTTTTAGGTCGTGGATGACCTATGAGTTGTACAGTTTTCTGTGGCGTGTGTTGTAAAGCTATAAATAGACCGGTGGTGCCACTTGTAAGAGTTAGTTGATTTTGAATAAAATTTCGTTTGTTAGCTTTGTGCTTTCATTTAAATTGGTAGTTGAGTGTGATCTCCTATCTCCACCTTCGGTATTCGAGTGCGCTCGAATCAACGATCGTTGAAGCCGATTCGTGGAATCAAGTGCGCTTGATCAACGTCGAAGAATCGTAGATCTTTAAACACGGTATCGTGCGCGATCAACGTGTTTGGGATAGCTAGATTCCGGCATCTTTGGATCAACGGAGTTGGGCATTCAGTATTCTTTCAATCCACCGATTGCTACTTTCACCGAATTATCATTTTTTTATTCCGCTGCTGCATCATTTTTAAAACAAAATTGTTAATGCATGAAAGAAAACACTGATGGATCACGTTGTATGTTGGATTTGAATAAAAATGCCCTAGATCTTCCGAAGGACAAAAGCTGTCAGTCTTAGTTCCTTAACCTGAACTCATCAGCTTTTATGACAAACAGAGCTTCAAAATGAATAAAAGTTTGAAACGTTGACTAGCTTATTATTCACATAAAGTTCTTAAATTTATAACTATCATACGTTAACTTGATCGATAGTTGGAAATACTTTGTTCTAATGTTTAAAATGCAACCTTTGTTTTAGCTAAATAAATTTTCGGCGACTAAAAATTTGGATTATTTGCAATATGAAATTTATATTCTTGAAACACTTTAGATATGCTTTGCAATGTATATGATAGTTAAGTTGATAACATGCAGCCCATAACAGAAGAAAAATTCCACTTGCATATAAAAATTAACACTTTTTTGCAATCTTTTTATGTTAGACTGTATACATCATGACAACTTAGCATCAAAACTGTCATATTCAGTTTAAGTAGATCAATGTTTGTTTTATTTGGTTAGACTTAGTTAACAAATAAACAATATACTTTCTACATTATAAAAATCCAAGCGATATTTACATGTTGCCAAAATTTAAAACATTGTAATATATTTTCTTAAGTTACTTACAGTTTAATATTGTATATTATTTATGGAATTGAAATGGTTTCTTTAAAAAAGTAGAAGATCAAACAAGTTTATGGTTATCAGAAAAGACCTATATTTATTTTGTTCTACAACTGACCTTTTATGTTTATTCATAGCATATATATTAAAAATTTACAAATGCTTGAGCCGCTTCTGCTAGTAATAAATAATTGTACCAGCTCTTCATAAAAGCATTGAACAAAAATATAGTGTGTGAATAACTCATACTGGATGTGGTTTTGTTGATGCACTTATGTTTCGTAGGTCTGCAAAAAATTATAAAAAAAGTGTGTTTGTGTGTGTGTGTATGTAATATATAACAACAACAACAACAACAGTAATAAATTTGAACAGATAATTACTTGAAAATGATGTTGTAGGATGAAAGAATTGAATATGGGGAATTTGTTGCAATGATGCAAAAAGGGAACTTAGGAGTTGGAAGTACTATGAGAAACCATCCAAATATAAGCATCAGGGATGCACCAGGTGCCCATTCAAATCATTAATTAACCTTCTTCCTTTTTCAATATGTGCCTTACTTATATTTTTGGATGCAAATTTCACTCCAGGTTCCTTCTTTAGTCTTGCAACTTTGTATGAATTAATCCAACGTCATAAATAATTGAAGTATAGAGGCTGTAATGTTACATCAGGTATCATAGCAGATAAACCCTGACAATAGATTATCCAACAACACTGCTCAATTTGGCTAGCATTCTCCCTCAAAATTTTATAAAGGGCAAGCCATCCAATCTCTTCAAAATTTAGTAACATTTTGAATATAAAGATACCATTTTCGATGTAAAAGTATTTTTACAAAACCTACATTTGATTTACTGATATATAAAAATACCTTTTCATAATATTTTTATATGTAATTCTTAAAATGTTATACATGCTATCATAACATCATCAAATTTTGCATCTGAAAATATAAAAATGTATAGATTAGATTCATTAGAAGCATTCTGTCTTCAAATTTTTTATGTTTTTCTGTTTGCAAGAAAGAAGAAGAAGATTTGTATTAGTAATATGTGCGACTGGCTTACACTTATTAATTACTAAATGTGCAGTAAGATTGTGCTGATTATTAAAAATATATCATATTTTTTAGGTGATTGATTCTACTATTTGTTCACTAAAAACATTATGAAAAGTTAGAGCTATAACCAACAATATGAGTGAAATATAAATTTTGTTTGTTCTAATGTTTATTGGAAGCACTTCAGGCAACTGAAGTTGATACTACTCCCTTTATCTCTGCTGCATCTGTATTTTTCCTAACTTATGTGACCAAACATTATTTTCATTTTTACAGGCTTATTAAATGTTAAACAACTTAGTGAAAAAACTTCAATTATGATGGTAACTACCAATGTTCTCCACCAAAACTATGTAGTTCTAGTATACTTCATTTGTTAAATTGCTCATTTTTTATTCATGTTATCAGCCAAGATTTTAAGTGTTTACTGAGGCTTAATTTTCTGGACTTATGCTAGGTAGTCTAAGTTTAGTTCAGGAGCTAGAATAAGGCAGGAATTCCTCATTTTCCATCAGTTAAGAACAAGATGATCTCAATACCCTTAGAAGAGCTTCCTAGCAAAATATAAGCACGGTTAAGAACACTAAGGAAGTAGAGGCTGAGATTGCTGCATTGAAAATCTCTTACCTGGAAAGATAAACAAAGGCTCTAACATCGCTATACTCGACTCGTAAGTACATTTTAAATTTTGAAAGCATTTCATTTTATAAACCGGTGCTACTGCTATTTGAAACAATGCTAGTACAACTTTTTTTCTTGCTTGTGCTTTCTGAAGTAGCATTGGTACAATGTATCATCCTTTGTCAAGTATGTCATATATGCAGACTTCAAGTCGTTCATTATATACTATGTAATTATGGTACGACATTGTACATTAGTAGCTAAAAATATAAAGTAACTACTTATTACTCAAGAGTTATTAATATCCGTGATAAATCTTATACTTTGTCAATATGGGATGGCCACATACTTATGCTCCATATTTGTTAGAACTATGAAACTATGAGTATAACAGGTCAGCAAATTATATATTAATGAATAGAAATCCTTCCATTCCAAATTTGATTATAGCAAAAAAAAAACAAGCTAAATCTCAACTTACATTTCAATCTGTACTATTCAACCAATGCTTTGTTATCTTCCTTCACATTTTGAAACAGTGGTTCACCTTGAAAAGCATATATATAGTTATGTTATTCAATTACCATGGGATAAGTAAGAGCACTCAAAAACTGGAAAATAGCTATCATTATAGGCAATTTCAAAAAATGGGATTCATCATTTTGATGTACATGATTTTTGGTTTAGGTCTTACAATTTAAATTACATTTATCCTCAAAGCTTATAAATTGTAAATCTAGGTCCTTATTTTCCAAAAAAATTCTTTAATATTTTGTAGAATAAATCAAGTCCAGTCTCATTTATGTAACTACTTTTTCGTAAACTAATAATATACTAAATTAGTGATATTTTTACTAAAACTGCAATTTGATTTGTAGTATGAATAAGTTAGAATTGCTTTTAGATTTGAATGTAGTAGTGTTGCAAGATTTATTTTGGAAATGATAAATTTCCTCCTTTTAATACTCTTTTGTTTTTTCATGTCAAACTGCTTCTTATTGTGAGTAAGCATTAGTGAATAAATGAAAAAAGTGGTTAAAGCTGCGCATATGTAAGAAGCGGGCCATCTAAGTTGTAGTGGTGCTGAAATGGATGATCTGTTGCCATGCTTCATAATCCTTCTCCTACTATTCGAGGTTGCGCTGCTTTTGCTCTCTTTTAGGTACCAATTCTGTTTCATGCATAACATAAGTATTTCCTACTGTGATCACAATCCAAGTCACTACATAACAACATAATCAATTTTTGCATTAAATATTCTAATCAGATTTAACATAATGAATAGTTTGAAAGAGTAAATTGCTATTCAGAATTAGCTTATAGTCATTTTTTGTCTTTCCATTTCAGCAACACAAAAATTATCTTTTTATTTGATACTTCTTAGATTCCTCTACTGCATTTTGAGTGATGTATGCATTTTAATTTTGTAATGAAGTCAAAGTTATAATGCGAGTGAATTTTAATTTACAATTCCTGGAGGTCGGCATTTCAACACACCATGTAGTATCTTGCAAAAAGCTATTCCTTGTGTTTCTGCTGTGTAGATTAATTATAACGCATGTACAAACTATACATCCACAATGCCAAAAAGTGTTTAACTCTTACTCAATTAAAACAAAACAATTTAACTATTAACATTGCAAGTTTGGTGTGTGATAAACAGAATACATACTAGTTGGTTTCCTAAGAAGACGCCTAACAAAATATATAATCAGGTTGTAGTACAATCTGAAGTGTCATACACAATACATAGTAGTATTTCCATATGCGCTGCAAACTAAATTCTTTTGCCGATGAATTTTCTTTAACTAACATGAACAATACATAGTCAATACTGAGGCATTTCCTCAGTGAATACCAAGGCAATGCCTTGGTGAATACCAAGGCAATTGCCTCTGTAAATGGGGTGATCACCTCTATCAAAAATGAGGCAATCTCCTCGGTATCGATTGAGGCAATTGCCTCGGTATTTACTAAGGCAAATGCTTCAGTTAAACCAAGGCTACCTCAGTTAAATCGAGGTAATCGCCTGAGTATTGATTAAGGAAAATGCCTTAGTTTTCCCTAAGACAAATGCCTTAGTTAAACCGAGGCTGCCTCAGTGCCGATTGGGGCAACTACCTCAGTTTAACTGAGGTATTACCTCAGTTTGACATGGTTATTTTAGGGTTGGTAACTTGGTATATATATTTCATTCCATTGCATTGTTCAACAACGATTAACATCATAGTTATGTATCTAATAGTTAGTTATTAGGGATAAACATTGTTACCTCAGTCTTCAGATTAAGGCTGGATTTGGGCACATCCTCTTTCTTCTTTATCAAAGTTTTTGGTCTTGTATTTATTTCCTTTGTAGATGATGATGCTTTTTCATTAATCTTATTGTATGCTGAACAATAAGATTTACTTACTCCCCTTCCATCTATATTTGATTTATTTTTTGAGTTTTGTACTACTCTGATATTATCATTCATGTTACAAATTTTTTTAGTGTATGCAAGCTTAATTTAATTGTATAACTAGTTTATTATAATATAGGATGAACTTGAAATTGAGGCAGAGCTTTTAAGAGCTGGGAACTCGGGCACATTATACCAAATACTTAGGTGCATCTAACAATCTATAATATCACTATATATCATATCCATCACAATGATATACCAAATATTTAGGTGCACTGTTCCTGGTTGTGCTAAATATTAGTTAAACTAGATTCATACTAACATTTACTAAACATCATTGTCGTTATTTTCAGTTTTGTTATTCCCTATTATTATGCCTCCAAATTTGATAACTCAGGCGATAATTCGTTAAATTGGATACTTTTGTCTAACAAGAGAAGATTTTGGAGAAGTTGATTATGCTGTAGAAGTTCATTTTTGGTACAATTGTAGTTTTGATTTGGATGATCTTATATTATCTTGTTCGCATTGTTAAAAAATTCTATGTATATTTATGGACAAATATATATGTATGAACAAGTATTTAAAAATTGTTTTGTTCTTAATTGTGTCTATTATGGCTGTTGTATGAATTTTTTGATTAAGCTAGAATTTGCTACATTTCTATACATGAATTACTATGTGCAATAAATAAAAAATGGGCTGTGAATAGTTAGTAAATTAATAGAGAACACAATTAACCACATTATAAAAACGTTATGAGAAGAAACAATAGCATTTTTGAGATGCAATCAAAAAGGGCAAATTGAGTTTTACAAATAGCTTTTTGAGAAACGATGCGTTATCTAAATGCATAACATTCCATTGCTTTCACTATGTTTTAGTTACCCATAGCATTTATGAAATGCTATAAACAATTAACTTTTTCATAGCATTTAGTTTCAATGCGTTTTATAAATGCTAACGAATGTATTTTTTCTGTAGCATTTGTTTTTCTACAATAATAGGTCCTAAGCTTATTATAGCATGTTATTAAACTGCGTTCTTTAAAACGCTATTAAAAGCTTTTAAAGCATTTTTTAAATTCTATTAAAAGTCCAGTTTGTTGTAGTGACTGTGATTTCTGATGTGTTTGACACTTGAAACATGGGGGTATTTCATACGAAATACATTATTCCATTGGTATCACTCAATATAATATACTGAAGATTATGAATCTTCAATATAATGTTGTCCTCTACCATATATATTAATAAATTACTTGCATACTCCTTAGTTGTTGAGCAAACTCAAGCTAGGGATGTTATGTGTAGTATTATTAATATATTGAATAGACGAGGTAAGATAACTATATGTATTTGTTGAGAAAACACAAGGTAAATATACTATACTTAGGCCATCGCAATGTGGTAGGTATGAGTGAATAATCTCTTTCGATTTGTTGAGCAAACTTAAGGTCGAAATGAGATTACGACAAGGAAAAATAGGTTAGGGGTTGTATGTGATACAACCTATAAGGCGTTATCCATCGTTTGTGGGGTTATGAATTATTGAGCAAACTCAAGGTCAGAATACCAAGACAAACGAGTCCTAACACCCACTAGTGAAGTCGAAAGACTTCTATGTTTCATCTTAGGGTTTGGAGAAACATAAAAGACTAGTGGGAGCCTTATTAGAAAAATGAAATGGTAACATTTAATCTTTCTAATATTGTAAGAACATATGTTGAATAATGTTATAATTATTTACAATGATAAATTTGTGCATTTAATATGATTGATAAAATATTTATCAGTTAACATATACAAACAAACTGAATTGAAAGTTGACAAATGGAAACATAATACCCACTATTAAATGCCTAATGCATGTTAATGTTTTCTATACCCATGCAAGTGTCTAATTTTTACAACTACTTAATACATTCGTAAAATGGTCACTTACGTGCTTATTTGGTTGAGACCGTGTATTGCACTCTATGAGTTTCGAACTCTAAAAGTAATACAAGACTATGGATATTTGATCCATATACTATCATTTATAAATGTTATATGGTGAACGGTCACAATTCGTAATGTACGATACTTCAATGAATATAGTTTTTTGGAAATAAGCCAATAAACGATATTTTTGAAATCATGCATTCAACTTGATTGATTACAAAAGTGATCATATTGTGTTAATCTAACACAAGACCAAAAACTATAAGATAGATCTAAGAACTCGATCACTGAAATGTCATCTTGATCGGTTTACGTAAAGTGCAATATATTTGATGTCCTTAAATGTTAAGGATAATCGAATGCGCTTTTGTAAAGAGTTTGTTATGATATTGTAGTAAGGTTTTCTTTTGAATAGTTTGACCATTTAAAAGGAAAACCAATGTATAAGAATAGATGTAATTTAAGGTACAGTTGGGATGAAGAGAATGAATAGTCACTTCTGCTTCATAGAAAAACATTGGAAGAATTATAATGATAATTGATACTTAATATTGGAATAAGAAATATGATTTCTGTTCTGAAATGTATTTTCATATAGAAAATTATTTTCTATGAGATCTATTTCTTTGAGCTCAAGATATTTGATCAACGAACTCTCCGCTATAAATAGTTGTAGTGTATGAAATAAACAAATTGTATTAATTGAATAATGGATCTTCGAATTTAGTACGCTATTATAGTAATGGTGGAAATAGTGGGAGCATGCCATATGGCACTTATTAATTGCATCATAGTACGAAAATTGTTTTCGTAAAACTTACCATACATTATTTATGAAATAATGATTATTTTTCGGTATCGACTGAAAAAAAATTAAAAAAATAGACATAGCTATACTTCAATATGAATATTATGAATATTCTTTATGAAATAAAACTATAATGTGGTAATTTTTTTATAACAAAAGTGATGCATTGGAAAATACAAAAGTATTTAATATTATTTATAGTTGTTTTGGAATTATAGACTAAGCCATAGTTTTGAGAAATAATTTTATTGTATGATTTTGAATCATATGATACTTGTTAATTATATCTCAAACACTATGCACCCATTTAGTAGGAGTACCATAAGAGCTGATGAACTCTTCGGATTGATACATATAGATGTATGCAAGCATAATAAATACCAAAACGGTTCCACGTACTTTGTCATATTCACCGATGAGTTTCGTCGACATGGACATGTGTATTTGATACACATGTAGTATGTCTATGGTAAATTTATAGAATATAAAATAGAAGTAAATAAAAGAACACGCGATAGAAATGATTTGATTTGATCGATAGTGAGTATATTAGAAAATGTTCCAAACATACCTAAAATGAATAAAGATTCGATCTCAAAATTACTCCTCCATCTATGTGATACATAATGATGCATCGATATGGAGTAATCAAACTTTGTTGAACAATGTACGATTAATTGTGAGTGATGTTGAGTTAGTTTCTTTCTATGAAGTAATGTAGTTAAGGGTAGTAGACAAGGTTAATATTATTTCATTTGAATAACATTTTACAAAATTTTACAAGATAAGGGTTTATAAAACCTCCAACATATCATAGGCCAAGGAGTTGGCAGGTTGTGTGAGTCAAACAATTGAACGTAATAATTGTGCATGAGGGATCTTGTACAAAACTCCCCAAAAGGATTTTGAAAAGACTGTCATTGGAAGACATATTTATGTTTCGAACATAATTTTTGTAAACTAAAACCAAATCAGTTTTATAAAGAAAGAAATTCATAAAACGTTTATGAATACCTATTCTATTGCATTGAGAAACAATTGTTGTTTCAAGACATACCAACTTCATTGTGAAGAAATTTCTTTGAGAAATTATTGGTAGTAAAATGGAATTGGATACGATCCATAAATAGAACTGATTATATGAGATGAAATGAAATTAACTAACCTAAACGAACACATTGCATTAGAATGTCTAATAAGTATTCTCGCACATCTAAGAGAAATTTTGAGTTTCTTATTAGTGTCAAAAATATATAATCCTAGATTGTTTAATTAAACCATTGAGAGTGTTGACTCTATATGGTATGATGCGCAAATCTGAAAGAATTCTAAGTACGCTATCAAAATATAGATTTTAGTGGTCGTAACTGAAGGGATATTATCCATCGACCACGACTGTGCCTTTATGAGTAAGAATAATGCAGTTGGAAATAAATGAGCGGTGTTGATAAGAATAATATCACAAATTTCAATTGTTGAAATTAGCGTAATAGATTCGATATTCAACACGTTCAAGTCAATTCGGATTTACTCATAAAATTATCGCTTGATAAGTCCTAATGTTTTAGTACATATGTATGAAAATAGAAAATTCTAAATAATGATTTAGAGTAAGCTATTTACACATATTAACCAAAAATGTCTCAAAGTCAGTGGAAGAGATATTGATTTTGTGAGTCTTTGGATATGATCCAAGAAATGATACGAAAGTATCATTTTATAAGCATCGAGATTGAATGAGTATTTTGATAGAAATATCAAATAGTTTGATTTTTAATCAAAGTGTAGAGGAAGCGTGTCTTCATAAGAAAGAATGTTAAAAGGTACATTGATATTTCTAAACTATAAGTAAACAATACATTGTTGATATTAATGATGTACTTGTGTTAAAATCTGCCTTAGTTGTTTTAATACTCAACATTGGATTAATAAATGATGTCTTTTATAGTAAGTATAAAAGATGTCGGGAATGTCCCAAATGATATGCAAGGACACCTTATTAAAATGTTTAATATGGAACATGTAAGATTGATCCCTTTGCATTGGCAAAAGGAATTATCATATATGTTATGTTGTCTACGGTATCATGATTTTTTTATGTATTTGACGTATGAAGCAAATATCAAATCCAAATTGATATCACGAAATGGTTGTTTGAAGTATTCTCGTGTATTTATGAAATACTAGAGAATTATTTACAGAAACAAAATCTCCTTATGAATGAGTGTTCGAACTCAAACTTCATAAGTCATATTAAGTGTGGTATGTCAATAATAAATTCAAGTTAATAATCTTTAAGTTTGAAATGTTCCAAATAAAAGACTGTGGCTTATTCAATGAAAAATGGTTACACACATCGCCTTGAATATTCCAGCAATAAAAATAATGTATATAAAATTATGAGTGCACAAATTTATAACCGAGCCGATTCCAAATGTTGAGAATATCACAACATTTTTGTATAATAACAATGTCGCGATATGGTTCATAATAGAACTTAGAGCACATTAGAGGTCGAGAGACATACTCCGAATTTTTCCACGTGATAAAACAGTTTATCACTGTCGGAGAGAGTAGATTGACAAAGTAGATAATTGAAACATAATAGCATACCCGTTCACAAAGGGACTGATTCAACTGGTTTTGAGAAACCGATTGGAGAAGTTGGAATAAGATTACATAATTGACCTCAAGTGCAAGTGGGAGATTGATAGAGTTAAGGGTATGCCCTAGGGGCAATTATGTAATTTGTTACATATATCTAACTCATTGAACAATCTTGTCCATAATAAAGGTGTTTCTTTATATTATATACTTGATATAATGTGGTTATATTAATTAATTAATTTAATTAAAAGTATATTTAATAGAAAATCCATAAATGGCATATTTTGTGATAGTAATTACAAAGTGTTGTAACCGTGAATAATTTATCACAATAAAACAAACATACCGTTTTAAATGTTCCTAGTCAAGATGCATCGAGACTGGTTATCAATGTATCCGTTGAGACTGGAGTATGTAAAGCTCTTCAAGTCTTAGGTAGTGTATTACTCATGACTGCCGGGTGCACCTAGGGGTTACGTACTGATAGTTATTGGATAACTATGGAACGACTCACTCTATAGTTTTCTATTGGTTAACATAACTAAGGTCAAACAGAAAATATCAATGTGACTGATTTACGCAGTTCTCTTGACTTGAGAATACCGTGGATCTTCAATATGAAAGTTCTGCTTTGATTATAGTCATATCATGGCATGGCGTCCCATCGAGTGACTATAGTTGGGTCGAGTGGAAGTATTGAAAATGAAGCACTATTAAAGAGAGGATTCGTCTCCTCAATTAAATGGGGTTAGTATGATGGTCAACTTAAAGTCTCTGGCCAGAGCATTTTGGTTAATAATAATTGTTATTATTGAACATGGACTTTGTGTTTGGACTATAAAGTTGAATGTGGATGATATTGGAATTTTGACCATTATCAAATTCCATAAGTCCTAATATGATATAGTTTTAACGAAAAGAATTAGTGTAAATAATTATCACTATCAGGTACCGGTTATAATAAGTAAAATTTGATTTTACCGAAAAGACCTATAAGCGATGAATTCAGCCAAACTATCATACCACCTACTAAGTGACATGTGAACATTAATATATGAGTTGTTCAATATTAATCGCTGATTGAATTCACACCTCTGCGTCACACAACCGCATTTGTGATTTCTCCAAAAATCATACAATTTAATTAGTTTGTAAAATGTTGCAAACTGTTTAAATTTATTAACATTTATGAAATATTAATTATTGTTAATTTATTTGATGTATTAAATGTTATTGGTAATTATTTTAATGCATATATAAAAGTTATATTTGCATATATCTATATGCGATATCAGTAAAAATTTAAAAATGTTTTAAATAATAAAATAATTACATAAAAGTTGTTTTCTTTTATTTGGAAAAGTTGCATATTTGGAATGTGCTTGGATCAGCCATATAATGGTAAGAGGGTGAAACCAATTAATGAGATTAAGTGAAATTTAAAACGAGGAAATAAAGGAGGAAGTTCAAATAGGAGAATAGGAAAAGGTTCCTTTAATTCTATTAAAAACATAACCTCCTCATTTTTGAAAGTACAGAGAACAGAACGCGACTTTCATTTTTGTTCTCTTTTTCTTCCTCATTTCTATCATTCATCCATGGCTGAAACTTCATCCAAAAGAAAAAACATCAAAAAAAATTCAAATCAACATCACACTAAATTAAAAAGGGTGGTTCATTCTTCTCTTGCAAAGTGGGGTGATGATTTTTGAAATCTAAGGAGAATCCACAAGTTAAGGTGTGATAAAGGGCAAGGTTTATCGGATCTAGAGAGTGATCAATCAGATCTAGGTATTTTTCTATCATTCAAGGTATTTCTACATGCTTTATCCTAAGGTAATTATATGTGCGTACAATACGATATTTACATGTTTATTGTATTATATTTTGATCTATTTTTGTTTATCATTTCCTTTTAATGTATGTTTATGATAAATCGACAAGTCTTAGATCTCATATTACTTCTGATAAATTGTCATCTTCTCTGTGTTGTTTGGATCTGTACTTTCTTATCACAAATTTATGCATTCCTACCTTGTTCAAATTTCTTTTATTTAATTATATATAGTTATAAAATTAAAAATTGGCTTTGATTGAGATTTTTGTATACTATACTTATTCAAATAATAATGGATTATATATATATATATATATGTTAAGTTATTTGCCATTCTTTGAATCTGAGTTTAATTACGTTAAATTTTTGTAAGATTGTTATAATCCTTGTTGAAACAAAAGTGGATACCTTGATTTATTATTAATGAATGGACTTTAGTGCAAATTTTAATCATTGTTGCTTTCTATATTTAAAGTTTTGTGTAAAGTTTGATGTATTGTTTCATTCTTAAATTAAAATTTTAATGAAAACTTTTAACTTTAAAACCAAAAACCTTTTGTACAAATGTATATACAAATATACCATATGCTACATTGTTTGCAAATATATGCTTTCAGATGCAAATTATTAAATTTTAATTATCAGTTATATGTAATATAAATGTTTTGTTTAAATCAAATTAGTACAAATATTATGAGCAATAACGTATTTTTTTTGTTAAACATTTTCTCAATTGGAATTTTTTCTATTAAATTTAATTTAGGATTTCAAATTATTTAAAACAACCAATAGGTTTCACTTTGTATGTATGTATCCATAATTATTATAAATGTATGCATCCATAATTATTATGAATGTATGCACATATTTCATTAACAAAATTTAGACAACGAAGGCATGTGTAGATTTGGTTGATAAGTAATCAATGTCATTTAATGTATTAATTGTTACAGCTAAATGGTGAAAGAAATGAAAGTTTTTCCTCTTTTCATATTCTACCGTATTCATGTGTAGATTTGATTGCTAAGTAATAAATGTCATTTAATGTATTGATTGTCACAGTTAAATGGTGAAAGAAATGATAGATTCCCCTCTTTTCATATTCTACATATCCATGTCTAGATTTTATTGATAAGTAATAAATGTCATTTAATGTATTAATTTTCATAGTTAAATGTTGAAAGAAATGGTATATTTCTCTCCTTTCGTATTCTGTCATATCTTCCTTTTATTAATTAAATATAGTAACAGAGGGAAACAAATAATTTCCTTCTCTTAATTTATTTTTACATGTTTCATTTATACATATATACAACACTTATACACCGCACTTACACTTGACCTAAATGAATGTATTTGATGCATTCATCATATCACATACATTTGTATATTTAAAGTTCCTTAAATTACCATATTTAATAAAATATTGATTTAATTTAGAAGAAAATTTAGATAAGTTCTAAATGCATTTAGACTGCATAGGCCCGTTAATGATCCAAAATGGTAAAACTTTTGAAATTCACTCATTTCTTCCGTTGCGTACTAGCCCAATTCTAACATACATTCCTTCCTACATGGGTTAAATAGAGGAGCATGGGACTGAAGAGGGAGAATTCATGATTTCTTCTAGGGATCGAAGCCCAAGCTTAGGAATATCTCTTGTTTCACCAGTCTTTGAGAAGCTTCAATTCTCTTGTGAGTCCGTCATTAAACTTTATCATTCAATTTGTGGACTTGTAGGTCAACCGCACTTTCCTCCTCTACCGCTACATACTCAGGACTTGGTGTAACAACCCAGATTTTTGGGTTAACTAAATGAATCAAATAATTATTTAATTTGAAGAATTAAATCATTGGTCTAGAAATTTTATTTTATTTATAAAATTTAACTTGTTCTAGAATGAGTAATTCTAATCCATTTTAAATTGAGAAATATTAGTGTTTATCAATGTGTTAAAAATCACTTGAAAATATTATTAAGAATCAATTAATTTTGGAGAATTCTAAATTTTTAGAATATGTGACGACCGCCCATGACCCCTGCACTGAATCTAAAGATAGAGCGCTGTAAAGTGTGCCAGGCGACCATGGATGATTGTCAAGGTAAGATTTAAAACAACAGAATCTATCGTATTACTCACAGCGCATGGACAAAATACAATAGAACATATATATAGTGAAGCTTTACAGAACAAAATGACATCATATAAACTCCATAATAGTTGAGTACAAGCACCAAAATAGTCAATACATCAAGCCTCACTACATATCTCTCAGAGAATACAAAACAGCGGAATATCCAGTACATATAATAAGAAGATAATATGCAACCCTCCGGCTCGTCTTCGATATCAGCATCGTGAGAAGAGAACAGCACCTGTCACCTGCTACCTAGTCTGCCCGTCCCAAAAATGGACGAACAGCCCAAGGCAATAAGAATTAAAACATAAAGCCTTGAGTCAGACAACAGTCTTAGTGAGCAGTAAATTAACTAACAACATACCAAAAGAGCATAAAGGAAAAGGAATAGGAATACAACCCTCCCACTCCAACCTCATTCTACAGTGATAGCCCCCAGACACACACTAAGTAGAAGCAAACATAGCAGAGCACACAATTTAAAGTAAAGCTACTATCACTCGAGTCAAGGGCGATGTTTTCCAAGTACCAAGGCCTAAATCAGATAAGCACCCAGAAAATACCGCTCTTGAGTCCGAATGACGATACAACCAAACATCCATGACTCTGGCTATCACTGTTATCATTGCTTCGATATCACCGTTAATTGAATGACCGGCACATTCTTTCAGCCGTCCGTCAAGGGCTAATGGAAACCCCGGTTCTAGACATAACTCCCGCACGTCGTCGCAGCCCGTGCCTAGGACTATCGAATCTGCCCAGAGTACTCGACCATCAACAGTTGGCAGTTGGGACTATCGAATCTGCCCAAACGTACTCTTGCTTAGAGCATGCTAGAACCTTCAACAACGATGTTATCCAAGCCTCCTAGTCATCCTCCTCGACGACTATTCTCATATCCATTCATTATCCTCAACTCGAATCATATCACCGAGTTATCAACATGCTTGGAATGATCCCGTCTGGATTAGACCAAGTCTTCATCACATGATTGCCTCGCTTCATTACGTCCTCGCAAAGCCTCATCTCATCATCACATCATCAAATCTATGCATAAGAGCTTCATCATCCCGCTACATATGCCACGAGCAGCTTTCCCAATTCAAGAGCCTTTCCCTTAGCTTTTGAATCGTCTTCGGTCTAAATCTAATCATCAATCATCTAGTTCATAACAATCAATCAAATCAAACATCAATCCAAACAATCAAGCATTCAAATATGATCTAAGTAGACAATTATAACAATAATGGCATTTTCGTAATTAAAGAGTTGAAAGTCCAATAAGCATGAAAACATGGATTATATCTCTACAAACTTGATGAATGAACTTGCATAGGTTAACATATGATAAAATGGATGTAACATCATCATGAACAATGGATCTATATGGATCTACACTTAGGATGAAGAAAATGCATGGAAATCTCTATTTTAACACCAAATCGAGCCAACAATCCGATATACTCCTTTGGATCCGTGTGAGAGATAATCACCACTCACCAAATCACCTAAACAAACCCAAATCAACACGCTTCAGATCTGGACAGCGAAGGATGAAGCTTGATCTAGCACGAATCCGCTTCAAACGAAGAAATCTCTCTTGAAAAGATGAAGATCTTCAATCTAAGCTCTTGAATCTTCAATCTTGATCTTCGATTTGGATGGATGGAAGCACTAGATTAGAGTGGAGAAAAGAAGTGAAGAAGTGTAGAAGTCGAGCTCTCAAAATGGCAGCACTTCGTCGCTTCAAAATCCGGATCCCAAAAAGTGAGAACAGCCCCTCCTATTTATAGCTGAAAACTGCCCTTAAGTCGTAACTCGGCTATCTCCTTAAGTCGCTGCCGACTTAACACTATGCCGACCTACGACCTAAAAACCCCCACGACTTAACAGAGCCTCCGACCTAACCCTTGGCGACCTAAAGCAAATGCGCTTCCACTTATATACGACTTACGACCTAACACAGATCACGACCTAACACTTAGACAAAACCTTGCGACCAACAGATGCTACGACTTAACTCCTCAGCGACCTAACACATGACGACCTAAAACAACACGCGACCTAACATAAGTCGCAAACAACTGGACTTCGACCTAACTACTAAGCCAAAGCCCAACGACCTAACACTCGCGCGACCTACGACTTAGAATACACGCGACCTAATACTTAAGCTATTTCCTACGACCTAACAACTCATACAACAAACTACTCACGCGACCTAACTGGGTTATGTTCTAACTCCTTAAGTCGCCTAATCCTTAGGTCGCTAACACGCTACCCTTCTTAGGTCGCTAACCTATAGGTCGCTCCAAGATACTAAGTCGCTAACCCGGTAACCATTAGGTCGCTAACTCGCCCTGCCGACCTAACACTTAGCTCACCGAAACTCTTAGGTCGCTCACAATAGTTTCCTTAGGTCGTTGCCGACCTAACTCTACCCCAGAATACTTAGGTCGCCTACTACTCTTCCTTAGGTCGCCTAAACCTCTTAGGTCGGTCACGACTCATCACTTAGGTCGGTCACTACCTTAAGTCGGCAACTCGACCCAGACTTATCTCTTAACTTGCCTATCCCCTTAGGTCGAAGACCTTTCTCTAAGTCGCTCACGACTTATCTCCTAAGTCGCCAACAACATTTAGGTCGCGTACGACCTAGGACTTAGGCAATTCTGCCTAAAAATCTGAAACATCTAGAAAATGATGAAAATCCCAGATTTTGACAAACTTTTCGATCCGTAAAATACGGGTCGTTACATTCTCTCCCCCTTAGGAATTTCGCCCCCGAAATTCCAAGCAATCATAGCAATCAAAGACTATTCTGTACGCCTACCATCCATAGCAATCAACAAACCATGCATCCAATTCTAGCTTAGCGTACAGAATTCTAAGACTTAGAACAAGTTACAATATCGCGAGATGAGACGACACCTTAGGGCCATACCTTGAAGAGTTCAGGATGAGCTGCCTTCATCCTCTCTTCCACCTCCCACGTACAGTCGTTATCATCATCACTCCATTGTATCTTGAGCAACTTAACTACCTTCCTCCTAAGCTGTTTCGTGTCGGTTTCAACAACACGAAGCGGTTTACGAGGTCTTCTATCAACTGGATCAACTTCAAAATCTTCATAGCTATCTGCAGAAACTACTGCATTTGAGTCGTGCACATACTTCCGTAGATATGATACATGAAAAACATTGTGCACACTCGACATCTTCTCTGGTAACTCCAATCTGTAAGCGAGCTTTCCAATTCGCTCGATAATCGGGAATGGTCCAACAAATCTCGGAGTCAATTTTCCTCTCTTCCCGAATCGAATAACATTCTTCAGTGGAGAAATCCTCACAAAAACCATATCTCCTACGTCGAATTCCAAATCCTTTCGACGCTTATCGGCATAACTTTTCTGACGGTCTTGGGCTGCCTTCATTCGTTGCCGAATGATCTCTATGCAATCCGAAGTCTGACGAATCATCTCTGGCCCAAGCATCAACTTCTCTCCAGTTTCCAACCAACATGTCGGAGAGTTACACGGTCTTCCATACAATGCTTCATACGGTGCCATACCAATGCTTGACTGGTAACTGTTGTTGTACGCAAACTCCACCAAATGAAGGTGATCTTCCCATGATCCTCCGAAGTCCAAAACACATGCTCTTAGAAGATCTTCCAAAACTCGGTTGACTCTCTCGGTCTGACCATCTGTTTGGGGATGATAAGCTGTACTCAGACACAACTCGGTTCCCAAGACTTCCTGGAAGCTCTTCCAAAATCCACTAGTGAACAATGGGTCTCGATCGCTCACTATACTCTTCGGAATACCATGGAATCGAACTATCCACATAACATATAACTCTGCCAACTTTGATGCAGTCCTAGTCGATCGAACAGGAATGAATCTTGCACTCTTGGTCAAACGATCCACAATGACCCAAATCCCTTCATTTCCCATTCTGGTTCTAGGCAGTCCATCAATAAAGTCCATTGATATCTGCTCCCACTTCCATGTAGGAACTTCTAATGGCTGAAGCAATCCACTCGGCTTCTTCTGTTCAGCCTTTACCAATTGGCAGTTCATACACTTGGAAATAAAATTTCCAACATCCTTCTTCATACCTTCCCAATAGTAGGTTCTCTTCATATCCCGATACATCTTATTTCCACCTGGATGAATTGTCAACTTCGAGTGATGACTTTCCTTCAGAACTTCACTCCTCAATTCATCTATATCGGGAACAACTAGTCGTCCTTGCTTTCGAAGCCAACCTTCTCTATCGACCTCGAATCCTTTATCCCTTTCTGGTTCCAATCCAGATTCCAAATCACGGATAATCTTGACAAGCTTATCATCTCGCTTTTGACTCTCGCCAATCCTTTCCACAAGAGTCGGTCTTATTGATAAGTTTGCCAACATCTCAGGTTCCAATTCACATCTAGGCCTGAAGTCAAATCCAGCTAAATACTCGAGACTCTTCCATTCTGAAAACATGGCTCCCAATCCTGCATGTCTTCGACTTAACGCATCTGCCACTGCGTTACCTTTTCCCGGAGTATAAGCTATACCAAAATCATATGATGCTAAAAACTCTAGCCATCGTTGCTGCCGAAGATTCAAATCCTTTTGGGAGAAAAGATACTTCAACGACTTATGATCCGTAAACAACTCGAATCGGACTCCCAGTAGATAATGCCTCCACATCTTCAGAGCAAATACAATCGCCGCTAACTCCAAATCATGAGTAGGGTAATTCCTTTCATGCGGCTTTAGTTGTCGACTGGCATACGCAACAACTTTATTCTTCTGCATCAGCACTGCTCCAAGTCCAGTACCACATGCGTCGGTGTAAACCACCATCTCATCATTCCCACTTGGAATAGTCAAAACAGGAGCACTCGTCAATCGCTCTTTCAGGATTCCGAAAGCTTGCTCACACTTAGCATCCCAACTGAACACTTGGTTCTTCTTCGTCAATCCTGTTAATGGTGCAGCTATCTTGGAGAAGTCTTTGATAAACCGTCGATAATATCCTGCTAATCCAAGAAAACTCCTCACATCTGATGCATTCTTAGGTCTAACCCAATCCTGGATTGCTGCCACCTTAGCGGGATCAACCGCTATTCCATTTCCAGAAATCACATGGCCTAAGAACCTCACTTCACTCTTCCAGAAGTGACACTTCGAAAACTTAGCCTTCAGCTGATGTTTCCGTAAGATCTCCAAAACAATACGCAAGTGCGTCTTGTGCTCTTCTTCCGTTCTGGAATAAATCAGAATATCATCCACGAACACAAGTACGAACTTGTTCAACTGATCTCTGAACACTCTATTCATAAGATCCACAAAATATGCTGGCGCGTTAGTCAATCCAAACGGCATTACCAGCCACTCAAAGAAACCAGATGGTGTCCGAAAAGCAGTCTTCGGCACACTATCCTTAGCCACTCTCAACTGGTGAAATCCCGTTGCCAAATCCATTTGAGAAAACACCTTAGCTTCGTGAAGCTGATCAAACAAGTCATCTATCCTCGGCAATGGATACTTGTTCTTCTTAGTCACCTTATTCAGCTCACGATAATCGACGCACAATCTCAACGACCCATCTGCCTTGGTTGCAAACACAACTGGTGCACCCCACTCGGACACACTACGCCGAATGAATCCTTTCTGTAAAAGGTCATCAACTTGCACCCTCAACTCTTGCTGTTCCCTAGGCGCCATCCGCCTAAGAGGCATCACAACAGGTCTGGCTCCTTCAACTAGATCTATACGAAACTCGATCTCTCTATGCGGCGGCAACCCTTTGACTTCGTCAAAGACATCCTCGAATCTATTTGCGATTGGCACTAAAGACAGTCCATCCCGTGGAACAACTAGCGAATACATGAAGCTCATGAAGACGCCTTCCTCATGCTTACATCGTATCACAATCTTTCGCCCTTCCACATTCTCGACTGTCACCTCCAGCCTCTCACAATCAACCTTAGCCGCATATTTCCTAAGCCAGTCCATACCCAAAATAATTCCGAACCCCGCAAAGTTTAGAACAAAGCAATCACAAACAAAAGAGCAACCATGACTCGACACAACTAGACCACGGCATAACATACACAAACAAGACGAACCCCCAACTGGATTAGTCACAACCAATGGTCTATCAACAATATCCGGTGCCAAACCTAACCGGCCTACGAGTTCATTACAAACAAATGAATGCGACGCTCCAGTATCAAACAGAACTCTAACTGGAACACCACATAGGAAAAGAGTACCTTGAACAACCACACTCTTTCCCTTCTCTTCAGCAGTAGGAGCTTTTGAAGACGACGGAACAGCTCCTAAAGCATAGGCTTGCACAATCTGCCTGTCCTTCCTCGGTTCTGGACAATTCTTCCTGAAATGCCCCGGCTTGTCACAGTTGTGACACTTCATCGGCACCTTAGGATTCTTACAATCCTTCGAGAAATGGCCCTTCTGCTGACAATTGTAGCAAGTCACCTCGCCTTTCGGCTTCTTCTGGCCATCCTTACCCTTCTGCTGCTGCTGCTTCCTCTTCTTGTTTCCACCCTGCTGGGGTTTAGACTCTTCCCTGGTCACAGCAACAACAGATCCTTCCTTAGGAAACAGACTCTCATGCCTAAGAGCTTTCTCCACAAGCTTCTCAAATGAATCGTCCAAATGATCCACCAACTGTCTCCCAAGATAACTATGCAAGCCGGTCACAAACTTCTCATTCTTCTGATAAGCAGATTCAATATATGACCGAGCATACTTGGACAAAGCTTCAAACTCAGAAACATACTCAAGAACAGATCTTCCACCTTGCTTGAGTTCTACAAACTTCTTGAACAGAACAGACTTCTGAGCTGTAGAAATGAACTTAGCTTCAAATCTAGCTTGGAATTGCTCCCAAGTAATCTCTTCCTCCGCAGTATTAATGGTAATAGAGTTCCACCAATCAGAGGCTCTCCCTTGAAGCTGCCTTGATGCCAACTTCCTCTTAGTTGCATCATCAATTCCCAAATCACCAAAGATCCTTCTACAAGCATCTATCCACCTCTGGACCTCAATAGTTGATTCTGTTCCCAAGAAAACCTTCCCTCCAAGAGCAGTATAATCCTTGCACAACTTAGCAAAATCCACTGGTTTCGGAGTTTGGACTTGAACTCCAACATCAACCGCTGCCCCCGGAACTGGTATCCTTCTCATGATCGAAGTCATCATAGCTTCGAACATGGCTGCATAGTCAGCAGTCTCTTCAGTAGCACGGCCTTCCCTAGTAGCTGGTCTCCCTCTTCGACTCATTCTCAATATCTATAAAAAGGAATGATTAGAACATCTAGAGAAACAACTGCATAAAGGACTCAACTCGACTAAACTACTATATTATATATAGTATTCATCCATCAAAATACAATTACGTCTCTCATACGTAGTTACGACGGCGAGCGTTGGGTAAAATTTATTAACCAATGCTCTGATACCAAATGTGACGACCGCCCATGACCCTTGCACTGAATCTAAAGATAGAGCGCTGTAAAGTGTGCCAGGCGACCATGGATGATTGTCAAGGTAAGATTTAAAACAACAGAATCTATCGTATTACTCACAGCGCATGGACAAAATACAATAGAACATATATATAGTGAAGCTTTACAGAACAAAATGACATCATATAAACTCCATAATAGTTGAGTACAAGCACCAAAATAGTCAATACATCAAGCCTCACTACATATCTCTCAGAGAATACAAAACAGCGGAATATCCAGTACATATAATAAGAAGATAATATGCAACCCTCCGGCTCGTCTTCGATATCAGCATCGTGAGAAGAGAACAGCACCTGTCACCTGCTACCTAGTCTGCCCGTCCCAAAAATGGACGAACAGCCCAAGGCAATAAGAATTAAAACATAAAGCCTTGAGTCAGACAACAGTCTTAGTGAGCAGTAAATTAACTAACAACATACCAAAAGAGCATAAAGGAAAAGGAATAGGAATACAACCCTCCCACTCCAACCTCATTCTACAGTGATAGCCCCCAGACACACACTAAGTAGAAGCAAACATAGCAGAGCACACAATTTAAAGTAAAGCTACTATCACTCGAGTCAAGGGCGATGTTTTCCAAGTACCAAGGCCTAAATCAGATAAGCACCCAGAAAATACCGCTCTTGAGTCCGAATGACGATACAACCAAACATCCATGACTCTGGCTATCACTGTTATCATTGCTTCGATATCACCGTTAATTGAATGACCGGCACATTCTTTCAGCCGTCTGTCAAGGGCTAATGGAAACCCTGGTTCTAGACATAACTCCCGCACGTCGTCGCAGCCCGTGCCTAGGACTATCGAATCTGCCCAGAGTACTCGACCATCAACAGTTGGCCGTTGGGACTATCGAATCTGCCCAAACGTACTCTTGCTTAGAGCATGCTAGAACCTTCAACAACGATGTTATCCAAGCATCCTAGTCATCCTCCTCGACGACTATTCTCATATCCATTCATTATCCTCAACTCGAATCATATCACCGAGTTATCAACATGCTTGGAATGATCCCGTCTGGATTAGACCAAGTCTTCATCACATGATTGCCTCGCTTCATTACGTCCTCGCAAAGCCTCATCTCATCATCACATCATCAAATCTATGCATAAGAGCTTCATCATCCCGCTACATATGCCACGAGCAGCTTTCCCAATTCAAGAGCCTTTCCCTTAGCTTTTGAATCGTCTTCGGTCTAAATCTAATCATCAATCATCTAGTTCATAACAATCAATCAAATCAAACATCAATCCAAACAATCAAGCATTCAAATATGATCTAAGTAGACAATTATAACAATAATGGCATTTTCGTAATTAAAGAGTTGAAAGTCCAATAAGCATGAAAACATGGATTATATCTCTACAAACTTGATGAATGAACTTGCATAGGTTAACATATGATAAAATGGATGTAACATCATCATGAACAATGGATCTATATGGATCTACACTTAGGATGAAGAAAATGCATGGAAATCTCTATTTTAACACCAAATCGAGCCAACAATCCGATATACTCCTTTGGATCCGTGTGAGAGATAATCACCACTCACAAAATCACCTAAACAAACCCAAATCAACACGCTTCAGATCTGGACAGCGAAGGATGAAGCTTGATCTAGCACGAATCCGCTTCAAACGAAGAAATCTCTCTTGAAAAGATGAAGATCTTCAATCTAAGCTCTTGAATCTTCAATCCTGATCTTCGATTTGGATGGATGGAAGCACTAGATTAGAGTGGAGAAAAGAAGTGAAGAAGTGTAGAAGTCGAGCTCTCAAAATGGCAGCACTTCGTCGCTTCAAAATCCGGATCCCAAAAAGTGAGAACAGCCCCTCCTATTTATAGCTGAAAACTGCCCTTAAGTCGTAACTCGGCTATCTCCTTAAGTCGCTGCCGACTTAACACTATGCCGACCTACGACCTAAAAACCCCCACGACTTAACAGAGCCTCCGACCTAACCCTTGGCGACCTAAAGCAAATGCGCTTCCACTTATATACGACTTACGACCTAACACAGATCACGACCTAACACTTAGACAAAACCTTGCGACCAACAGATGCTACGACTTAACTCCTCAGCGACCTAACACATGACGACCTAAAACAACACGCGACCTAACATAAGTCGCAAACAACTGGACTTCGACCTAACTACTAAGCCAAAGCCCAGCGACCTAACACTCGCGCGACCTACGACTTAGAATACACGCGACCTAATACTTAAGCTATTTCCTACGACCTAACAACTCATACAACAAACTACTCACGCGACCTAACTGGGTTATGTTCTAACTCCTTAAGTCGCCTAATCCTTAGGTCGCTAACACGCTACCCTTCTTAGGTCGCTAACCTATAGGTCGCTCCAAGATACTAAGTCGCTAACCCGGTAACCATTAGGTCGCTAACTCGCCCTGCCGACCTAACACTTAGCTCACCGAAACTCTTAGGTCGCTCACAATAGTTTCCTTAGGTCGTTGCCGACCTAACTCTACCCCAGAATACTTAGGTCGCCTACTACTCTTCCTTAGGTCGCCTAAACCTCTTAGGTCGGTCACGACTCATCACTTAGGTCGGTCACTACCTTAAGTCGGCAACTCGACCCAGACTTATCTCTTAACTTGCCTATCCCCTTAGGTCGAAGACCTTTCTCTAAGTCGCTCACGACTTATCTCCTAAGTCGCCAACAACATTTAGGTCGCGTACGACCTAGGACTTAGGCAATTCTGCCTAAAAATCTGAAACATCTAGAAAATGATGAAAATCCCAGATTTTGACAAACTTTTCGATCCGTAAAATACGGGTCGTTACAGAATATTAGAGAAATGAAAATTTTAGAGTTTTATCTAGACATTTAGTACTAGAATTTGGATAAAAATGTTTAATTAGTAGAATATTTTAATTTTAAATAAAGTAGAAATTTGGGATTGGTAGTTTTCTTAATGAAAATGTTTCATTGTTAAATTAATTAAAAAATCGTATTGTTCAATCTGCTATGGTTTAAATGCTTAAGTCTGTGATTAAGGAAATTATTAGTAAAAATTAAGTAAGGTGCCTAATTTATTCTAAGAGGATTAGGCCCATTTAAAAGAAAACAAAGAGAAGTCACCTTCTCATTTTCCCCTAAAGCTATACGTTCAATTTCAGAAAGGAGAAATAAGGTCCTTTTCCCCTTTACAATTTAAATCAAAAGTTGTGATTTTAAATTGCAAATAAATTCTGAGAAACTAGTAGAAAATCAAGCTAATGATTTCAATCCATAGTTTGTGAATTAAACAAATTAATTTTAATTTATGCGCTGTTAATTCTTGTTGTTCTTTGTTTTGGTTGAGAAATTGCCTACGGTTTGCTGAATTTAAACAGAAAGCTAAAAAGTGTTTGGATAATTTATTTGAGGAGAAAAAGGTGAGTTATAACTCACGCAATCTATCTATAAATCTATGTGCATGTTTATTTTGTTGAATCCACTTATATTTGCTTTGAATGATTGTTGTGGTTGAAAACCCTAGCTGCTGTTTACTAAAAATTGAGTGCTACTTTTAGTTATATATTTGATAACCTAAGTCTTAAAATCATTGAGTTAATGATCTGTTGTTTAACAAGTTGTGCCTGATGCTAGTATACACTTCAACTAGGAGAATAACATAGGGGATTCTCATTGGAAATCAATCAGCTTCGACCTATGATTCTCCTAGAGCCTCGTCGGCTCTAGGATTCGTCCTAACCAGTGCATCGATGGGTAGAACCTGGAACCAATTCGACTCTAGAAATTTCCTCTATCGAATCACCATTTTGCTTGCTTAATTGTGTTTCTTGCTTCCTAAGGTTATTTGTCGGCCTTGGGGAGATGTTTATATTGTATGTATGTAGATCTCCAACTAGTTTTTACTATATATGAAGTGTGTGTGTGTGTATCTCTATGTTAAAAACTTGGTTTATCTTGAGATGATGTAGAGTATATCTCTATGGATCAAAGAAATTTATAATACAGTCTTGTGATGATTTTGGACTTTTAGAATAGTAGATTCTCTTGTGTTGTATGGACTTGGGTTTATTTTAGTTAAAAGATTTGGAGTTGTAAAGCATATATATATATATATATCTTGAGATCAAATTGAATATAAGATTTATTTTATCTACTGAGGATTAAAGTAATTAGAAATCATTTCCTATATAAAAAATTATATTATTAGGTTTCTAAACGATAAACTCTTATAAGATAAATGAATTTAGAGCCTTATTTCTATCAAATAAGTAGTGCTAATGATCGACTTCGTGTTACCGATTAGTTTAAATGCTCTCGAGTAATGCTTTATCGAATAATGTACAACTCATTGAATAGAATATTTGAGTGGTACATGCTAACCCATTAGCGAATACTTTAATTCCACTGGGTAGTATAGGATACCTTGGTTAAATTCTTGTTATTGTTTTTAGGAAGTATTTAACACATTAGGGTTGTATTCTCTTTTGGTGTTCGACCGAGGTCTATAGATCCTTAAGAGACTATAGTTCAGGTTATCTAGTGGTATCCATAACGAGTGAGATTTACTGGCTTCTAGTAAATACTTGAATTTCCCAAGTGGTATGGGATATTTTGGTTAAGTACTAGTGATTACGAAAAGTATAGTATTTGGCACTTTAGAGTATATTTCCTTTTGGTGTTCAGCCGAGGGCCATAGATCTTTAAGAGGTATACTCATGGATTTCTTTACGATTATCTTGGTCGGTATGAGTTATAAATACATATAGGCAAATATATATAATGATGAATAATCTAGAGAAATCGAGTCATGGTTGTTATGATCAACTTGATCGGTATGGACGATCCTTGAGATCGGTTGTGATCCTGCTTCACAGTATGGACGATCTTTGGTATCAGATTAGTATGGATGATACCATTTTTTTTGTTCGTCTGCCATAGTATAGGTACATTCATTGTGATTGGTTTGGTCGATCATTACGATTGGTATGGATTAGGATTTTCTTGGATTCTGGAATTTGGATTCTGTGACTATTCTATGTTCGTGAAATATATATATATATATATATATATATATATATATATTATTGTGTCTTGTGTTGGATTCTGGGTTAAATTAATTACGTGACTTGTTATGTATTGGACATCTGGATTTAAATATGTCATTATATTCTTTTGTTATATCTTGTTCTCATCCACTTGTTCTCATCCATTTGGATATTTAGAGATAGTCTGACCCGTTTATTTTATAATACTCGAGTCAAGCCGAGGTTTTTCAGGTTACAAGACAGGTAAGCTATTGGATGGTTAGTCAAGTAGGGAGATAAACCATTTTGACTATTAGTTTATCTCATGTAGGACTTTGTGTGTATATATGAGATGTTTATTTGAGTTAGATATATGTACCTAATGTATATTATGTGGGTCCAATATTTTATTTTGTAGACTCATAGTTTGTATGTGTATTTGAGGTTTATTATTCGGTTGTGATCTGTGATTACTGATTTATATGATAGTTCTGATTCTGAGAAACCAATGTGTTTATTACTTTGAACTATGACTGTACAGGTCAAATTTTATTTCAGAGATTTAGTAAAATGGTAAGTATGACATGTCAGTGTTAGTTTAAAGTTATATTCACATTTGGTCGCCCTTAACAAGCCATATAATACCATAGATCTAGACCTAATGGACTTAGAGTCCTGTCCTCTAGGGTGTGTGGTAGACAGTTATATTAATCATCTATATATGGATAGGAATACAAAATGATTATCCGGGTAATCATTTGGGATGTATTTGTGAAAATTTTGGATTTCTTTACAAATTATTTTCATAAAATGATTTTAAAGATTAAGAGTTGTGTAGTGGCGTTCTGATCCGTTAATGATCAGAGTTGCGCAGAAGAAGCTGATAGACTATTTCCACTGAGCATACTAATTAATTGTTATATATATATACACATACATACATATAGGTCCAATTGTATGTTGTACGTGTGAATGATTGGTTGCATTGTTGAATTGTTATTAATTGATTTTCCTTGGTATGAAAATATAATGGATTATAAATTTTGGAATTTGTTTTGTGTTAAATTATCCGTTGAGTGTTTTATTAATTCTCATCGAGACATGGGATGCCATGGTGTCGATAGGGATTCCTAAACGCTTTGACGAGACAGTAGGACATAGAAATTTTGACTTATAATATTTAGAGTATTATAAATAATTGTGAACTTGCTGAAAATTATATTTAATGAGAAGATAAAGTTTTAAGTGAATTAGATATTATTTTAAAATGAAATGAATGTTTTGAAAAATATATTTTCATGTTTATGTAATAAATTTTGGAAGTAAAAAGCTATTTCTGAAAAGTATATATGCTTGTATACACAAATGTGATGAATTTTTAAAACTAGACATCTTGGATATAAATAGTAAAAAGGTAATACTATGAGTTATATGATTATTTGGAAAGAAATTATTAATTAGAGATTTGATAATAGTATTATGTAAATGATTTGGAACTTGATATTATTTGTAAAGTAGAATATATTTGAAACTAAATTAGAGGGAAAATTTACCCACAAGTATACATTTTTTCAAAGGTTTTGGAAGTTTAGAAAATTTTAATGAAAATTAAAAAAGTGAGGTTTTATAATCAATAATTTTTTTTATCAACAAAATAAGGATCTATATATAATTGTTTTGGGAAAAAGGAACATATTTTGAGTTCAAAATAGAATTGAAATAACATTTTAGGCATAAAATAATTGTGTGAAGTGGAGAGACTTGGCAGGACAATGTTGATAGCTTATGCGATCAACTTTGTAGTAACGAAATAGATCACGATAATTTCATGGCTTAATATGATTTTATATAATGAGATAAGTTAAGGAAAATGTTTTAAATATTGAAATTTGTTTATATTAAAAATTAAATGGAAGTTAATCGATTTTTTTTGAAAAGAGAATAGTTGAAAATCTACTTCTATTTATGAATTTAACTTTCAAATTGTTTGGTTTGTAAGAAATTAAATTGTTATATTTAAATCTTAATTTATAAGAAGTTAAAAATTAAGAAATGGTGTAAATAAATTTGGAAGTTCAAATTAAGAAATTAATTGAAAAAGAAATTAGAATCTTATGTTTTGATGATTTAGAATCTAAGGGATAGATTATATAAATAAGATATGGCATAAATAATTATCATTGGAAGCTAATATATTCTTTTTGAAAAATTAAAATTATTTGGAATTATAATTGAAATTTTGAGTTAAAATATTTGAATAAACTTATTTTTAAGTTAGAAAATAAGGAAGAATGAGATATTTAATTTTTTTAATAAATTGAATTGTTAAGTAAAACAATGTTTTATTCTTATGGTGTTGGATAAATTTAAAGAGGAACTTTTTGTGTATGCATTTGTTTTTACTTTAGACTTTTCTCTGTTGAAATTTCGAGGATGCAATTTATTGAAGGGGAAGTCTATAACAACCCAGATTTTTAGATTAATTAAATAAATTAAATAATGACTTAATTTGAAGAATTTAAATCATTGGTTTGGAAATTTTATTCTTTTTATAAAAGTTAACTTGTTTTAGAATGATTAATTCTAAACCATTGCTAAATTGAGAAATATTAGTGTTTATCAATGTGTTAAAAATCACATGAAAATATTATTGAGAATCAATTAATTTTGGTGAATTCTAAATTTTTGAATATTAGAGAAATAAGAATTTTAGAGTTTTATTTAAAGATATTTGGAGCTATAGTTTGGATAAAAATGTTTAATTAGTAGAATCTTTAAATTTTAAATAAAGGAATAATTTGGGACTAGTTGTTTTCTTCATGAAAATGTTGTTCGTTGTTAAATTAGTTAAAGAAATCATATCGTTCAATTAGCTATAGTTTAAATGCTTAAGTTTCTGATTAAGGAAATTATTAGTAATAATTAATTAAGGTGCTTAATTTATTCTAAGTGGTTAGGCCCATTTAAAAGAAAACAAAGAGAAGTCGCCTTCTCGTTTTCTTGAAGCTGTATGTTGAATTTTTAGAAAGAAGAAATAGGGTTCTTTTCCACTTTACAAACTAAATCAAAAGTTGTGATTTTAAATTGCAAATCAATTCTGAGAAATTAGCAGAAAATCAAGGTAATAATTTCAATCCATAGTTTGTCGATTAAACTAATTAATTTCAATTTATATGCTGTTAATTCTTGTTGTTCTTTGTTTTGACTAAGAAATTGCCTAGGGTTTGCTGATTTAAAAACAAAGCTAAAAAGGGTTTGTGTGATGCCCCACCTCTATACTCACGCTAGCCAAGGACACTACTGGGTAATGCCGTCGACTAGCACGAAGAATAAGGCTGTTGAGGAGCGACCATCTCTGTAATTGCTTTGTGCGAGTACCGATATGTCAGATAATATAACTTACATTTCATTTCAAGAGGAAATCTGACATATCAAATACAATCTCAAAGCTACCACACAGTGGCTAGGTGGACTTCGGAAACAAATATAGAAATAAACATAACACAAATCAGTCACAGATATTCATATCACAAAGGCGGAAACAGATATGAATATAACACATAAAAGTGTACATAAAAGTAGTGGTCAAACTAAATCCACTACATCACAAAAGAATAGATACAAGTGCTAGACAAAAGAATAAGTATACATCAAGGAGTCTCTATCTCAAATGTATACTAACAAAAACTACTATGCTAAAGTAGTTAGCCAAAAGTCAGGTGAAGGACCCTGATAAGAAATCAAGCAGGAGCACCTGAAATACCTCGGTCTGACCCGAGTATTATTTAAGAAGAAAATAATAAACGGATCGATCTAGCTATAAATATCAGATAAAATGAAAATAGGATAAGAGATATCACAAAAACGTATGATAACAATAATGCCATACCGTGACAAGTATACATCAGATAACAACAAAATCATATAATATCCCAAATATTCTCAAACATCCAAAAAGAATCGCATTCTTTAAATTATTCACCAAACACACAAATAATTGATAGAGCTCATCAATGTCTTTCATCAAAATTGGTGAAACACAAATTCTAGAAATCATCAACTAGAAATCCAGAAATCACAAAGGGGGAAGGCCTATCACAAACGGGAGCATGAAAACTCACCAACACGTGTATCACATATGGGTCGCTATCCCATGGTCGCTAACCATAGAGCCGATGCCACGACGTAGTACAGCGAACGCCCGAGGAACCAGAAACTCAAATAATCCAGAACATCGACATAGTACAGCGTTACGCCCGATGAACCAAACTCAAAAAATCAGGCACAACGACGTAGTACAGCGAATGCCCGATGAACCTGAACACAAATAATCTGAAACATCGACGTAGTACAACGAATGCCAATGAACCAAACTCAAATAATACGGAACAACGATGTAATACAGCGTTACGCCCGATGAACCGAACTCCATAAATCCATAGGTCGCTAGCCTATAAAAATGAGATGAAGCTCCGTAAATCGGGGTACAGTCCCCCACGTGGACAAAGAGACATCACACATCACTAGTCTAAACCACAAAATGATCATCATCGATCATCAAGAAGTGTCGATTACACTAAGCTAGTAAATAAATGAGTTTAGCTTCATGGCCCATAACCATTGGCTTAACTTAAATATTTACGAACAAATTGTAAATTTCCACTCGAAAATTGTCACATGATTTCAATCGAAGAAGTCCAAGAATTAACCGACAAAGTAAACGCAAGCATTTCATACCACTTGTTTTGCTAAGTCGTTTAATTGGATTTCTTATACGAATGAGGTAAAGGTTTGTATATGCTAATAGATTGGAAAACGGTTTTTATAAACGAGATTTGTATTAAAAATAGAGTTGGAATCTTCTTTGTGAAAGAGTTTGAATATTTACTACTAGTATAGAAAACCTTTATATTTTAAAGTGACAAATCACAGAAATGATTGTAGAAACAATCAATCACCAAAATCCACATTCGACGACATGAATTAAAACCATAAAAATCGATACCGAATCCATCAAAATGGATATTCCCAAAAATCCTGAAAAAGAAGTCATCAAAGACGATAAATCATAGCAACAATTTGGATCATCAAAAATCGATTAAAAATCGGAAATCGACACAAAACTACCTCAAATAGGCAAAAATGCAGATTTCCCAGATTCAGTCGACTGAACCAGAAGGTCAATCGACTGATACAAGGCCAGAAACTCTCGGGTTCCTGGTTCAGTCGACTTACCTTCTGGTTCAGTCGACTGATAAAAGACCAGGAATATTTGGTTCCCAGTTTCTGTCGACTGGACCAAAGGGTCAGTCGACTGATACAGGTCCAGAGAATTTTCTGGTCCCTGGTTCAGTCGACTGACCTTCTGGTTTAATCGACTGAACTATGATCTGCAGTATTCTCAGTCTAGCCCCTAAAAGGGGCAAAAATCCAAACGGGAGCGATCGGACAAGCATCGGAGACTAGGGATTTATGCCAAGCGACAACCCAGCCTTATAGGCTCTTCGATACACCCTAACATCGCATTCAAACATCAAAGATAGGATTTTTAAAGATTTGACTTCAAAACACCAAAAACTGGAATATTCATCAAACCAATTCAATTCAAAATCAAATGAACAAGGAATAGTTGTTAGGAATTACTACCAAACAACTATCAAATATATAGACATATATGTGAATTCAAAAACTCACCTTTTAAACCCAAAACAACAAATGAGAAGCTCTAGAACAAAGGAAAGACCAATTCCTTTTCAACCTCAACTCAAGAAGCTCCAATCTAAGCTAATAAGCAAATATTTCCTAATTTAGGGTTTAGGAATTTCTAAAATTGAAGAGATATTGAGATAGAGAAGATGAAGAGGATGTTTACCTAAGCTTCTCTTTGATTTTGGAGCTAAAGCTTGAATTCCTAATAGAAACTAGGGCTTAGGAATTTTGATTTCTTTTCTCTTCCCCCATTTTTACTTTAGCTTGAGTGTTAGGAAATGTTATGAAGGAATGAAGAGGACTGGAGTGGGAGTTAGGGTATTAGATGGGTTGGGTGTTAGGTTATTGGGCTGAAACCCAAACCCAAAGCCCTAAATGAAAATATCAAAATTTAACTCAACTCCAAACATATCAATGTTTATTCTCAAAAAAGTTGTAAACGTTATTTTGGACTCGATGGAAGTGGTCTCGAGTCCCAATTCAACTGTTTATAAAAAGTAGCTTTACGGACTTTAATCTAATTAACGATGCTATATTTAAATAAAACATTTAAATATACAATCGTAAAATATGCAGGTTGTTACAGACTCCCCTCCTTAAAGAAATTGCGTCCTCGCAAAAATTAATAGGAAAATAAAAAGTAACAACCATAAAAGCATATCAACACAAAAGAAGAAATTTTGAAATGAGAAGTTCACCATAAAGAGCACAAAGAGTAAGTCCGGATGTGTTTGCTCAATGAATTCTCAAGATTCCCAAGAGCAATCCTTAGGATTTGAGGACCATTGAACTTTCACAAGAAGAACATCTTTATTTTGAAGGCGTTTAACCTTCGAAGTAATGATACGAATAGAATGTTGCTCATAAGTCAAATTTGGTGAAACGTCAATTTCTTCAATTACACAGGGCTCAAGAATAGAATCAGAATCACGAAGGCATTTCCGTAGTTGAGAGACGTGGAATGCATCATGAATAGCAGAAAACTGAGCCGGTAATAAAAGGCGATAAGCCACGGAACCAATACATTCGGTGATGGGAAATGGACCAACATATCGAGGTGCTAACTTTCTCGATCGACTGAAACGCTCAACACCCCTCATAGGCGAAACACAAATGAACACCAATAAAATTTGGACCTAAAACCAGCTTCTCACCGGCTTCAAGCCAACACGAAGGAAATCGGCACGGCCTTCCGTAGAGTGCCTCGAAAGGTGCCATACCAATACTAGATTGGAAGCTATTATAGGAAGAAAACTCAACAAGAATATGATCTTTCCAACTTCCACCAAAATCAAGAACACATGCATGAAAGAGATCTTCAAGAGTTTGATTCACACGCTCAGTTTGTCCATCAGACTGAGGATGATAAGCGGTGCTAAAATTAAGCTTTGTTCCCAAAGCTTTTGAAGACCTTACCAAAATCCACTAGTAAAATAATGGATCATGATCGCTAACAATAGAAGTAGGAACTCCATGCAATTTAACAATTTCTTTGACATAGAGTTAAGCCAAAAGAGGTAGGGTCCAAAAGAGAAGAATGGGCCTCAAGGCTACACAAAACAAGAGACGAACATAAATTGGATTCACGATCTCGAATCTCACAAGTAGACAAAGTCTCGAGATCACTCCATTCGAGTATCATCATGGAAACAACCGCTTGTTGCTTACGACTAAGGGCATCGGCAACTCGATTGCCCTTCCGGGAGTATAAAGAATATCAAGATCATAAGATGCAAGGAACTCGAGCCAACGTTGTTGATGCAAATTAAGTTCCTTTTTGAGAAAATAAATACTTCAAAGATTTATGATCGGTGTAGAGAACAATTTTCTCTCCCAAAAGATAATGACGCCAAATTTTAAAAGCGAAAATAATAGCCGCGACCACTAGATCATCAGTGGCATATCTAGTCTCGGCAGGCTTTAATTGTCAAGAAGCATAAGCGATAACGCGTTCCCTTTTGCACGAGAACAGCATTCAAACCAATACGACAAGTATCGGTATAAACAATCAATTCTTGGTTCCCTTCAGGAATCGCAAGAATAAAAGCATTGGAAAAGAGTTCTTTTAATCGATCCTCTTTCCCGAAAAGCTAAGACATTCAAAATTATAATTAACTTTACGTAATCATCTTTTAGAAAAATTTACTTTTTTTACAAGCCAATTTATTTTGTCTGACTGTCTCATCTTAGCGTTTAGGAGATTCCTATCGATAACGTTGATCAAACGCATCAACTAGAATTCTTAAAGCACTCAATGGGCAAAACAACACAAAACCATCTTCTATATGATAAACATGTCTCTTATAAATTTTACAAATATTCTTTGCTTGTTTTAAGAACAAAATCCAATCATACTTATAAATATCTTATTAAAAAGATTTGCAAATTTTAAATTATTGTTTTCATCCATAATCAATAAATACAAGGATGGTCTCATCGAGATATTCGTAGAATACTCGATTCATAAGATGGATGAAATAAGGTCGAAGGTTCGTCAAACCGGATGACATAACGAACCACTCACAAGAATCATAACGAGTGCGGAATGCGGTAAGTGGAATGCTACCTTCCACAACTCGTAGCTGATGAAAACCGGTGGCAAGGTCGAGCTGAAAAGACCTTAGCACCACTCAATAGATTGCTTAGGTGATAATCCTAAGACAAGCTCAAAAATACCAGAAAATTCACAAACTACTTGAATGAGAGAAATAACATTTTCCTCATCGTGTAGGTTTAAAGAATAAAATGATGTCACCGAATTGGAAATCAAAATCATTAAGAACCATAGAAATCTGCTTAACAGATTGAGGATGTCGAAGATATATAGTCCGCTCAGGACATAGGATGTGGTCTTCATAATGATCAAGCCAATCCTTTCCCAAAAATCAATTTCGAAGCCTAAGGAACGCATAACATGCAAATCGGCTTGAAAAGAATAATCACATAAAATAATCTCGACATTTTCACAAAGTAAACTGAGTGTTGTGGATCCACCAACCGGATTCGCAATTCTCAGTGAAGTCATTATGCCATAATATTTAAAGAAAAAGAATCAACAAATTCTTTTGATATAAAAGAGTGGGACGCACCCGTATCAAAAGAAATCAAAATATGAAGATCACGAAATAAAATAATGCCATCAAGGATAGAAGGAGAAATACCTTGGCCAAGAGAAGTGTTACTAGGGGCTTGCACAACATTCAACTCTCCCTCTCTCGTACTTTGGAGTATGGGACATGTAGATTTAAGATGGCCCGAACTTTCGCAATAACGACAAAAAAAGGTTTCGGATCACACTCATTTTCATAGTGGTCCATAGAACCGCAATTGTAGCATCGTCCATGACTAGAGGTAGGAGTCCTTGCTATCAAAGTTTCTTGCTTCCCTTTCTTGTTGGGATTGGGGCCTTTGAATTTAATAGGCCTCTTCGTGTTATTGTTGAAGTTCTCTTTGGCACTCACAACTTCAACATCACTTTCTTTATCAGTCTCTTCAAGTCGAAGAGCGATATCTATAAGCTTATCGAAAGAAACTTCTAATTTCAGAAGTAAAGGCTTTTTAATGTTCTTATTCATCCCATAGACGAACCTGTGATTTTTCTTCAATGGGGTATTAATATACTCGACCCCATACTTAGAAAGAGATTCAAAAGATGCGACGTAATCCGTCACAGAAGATTCACCTTGAACAAGGTCAATAAAGCGTCGGGCTAAAGTTACTTTTTCAGCCTCCAGGACAAACTTCAATTCGAACCTTTCCCGGAATTGCTCCTATGTAAGATCCACTTCAATAATTTTTGAAATTAAAAGCTCATACCAATCTAATGCTCTTTCTTGGAGCATGCTAGAAGCCACTTGGACTCGGTGTAGATCAATAAGATTCATGCGGGAAAAGATGCGATCGCATGATCTAAACCAAGCTTGGATTTCTATAACATTTTCGGAACCCTTGAATGGCCTTCCACCCAAAGCGGTATAATCTTTGCACAAGCGTGCAAACCCAGATTTAGGGTGAGTAGGCACTGGAACGGGTCCGGCAGCTTGGGCATTGTTCAGAAGATCTAAAAGTTGTTGAGCAGACATAAATACTCCATCCTAAGGAGTGGCACTAGATTGACCGGCTCTGGGACGGCCTGGTCTAACCATTTCTCTTCTCTAAGAAAGAAAGAAAGAAAGAAAGAAAGAAGAGGAAAAAGGTTATTCTCAGAATGAATATCAAACAAACTTGATTGATTAACCAAGGCATCATAAAAAGAAATAGGATAGAACGGTACGAAGACCCGAATTAAATCCTATGGCACGATTCCTAAGAAAGACTTAGGACAATGATCCTTGCTAGATTATTCTACATTATTCCGAAGTTTGGCTCTGATACCAATCTGTGACGCCCCACCTTTATACTCACACTAGCCAAGGACACTACTGGGTAATGCCGTCGACTAGCACGAAGAATAAGGCTGTTGAGGAGCGACCATCTGTGTAATTGCTTTGTGCGAGTACCGATATGTTAGATAATATAACTTACATTTCATTTTAAGAGGAAATCCGACATATCAAATACAAACTCAAAGCTACCACACAGTGGCAAGGTGGACTTCGGAAACAAATATAGAAATAAACATAACACAAATCAGTCATAGATATTCATATCACAAAGGCGGAAACAGATATGAATATAACACATAGAAGTGTACATCAAAGTAGTGGTCAAACTAAATCCACTACATCACAAAAGAATAGATACAAGTGCTAGACAAAAGAATAAGTATACATCAAGGAGTCTCTACCTCAAATGTATACTAAAAATAACTACTATGCTAAAGTAGTTAGCCAAAAGTCAGGTGAAGGACCCTGATAAGAAGTCAAGCAGGAGCACCTGAAATACCTCGGTCTGACCCGAGTATTATTTAAGAAGAAAATAATAAATGGATCAGTCTAGCTATAAATATCAGATAAAATGAGAATAGGATAAGAGATATCACAAAAACGTATGATAACAATAATGCCATACCGTGACAAGTATACATCAGATAACAACAAAATCATACAATATCTCAAATATTCTCAAACATCAAAAAAGAATCGCATTCTTTAAATTATTCACCAAAAACACAAATAATTGATAGAGCTCATCAATGCCTATCATCAAAATTAGTGAAACACAAATTCTAGAAATCATCAACTAGAAATCCAGAAATCACAAAAGGGGAAGGCCTATCACAAACGGGAGCATGAAAACTCACTAACACATGTATCACAAATGGGTCGCTATCCCATGGTTGCTAACCATAGAGCCGGAACCAGAAACTCAAATAATCCAGAACATCGATGTAGTACAACGTTACGCCCGATGAACCAAACTCAAATAATCAGGCACAATGACGTAGTACAGCGAACACCCGATGAACCTGAACACAAATAATCCGAAACATCGACGTAATACAGCGAACGCCCGATGAACCAAACTCAAATAATTCGGAACAACGACGTAATACAGTGTTATGCCCGATGAACCGAACTCCATAAAACCATAGGTCGCTAGCCTATAAAAATGAGTCGAAGCTCTGTAAATTAGGGTACAGTCCCCCATGTGGACAAAGAGACATCGCACATAGCTAGTCTAAACCACAAAATGATCATCATCGATCATCAAGAAGTGTCGATTACACTAGGCTAGTAAATAAATGAGTTTAGCTTCATGTCCCATAACCACTGGCTTAACTTAAATATTTACGAACAAATTGTAGATTTCCACTTGAAAATTGTCATAAGATTTCAATCGAACAAGTCCAAGAATTAACCAACAAAGTAAATGCAAGCGTTTCATACCACTTATTTTGCTAAGTCGTTTAATTGGATTTCTCGTATGAATGAGGTAAAGGTTTGTATATGCTAATAGATTGGAAAACGGTTTTTATAAACGAGATTTGTATTAAAAATAAAGTTGGAATCTTCTTTGTGAAAGAGTTTGAATATTTACTACTAGTATAGAAAACCTTTATATTTTAAAGTGACAAATCATAGAAATGTTTGTAGAAACAATCAATCACCAAAATCCACATTCGACGACGTGAATTAAAACCATAAAAATCGATACCGAATCCATCAAAATGGATATTCCCAAAAATCCCGAAAAAGAAGTCATCAAAGACGATAAATCATAGCAACAATTCGGATCATCAAAAATCGATTAACAATCGGAAATCCACACAAAACTACCTCAAATAGGAAAAAGTGCAAAATTCCCAGATTCAATCGACTGAACCAGAAGGTCAGTCGACTGATACAAGGCCAGAAACTCTCGGGTTCCTGGTTCAGTCGACTGATACAAGACCAGGAATATTTGGTTCCCAGTTTCAGTCGACTGGACCAAAGGGTCAGTCGACTGATACAGGTCCATAGAATTTTCTGGTCCCGGGTTCAGTCGACTGACCTTCTGGTTCAGTCGACTGAACTGTGATCTGCAGTATTCTCAGTCTAGCCCCCAAAAGGGGCAAAAATCCAAACGAGAGCGATCGGACGAGCATTGAAGACTAGGGTTTTATGCCAAGCGACAACCCAGCCTTATAGGCTCTTCGATACACCCCAACTGTGATATCCCGGGATTTTGGGCAATAATCAATTTAATAATCTATATTTAAAAATTAAATTGATTTGATGATCTTTGTTAATAAATTTGAATAAATTTAATAATCTAATTAAATAAATATTTAATTAGTGATTTATCTTTTAAAACTTTAATAGAATGATTTCTATTTATAATATATATATATAAGTGTATATATTGTAAATAGATGAGTTGGTTTGAATTTAACAAATAAAATTATGTTTTCAAATTTCTAATATTTTGGTAATTTGGAAATTATGATTTAAAATAATATTTAGCTTTTCAAAGATATTTGATAAATAACTATATAGTTTTAAATACATAAGATAAATGTTTAATTGTTTAAAAATAGATTTTAGCTTAAGTTTAAATTTAAATAAAAGGTTTGTTTTATTTCTTTTTAAATATTACTTGATATATATGATTTAAAAAAAATAGAAGTTAAAATACAATTTACATATGGTATCAATTCATTTAATAATAGAAGTAATTTATAATCGCTTTTATAAATTATTTAAAATTTTCAAATTTGATATTTTCAAATTATAATTATAATACTTTGATTTTATAAACATAAATAAATTTTATGGAAATAGAATTATTATTTTAAATATTTAAAAGGTAGTTATATATGTATATATATAACTTGATTTTTAATTGGATTTAAATTTAAATTGAATATGAATTTGGATTTATAATAGAAATTTTAAAGAATAAACATTCTAAAAATATTTGGATAAGCTTTTAATTTTATATAATTTGGTTATTTACATTTTCTCTAAAAGAGAAATGCATATATACATTTACATTAGAATTTATTTATTAAGTTTAAAATCTTTATTAACATTTTCAAATAAATAAAAATATGTATTAATTACTAAAAAGACAAGTGTAACAAAATTAAGACACCTAAATAACATGTGTTAACTAATTAATAATACTACATGACAAATGTCAAGATATTGTAACAAGTGTCTTTTTATTTATTTTGATTTTTCTTTTATTTTTAAATCACATTCTAACTTATAAATACATATGCTTCCCATCTTCATTTTCTTTTCTATCTTTTTCTATTCAAAGCCAAGAAGAAATTCAGTCCTATTCTCAAACACAAAATCTGATAATCATACTTCCTCAAACAAACTCCTCATAAACGAATCTATAATCAACATCCTCCCCAAATCTGAGATGTAAATCTAAGCATGTATCCTCTTCAAAACTAAACCTGGAAATGCATTTTCACAAATTAAACCCAAACCTGCAATTCTTCAACCCTGTTTTGAGAGCAAGCAGATACAATACTATCTGTAATCAAGCCTTAAGCCATTTTCAGCAAGTTTCAAAGGCATACAAGTTTTAAATCAAACAAAGGCACCTTTCAGTACTCAAGTTTTCAAAAGTCAAATTCCAGCAAAAGTTTTCAAAGCTATTTTCAAAAATGAAGGCTCTGTCTTCTTCAAAAATAATGTGAGTAACTTCATTTCTAAAAATTTAAGTAGGTTGCATGCTATGAAATTTGAAAGGGATATATATTATTAAATCTGCTGATGAATATATATATGTGAGCATGTTTGTTTATCTGTAGCATTTCTGTTTCTTTGATTTCAAGCTTCTGTTTGGTATAAAAACCATTATCTCTTGATTTAATTTAAGACAAACAAAATATAACAGAACTGATCTCTGTTTCTTTTTAACCTGATGAGCAAATCCCTTGATTTTGTTATTATATTGTGATGGTTGGATTGATTCGTAAATTATGTGATGAAGATTAGTTGCATGGTTGTTAGAAATACATGTAGGACTGTATATACACACACAAATAAGTGTGTACATGTCTGTGTTTTATGCAATCATGTCTCTGTTTAGTTCACAGGCTCAACTCCCTTAAAAGAAAAATTCAATTACTCTTCATCTAGTCGATTTTAGGCTAAGATCTTTAAATGAAAATGAGAATAACAATGTAATATCAATTTTAGAAATAGTTTCAAGAGTTTAAAGTTAGTTTTTATTTCGAGATCAGGAAGTTACAGTAACAATCAAATATATGTCAAAGATCAATGTTCATAATTTTATGATTCGATTGTATAAACAGTTTTATATTGTAAATTGATGAATTTTAGTAATCGAATCATGATTTTTAAGCAAGCGATTCGAGAGCAGTTTGTGGTTGATTGGAAATAGGTTTTTGGTCAATTCGAGATGGCCGGAGGCGTTAGGGAGGCCGGGTTTTCGCGAGAGGGTAGAGGAGCTTGAGGGGTATCTAGGAAAAATGGTGCGGAGGTCTGAAGATGGTCGTGGCGGCGGTGGGTAGCGAATGAAGTGGGGAAACCTAGTTTTAGGTATGGTCACTAATCTGTCTCGTTCGTCATCACCGGTGGATCGAGCGTGGTGGGACTTTGAGGTTCGCGAGAGTAAAAGTGGCCGAGGCTGTGGACGGTGGCGATGACGTTCGGGTGATCGGAGGATCGGGGTCGAGTGATGTTTCCAGGCTTTACCTTCTTGTTCCAGTTTGGGTTGGAATGCTCGAATTTGACTTCGAGATGACGGTGGAGGTTAGATGATCGTAGTCTGGTACTTGAACGATCGTCGACGTGTTCGATGTTTTGGTGGTGACCGGAGATGATCAGTGCCACCGTGCATGTGCACGGTGCACTTCAATTTTCTGGGGAATGATTTAGTTTGGGATCTGTATGCTCGAGTTTTTCTCGAGAAAAAGGGGAGGTTGACTTGAAGTAAAGTCAGGTAGGACTCGAAGTAAAATTAGTATGGCTCGAGTCATTTAGATGTACAGGTTATCATTTTTTTTAAAACTGCCAGTGTCTTTGAGATATTAAATTCAAAATGAAAACAGGTTTAAAAATCAAAGTTTGAAGCAGATTTAAGTGTGAATTAAAAGTGAATTTGAATCCTAGTTTTAAAATAAATTAGTAAGGTAATTAAAAGATAATTAATCAATTTAATTAATTTATGATTTGGATTTATAAATTAGTAATTAAAGGTTAAATTGATTAATTAGGACTTAATTAAATTAATTAAGGGTTAATTAATTTGAAATTAAGGATCATTTAATTAGATAAGTATAGATTATTAGAAATTAATTAATCAAGTGGTTAAAGATTAATTAGGTAATTAATTGAGTAATTAGAGATTAATTAGTAATTAAGAATTAATTAATTTGTAATTAGAAATGGTTGATTTAAGTTTAATTACTTAAATAAAGAATTGTAAATAATTAATGAGAGATTATTAATTAGGGATTATTAAATAATTAATCAACATGATTAATTTTGATAATCAAATAGGTTAATTAGTAAATGATAATCATTATGAAGTTGGTTAAGTATAATTACTAAATGAAAGTAATTAAGGGAATTAATTATTTATGGTAATTAATTAAATAAAATTTGATAAGTTAAATTAATTAATTAAATTAATTTAAGATAATCATTTGGTTATGTGATAAGTATAATTACTTAAATGTAATTAGTGAAAGTATGAATTACTTAGGAAAGTAATTAAAGGTAATTACTGAATGTAATTAACTAAAGATGATTTTAATAATGAAAGTAATTTGAGTTTAATTACTTTGAATAATTAATCAAGGGATTAATTAAAAGATAATTAATTAATGAGTAATTAATTTATGGAAGAGTAATTAAGGGTAGTTAATTACTAAATATGATTAATCAAAGGTGATTAATAAATGTGGTTTAATTAAGAATTAATTATTAAATATAATTAATTTAAATGATGTAATTAAGGATTGATTAATTAAGATTAATTAATAAATAATTAGTGATTAAAGAAATTAATTAATTGTAACTAATTAAGGATTAATGTAATTAAATTTATTAATGAAGTAATTTAAGATTAATTACTGAAATGGTTTAAGTTAATTAATTTGTGAAATTAATTAAGAGTTAATTACTTAAAGTAATTAAAGTATAATTAATCAGGAATGATTAATTAAGATGATACTTAAAGTATGATTAATTAATTGGTTTAATTAATGATTAAGTAAGCAGGATTTATAGAATGAAGTAATTAATTTAATTCATTTTAAATTAATTAGAAATGGTATAAATCATTACTTAAGAATGGATGATAATATTGAATGCTTTGCATTGATTGATATCTCTGATGAGATATATGCTGTGTGATATGGATGTTTAGTTGAATTGTGATGATAATATGGATTATCTGATAATGTTGATTTTCTATTGTGAATTATCTTTCTTTGTGTATAAAGATAACGAATTGAATTGTTTTAACCTTTAAAACAACTTGGCCTTAAAAGATACGCTTTGGATTTCGATGAGACCGGGATCGGGTTTCCGTATACTGGATTTCCAGGTCTGGAGACCCGAATACCACATCGATCCAAATTAACGATAGATCGTGAATCAAGTGAAGATGAAGATTCAGAGTGCAAGGGTTATTGTCGTTAACTCTGAGGGTGATTCCAAAACGAGTGTAACGAGATAATGCCTTCGGTTTCGTTCGAACCCGGAACGAACTTGTATGGATTGAATGCTTTCAGAACATCGTTAGGTGGACGATGAGCATTCTAAGTGTTGTGTTCTTTTCTAAGGTAATCGTGACCTCAAGCCTCACAAACCGGGAATGGCTAAAACAGGGGAGGTGCAGCAAGGTTAGTGGGTAGCACCCAAGTAGGACAAGGTTACCTCTGTCTAGATGTCCCTTTCTATTTTCGACTTAGTGGTGCGGTTGCTGATCCCAACCGTGAGGTATCTTGTGCGGGAATTATCCAGTAAGGGATGTTCCGACCTTGTGTTGCAGGGGATTGGGAGTGATCCTCGGTACGGTGATCTAGGCCACGTACTGTAACGGGCGGTACCCCGGTAGCCCTGCCATTGTATGGAATCCAAAATCCAATAAGTGCCAACGGACTTGATTGTATAACCCACTTTGTGGCTAGTATGCTGGAATTTAATAATGTAACAATTTTGGCTATTTCATATTTACTTGAAAACCCTAGACCCTATTATAATACAATCGAATTTCCTATCAAATGTTTTGGTTAGCGTAAGGTAAAAACTTACCCATATTTATTTGTGGGAAGTCTTACGTGATACCTTTTCTTTCAAAAAGGTTTTGAAGTTAAACAAGTTTAACCTGTTACTCACACCAGACCCATGTCTGACCCAAGTTGTTTATTTCTGTTTTATAAACTCTTGGGTACTCAAATTTTTACGAGTAGCCAAGGGATTCAGGTTAGCCTTGACGAATTGTGGAGGAGCAATGGAGCAGGAGGCTTCGGCGTTGTAGATAGATAGTAGTTTCCGCTGTGTTGATTTTGTATTGATCTCTGTATTGGATTGAGATGTAATAACTAGACAGATGATTATAACTGTCTAGTATATGATGTGTAATCTATGTAACTCTGATAAGTGTTGTATATGATACTATGTAATATTTATGTGATATAATATATTTTGTTTCGTTCCGCTGTGAGATTCTGATGTGTTGTTATTCTTTCTTTCTCTTCTTTTCTCTTTTCTATCCCTTTCTTTCTTATTAGCGATACGACTTTCTATGGAGAGAAAGTCGTGGTTGTTACACCAACATCGCGTTCAAACATCAAAGATAGGATTTTTAAAGATTTGACTTCAAAACACCAAAAATTGGAATATTCATCAAACCAATTCAATTCAAAAGCAAATGAACAAGGAATAGATGTTAGGAATTACTGCCAAACAACTATCAAAGATATAGACATAGATATGAGTTCAAAAACTCACCTTTTAAACCCAAAACAACAAATGAGAAGCTCTAGAACAAAGGAAAGACCAATTCCTCTTCAACCTCAACTAAAGAAGCTCCAATCTAAGCTAATAAGCAAATATTTCCTAAGTTAGGGTTTAGGAATTTCTAAAATTGAAGAGAGATTGAGATAGAGAAGATGAAGAGGATGCTTACCTAAGCTTCTCTTTGATTTTGGAGCTAAAGCTTGAATTCCTAATAGAAACTAGCGCTTAGGAATTTTGATTTCTTTTCTCTTCCCCCATTTTTACTTTAGCTTGAGTGTTAGGAAATGTTATGAAGGAATGAAGAGGAGTGGAGTGGGAGTTAGGGTATTAGATGGGTTGGGTGTTAGGTTATTGGGCTGAAACCCAAACCCAAAGCCCTAAATGAAAACATCAAAATTTCACTCAACTCCAAACATATCAATGTTTATACTCAAAAAAGTTATAAATGTCATTTTGAACTCAATGGAAGTGGTCTCGAGTCCCAATTCGACTGTTTACAAAAAGTAGCTTTTCGGACTTTAATCCAATTAACGATGCTATATTTAAATAAAACATTTAAATATACAATCGTAAAATATGCGGGTTGTTATAGTTTGGATAATATATTTGAGGATAAAAGGGTGAGTTACAGCTCATGCAATCTCTCTCTAAATCTATGTGCATGTTCATTTTGTTGAATCCAATTATATTTTCGAATGATTGTTGTTGTTGAAAACCCTAGCTGCTACTTAGTGAAAATTGAGTGTTACGGTTAATTGTATATTTGATAACCCTACGTCTTAAAATCATCGAGTTAATGATCTGTTGTTTGACAGTTTGTGCTTGCATGCTAGTATATACTTCAACTAGTTGAATAATGTAACGACCCGCTATTTTGGACCATTCAAATCGACAATAAATCCACACATGTCTGACTTGAATAATTCAAAATATCAGATTGTTAATTTAAATTTGGCAAAACTCAGCATATGTAGTAAATAAATCAATCACAGAATCACAGACACAGAGTAATACAATAATACGCAGCGGAATAGATAAAATAGTAGTTCATGAAGCTACTATATAAACATCAGAGTTAGAAATAAAATACAACAGAATATCTCAAATGCAGTGAAGTCTTCAGTACGAATAGACGACCTCTCTGAACAAATCAACTAGAAAGCTGAAAGCTGAATCGATGGTTGGATCTCCAAATGAAGCTCCAAACTCCAAGGGTGAGTCTCAAATGCTGTATCACTCGGTCTGACCCGAGCGTAAAGTAAAACACAAAACACTCGAGTCAGGATTAACATTTTTATATCAATAAATCCAACTCAAGTGAAATATCAACTGAAGGACAAGTAACTTAAAGGATGTTTGGGATAACCATCCTCTAAGGATCCGTGGAACTATCTACAAAGTAGAGATATACACTATAACACCGTGGTCATTTCAAATTAATTTATTCTTCAAACCCAAATATCATGTCATTTCAAAAATATCTATTTTCCTAAATAATTTATAAAGTAAAGTATTTATAATTTCCTCAAGTTTCATAAATCGGTTCAAATCAACTCAATTTCCAAATTTCAATTTAATTCAATCTAAATTTTCCCATTTCAATTCAATTCAGTTTCTAAATAACAAATTCAATTCAAATTGATTTCAAATACAGATCTGAATCTCAAATAAACCATTTAAATTCCAATATATTTCAAAGCTTTAATATTCAACAATTTCAAAGTTAAATTTAACAGTTTCATATAACTCTTGATTTAACTTCATTTATTATTTAATCAGGGAATATTCACTTAATAAATTCAATATCATTTAACTAGCCTTAAATTACATTTTACTAAATATTTCCTTAAACCTTATTTAAACAAGAAATATTCATTAAATTACTTATAAATCAAACCCAAGTTATAAATCATATCTTACATCTCAATTTCAATAAGTTTCTAATCGGTTTAATTAAATAAAATTCTTTATTGAATCAATTTCAACTAAATTCAAATTATCTTCCTAACCTTAACTTATTCAAATTTTTACCAAAATCTATTTTGAAATATATATATAAGTACTTAACCATATTATATGTATTCAATCAATCTTAATTAATTTTAATATTATAATTAAATCTATATATATATCATTACCATTTATATATAATAATTTAAGAATCAACATTTATTTAACCCATATATTTCTTCCCAAATCCATAGAATTTATTTTCAAAATATTTATATATATTGACCAACGGTGTCTGTATATATATCTATCATATGGTTAAGTGATATGGATATTTATCATTTCAATCCGTAATTTAAATATATACGGGTAGATATCATTTCAACCCGTAATCCCAATTTCAATTCAAATGAAAATCGCTTGGGTTTATCATTTCAACCCATAACGATTTCCTCCTATTCTAAAGTCCGTTCGGGTATGTATCATTTCAACCCATAGTGAATTCTATACTAACAGGGATTTTGCAGAGTGATAACAGATAATATGAAATACAATAACATGCATATATCATAAATAGCAATAAAATATAAACAATAGGATATGGTGTCATATCCCACAGGTGAACAGTTACAGATAATAGCATATATAACAATTTTAAATAACTACAGCAGCATATTTCAATTGTCATTTCAATTGAAATCAAATTTAATAAATATAAGAACGTTAATCGTGAGTGGTTGCTCACCTTTCGAGGCTAGAGAGAGAGAGACTCGACGATAGAGTGAGTTACGGTTCCAGACATGGATTGCAAAGCAAAGCGGGATTGGCCCGAATTCAACGATCAAAGCTGATATCAGGAATAGATGGAAATGATCGGAATCAGTTTGATAGGAACAACAAATATATATTAAAATCATTGTTTTAATCAAGCGCGTATATTAAGATCAACATATATTTAAAATAATATAATTTTTTTCAAATCGATAACTTAACTTTAATATCGAAAATAGAATATATATAACTTTTTTTTTTATAAATTCAGGCTAATATGCAGACCCTATATAGATGTGCAACAGAATTATAAATAATATGCAGAAAATTCATATGAAGTCAAGGGGATATATTCATGCTACCCAAGATAATTTCAGATCCAAACATAACCCATACTAAGATATATGACCTTATATTATCAGTATATTATTTTAACATAAAATATACATATTATATCACAATCATTATTATTATTCTGTTTTAAAACATTCTCAAAATCACTGTAAAAGCAAGATGGTTCCAAGAAAGTTTCGAAATATATATAAACACACATTGACAATACTGTTATTATTATAACTTATTACACTTATATACATATATTCCATTTATAATTTATATATGAACAGCAATTACTACTATGCAAAATAACTTATACTTTATGTCCACCTACAACATTCAGGCTTCAAAACTCTACCGAAATTGTATATATAAATTAAGATTAGTATCTATTTTGAAACTCGTTTAAAAAAAAATCAAAGGTCCAACTATAACGAAACCATCCTATAATCTATACATTATAAATAAATAATATTTATAAATACTATACTCGGACATATTGCAATACATATAATAAACGTACAAAGTCATAAACCCAGAAAACGTATAGTTTATAAACTTTTATGTATATATATAAAATAACAGATTTAGTTCCAGATCTCAATATTTAATATAAACTTGTAATCTCTATACTTTATATATAACATACATTTACGACAAATAAAACAAAACAAAGAAAATATGGATAGCATAACTTTAATATATAAATAATACCATCACACGTAAATATATATAAAGCGAAAAGTTTATGAAAACTATACAACTACAAACTATCACCAAAAATGCACCATTACCTTATATAAACGCGGAAAGAGGACCGCTAGGTGATGGAAAGCAGATAGCTGATGGTGGTGGACGGGTCGAAGGGGATGGGTTTCGGCGTTTATGGCTGAGATGGTCGTGGATACGGCAGGGCTTCGGCTATAGGGATGGCGAGTGATGCATGAGCAACGTGGGGCCGAGCAGGGAAGGTGGAAGGCCACATGCTCGGTGAAGGCGGTGATGAGGGGTGTGCTACAGGTTTGACTGGAGGATGCGCGGGGCCTGGGTGGTGGCAGTTGCGGCTCGGGGAAGAAAGAGAAGAGGCTGATTCCGGTTGTTGGGCTTGGCCCTTAGCCGCTGTGCGTTGGAGCCGAGCGAGTGAATGATGAGGCTGGCGATGAATGGAAGGGGACGGGCGGTATGGGGTAAAGGACGTGGGTGAGAGGTTATGCGTGAGAGAGGAGATGAAGAACAGCTGAGACAAAAATGAACCTATACTCTAATATGCGTTTATCTTATCAAAGAAAATGAACAGAACAACAGAATATGTGTACCGAAACAAAATATTTGAAAGGGTGGGATGCCAATGGTTAGAGGATATCAAAAGTTTAAAACTGATGGCTATTTATCCTTTTTTTTAGCTGTATGAAAATTTGCAAAATACAATTGTAACAGTAGAAAGAAAGAAGTGCAGGCAAAACAAAGGGAATGAAATGAAAGACCGATCAAGTTATAAAGGAAAAAGAAAAAAAAAAACTGAATCGTTCTATTATTTCAATCAGATGAACAGTGGACGAAAAGTATAGGGTAAAAGAAACGTACCACAGTAAATAAAATGAAGTGATGGGGATGTAATAGCTGCCATTGATTGAGAAGTTAATAAAGCAATTTATTATATTGCTTGGCATTGATGCTTCAATTTGAAAAGGCAAAGGAAAGCTAACGGTCACAATTTACAGTACCGATATGACGCACTGTTTTATTGTTTCCTTCGCGAATCGGACCTCAAAACACAGAAATGAATATACCGTGGTGATCAGCACGATGAGACAATCAAAATGGTATACAGATATTAGTGGTACGATCATCCGATCGAAAGTCGATATTTGGTACCAGAAAATGCTACAAATTTTGGCAGAAAATAAGATAAACAGAGCAGTAGAAGTCCAAATTTGGAAAAACGAAAGATGACGACTTACTCAGAAGAGGATTTAGAAATTTTCTATAGAAAAATATTCAGGTTTTGAAATAAATTTATTATCATCAATTTTAGCTGATTTAAATTGAAATGGAATTACACAATAAAATAAACTTCCGTATTTTCTGATGAAAATTTACCAATTGCTATGTTTTTAAATACGTATCCCAAATATAACATTTTTATTTTAAGATTCAATTATTTAAAATTTCACAAAAATTCAGTTAAATACGTTATTAAAACCGTTAAAATTTTCGGGTCGTTACATTCTCCCCCACTCAAAACTTTTCGTCCCCGAAAAGGAAGGAGGTAGGAGAATAGAACAACCAGAAATAAAAGTAGATTGAAAGTCAAGATTTTAAACAATTAATTATTTGAAATCATATAAATTTTTACTTTATATATTCATTTGAAAACTTCATTTTCAATTCAATTATCTTTAATTCTTTAATACCTTTCAAAACCCATTTGTAAAGTTTCTTGCTTCCTTTATAAGTACCATTCATATGTTTAAACAACAACTTTATAAATATATGGAAACTATTTGAAAACAATTATTTACATTATTACTTATTTTTACAAAGAAGCTATTTTAAAACATTAAATTCATAATTCATAATTTATTAATTTTTTTTTCAAGATACTTTTCAAATATTATTAATAATCAATAATCATTTACTTTAAATATGTTTTATTTAATTAATAACCTCAAAATATTTATAACACTAAAATTTTCTATTAAACCATGTAGTATTTAAATAACCATATTTAAAAGGATATAGTCAACAAGGAAAAGAAGGAGGATTTGGAAAAACAGAATATAGGTGAATAAATAAGGCTGAGCAGATAAGGTAGATTCAAAAGAATAGTATCGGGCACGAATAATTAATTTAGAACCATAAGAATTTCAAATTTCAAATATTTATACAAAATTTCTTTGTTGGAAATACTTTTATAATAAAATACCTTTATATCGAAACAAATTTTCCTTTCGAAAATACTTTTATAACTCGATGTTTCAACAAGTTTATCCTCGTTCCTGTAGACTCTGATAGTGCGTTGATCAGGCGTAAAACTAGAATTCTCCAGGTACTTAGTAGACTTGTTTCAACACCCAGTGAAAATACTGGAAAACTTTTAAAAACAGATATGGAAAGTACAATCCAAACAAAAACGAACAAATCATGGATCGCAGATACACAATGGTTACGCCTGGGTCCCCCAGGAAACATCCGTACCTTTTAAGCAATCACTGCCTTGCGAATTTCTCCATGCAACAAAATGGTGGACCGCAGGATACATAAAAATGGTCACGCCTGGATCCCCCAGGAAACATCCATACCCCTTAAGCAATCTCTGCCTTGCGGATTACGCCACTAACACGACCATAGATCGTAGATACACAATGGTTACGCCTGGATCCCCCAGGAAACATCCGTACCTTTTAAGCAATCACTGCCTTACAAATTACGCTATGCAGTCGAGTTCGTAAGACCATGGGTAACGCCATGGAATTCGAAGGACACTCGAGTATCATATCCGGAAAACCAAAAATCAGAGAGAATAATATCGATAGAATGAATCCAAGATGTGGCCACAAATCGGATATCAAGCAGAAGGCACTTTCCATATCTTTACTTCGAAAATATGTATCATATAGTACCTTTTCAAATCACTTTCAAATACCGTACTTATATAAAATCCATTATATATAAGATTTAATTCTCAAATCAAATACTTTCCAAAATCAATAGTATATCAAATCATACTTATATAGACTTCAATTATATAAGATTTCACTTTCAAATTGAGTAACCTTTCCAAATCTATAGTTTTCGAATCAATTTCATACTCATACAAATCAATTTTATATAAGTTCGACAACTCCCAAATCAAGTATTTAGTAACACAAGGTTCTCAAATTTCAATTTGTTTCAATATCAGTTCACTTTCAAAATCATATACAATTTCACCAAGTTATTTCTTCTCAAATTAAATATCTTTAGTTTCAAAGTTTCCAAAATAATAGATTTAGAAAATAAATCCAAATTTCCAAATCAATATAATTCAAGTCAACCAATTCATTTCCAAAATCAAATGTTTTCAAAATCATCTTATGCTTACGTAAGGTCCATCTTATATAAGGATCAAATTTTTCAAAATAAATTTCGCTGTATGAAGAGCCATATGGGATTGAATATCTTTGCTTTTATGGGTTATATATCTTTGTAATTTAAATTGGAAAATTTCTTTTAGTGAGCAAAGATATTCTAACATGACAACTTTCAATTTCAGCGTCAAAATATATCAATGATATTAGAATATAAGATGTACATACGTCATCATTTCGCAGAATCACATTTGATCACTCGCTCGATCACAAAAGTTCGCTTTCGAACTAGTATTGTTCATTCGACTTCTCTAATGCGGATTTCGATGTGGTTTCTCGACTAGAAGCCATCAGTCTCCTTGCATAGCCATATACTATGATAGAGAATTCTAGAATCAAGCCCAAAATCCATATCAATATTCGCCATCAAGAATCGAATGAAAAATCCCAACACGAAATGGTGTAATTCACCTCGAACTTGTGTATTCAAACCTGGATCAAGTTAATTATGCGAATAAAACATCATACGTACAACTTATATATTTATTTCAACTTGTTAAATATATAGTTTCATAAAGATGTTACTAAGTTAAAACAATTAAACTAAATTTTATTCAAAATATCTTGAAGACCAAATTCTTTTCAAAACATTTCCAATCTAAATTTCATATTAGAAAATTTTAAAATTGCCTTATTCATTAACTTAACAAAACAGTTTCAACTTATTTAAATCATATTACTACATACTTTAACATACATACCAAACTTATATACTTTATAGTTTTCAAAATTTCTTAGCTTTGAAAAGTTAACCTTGATTTGGAAGTGCTCGAACCTTCGAAATAGTTGAAGAAATCATTTTCAAATTCAAGAGTTGGAAATCAACAACAAATCAGTAAATCAATTTTAATAGATGGGGTTATATCAAATCCGAAACTCAAGGGCTGAACACCGGCTTACTTCAAATATATATACATATATCCTTTGAATATCAAATCTTACTTCGGAATTTGAAATCAAAATTGGTTTTGCAAAATCACTCATGTAGCAATGCTACTAAAGTGGCCTCTCCCCCACTATGAAGCTCGAAAATCAATGTCGATGATGCGTGCACTCATCACCGAAATTATTTTCCAGCGACATAAGTGAGTTCTGGACTTCTATTTTCTCAAACTTCTTTTGAAATTTCTTTGAAATCATTCGAAACTTATTAAAATCATTTGAAACATTTCTTATTCGGAAAATACTTTTAAATCATATTATTATTATATATTTCAAAATCTTAAAACCAATTTCAAAACACCGGAGTTCAATTCTCGAATTTCAAATTTAAAATCCTTCAGTTAAAAATCATTTTAGATAAATCAAATTTCTTATGTAATTTTTCAAAATTACAAATCCTTTAGAAACCTCAAATTATTATTTAAAAAAAAGTATATAATCTTTATCGAAAACATTTCACTTTTATATATAAAATAAAATCATACTTATCAAAATATTAATTTTGGTTTAGAAAGCAATTTCTAAAATACAAACAAACCCGATTTTCAAAGGATGATTCAAGAATGGATTTCAAAACAAAGATAGAAATTTAAATTAGAGGGACTCTAATCAAATAGGATTCTGATTCGAAGATAAGTTCAAACGAAAATGAGATAATTAATTTCAAAACAGTAGTAGGGTACACTTATATAAATCGCGGGCGACCTTAACCGGGTCAACCGTGACTTCAAGAATATAATCGATGCGGAAATCAAAGGCGAATCGACATTCGATCGCCAGAGATAGAATTCGACATAACAAGAGATGGCAACAACAAAACCGAGGGATATATAAATCTCCGGTGAATCAAAGCCTATTGTAAAGGAGTTCCACCCATTTACAATCATTCAAAGATTGGCGGGATCGCCTATTCTTATGGAGATCATTCGAAGTGGAGTTATGGGATATTCCAGAATCAAAAGAATACAAATAGGGAGAGGAAAGAATGAAATTTTGGAGCCGCAAGGAACGTTCCAAAGTTCAAAGGAAATCGAGTCAAAAGGAAGAGATTAAACTCGAACGAACGTGATTCTGTAAATAAATTTACAATATATGCTAAGTTTCGCCTAGAGCCAAAGCTCTGATACCAACTGTAACGACCCGCTATTTTGGACCATTCAAATCGACAATAAATCCACACATGTCTGACTTGAATAATTCAAAATATCAGATTGTTAATTTAAATTTGGCAAAACTCAGCATATGCAGTAAATAAATCAATCACAGAATCACAGACACAGAGTAATACAATAATACGCAGCGGAATAGATAAAATAGTAGTTCATGAAGCTACTATATAAACATCAGAATTAGAAATAAAATACAACAGAATATCTCAAATGCAGTGAAGTCTTCAGTACGAATAGACGACCTCTCTGAACAAATCAACTGGAAAGCTGAAAGCTGAATCGATGGTTGGATCTCCAAATGAAGCTCCAAACTCCAATGGTGAGTTTCAAATACTGTATCACTCGGTCTGACCCGAGCGTAAAGTAAAACACAAAACACTCGAGTCGGGATTAACATTCTTATATCAATAAATCCAACTCAAGTGAAATATCAACTGAAATACAAGTAACTTAAAGGATGTTTGGGATAACCATCCTCTAAGGATCCGTGGAACTATCTACAAGGTAGAGATATACACTATAACACCGTGGTCATTTCAAATTAATTTATTCTTCAAACCCAAATATCATGTCATTTCAAAAATATCTATTTTCCTAAATAATTTATAAAGTAAAGTATTTATAATTTCCTCAAGTTTCATAAATCGGTTCAAATCAACTCAATTTCCAAATTTCAATTTAATTCAATCTAAATTTTCCCATTTCAATTCAATTCAGTTTCTAAATAACAAATTCGATTCAAATTGATTTCAAATACAGATCTGAATCTCAAATAAACCATTTAAATTCCAATATATTTCAAAGCTTTAATATTCAACAATTTCAAAGTTAAATTTAACAGTTTCATATAACTCTTGATTTAACTTCATTTATTATTTAATCAGGGAATATTCACTTAATAAATTCAATATCATTTAACTAGCCTTAAATTACATTTTACTAAATATTTCCTTAAACCTTATTTAAACAAGAAATATTCATTAAATTACTTATAAATCAAACCCAAGTTATAAATCATATCTTACATCTCAATTTCAATAAGTTTCTAATCGGTTTAATTAAATAAAATTCTTTATTGAATCAATTTCAACTAAATTCAAATTATCTTCCTAACCATAACTTATTCAAATTTTTACCAAAATCTATTTTGAAATATAGACATAAGTACTTAACCATATTATATGTATTCAATCAATCTTAATTAATTTTAATATTATAATTAAATCTATATATATATCATTACCATTTATATATAATAATTTAAGAATCAACATTTATTTAACCCATATATTTCTTCCCAAATCCATAGAATTTATTTTCAAAATATTTATATATATTGACCAACGGTGTCTGTATATATATCTATCATATGGTTAAGTGATATGGATATTTATCATTTCAATCCGTAATTTAAATATATACGGGTAGATATCATTTCAACCCGTAATCCCAATTTCAATTCAAATGAAAATCGCTTGGGTTTATCATTTCAACCCATAACGATTTCCTCCTATTCTAAAGTCCGTTCGGGTATGTATCATTTCAACCCATAGTGAATTCTATACTAACAGGGAACTTGCAGAGTGATAACAGATAATATGAAATACAATAACATGCATATATCATAAATAGCAATAAAATATAAACAATAGGATATGGTGTCATATCCCACAGGTGAACAGTTACAGATAATAGCATATATAACAATTTTAAATAACTACAGCAGCATATTTCAATTGTCATTTCAATTGAAATCAAATTTAATAAATATAAGAACGTTAATCGTGAGTGGTTGCTCACCTTTCGAGGCTAGAGAGAGAGAGACTCGACGATAGAGTGAGTTACGGTTCCAGACATGGATTGCAAAGCAAAGCGGGATTGGCCCGAATTCAACGATCAAAGCTGATATCAGGAATAGATGGAAATGATCGGAATCAGTTTGATAGGAACAACAAATATATATTAAAATCATTGTTTTAATCAAGCGCGTATATTAAGATCAACATATATTTAAAATAATATAATTTTTTTCAAATCGATAACTTAACTTTAATATCGAAAATAGAATATATATAACTTTTTTTTTATAAATTCAGGCTAATATGCAGACCCTATATAGATGTGCAACAGAATTATAAATAATATGCAGAAAATTCATATGAAGTCAAGGGGATATATTCATGCTACCCAAGATAATTTCAGATCCAAACATAACCCATACTAAGATATATGACCTTATATTATCAGTATATTATTTTAACATAAAATATACATATTATATCACAATCATTATTATTATTCTGTTTTAAAACATTCTCAAAATCACTGTAAAAGCAAGATGGTTCCAAGAAAGTTTCGAAATATATATAAACACACATTGACAATACTGTTATTATTATAACTTATTACACTTATATACATATATTCCATTTATAATTTATATATGAACAGCAATTACTACTATGCAAAATAACTTATACTTTATGTCCACCTACAACATTCAGGCTTCAAAACTCTACCGAAATTGTATATATAAATTAAGATTAGTATCTATTTTGAAACTCGTTTAAAAAAAAATCAAAGGTCCAACTATAACGAAACCATCCTATAATCTATACATTATAAATAAATAATATTTATAAATACTATACTCGGACATATTGCAATACATATAATAAACGTACAAAGTCATAAACCCAGAAAACGTATAGTTTATAAACTTTTATGTATATATATAAAATAACAGATTTAGTTCCAGATCTCAATATTTAATATAAACTTGTAATCTCTATACTTTATATATAACATACATTTACGACAAATAAAACAAAACAAAGAAAATATGGATAGCATAACTTTAATATATAAATAATACCATCACACGTAAATATATATAAAGCGAAAAGTTTATGAAAACTATACAACTACAAACTATCACCAAAAATGCACCATTACCTTATATAAACGCGGAAAGAGGACCGTTAGGTGATGGAAAGCAGATAGCTGATGGTGGTGGACGGGTCGAAGGGGATGGGTTTCGGCGTTTATGGCTGAGATGGTCGTGGATACGGCAGGGCTTCGGCTATAGGGATGGCGAGTGATGCATGAGCAACGTGGGGCCGAGCAGGGAAGGTGGAAGGCCACATGCTCGGTGAAGGCGGTGATGAGGGGTGTGCTACAGGTTTGACTGGAGGATGCGCGGGGCCTGGGTGGTGGCAGTTGCGGCTCGGGGAAGAAAGAGAAGAGGCTGATTCCGGTTGTTGGGCTTGGCCCTTAGCCGCTGTGCGTTGGAGCCGAGCGAGTGAATGATGAGGCTGGCGATGAATGGAAGGGGACGGGCGGTATGGGGTAAAGGACGTGGGTGAGAGGTTATGCGTGAGAGAGGAGATGAAGAACAGCTGAGACAAAAATGAACCTATACTCTAATATGCGTTTATCTTATCCAAGAAAATGAACAGAACAACAGAATATGTGAACCGAAACAAAATATTTGAAAGGGTGGGATGCCAATGGTTAGAGGATATCAAAAGTTTAAAACTGATGGCTATTTATCCTTTTTTTTAGCTGTATGAAAATTTGCAAAATACAATTGTAACAGTAGAAAGAAAGAAGTGCAGGCAAAACAAAGGGAATGAAATGAAAGACCGATCAAGTTATAAAGGAAAAAGAAAAAAAAAACTGAATCGTTCTATTATTTCAATCAGATGAACAGTGGACGAAATGTATAGGGTAAAAGAAACGTACCACAGTAAATAAAATGAAGTGATGGGGATGTAATAGCTGCCATTGATTGAGAAGTTAATAAAGCAATTTATTATATTGCTTGGCATTGACGCTTCAATTTGAAAAGGCAAAGGAAAGCTAACGGTCACAATTTACAGTACCGATATGACGCACTGTTTTATTGTTTCCGTCGCGAATCGAACCTCAAAACACAGATATGAATATACCGTGGTGATCAGCACGATGAGACAATCAAAATGGTATACAGATATTAGTGGTACGATCATCCGATCAAAAGTCGATATTTGGTACCAGAAAATGCTGCAAATTTTGGCAGAAAATAAGATAAACAGAGCAGTAGAAGTCCAAATTTGGAAAAACGAAAGATGACGACTTACTCAGAAGAGGATTTAGAAATTTTCTATAGAAAAATATTCAGGTTTTGAAATAAATTTATTATCATCAATTTTAGCTGATTTAAATTGAAATGGAATTACACAATAAAATAAACTTCCGTATTTTCTGATGAAAATTTACCAATTGCTATGTTTTTAAATACGTATCCCAAATATAACATTTTTATTTTAAGATTCAATTATTTAAAATTTCACAAAAATTCAGTTAAATACGTTATTAAAACCGTTAAAATTTTCGGGTCGTTACAAATAACAAAGGGGATGCTCGTCAAAAATCAATCAGCATCGACCAATGATTCACCTGGAGCCTCGTCAGCTCCAAGGTTCGTCCCAACCGATGGACCGGAGGGTGGAACCTGGAACAAATTCGGTTTCAAAAATTTCCTCTAGCTTTTATCGAACCACCTTCTTGCTTGCTTAGTTATCTTTCTTGCTTCTTATGGTTACTTGTTGGCCTTGGAGAGATGTTTGAATTGTATGTATGTGGATCTCCAACTAGTATTTACTATATATGAAGTGTGTATACATATCTCTATGTTAAAAACTTGGTTTATCTTGAGATGATGTAGAGTATATCTCTATGGATCAAACAAATTTCTAATACGGTCTTGTGATGATTTTGGACTTTTAGAATAGTAATCTCTTGTGTCGTAAGGACTTGGGTTTATTTTAATTAAAAGATCTGGAGTTCTAAAACATATATACATACACACACACACACACACACACACATATATATATATATATATACACACACGCACACATCTTGAGATTAAATGGAATATAGATTTATTTTATCTAGTGATGATTAAAGTAATTAGAAACCATTTCCTATATGAAAAAATATATTATTAGGTTTCTAACCTACAAACTCTTATAATATTTTAAATGCTCTCGAGTAACGCTTCATCAAATAATGTACAACTCATTGAATAGAACGTTTGAGTGGTACTTGCTAGCCCATTAGCGAATACTTGAATTCCACTGGGTAGTGTGGGATACCTTGGTTAAATTCTTATGGTTGCTTTTTGGAATTATTTAACACTTTAGGGTTGTATTCTCTTTTGGTGTTCGGTCGAGGGCCAATGGATCCTTAAGAGAATATAGTTCAGGTTTTACAGTGGTATCCTAACGAGTGAGATTTATTAGCTTCTAGTAAATACTTGAATCTCACCAAGTGGTATGTGACATTTTGGTTAAGTTTTAGTGATTATAGAAAGTGATAGTATTTGGCACTTTAGAGTATTTCCATTTGGTGTCCAGCCTGGGGCCGGTAGATCTTTAAGAGGCATACTCATGGATTTCTTTACGATCAACTTGATCGGTATGAGTTATAAATACATATAGGTATGTGTGTGTGTGTATATATATTTAATGAATAATCTAGAGAATTCAAGTCATGGTTGTTATGATTAACTTGATCGGTATGGACGATCCTTGAGGTCGGTTGTTATCCTGCTTCACAGTATGCACAATTTTTGGTATCAGATCAGTATGGATGATACCATATTTTTTTTGTCTGCCATGGTATGGGCACAATCATTGTGATTGGTATGGTCGATCATTATGATCGGTATGGATTAGGATTTTGTTAGATCTGGAATTTGGACTCTGTGATTATTCTGTGTTCGTGAAATATATATATTCTTATGCCTTGTGTGAGTTAAATTAATTTTGTTACTTTTTATATCTTGGACATTTGGATTTACTTAATATTCTTGTGTTATATCTTGTTCTGACACCGTTTATTTTATAACACTCGGGTCGGGCCGAGGCTTTTCAGGTTACAAGACAGGTAGACTATAGGATGGTTGGGCTAGTAGGAGATAGACCATTTAAACTATTAGTTTATCTCATGTAGGACTTTGTGTATATTTATGAGATGTATATTTGAGTTAGAGATCTGTACCTAATGTATCTTATGTGGGTCTAGTATTTTATTTTATAGACTCACAATTTTTATGTGTATATGAGGTTTATTATTCCACTGTAATATGTGACTACTGATTTATATGATATACAGTTCTGATTCTAAGAAACCAAAGTGTTTATTACTTTAAACTGAGACTGTACACATCAAATTTTATTTCAAAGATTTAGTAAAATGGTAAGGATAACATTTCAATGTTAGTTTAAAGTTATATTCACATTTATTCGCCCTTAACAAGCCATATTCTCCGTATTATTAGACAACATTATTTACAATTTTCTTTAATAATATGGGTACAACGGTGGTCTCGTTACACTTGGGAAACGAAGCAATCTTCACTGCGTTGACTTCTATTTCTACGGGACTTATCGCTTCGGTCCCTCTCCACCTTTGGCCATGGTTCTGATTCCTAGAAGATTGTGGCCTTGGATGGGTTGGAGGACATCTTCGTGCCCTAGGAAGAAGACATCACTATTGTCAACGCTTCAGAACTGACTGACCCTATCATCATAGTGGAAAGGTTGTAAACTGATTTGGATAAGATCAAGGTGATACCTGAGCCTGGTGTTGCGAAGCTCGTATCTTCAATTTCTATAGGCCCCACATCCAAGATCCTCCAATCAATATCAAGCCTCCAAAGACTAAACCCTATAAAGCTCCTAGTGGTAAGAAGAGGAAAAAGTTGAGAGCGCAGGTTGCCGGTGTGGTAGCTTCTTTTTTTTCTTTGCGTCAAACATGTCGTGTTTGTGCGGGAGCAGCCCCCGTAGTGTTTTTGTACCTAAAGGATGTAGTAGTAGAAAGATTTCCTTTTGCCTTGCAATTTCTGTTGCATTTACTTTTCTGCACCTTTATGTACTGTGTACTGTTTATATATAACTGCTTGTGTATATAATATAATTGCCTGTGTATATAATATAATTTCATGTACTGCAATTATATATGTCTGTTTCAGTGCAATGTGTTTACTTACTGCAACTCTATGATATAAATAATATTCCTTCAATTGCATAGGTTGTATTTTGACGTTAGCCCTGTTTATAACTGCCAAAGCACTCCGTTTGATGAAACAGAACTGTCACTTAACCAACTCCATGGCTACTTTTGATCGAGTTTCTTCTGATCAATTAGTAATAATGAGTAATCCTAGGTCCATGCTACTCCTAATGTCATGGTGCAATAGTCGGGATATTCATCTTCTTCTTCATTTAACTTCGCTCTGTGTTTCTCCCCATTCATGGGATTTATCATCCTGAATGTCGGATTCCAAGCATTAATGGGATAGAGATACCGTGGGGCAAATTATTCGATTGCCCTTAGTCCAAGCGTGCTTTTCCTATCCTGGTCCTGGATCAGTAAAGCCTGATAATGCTTGTTGCCATCTCTTCACGGCCATCCTCGCTTATCCTCAACCAAGCAAATCCTGCTCAGACGCTGGTGCCGTAATTGGAATTCAGTGGGACATTAGTTTCAATCTCCGAAAACTAGCATATAGATAGTCTGGTTCTAAGATTTTCTCCTTGACATTACCTGTCTTTGGGCGATTTCAAATCTCTATAAATCGAGATTGAGCTATTCGAAAATTGGATTTTTTTTCTTCTTGGCATTGCCTGGACATTGCCTATCTCCGGGCAATGCTAGATTTCCAAAAGTTATGGATCTTCAAACCTTCGTCGTTGCCTATCTCTATGAAATGGCGAACTCCTAAAGATTGGGAGATTTTCCTTCCTTACTATGCCTATCTTTGGGTACCGCTATATTTCCCGAAGGTTATGCTTTTTCTTCCCGACATCACCTGTCTTCGAGCAACACCAAGTTCCTAAAGAATGGGGGTTTCACCTTCCAGACGCCGCCTATCTCTAGGCAACGTCAGATTTCTGGAGGTTGGGATTTACAAACCTTTTCGCCATCATGAATCTCCAGGCAATGATGAATTCTTGAAGGTTGAAGTGAATAGGAAAACCTTCTCGCCATCACCTATCTTTGAGCAACGATGAATTCTTGAAGGTTAAAGTGAATGGGAAAACCTTCTTGCCATCGTTATCTTCGGGAAACGACAAATTATTGAAGGTTAACCCAAATTATCCGATCGGTCCTCTGTAACATACAATCCATCCATTATCTAAGTCCAAATGAGTACAACCCCAATTGTCGTGCAGCACGGGGGTTTTACTTTCGGAAACATGGTTCCATTGGTTCAAGAAGCTAACTTTATTTGTGAATGAAAGGAGTGGAAAGTCCTGCTCTATAACATTTCCCTCAATGTCCCTAGGTGGCTTATTTGCGAAAACAAATGAAGAGAAACTAAGTGTAGTGGTGCCAGAGCAGATTGTTGTTCCATGCATGTGGGATAAGCATTCCATTAATAGTTTCCAGCTTGAATGTTCCATCTCCAAGCTTTTGATCGATCAAGTAGGATCTTTCCTAGTTCGGGCCAAGTTCCCCCATACCCAGGAAGAATGAGATCTCCTACCTCAAAGGTATGGTTGCGAACCTTGGCATTGAATTGTCGTGCTACTATTTTCTAGTGGACGGCAACCCTTAATTCTAATTCTTTCCTTTTCATCAACCAAATCAAGAGGCTCGAGTATGTTTTCCTCATTTACTTTTGGGTTAACATGACTTTTACGATGAGAAGGGACTTCGAGTTCTATCGAGATCATTTCTTCTGACCCATAAGCCAAAGCGAACAGCGAGTGTCTAGTTGTCAACTTATGTGTCATCCTATATGCCCATGGAGCTAGTGAAAGCTCATCAACCCAGTTGCCTTTAGCTCTAGTCAACCACTTTTTCAAGATGGATTTGATGATCTTGTTCACTGCTTCTACTTGCCCATTTGCCTACGGATGTGCCACCATGGAGAAGCCTTTCTCGATCTTCTACCATTTGCAGAATTCCTTAAACTTTGTACTTTGAAACTGAGTTCTGTTGTCAGTAATGATCTTTTGAGCTACTCCGCACCTACAAATAATATTCTTCGTTACAAATTGATTACCTTTTTTGTTGTAATCGTGGCTAGTGGTTCTACTTTAGCCTATTCCGTGAAGTAATCCACTAAAACGATAGTATATTTGGCTCCTTCTTTTTCTATATGTAGCACACCGATAATGTCGATTCCCTAAATTACAAATTGCCATAGGCTGACCATTCATTTAAGTTCTTTTGATGGGGCTTTTAGCATCTTCATAAAACTCTGGCACTGGTAGCACCATTTGGTGTAGTCAGCAGCATCCTGGTTTACCATCGGCCAGAAATATTTGTAGCGAAGTACTTCTTTTTCAAACTCTACCTCACGATGTGATCGCCACAGCTGCCCTCATGGATTTCCATGAGGATCTTCCTAGTCTCATCCTTGGCTACACATCGAAGCAGGAGAGTTGAGAATCCTCTCATATATAATACTTTATCTTGCATTATGAACCGTGCTGCTTTTCGAAGGAGTTTCTTTTGTTCATTCCTATCTCTTGGGAGAGTTCCATTTATCAGTCGGCCTTTGATGGGATTCATCCATGACTCCTTCTCTTCTGTAGTCTCCAGAATCCAGTCGACGTCCATCTGGTCGATGCTTGGAGCTGTTAAAACCACAACTGGAACCAGTCCCATTAACTGTGCTTCTCCAGAGCTAGCTAGCTTAGCTAGTGAATAAGCCTTCATGTTCTCCTCTCTAGGGATATGCATTATAGTATAATGTTCTATGTCCTTCAATAACTCTAGCGCCTTCGACGAGTATGGGTCGATCTTGCCCCCTTTGGCCTGATACTCCATCCAGATTTGCGAGACCACTGTTGGAAATTGCTGAATATGTGCAACGTCTTTATCCCAGTTCCTTTGCTATCCTCGATCCTACTATTAACGCCTCATACTTGGCTTCATTATTAATCGTAGGAAATTCTAGCTTCAAGACGCAATAGATTGATCGTCCTTCCGGTGTTTCAAATACTACTGCTGCCTGCGGCTAAATTCATTTAAAGCACCGTCAACAAATAATTTCCAATGAGTAGCTGTGACTACAGCATCCTCTTCCTCTTCTCTGTTATGTGTGGTATACTCGACGATGAAGTTTTCTAGTGCCTGCTTATTTATCACTCTCCTCAGATGGTAAGTAATATCATACCGGCACAATTCAATATTCCACTTCACCAACCTTCCCGATGTCTTTGGTCGGTAAAACACTTGCTTCAGAGGTTGATCCATCAATACCTTAAACGGATGGGCCTGAAAATAAGATCGTAACTTCTTTGATGCAATCAACAAGCAATATGCGAGTTTCTCCAGCTTTGGGTTGTTCTCTTCAGCTCCAATGAACCGCCTACTGATATAGTACACCGATCTTTGAATCCTTGCCTCCACACACACTAATGCTGCGCTTAGTGTGTGAACAGACACTACATGGTAAACGAATAAATCCTTCCTATCTAGTGACTTGGACAAGGTCAGCACGTTTCCATGTGCCTCAATAATTCCTCAAAGGCATTCTGAAAATCTTGATTCCATTCAAAGTTCTTCTTACCTTTCTTGAGGGCTAAAAAGGTATACACTTATCTATTACCCTCAAGATGAACTGACTCAAAGCGGCAACCTTCCCATTTAAGCTCTGTAATTGTTTCTTCGTAGTCGGGGAAGTAACATTCCTTAAGGCATTTATCTGCTTTGGATTAGCCTCGATGCCTCATGTATTGGCAATAAATCCTAGAAACTTTTTCGATGCTACTCCGAAGGAACATTTTAATAGATTTAGCTTCATTCCGTTTTTTCGCAAAACTGCAAACATCATTGCATGGTCATCCAAATAGTTCCAAGATACTCATGATTTCATAAAAATATCATCCATGTATATACTTCCATTGTTCGCCTGATTTGATTCTTGAACATAGAATTTACCAGCCTCTGGTATGTAGCTCCGATATTCTTCAAATGAATGGCATTACACGATAGTAGTATAATCCAAATCTGTGATAAAACTAGTATTCTCCTAATCCGATATATGCATCAGGATCTAGTTATAGCCCAAATAAGTGTTCATAAATGAAAGTAACTCATGTCTTGTAGTTCCGTCTACTAGATGGTCAATTCTAGGCAATAGGAAGCTGTCCTTTGGGAATGCTTTATTCAAGTATGAGTAGTCGATACAAGTTCGTTGTTTTCCATTTGACTTTTTGACCAAGAAGGGATTGTATATCCAATCGGGGTATAATGCATCATGGATAAACCCGTTTGCCTTAAATTTATCTGTCTCTTCCTTCAATGCAACGGATCGCTTCAGACCTAGAGCCTTTTCTACTTTACTGGTAGGAACTTTAAATCGATATTTAGTGAATCACACTCTATCTCTAGTGCAATCCAACACATATTTGAATGTGTCCAGGTGAATTCGTCCAAGTTTCCTTGGAGGAAATTCACCAATTCCTTTTTTAAGTTAGCGTTGAGCTAAGATCCAATCTTCAGGACCCGAGTAGGATCATCCATGTCGATTGGAACATTCACTATCAGCTCAGCCGGTGCTGATTGCCCTTCCCCTGACTACTTCCTGGAATCCATAGCCTTGTTAAATCGACTATGGGTCTTGAGATAGGGTCCAGGATTTGATTGCTATGCTTGCGAGTCCTAAATGCGAAGAGTTCTCTCAACATTCTTACCCTTCTCATGTCGCATTTTTTCTCTGAGTTTTGCAACATAGCATTCTCTTCCAACACTTTGCTCTTCTTTTACCACTTTGACCCCGTTTTCTGTAGCAAACTTCATCACTATACACCAAGGCACTAGTGCTATCCTAAAATCAACCAAAGATGGTCGGCCCAAGAAGGCGATGTATGTTGAGTAATTGTCCACGATAACGAACTTCTGAATCTGGACTATCCTATGATCTCCTTCGCCTAATTCTATAGGCAAACTGATTGTTCTAGTCGGCTATTTTACTTCACCCGTAAGCCCTTGAATATTGGTTTTACAAGCCGTCACATCCTTCGTGTTGATCTTCATTTGATCGAAAGTTCTCCTAAAGAGTATGTTCACCAAACTCCTGATGTCTACCAGGACTAGATGTATTGTTGCTGGTCCAATCCCGACTGTTGCTACCATGGGGTCAAAAGTTAGTTCCTCGACTCCATGATCATCTCTATTCTTGAATACGTTATTGTCGGTTATCATCCTTTACTACTTGGCTGGAGCTCCTTCTACTCTAGCAAAGCAACCCTTCGATGGTACATGCTTCAGCGAGCTCGTGTACTATTCCATTTTCTTCTAGTTTTTCTCTACCGGATGAGGTCCCCTGGTTGTAGTGTTAATAATCAACTTTCTATCATTTCTCCTGGGTTCTTCTCCGCTCGGTCCTAGCTGGTACCCTTGGGTAAGCGATCCTTGGGGTCAAATAGCTTGGTTGCCATCCTATGGCTCTTTTGGCACAAATTCATGTTGTGTTCATGAGTTTCATCAAAATGACAAAGCTTCCTAGAGCACCTTTCTTGCTCGGTTGCCTCCCACCTTGGTGGTTTCTTATATCGTTCTATTCCTTGAGTGATTAGGTATATGTTCTCCAACATATCATTTAGAGGAGTGTAATCTTTCAATCTCAAATTTCTCGAAAGATTCTTGTTGTCATTACGCCTACCGTCGGGGCCTTGATTTCGTTTCTTCTAGTTACTAGAGTTTTCAGCATTAGTTACAGCATTAGGAGTGCTATCTCCAGATTGTTTAATAGCCACGTTGCTTTGGATAACCTCCTTTGACTGTCCGTTATCGGTATTCCCTAAAGCTAAACTTTCTTCCTCTAAATGCAGAAACTAATTAGCCTTTCGATGGAACCCTTCCATGGTTGTAGGTTGATTCATCTTCAACCATCTTCCAAAATCCATTTCTGGGTGGATGCCCTATACCAAAGTCATAAAAACAATATCTTCCTTCGGTTTACTTACTTCAGTAACAACAACATTAAACCGATTAAAGAACCCTTTAAGTGACTCTTTAGGCCCTTGAGATAGGCTCGATGATGAGAAGATTCGACAACTCACTCAGGGATTGATCAGATAATTTGATCCCACGATGTAAGAAGTCATCGTTGTCTAGACATTGGCAACATCAAAGAAGGGATTCTCGGGATTGAGCTGCTAGAGGTTTGGTTTCTAGAGATGGAAACTAGTGCATGGTCTAATTTCCAACTCTGAACTCAAAAAAATTCAAATGCAGCCCGGAGTAAGCAACGTCGAGAAGGTAATACTTGGAATTAAGTATTTAAATCGTCGGCTCCTAGAGATAGGAGCAGGCATATTAATAAGGGTCTCAACGACAGTGCTAGCAACCAAGCGGGGCATGCTTGGTCAAGAATAAGCTAGGATAGTCATAGAGACTCAAAAAAAGAATTTGTCAAGCTTTCCTGGTCCAGGTTTAATATTGAAAAAATGCGCTCAAACTGGGGGCAATCAGAGATGTTGCCCCATGCCACTATAAACTTATAAATGCCTAAAGTCTGGCATTTGGAATAATAAATCCTATGAATAGGATAAGTATGCAAATAATTGGTTGAAAGGATCCTAATCAAGTTTAAACTGGAATAACTACAGAGTCAGTTAAATAACAGTTCCGTTCTGCCAGATAAAACAATTTGGCATCTACAAATAGAGTTAAGTAACAAGATATAATTAAATCAATGGCAGGAATATTATTTACATGCATAGAGTTGCAGTAAATAAGCATATTGCATAGAAATAGAAGTATATAATATTGGAAAATTGCACTGCAAGTAGTTATATTATATACACGAGCAGTTACACGCAAACAGGCACAGTACAAAAAGGAAAATAAAAATAAACCAAAGAGAGATTACAGGACCAAAGTTAATCTTTCACTATCAACAGTATTTATGTACATCAAACAGCGGGGGCCATACCCACATAAGCTCAGCTTGTTAAAGACAAAAAGCAAAAAATGTAGACTCGATGACGACACGACATAAAGGATAAGATGTCACACTTGCAGCCTTCAAGCACTCTTCACTCTTTCCCCTTTTACTGCCTTTTCCAGCAGAGCCTTTAGAGTGAGTCTTGAGCTTTTTCCTCCCTCCTTTGATTACCCTGCTTGGAGAAGTATCGCCTTCGGAATGAGTGGACTCTTCCTCGGTCGTAGTATGTGGCTCTTCAAATTGGTCGGTTGGGGTCTTAGTGCTTTGTTGGCCAGATTTTCAAAATAGGGAGTTTGAGTCTTGGACTTATCGGTTTAGAAGGAGCAGGTTTGGTGATTGTAGGCTCTATCTTCAGTTTGAATTTCTCCATATGTGCTTTCAGCTTCGCAACCATTGCCTCATGATCGGTCGGGTCCGAAGAACTGATAACCATTACATCTTCCTCCCTAGACATAGAAACGTCCTTCAGGTTTTCTAGGGCAGCTATCTTCTCAGAATCAGGTCTTGAGCCAGAACTAAAGGCAGAAAAGTTATGGTAAGTCCTATAAAGACATATGGATGTGGTAAAAATAGCTACAGTTCCCAAGCCCTATGTAGCTGGAGGCTGAGGAGGAAGGTGTGGTTGACCTACAAGTTGACAAATAGAATAGTAATGTTTAAAAATAGACTCTAGAGAGAACTGAAGCTTCTCAAACACCGGAGAGACAAGATATATACCTAAACCCGGACTTTGGTCTCGAAAAGAAACTTCAAACTTCCCTTCTTCGGTCCCTTGTTCTTGAGTTTGACCCATAGAAAAAGGGATGCAAGGCTCATAAAAAAAAGTTGCTGCAGAAATTGGAATCACAAGGGCGGTCTCGGAGCTAACCCCCATGGACTTAGGAATGGTTGCTACCAGTTCTATGGATTTTGAAGAGAATGTTTTGTTTTGACACGATGAGCTTGGGCCAGAATGAGTCTTAGTAGCAGCAGCAGCATTAGCCTCTTCTTCAGCAACGATCTTTTTTCCCACTGCGAGCATATTTACATCCTCAGCTTCAAGGCACTGTTCCATTAGCTCTTTCGAAAAGCAGTTGTCTCCAACATGCATGACCCGGTACAGTACTTCATCCTAGGCATCAATGAGAATAAGAGGACAATCATTCCCCAACCATCTTTGATTCTTATGCATGATGACGCTGGCATAGAAGTGTAGGAGATTATCATTGAGCTCATCTCTCTCCTTAGCCTTCGCCTACTGAAAGATCTTCGAGCTAATGTTGAGAAATTTTGAGCTCAATATCATAAGCAAGCTTTTCAGTGGATAGGAGCTCCACATCATTAGCCAGACTTGTTTCTGTCCATGAAGCTTTTGGAGTTTGTCTTAAATCCACTTAAGCTTGGCTACCTGTTCATTAATAGTCTGGTCCATGGCTCTAAGGATCTTATCTTTTTGTATGAGAGCCTGGGCCTTCGCATCAGCCTGCTTCTTAAAATCGATGCTCTCGGTAACAAAGGCTCTTTACTCATTTCTAAATAAAAGCCCAGCGTTGATTTGGGCTTGCCTCATCTCTTCCATCAATTTGTCGGCACGAGACTTCCCCTTAAGGGTTGTGTCCCTCTCCCTTGTGACTTTGAGCAAGTCCTCCTTTCGGTTCTTAATCATTCGCTCAAAGTCCACCTTCTCAGACTCGAAGGATTGGATGTTGGTATAATTGATTTTATTCACATCCGAGAGGGCCTTGAACAACTTCTTCCATTTATACCCTTTGTCAACATACTTCTGGACATTTTGAACATCTCTATCCATCACCTCTTTTGGAGTATCTGTAATATCCTGATCGAACTTTACACTGTGTAGGAAGAGGTAAGGAATTGAATTTTGTAGACATGGGGGACCATTCGGAAGAGTAAACGAGGGTGTGGAGACTCCCTTAGAAGTAGGTGGAACTGTTGTAATTAGAGCATGGGAAGCGGGAAGTTGTTGTTGAGAAATGGACCGAGCTTCGAAGCATGGAGGAACAGTGCCAGAAGAATGGCTGCGGTGCTTAATAGATTCTCTTTGGCATTTAGAGGGATCTCGTGTCAACTTGTCTTCAACCTCTCTCTTCCTCCTCTCTTTCACATTCCCCATCAGCTCGATGGTCTTCATCGTTCTCTCGGTCCTTTCACCTCTACCTTTCCTCATCAGTCTCAAGATGACCCTGATAGTTGGTGTGAGGCAGATAAGGGTCAGGTGCCTTCCCTCTATAATAATCTTTGTTGCATGACAGTGCTCCATGCCTTTCACAACCCATTGAACCTGAAACAAGAAAAAGATAGTATAAGTGTTGAAACTTCAGAAGATGAAAAAGATGCAAGGATGGATGTCTATGATCCTAATAGTGTGTGTAATGTCAATGACCCTCCTAAGTACTCTTCAGACAATGTTGGTAAGGAAATAAAGATGGAGTCTCACTACCTTTGCTTAGAAAGCCCTCTGGTAAGAAATTGAAGCCTGGACCAGTTACGTCCAGGATGTGCGAATGTCACTTAAACCAATGAAGATGTCACCAAAGGAGTGGACCAAGGCGAAATCTCTCCCTAGAGAAATACAGCTTGGTCTCCAACCACTTTAGAAGTTTCTATGACAATGTGCTCCTGGCAGGGAAAGCTGGGAAGATCAGGACTCATATAGGGTGTCTCACCGAATGATTTGCCCTCTTCTTCTTCACTAGGATGATAGTCGCTATCACTATCATTGGCACCCTCTCCTTCATCTTTAACCATCATCTTTTTCCCTTCCCTCCTTCTGACTCCCTCGTCTCCTTCGGGAATCGAGGACAACCTAACATATTTGTCACTATCGCTTAGGATATCGCCACCAACTGGCTCATCAGTCCCTCTCCCAGCGTGTTCCTCTATGTGAGCTACGCCAGATGGACCCCTCAACTTCCCTTGGTAGATTCTCGTTAAAGCTGCAAGTGGAGATGGAAGAGCATGCACGAGCTCTAGAGCTGCTAGGAGTAGGAGACTCGGGATAGCAAATTTATCAGGATAAAGCAGATCTCACCATCATAAGTTTTCATTCGTCGGAAGGAATGTGGTGGTGCATTGTTGGAATTTAACTTCTCAAAGGCCCTTGAGCATAGTCTTGTGCTTTTCGCGATCGTCACAAGTGGGAATACCTATGAAGAAATAGGTGTTAAATTAGAAACCTGAGTTAACAAAATCTAACTATGAAAGGATAGAGGGAAAACCTACTTCCAGAAATCCAGAATCGATTGAAGTCGTATGGGCATCGTACATCGTAATACTCATTTTTGAAGTACGAGCATTTGTTGTAAAGCTTTTTGATGACCTTGCACCAGCACCAGGCTTCAACGATCATGAAAGAATGGGAATCTCATCTTTTTTTGAAGTGGAGCAAGTAAGTAACTTCATTGAAAGTTGGAGCTTGGGTGAACCGATTCATGAAAAGGACATAGAGAGAGCTTAAAAGATCATATCCGTTTAGATGAATTTAGAAGGGAGCTAGCCCAAGTTCTTACAGAACCATTTGGAGAAAGAGATTAAAAGGCGAGACGGTACTACCTAAGCACATGTACCGGTTGCATGTTGTGTATCCCGATAGGGGGTGGTATAAACCCAGTCTTTGTGAGGAGAAGAAAGTCATCTTCCTAAATTCTATGCTGATGACAGATGTTATGCAGCATTCTGGCCGTCAAAATCGCTGGCACTTGTTCTATGGATCGTCAGTCTTAGACCTAAGTTCTCATTCAAAGGAGGCGGTTGATTCACTACTAGCTCAATTGGAATCATCGAGCCTTGTGATTCAGATGTAATAGAATGACCCTGTCTAGTGGTAATGGTAGGTGAGGCCTAAGCTGTAGAAGATCTAGCTTCAGGAGGAGTGCACGTGCCCTCATCGGATTTGAATCGAGGCGATCGATGAGTCATTTTAGCAATGAAACTTGACGTTCAACATGGTCAGGTATGTTTATGTTGCATAATAATCCCATGTGACCAACGTTCAAAATCCAAAGGATGTCGACATGTGTTAACCAATTAGATTCTGAGCATTGACCGAGGTAGGTGAGAAGTGTTAATGTATGCAGTATGAGTCTCATTTCCCATACACGACAAACTGACCATCCTGTGTAGACAGCTTGCTCGTGCTAGAAAAATGAGCTACATCGTACAACGAGATGACATATCGAAACTTAGCCATTACTAATAAATAATTGATAACGGAGCCGCTGTTCGAAGCAACATGGAAACTTTTCTTTTCAAGATCACAGAAAGTGCAGCAACAAGGAAAAGCAATATGATGGAATCATCTAATATGACCATTCTTGCGATAAACTGTCCTATTGGAACTCAAATGATGATAAGGGCTTAACCAAGTTTTGATAAGAGATAGCCAAAGTCACAGAGTCTGACATGCCTCAGGGATGGCATGCATACGACCAAGGAAAAACCCTAATTCACCATAGGTTGAGCGCAATGCAAATTTCAACCATACCCCCACCACTACCATCGCTATGTTATCTACCGATCACTAATTATAAACAATTTGAATTTTTGAACAGTGGTAAAAAGCTTGGAGTTCTCGGGTTTAAGCTCTTCCAGTAGCAATTCGAAGCACGATGGCAGCGGTGACTCGATGATGGCATGGATCTGATGGTTGGCAATTAGGCTTGGATGAGCGGAGGCATGTGAAGGAGTCGACAGCAAGTCAAAATTCACAAGGTTGAAGAGATCTGTGCAAAACTCTAGGGTTGAAAATGAAAGCATGAAGGTTGAAAAGCAAATGAGAATATTCTAAGTACTAAAGTGTATATAGCATTCGAGGAAGACCAAAAGTCTCGGTGCCAGGAGGTTTCTCTTGATATCGAGAAGTTTTTCCTCCATGGAAAGCACCATAATGCATAGCAAAGAGAAGTGCATACTCGTCTCAAGCGTGAACCTATCTCCAGAGCGTAGGCCAGGCCCTTGGTGCAGAAGAATAGAATTATAACGGTGCAAAGCAGTTGAAGGAATATCTACCAAATGAAAGCAACGTTTCGAAACAATACTTGGACAATCACTAGGAATTCAAGAGATAGCAATTTAGAACTTGTCTTAATCTAGAGCACACTTTGTTTGAATGCATACTCTAGTTTGCAAGTGTAACTGGGTTTTTAACCAAGAAAAATTCACCAGAAGTAGAAGGACAAGATGAAGATGAAACAACTCGAGAGCTTGGGAATATGATTAGAAGAACAAGAGTTATACTGAAGAAAAACCATCACGTTTGGAGCTAAGGAAACCAGTCGGTACCGAGAGGTTTCCTCTCATTACCAAGAGGTTTTTCCACATACTTTGGCACTACAAACCCCATACACCTCATACTCTACACCAACCTCTTGTTTCCAAATGATTTTCTTAGAGTTTAGATGAGCAATTCTCAGGATTGATAAGAAGAAGTAGGATAATACAAGTGTTATTGGGAAAATCATCGAAATTAACTCAAAATCCGTGGAAAAGAGTTTCAAACATGATAAACTACAGGTAGAAGGCCGATGCAATTGGAAAGTGTAAGTTTCCACCTAAGTAAAGGTTTCGGTACCGAGAGGTTTATTTTGGACGTGGGCCCATGTTGTAACGACCCCGAATTTTATATAAATTTAAAATGATAATTAATTAATTTTTGAATAAAAATTTGTGAAATAAATGGATAAATTGGATGCAAGTTTCCTCGAGATCAATTTAAAATAGAAATTCACCTATAAGACAAAATGAATATAAAAATATTTGTATTAAATTTAGAAATAAATAATGGAAATAGGAATAAATATAAGAAGAATACAAAAGATAAATTATAGAAAAATACATATAGTAAATACATTAAATAAATAAATATGCATTCAAAATAATATTAGAAAAAAAGACAAAACAAATACATTTGAACAAAAGAAGAAATACAAATATATATATATAAGGAATAGAAGCTTGTTAAAGAAGCACATCAAACTATCTCATATTGTACAGCCAAAGTTATCAAGTATTGCAAAGTAATAAGACAATGCATAAAACAAAGGAAAAGAAGAAAAACACTCAAATATGAACAAGTACACTTGCAAAATAGAAGACAAAAGGCAAAGGAAGACATAAAGTACCAAGATAATTAATGCAAGCCACAAAAGTAAGATTTCAGCCGAGTTAAAGGAATGCAAAGCAAAAGGAAATGTAAATATCACAAGTATGGAAACATAAAGGACTTGAGCAATTAATGTGTGAAAGCCTTGGTACAATACAATATCAGTTCAGCCTACAAAACAAAGTAATATCTCTGGTATTTGTACAAAGTGATTATCACCAGTAAACTCATTTTTTTATATCAAACTCTTCATCCCATTTTCGTTCCTTCAAAGCTAAGAAAAAATGAAGTGAATATCAACTAAAAACTTCAACAAAATTCAATAAAAAAAACAATCTACTATCAATACAAAACCAGAGATCAAAAGTTTCCAATAACAGTTTCAAAACCTGCAACCTGATCAAGCATAAAAGTTCAAACTTAAAACTGAAGTATGTAAGCATCACGTTCAAGCAGAAGATCAAATGACTTCAAATAATTCAAGTTTTCAAAGCAAAGGCTCTGTTCTCATTTGTTTCAAGTGAGTAGCTTCATTTTTAAAATGCTTAAGTGTATTCCTATATGGTTGCCTGATTGATTCTAGTGAGTAAACTTAATCTTTGAAAAGTTTAAATTTATTTAAAGCAGTTCAAACTTTATCTATTAACTGTTTTGAATATGCTTCAGTTTGCATATGATTTTGTATGCTCTGTGTTCTCTGGAAATTTGATACAGATTTGCATTTTGGTTCAAGCACACAAACTATCCTTATTTAAATCAATTGTAAGCGTTGATTCTCAACAAAACAAATGGTTAAACTTAAAAAAATGAGATTTTTAAAGGTTGATTTAAACCATCTTTATCAAACACATTACTGTAATATTGTTTTACAGGTTTCAGGTGATAATTTGATAAAAATAAATTGTTGTAAAATATTAATCCAGGAATATATATTGAATATATACTGCAACCCATGATTTTTAAAACAAAATTTAAGATTTTTAGATTTATATTTTAAGGGCAGTTCGTATATAAACAAAGTTTGCATTTCTACCAATTTTTGATGATTGAATCAATTATAAATGCTGAAACTTGATAGGTAGCAAGTTTGATCCTCCATGAATCCAAGAAAAATGCTAAAGAATTTTTCTATTGCATAGATTTTGGGTTGAATCGAAAATAGGGTTTAGCATAGGGTTTTGAGTCGCGTTCGAAATCGCGTGACTGGAAATTCTGTAGTGGATCGAGTGCTACCGGATGTTGGGGAATGGTAGCAGGGTGGTAGACGAGGTGGTGGCCGGAGTTGCACGAACTCTGGTGGTCGAGACGGCGAGTTCGAGGACGTTTCCAGGTTTGGGTTGTAGTGGTCTTGCTCGTTTCTAGGTTTTGTTTCCTGGTACTTGTATCGAGTTTGAATGCTCGATTTTGTTTAGATGATTTGATCATCGATCTGATGATCGGAATGGGTCTAAGGGAAGATCGCCGATGTGGGAGGGTGGTCAACGTTGACTGGAGGTGGCTCTGGTGGAGGTGCACGTGCACGGTGCACTTGTATGTCAGGGTGATTTCGTTGTTTGGGAAGAAGAAGTAAACTGGGTAGTTTTGCTCGGGGCAGTGGGGCATTGGACTCGAAGTAAAAGGGGGAAGGCTCGGGTATAACCTGTTTTCCAGGTTTGGACATAATCTGTTAATGTTTTGGAAATTTAAAAACTAAAATTTGAATCTATAAATCCAGGTTTAAACTGAGTTTAAATTCAAGTTGAAATGTAAATTCAAGTTCAGTTTTGAAACTTAGTTGAAAATTTAAATTTAAAATTGTTCTAAATAATTTGAATGATAAGTGTATTTTTAAATTAATTTGAATTTAAAATTTAAAGGGTAATGTTAAAAATACACTTAAATATTAATGAAGCCATTAATAAAGAAATTAATTATCTTAGAGATAATTAAGGTAATTAAGTGATTTAACTAATATGATAATTAGGAAATTAATTAAAGAAATATTATTAGTTAATAAAGATAATTAACTAAGGATTATTAAGTATTGATTAAAGTGATTGACGTTAATAATAAATTGGATTTATTTATTTAGATAATCAATTATAAATTGTTTAAATGAAATTACTAAATGAAAGTAATTAAGGATTAATCACTTATTGTAATTAATTTTGGATATTTTGATTTATTTAGAATAATTAATTAAGTAATTTTTTTAAAGGTTGGTTTAATTAATATGATTAATTAAGAAAAATTTAATTAATTAAAGTGTTTGATAAATTAAATTATATCAAATGATTTGTAATTAATAAATCAGAATTGGATAATAAATTCATAAGTAAATAAATTTGATTGAGAATAAATTGAATTAATTAGGATTAAACAATTAATTAATCCTGCTCATAAATGATTATTAAATGCTTGACCTTACTTATGAATGATCATATTATATGTGATGCCTTGAATTGATTGTCCTATCTGATCTATAATATTTTGTTCTGTGGATTGAGTTGTGTGAAATTTATTCATTTATTTATGATACATTTGTATACTATCTGTGAATCTGTGAATGTACGATAAGCGTTATAGTTTATATCGCTTATCAACTATATTTCTGTATTTTAATCTATGATGATTGAATGATGTTGCACTATTGTGTTGAATCCCTGAACCACACTCTACACACACAAATATGGATTTCACAAGGAAATCGGTTAAGTCACAGATGATTTAAAAATTGATATTTTTGAAATGAGAATTTTAATTTCAATTGATTTTTAAAATGGATTTGGGTTAAATGTTAAAGCTTTTGAAAAGGTGTTTTCAAAGATAAAAGCTATTTTGAATAACTTGGTAAATTTTTAAATTTAAATGATTTAATTTGAATTTTGAATCCAAAATTTGGAATTGAATTCTATAATTGGAAATTACGGTTAAAAATGTTATAAATATGTTTATATGAAATTAAACCATTTTAAAAGTATAGTTTTGAGAATTTGGATTTAACCCAAGAACCTTTACTCGTATAAATGAATCAGATTTCCAAAATGAAAACTATTTGTTTTCAAATGATAAAAGCTTTCTTATAAGAAATGAAATTCCAGTTTAATTAAAGGAATTTCAAGATTGAATTGAAAAATGGTTTTCCAAGTTATAAATGAATTGTTTTTGAAAGCTATGAATTAAATCTGTTTATTTTTAACAGATTTAAAATGATGGTTTGTTTAAACCATTTGAAATGGAATTGTTTTTGAAAGCTATAAGTTAAATCTTTGTTTTAAAGATTTAACGAGTTAATCAAATTGAAATGAGAATTAATTTGGAAAATCTATGAATGAATCTTTTGTTTAAAAGATTAAAGTGTGGAAATTGTTTAAACCATTGAAGGTTGTTAAAATGAATCTTTTTTGTTTAAAGATTTGAAAATGGTAATTTGTTAAACCATTTGAAAAGGAAGTTTGGGTTTAAGTTGTGACTTAATTGAAATTCCAATATCCATATATTTTGAAATATTGCGCTCACTATTCGGTTTAGCCGGGAGAGGACCTTTGTGTCACATAACCCATTCCGAATAAGTGATTCGTCGTATATGGATAGCATTTGAAGACTGGTGTTGAAGACCGGGTATTTGCGAAAACGATAGGATAACCTATCGATTGTCTCCGCACTGAGTTGCTCCGGTATAGAGATTTCCTAAGTGATGGGAAGTCCGATCGGGATTGTGAATACCCGGATTGCATGGGCTTCTTTGGAAGTGCCTTCGGTTCTGTTCGAACCCGGAACAGACTTGTATGGTTACATGTCTGACATTACATTTTGAGCTATAAAGCAGATTTCTTTGAAATACATTTCTGTTGGTGGCGGAGAATTTATTCTCTTAGCTTAACACCCTTCTCTGAGACGTACGAGCTCAGAGGTTATGTAGTTGAAGGTTATCAGCGATATATTCCCAATTTGGTAATGTGGCATGCTGAGTGTTGCTATGTGTTGATCATTTATTGATCATTTGTGATCGAAGCATGGCTTCGTGAAAAAGCATAGCTTTGTGGACGAGACTTCGTCAGGGCCTCACAACCCGGAAATGGTCGAAACAGGAATGTTGCGGCAAGGTTATGAGGGTCGCGCCCTTTAGGGTATGTCATTTCCTTTTGGAAAGGGGTGGTATCATGGTATGGAGCCCAAATACTTACTCATGTGGACACACTTTATTTATTATGTGTGATGTTGTTACCGAGCTCTCGGATAAAGGTCCCAAAGGACCAGGGGACGACATATTCGTGAGTTACCTAGTTACAGGGGTAACCCGGCCTTGTGTTGGCAGAGAGCAGTTTGTCTCTCGGGACGTCCAGCCAGAGGCGATCCCATGTGGCAGTAGAAAAGGAAGTTCCTTAGCCTGACCATTTGTTGGAAATCCATTTCCCAATACGGAACTTGTCACGACCCAGAATTTCTGATAATTAAAATTCGAATATTTAATTGATTTTAAATATTAATAAATGGAATTTAGAAGTCGAATAATTTATTATTCGAATATTGGATTTAATTTGGTCAATTAAATCAATAATTTAATGATTGAAATTCCAGAGATAATTGAAAATCGAGTTAATATGATTGAAAATGATTTGGAAAATTTTATTTAAATCATACTGGAGTTATAGTAATATTATAGAACTGTTAAAATTGAATTTGGAGTTAATTTGTGAAAATTGAATATTTTAATATTTAATTATTGACTGTAAAAATAGCCAATTTTCGAACAGTCTCAGAATTGAACGAGACCAGTTCCATTGGATCCGTAATAGTTAGTTATTATCGGATTTCAATTTTGGTATCAATCGGAGTTGTCGTTTGACCGGGGCAACTCGAAACGCATCGATATCGTTTTAATTTTAATTCGGCGAGTTAAAATAGTCATTTTTCAGAAAGTCTCGGATTTCGACGAAACCAGTTTCATCGGATCCGTAATGGGATATTATTGTAAGATTTCAAATTTCGTAATTTTTGGATTTACCATTTGTCCGGTACAAATTAAAACGCCTCGAAATCGATTTAAATCGGTTTAATTTAAATTGATCGTTTATTGCCATATCTCACACATACGATCGAATTAGCTTCCGAAACCTGTTCCATTGCGTTCGGAACGCGGGTTAAACCCTAGAAACGTCAGCCGGCACGCTCGAATCGGAGTTCGGAAAAATTCGATGAATAGTAATTCGTTGAATTTTCTATAAAAGACCTTCATAATTCACTTTTGCACTCAAACCCTAGGTCAAAGCTTCAGCCGCCACTTTCGTTTTCTATGGCCGAAATCTTCCAGGCTTCTTCTCCAATTTCCCCTCAATCTACATATTAATTCACAAAACTATCAACTACAAAATCGTTAAGCTCAACGAGAGCTAAAGATTGACCGGTTATGATCGGGTTTCACGCGATGGATTGGCGGCAAACTGAGCTTGAAGCGCGCGCGTTTAGGTGGAAATTTCACGCCAACGGCGGCGCTAGGAGGAGCCGCACTTGGGATGGTGGTGCACGGCGTAGATGCGCTCGAAGGGATGGTTGTTGATCAAAGTCCGGTCGCATGTGGTGGCCTCGAGCATTAGGGTTTGGGGGCGGCACACTTGGGTTCACTTGTACGCGACTTTCACTGGGAAGAAGATAGCAACGCGTGCGGCCCAGATTTGCTTCAAAGAAATTGAACGGTAGATGATGATAGGGTTTAAAATTTTTAATTAAAATGTTGATTAAGTGATATTTAAATTTGTATTAACTTCAAAGTGTTATAACTCTCTCATACATTATCAGAAAATGACGAAACAAAATGCGTTGGAATCGTATTCGCGAATACTACGTGATGCAATTGGTTTAGAGTTGATTGGAGTCAATGAAAATTTTGGGTAAAATTAAACGTCTGTTTAGTTTTATCCGAAATAAACCGCTACGACTGTTATTGAAATCAAGGTGAGATTTTCTCACTCAAATTGAATGTGGAATTTTTGCAGTTATTTATTGATTGACTGTTTGGATGTGATATTAGATATTATAGGATATATATCTATATATAGCGATATATACATATTGGCATATGTATATATTGGATTGATTGATTTCCCGCCTCGTATAGCGGATGAGACCCTATTGCGCCGTTAGTAAGCGGATTTATAAAAACCTATATACCGCGATAATTCCGTACTGGAGCGGAATTGGTATTGTGCTGACGTCTTTGGATGCAGGGAAACAGGTTGGAGGGATCCAACTGGATTCCTCAACTGTATTTATTTATTTACAGATGTTGATATATATTCTGTCATCATATGATGATATATGATGTTTGATGTTGTGATGAACTAATTGATGCGTTGCATCATCGGGTTCAATTTTAAAGTTTAAAAATAAACGATTTTTACTTTAAAAGGAATTTTGAAGTGATTTTTGGAAGGTATACGATTTTATTAAATTTTGGAATTTATTTATCTTAAATAAATAAATAAATGTTATAAATTTAAAGTTATGAAAATTTTAAATTGTGAAATATACCTGAAAGGTGATTTTGAAATAAATAGTCAAGTGATAAATAAAATAGTTTAAGTTGGATTTCTTTTGAATTACTAAAAATGATGTATATAAAAGATGTACAGAATTGATATTTATCAATTTAAAGTGTTGGAATTTTAAAACGAGTGTTTATAAGGGTTAGAGATTTATAGAATTATAAATTGTAAAGACATGAGATTTATAGAATTATAAATTGTGAAAATATGAATTTTATAGATTTATAAAGTATGAAGTTATAAAATGGATGAAACGGTAGCATAAAAGATTTATAAGAGATTAACTTATAAACTGGATTTTTGCCTTTAAATGGAATATTGATCGAATTTGTAAATAAAAGGAGATTTATTAAATCGAAGTTGTTATAAAATAGAAATAGAATTTATAAACGTTGTTTTATAAATTCGAAATCAATGGGATTTGAGAAATTAAATATAGAAGATTTTTAAAGAAGATATATTCGCGATTTTGGATAGCGAATTTTTATTGAGATAAAAATGTGTAGAAATGATTGAAATTGGGTTAAGTAAATTATATTCACGATTGTGGACAGTGAATATATTGTTAAGTAAAGTAGATATGGTTTTGGGAAAGCGATATTATGAAATGAAGTTAATTGTTTTAAAAGATGTTTTAAAACTTGTGAACTATCGAAATCATAGATTTCAACATTTATTGTTGAAATAGACGTTTTTCGAAAAATAAGGAAATGGTGGACTATAACACTGTTGTTATAGTAAATGATTTCCGGAAGGAAATGTTTTATATAGTATTGGGATTTATATATCTATCTTAATTTCGAATCCCTATACTAGTGATTTCGAGTCGTCGTAACGATGTTTTACGTAACATTCGTTTTGACTCAAATAGATGTAAAATTTATGATTTCCTTAAAGAATGAATATATACTTAATATTGATTTAAGTATATCGAATATTTTCAAATGTTGAAAATAAATGATTTGTGAATTACTTATTATTAAATAAGTATGGAAATGCTTTTCCAATATGAAATAAACGTTTTGAGAATTTATCTTTGTAAAGATAAATTGAAATTGAATATTTGAAATCGATTTGAGAATCGTATATCAGTAGATATTTTGAAGATATAAATTCACTATGGAATTTATAAAAGAAATGGAAATTCGTTTTAAAGGAAATAAACGTTGGTTTATTTTTGAAGTGTGGAAATTATTATATCTAGTAAAGATATTTTTGAAGATTAAATAATTTGGAAAATTATTTAGAATCTGATGATGTTGCGCATCTTTATTGATAGTTAAATAACCGACTATCAATAATTACCTTTAGATAGGTATTTGTTGTGAATTGGATGAATTTGAATGCCACACTTATTTTTGAATTTACGCTCACTATTCGGGTTAGCCGGGAAAGGACCATGGGGTCGTATAACCCATTCCGAATATGTGATACGTCGTAATGAATCGCATTTGAAGACCGGTGTTGAAGACCGGATATTTTTGAAAACGGAAGGATTACCGTCGAGTTACTCTACATCGACTGATCTTCGATTTAGAGGTTTTATCACCCTTAGTGACGGGAAGTCTGGACGTGATTAGAAAATTATCCGGAAATGCAAGGGCTTCGTGAGAAGTGCCTTCGGTTCTGTTCGATTCCGGAACAGACTTGTATGGATTGTGTGTCTGACGTTACAATTTGAGATATAAAGCTGATTTCTTTCAAATACATTTCTGTTGGTGGCGGAGAATTTATTCTCTTAGCTTAACACCCTTCTCTGAGACGTACGAGCTCAGAGGTTATGTAGTTGAAATTTATCAGCGATATATCCCAATTTGGTAACGTGGCATACTGAGTGTTGCTGTGAAATGATCAGTGTTTGATCATTTGTGATATGATCATTTGTTTGATCTTATATCTTTGTGATCATAGGTTGATCATTTTTGTTTGACCCGAAGCAGGGCTTTTTGTAGAAAGCGTAGCTTTGTGGACGAGACTTCGTCGAGCCTCACACCCCGGAAATGGTCGAAACAGGAAGGATGCAGCAAGGTTCTAGGGAGTAGCGCCCCTTAGTGTATGTCATTCCTTCTGGATAAAGGTGGTATCATGGTATGGAGCCCAGATACTTAACCTCTGTGGTTACTGCATTATTATTATCTATGTGGTTTGTTGGAAATCGGGGATCCTCGGGAAGATCGGTGACGATCGGGGGATGGCATACGCGTGTCAGTAGTTACCTATTTTTGCAGAGGTAACCCGGCCTTGTGTTGGCAGAGATCTAACCGTAACGTTAGATTCTCGGGTCGTCTATTCCAGGGACGTACCCATCGTGGATAGGAAGTTCCTTAGCCTGACCATTTGTTGGAAATCCAAAGAAACAATACGCGACTTGTACGGTTTTAGTTGTAGAACCTATCATTCACTTATGGTGGTCACCACTGTTTGGATGGTAGCTATAGTAGGCATAAGTGCGGAATGCCTATGTTGGCTAAGATTAATATTATACTTTCGAAATGATTTCTACACTATGCACTAATAATAATATCAAAAAGAATTTGATTTTTGCGTAGTAAGCATCTTTGACTATCATAAGAAGAAATCTCCTCCAAGTCTGCGTTTGCATTGTGTGTGTGGCGGGAGGTCTTATGGTAGTTTCATTTTCCAAAAAGCATTTCGAATTGACTTTAAAATTATCTGTTGTTTATTTTAAAGATAACTGTTTTACGATCTCACACCAGTCACCATGACTGACTCGGAGTTTATTGTTTCCCTTCTAAACTCTGGGTGCCCACAAATTTCCACACGGGTAGCCTAGAGTTATATTATCAGGATATTCTGGATATTCTGGAGCTTTGGAAGCAAGCTGGATGGCGAGACGTAGTATCTGTATCTGATATATCTATTCCGCTGTGTATTCTGTATGAGGACAAGTTATATAACTGTCCATTGTTGTATATTGACTCTGATGATTGATGTATGTATAAAATGATATAGTTCTTTGTTTTAAATGATATTCATTTATCTATTATATATTGTTCCGCTGCGATATGTGAGATTCTGATATTGTTTTCTGTTTCTGCTCTTGTTCTGTTGTTGTTCTTCTTTCTTTTTCTTCTATCTTCTTCTTCTACCTTTTCTTCTTTCTTAAAACCATAACTTTTCGGGTTTCCGGCATTCGATGGCTCAGCAGTCGATAAAGCGAGTATCGATGTTGAATTTTCGAAAGTCGAAAATTTTCGGGATGTTACAGAACTTGTACGGTATTAGTTGTAGAACCTGCCATTTACTTATGGTGGCACCCCACTGTTTAGATGGTAGTTATAGTAGGCATACAATAATGGTTGTATGTTGGCTAAGATTAATATTGTATTTTCGAAATGTTTTCTGCACTATGCACTAATAATAATAATTCAATGATTTGCGTAGTAAGCATGTTTGACTATCATAAGAAGAAATCTCCTCCAATTATGCGTTTGCATTGTGTGTGTGGTGGGAGGTCTTATGGTAGTTTCATTTTCCAAAAGCATTGCGGATATTTTTCTACTTGCTTTGTTGTTGTTGTTTTAAAGATAAACTGTTTTTGTTGCTCACACCAGTCCCATGACTGATCCGGAGTTTATTGTTCGCTTCCTAAACTCTGGTTGCCTACCATTTTCCACACGGGCAGTCTAGAGTTGGGTTTCTCAGATCTTCAGGTTGAGTAGATTATCTGGAGCTAGTCAGTCCTTGGACGACTGACCTTGCTTTCCGCTAGCTATGGATTGGAGCATTCTACTGGAGATATTCTATCTGCTGCTGGTGTTATCTATTTTCTTTCCACTGCTATTTCTTGTATCATATCTCTGATGTATATTGATATCTGTTGTATTAATCTGTCGTATCATATTGATATCATTGTTGTATATCATTCTAGATATTGTATTCATTGGAGTTGTATATGATATCATTGATTTCTTTATTCCGCTGTGTTGTCATACTTAATGGTGTTATAAACTCCGGAGAACCAGATTCGGCGTTTGAATCTACGGCATTTTGAGTACAAGTGAAGTACGGGTGCCGATTTTCAAAAGCTGAGTTTTTGGATCTTCATATTTGGTATCAGTGCTGAGGGTAAAACTTTAGCTCAGGAGTATAACACATTAAGTAGCTCATTAGAGATAGGGTGAAGTATACCCTAGAATGAGTAATCCTTAAGATATCTGTCCGTATGCCTCAGTAAATTCTCTTACTATCCACTGATAGTAAGTATGAGTGCAAGAAGAGGATGAGATAGGGGACAGGGAAATACGACTACGAATGGTTAATACCCTGCAACAGTGGAAACAAATTTTCTCTATCAATCTCTTTTGTTCAACATCTTTTCTCTATTCATCGATAATTTCTGGTAGATCCAGGAAGAAAATTCGATATATGAATATGGGACGTAAACTCCAAATAAGCCAAAATCATTTGTATGGATTAATTGGTTGCTTTGTTTGCTATGGTTGATAGGTATACTTTAGTTCTAAACTAAAGAAAATATTGGAATTGTATCCATATATCTATCTATTGTTTGGGTCCGGGTATATTCTACGAATGGTTAGTTATCCTTTCGAACTAACCGATGCCACTGTATATTTCATAGATCTGGATATCCCAAGTATCATGTGAAGTGTTAAACAGATTTGTTCTTGCATCTATTATTGATATTCTGATTTGGTAAGCCAAATGCAGAATAAATATTCAGTTTGATTTGATGAAACATTTTTCATCTATCCTTGTGTCTCCTTGGCAATTTCGAGGATGAAATTCTTTTAAGGGGGGAAGTCTGTAACGACCCAGAATTTTATATAAATTTAAAATGATAATTAATTAATTTTTGAATAAAAATTTGTGAAATAAATGGATAAATTGGATGCGAGTTTCCCCGAGATCAATTTAAAATAGAAATTCACCTATATGACAAAATGAATATAAAAATATTTGTATTAAATTTAGAAATAAATAATGGAAATAGGAATAAATATAAGAAGAATACAAAAGATAAATTATAGAAAAATATATATAGTAAATACATTAAATAAATAAATATGCATTCAAAAATAATAATAGAAAAAAAAGACAAAACAAATACATTTGAACAAAAGAAGAAATACAAATATATATATATATATATATATAAGGAATAGAAGCTTGTTAAAGAAGCACATCAAACTATCTCATATTGTACAGCCAAAGTTATCAAGTATTGCAAAGTAATAAGACAATGCATAAAACAAAGGAAAAGAAGAAAAACACTCAAATATGAACAAGTACACTTGCAAAATAGAATACAAAAGGCAAAGGAAGACATAAAGTACCAAGATAATTAATGCAAGCCACAAAAGTAAGATTTCAGTTGAGTTAAAGGAATGCAAAGCAAAAGGAAATGTAAATACCACAAGTATGGAAACATAAAGGACTTGAGCAATTAATGCGTGAAAGCCTTGGTACAATACAATATCATTTCAGCCTACAAAACAAAGTAAATATCTCTGGTATTTGTACAAAGTGATTATCACCAGTAAACTCATTTTCTTATATCAAACTCTTCATCCCATTTTCGTTCCTTCAAAGCTAAGAAAAACTGAAGTGAATATCAACTAAAAACTTCAACAAAATTCAATAAAAACAACAATCTACTATCAATAAAAAACCAGAGATCAAAAGTTTCCAATAACAGTTTCAAAACCTGCAACCTGATCAAGCATAAAAGTTCAAACTTAAAACTGAAGTATGTAAGCATCACGTTCAAGCAGAAGATCAAATGACTTCAAATAATTCAAGTTTTCAAAGTAAAGGCTCTGTTCTCATTTGTTTCAGGTGAGTAACTTCATTTTTAAAATGCTTAAGTGTATTCCTATATGGTTGCCTGATTGATTCTAGTGAGTAAACTTAATCTTTGAAAAGTTTAAATTTATTTAAAGTAGTTCAAACTTTATCTATTAACTGTTTTGAATATGCTTCAGTTTGCATATGATTTTGTATGCTCCGTGTTCTCTGGAAATTTGATACAGATTTGCATTTTGGTTCAAGCACACAAACTATCCTTAGTTAAATCAATTGTAAGCCTTGATTCTCAACAAAACAAATGGTTAAACTTAAAAAAAATGAGATTTTTAAAGGTTGATTTAAACCATCTTTATCAAGCACATCACTGTAATATTGTTTTACAGGTTTCAGGTGATAATTTGATAAAAATAAATTGTTGTAAAATATTAATCCAGGAATATATATTGAATATATACTGCAACCCATGATTTTTAAAACAAAATTTAAGATTTTTAGATTTATATTTAAGGGCAGTTCGTATATAAACAAAGTTTGCATTTCTACCAATTTCTGATGATTGAATCAATTATAAATGCTGAAACTTGATAGGTAGCAAGTTTGATCCTCCATGAATCCAAGAAAAATGCTAAAGAAATTTTCTATTGCATAGATTTTGGGTTGAATCGAAAATAGGGTTTAGCATAGGGTTTTGAGTCGCGTTCGAAATCGCATGACTGGAAATTCTGTAGTGGATCGAGTGCTACCGGATGTTGGGGAATGGTAGCGGGGTGGTAGACGAGGTGGTGGCCGGAGTTGCACGAACTCCGGTGGTCGAGACGGCGAGTTCGAGGACGTTTCCAGGTTTGGGTTGTAGTGGTCTTGCTCGTTTCCAGGTTTTGTTTCCTGGTACTTGTATCGAGTTTGAATGCTCGATTTTGTTTAGATGATTTGATCATCGATCTGATGATCGGAATGGATCTGAGGGAAGATCACCGATGTGGGAGGGTGGTCAACGTTGGCTGGAGGTGGCACTGGTGGAGGTGCACGTGCACGATGCACTTGTATGTCAGGGTGATTTCATTGTTTGGGAAGAAGAAGTAAACTGGGTAGTTTTGCTCGGGGCAGTGGGGCATTGGACTCGAAGTAAAAGGGGGAAGGCTCGGGTATAACTGTTTTCTAGGTTTGGACAGAATTTGTTAATGTTTTGGAAATTTAAAAACTAAAATTTGAATCTATAAATCCAGGTTTAAACTGAGTTTAAATTCAAGTTAAAATGTAAATTCAAGTTCAGTTTTGAAACTTAGTTGAAAATTTAAATTTAAAATTGTTCTAAATAATTTGAATGATAAGTGTATTTTTAAATTAATTTGAATTTAAAATTTAAAGGGTAATGTTAAAAATACACTTAAATATTAATGAAGCCATTAATAAAAAATTAAATATCTTAGAGATAATTAAGGTAATTAAGTGATTTAACTAATATGATAATTAGGAAAGTAATTAAAGAAATATTATTAGTTAATAAAGATAATTAACTAAGGATTATTAAGTATTGATTAAAGTGATTGACGTTAATAATAAATTGTATTTATTTATTTAGATAATCAATTATAAATTGTTTAAATGAAATTACTAAATGAAAGTAATTAAGGATTAATCACTTATTATAATTAATTTTGGATATTTTGATTTATTTAGATTAATTAATTAAGTAATTTGTTTAAAGGTTGGTTTAATTAATATGATTAATTAAGAAAAAATTAATTAATTAAAGTGTTTGATAAATTAAAATATATCAAATGATTTGTAATTAATAAATCAGAATTGGATAATAAATTCATAAGTAAATAAATTTGATTGAAAATAAATTGAATTAATTAGGATTAAACAATAAATTAATCCTACTCATAAATGATTATTAAATGCTTGACCTTACTTATGAATGATCGTATTATATGTGATGCCTTGATTGATTGTACTATCTGATCTATAATATTTTTTTCTGTGGATTGAGTTGTGTGAAATTTATTCATTTATTTGTGATACATTTGTATACTATCTGTGAATGGACGATAAGCGTTATAGTTTATATCGCTTATCAACTATATTTCTGTATTTTAATCTGTGATGATAGAATGGTGTTGCACTATTGTGTTGAACCCCTGGACCACACTCTTACACACACAAATATGGATTTCACGAGGAAATCGGTTAAGTCATAGATGATTTAAAAATTGATATTTTTGAAATGAGAATTTTAATTTCAATTGATTTTGAAAATGGATTTGGGTTAAATGTTAAAGCTTTTGAAAAGGTGTTTTCAAAGATAAAAGCTATTTTGAATAACTTGGTAAATTTTCAAATTTAAATGATTTAATTTGAATTTTAAATCCAAAATTTGGAATTGAATTCTATAATTGGAAATTACGGTTAAAAATGTTATAAATGTGTTTATATGAAATTAAACCATTTTAAAAGTATAGTTTTGAGAATTTGGATTTAACCCAAGAACCTTTACTCGTATAATTGAATCAGATTTCCTAAAAACTGTTTGTTTTCAAATGATAAAAGCTTTCGTATAAGAAATGAAATTCCAGTTTAATTAAAGGAATTTCAGGATTGAATTGAAAAATGGTTTTCCAAGTTATGAATGAATTGTTTTTGAAAGCTATGAATTAAATCTGTTTATTTTTAACAGATTTAAAATGATGGTTTGTTTAAACCATTTGAAATGGAATTGTTTTTGAAAGCTATAAGTTAAATCTTTGTTTTAAAGATTTAACGAGTTAATCAAATTGAAATAAGAATTAATTTGGAAAATCTGTGAATGAATCTTTTATTTAAAAGATTAAAGTGTGGAAATTGTTTAAACCATTGAAGGTTGTTAAAATGAATCTTTTTTGTTTAAAGATTTGAAAATGGTAATTTGTTAAACCATTTGAAAAGGAAGTTTGGGTTTAAGTTGTGACTTAATTGAAATCCCAATATCCATATATTTTGAAATATTGCGCTCACTATTCGGTTTAGCCGGGAGAGGACCTTTGTGTCACATAACCCATTCCGAATAAGTGATTTGTCGTATATGGATAGCATTTGAAGACCGGTGTTGAAGACCGGGTATTTGCGAAAACGATAGGATAACCTATCGATTGTCTCTGCACTGAGTTGCTCCGGTATAGAGATTTCCTAAGTGATGGGAAGTCCGATCGGGATTGTGAATACCCGGATTGCAAGGGCTTCTTCGGAAGTGCCTTCGGTTCTGTTCGAACCCGAAACAGACTTGTATGGTTACATGTCTGACATTACATTTTGAGCTATAAAGCAGATTTCTTTCAAATACATTTCTGTTGGTGGCGGAGAATTTATTCTCTTAGCTTAACACCCTTCTCTTAGACGTATGAGCTCAGAGGTTAGGTAGTTGAAGGTTATCAGCGATATATTCCCAATTTGGTAATATGGCATTTTGAGTGTTGCTATGTGTTGATCATTTTTGATCGAAGCATGGCTTTGTGGACGAGACTTCAGGGCCTCACAACCCGGAAATGGTCGAAACAGGAATGTTGCGGCAAGGTTATGAGGGTCGCGCCCTTTAGGGTATGTCATTTCCTTCTGGAAAGGGGTGGTATCATGGTATGGAGCCCATATACTTACTCATGTGGACACACTTTATTTATTATGTGTGATGTTGTTACCGAGCGCTCGAATAAAGGTCCCAAAGGACCGGGGGATGGCATATTCGTGAGTTACCTAGTTACAGGGGTAACCCGTCCTTGTGTTGGCAGTGAGTAGTTTGTCTCTCGGGACGTCCAGCTAGAGGCGATCCCATGTGGCAGTAGGAAAGGAAGTTCCTTAGCCTGACCATTTGTTGGAAATCCATTTCCCAATACGAAACTTGTACGGTATTAGTTGTAGAACCTGCCATTTACTTATGGTGGCGCCCCACTGTTTAGATGGTAGCTATAGTAGGCATACAATAATGGTTGTATGTTGGCTAAGATTAATATTGTATTTTCGAAATGTTTTCTGCACTATGCACTAATAATAATAATCCAATGATTTGCGTAGTAAGCATGTTTGACTATCATAAGAAGAAATCTCCTCCAATTCTGCGTTTGCATTGTGTGTGTGGTGGGAGGTCTTATGGTAGTTTCATTTTCCAAAAGCATTGCGGATATTTTTCTACTTGCTTTGTTGTTGTTGTTTTAAAGATAAACTGTTTTTGTTGCTCACACCAGTCCCATGACTGATCCGGAGTTTATTGTTCCCTTCCTAAACTCTAGGTGCCCACCATTTTCCACATGGACAGTCTAGAGTTGGGTTTCTCAGATCTTCAGGTTGAGTAGATTATCTGGAGCTAGTCAGTCCTTGGACGATTGACCTTGCTTTCCGCTAGCTATGGATTGGAGCATTCTACTGGAGATAATATATCTGCTGCTGGTGTTATCTATTTTCTTTCCGCTGCTATTTCTTGTATCATATCTCTGATGTATATTGATATTTGTTGTATCATTCTGTCGTATCATATTGATATCATTGTTGTATATCATTCTGGATATTGTATTCATTGGAGTTGTATATGATATCATTGATTTCTTTATTCCGCTGTGTTGTTATACTTAATGGTGTTATAAGCTCCGGAGAACCAGATTCGACGTTTGAATCTATGGCATTTTGAGTACAAGTGAAGTACGGGTGCCGATTTTCGAAGGCTGAGTTTTTGGATCTTCACACATGTGCTCACTTGTATGTTATTGGGCTTGCTTCTGGACTTCAATGCAAGCAGGCTCCTGAACCTGTACACTTGTTTATCTATAAATACCAACCCTGTAGCAACCAAAAAGGGACTTGATTTCCTACCGACTCTTCTTCACTTCTTTTCTCCTTCACAGTAGTCACTTAGGTAGATACTATTGGCTATTCCAAGCTTATGAACTTGTCAATCCCTTGTACTAGTGACCTTAATTCTCTCTCAAATCCATAATCAGTAAAACTAAAAAGTGAACATAGGCTAGAGATTCCGAAGCACTATAAAAATCTTGTGTCTCTATACTTTTCTATGCTTTTCTACATTTTCTTGATATTTATACTGGATCTAATCCTATAGTAGGTCATATTTGGGTGTTTTTCCACTTTTACGTCAACAAGTGGAGATTCACTTGATCTTACGGTTCAAACCTATTCTCTAGAATATTTCTCTATAAATATCTCCTAACCTTTCTCTTATCTACTTTCAAATTTATTATTTCATAAATAGCTAATACATATTCTAGATATTTCATATATGTAAAATTCTAGATAAATGAAAACAAAATACAGTTTATTTTCAACATTATGTACATTCTCCCTACTAGAGAAAAAGGTATTCATGACTGCACATTTTTTTTTAAAACAAATTTTTGGGATCTAAATTTTCTTTTAAAAAGGAAAATTATTTTAAAGGAAAAGGTTAGAATAACTTTTATTTTCAAAGACGTTAATTTTAAAGTTTATTACAAGGATTGGCACTTTTTTAGTCCATTAATTAAACTGTTTTGTTTCCTACTTTCCTGTATTCTATCTATGGCTTGTTTAATCAAAAAAAATCGATGGAAACTTGAGCGAAGTCGATACCTTCACCAATAACGGAATCCAATCTTAGTTTAGAAGATAAACCATTATCGATATGGATTATAAACCCGAAATCATCATAATTGCCAAAGTCTAAAAAGCAGAAATTGACGATTAAATCCAAAGCCACGTTACAAATCACTTGACAATTGAAGTCGATAGCATCAAAGTTGAGAGCTACCAAACGAATGGAAAAGCAAAAGCGAAAAGAAGAAGATGGACAAAAGGTCAACAAAAAACTAATGTAAACATTGCTTTAAATGTATTGTTTACTGTATAATATATTTTAAACTATTAACTGTTAAAATGACATCTAAAAAAATAATTATAAGTTCAAAAACAACATGTATATATTTCATGTTAAAAGATATATAGATATAACATTTCTATTTTTGAAACACAGTAAAATGTGAAAGTATTAAAAGTCCAATAGCATGTTTATGGTATCGAAAGTGATAGTTTGTTGTAGCATTTTAGCTATAAAGTTTAGTAGCATGTGTAAAATATGCAAAGTTATAGTTTAATGTAGCATTTTAGTTATAAAGTTCAGTAGTGTATTTATGATATCTAAAATGATAGTTTAATATGGCATTTTAGATATGAAGTATAGTAGCATGTTTCAAACATGAAAAATGATAATTTAACGTAGTGTTTAGTTACAAAGTCCAATATAATGTTTATGATATCTAAAATGATAGTTTGATGTAGCATTTTAGCTATAAAGTCCAATAACATGTGTAAAATATGCAAAGTGATAGTTTAATGTAGTATTTTAGTTACAAAGTCCAATAACATATTTATGATACCTGAAATGATAGTTTGATGCGGCATTTTAGATATGAAGTATAGTAACATGTTTAAAACATGAAAAATGATAGTTTACTGTAGCCTTTTAGTTACAAAGTCCAATAATATGTTTATGATATCTGAAATGATAGTTTGATGTCACATTTTAGCTATGAAGTCTAGTAGAATGTGTAAAATATGCAAAATGATAGTTTAATATAGCATTTTAGTTGCAAAGTCCAGTAGCATGTTTATGATATCTAAAATGATAGTTTAATGTGTCATTTTAGATATGAAGTATAGTAAGCATGTTTACAATATGCAAAATGATAGTTTAATGTAACGTTTTACTTATAAAGTTCAATAGCATGTTTATGATGTCTGAAATGATAGTTTGATGTAGCATTTTAACAATAAAGTCTAGTAGAATGTGTAAAATATACAAAGTGATAGTTGAATGTTGCATTTTAGTTACAAAGTCTAGTAGTATATTCATGATATATATATATATAATGATAGTTTAATGTAGCATTTTAGCTATGAAGTACAATAACATGTTTATAACATGTAAAATGATAGTTTAATATAGCATTTTAGTTACAAAGTCCACTAACATGTTTATGATATTTGAAATGATAGTTTGATGTAGCATTTTACTTATGAAGTTCACTAGAAAGTTTACAATGTGCAAAATGATAGTTTGATGTAGCATTTTAGTTACAAAGTCTAGTAGCAAACTTGTGATATCTAAAAAAATAGTTTCATGTAGAAGGTTAGCTATGAAGTATATTAGCATGTTTAAGTTATATAAAATGATAATTTAATGTATCATTTTAGCTACAATTTTTGATAGTATGATTATGATATTTGAAATGATAGTTTGATGTGTCATTTTAGCTATGAAGTCTGCTAGTATGTTTAAAGTATGCAAAATGATAATATAATGTAGCATTTTAGTTACAAAGTCCAGGAGCATATTTATGGTATTTGAAATGATAATTTGATGTGGCATTTTAACAATGAAGTCAACTAGGATATTTATGATATGCAAGACTTATAGGATGCATATGTATACAAAAGCAAATTGGATGCCAAAACAAATTGCATGCATATAGAAACCATCAAATGCAAAAGTTAATTGAATGCCTAACCTAATCGAATATGTGTGGATATAAAAGCTAACTGAATGCCAAACTTAGTCGGGTATGTATGCATACGAAAGCTAACCAAATATCGAACCTAATCTGGTATGTATGGATACCAAAAGCAAACTGAATGCCAAACCTAATCGAGTACATATGGAAACAAATCTATAACCGAGATATATTGTCTAACCGATCATACCACCGAATGCAAAAGCTAACTGAATGCCAAACCTAGCTAATCGAATGTCAAACCTAATTTGGTACGTATGGATGCCAAACCTTATCGGGTACATATGGATACAAAAGCAAACCGGATGCCAAACCTGATCAAGTACATATGGAAAGCAATCCATAACTAAGACATATTGTTTAACCGAGCATACCACCAAATGCAGAAGTTAACTGGATGCTAAACCTAATCGGGTATGTATAGATGCAAAAGCTAACCAAATAGCAGACCTAATCAAGTACATATGGATACAAAAGCAAAATGAATGCCAAAACTAATTAGGTACATATGAAAACCAATCTATAACCAAGATATATTGTTTAACCGAGCATACCACTGAATATAAAAGCTAATCGGATGTCAAACCTAATTAGATACGTATGGATGCAAAAACTAATTGGATGCCAAACTTAATAGGGTACACATGCATACAAAAGAAAATTGGATGCCAAATCTAATCGAGTTAATATAGAAACCAATCTATAATTGAGATATATTGTTTAATAGAGCATACCACTTGATGCAAAAGCTAATCGAATGCCAAACCTAATCAGGTATGTATGGTTACAAAAGCTAACCGAATGTTAAACCTAATCGGGTACATATAGATATAATAGCTTACCAATTACCCAATCGAATCATGTACATATGAAAACCATTTTATAATTGAGATATATTGTTTAACCAAGATATATGGTTTAATTGAGCTAAATAGACAAAGTCTAGTAACGTGTTTATGATATTTGAAATCATAGTTTGATGTGGCATTTTAGATATGAAGTCCACTGGCATGTTTAAAATATACAAAATGATAGTTTAATGTATCATTAGATATAAAGTCCAGTAGCATGTTTATGATATCTGAAGTGATAGTTTAATGCAGCATTTTATCTATGAATTATACTAGCTTGTTTAAAACATTCAAAGTGATAAATTAATGTAACATTTTAGTTACAAAGCCCAATAGCATGTTTATGATACCTGAAATGATAGTTTGATGTGGCATTTTAGCTATGAATTACACTAATAAGTTTAAAACATGCAAAGTGATAATTTAACGTAACATTTTAGTTACAAAGTCCAATAGCATGTTTATGATATCTGAAATGATAGTTTGATGTGGCATTTTGGCTATGAAGTCCAAAAATTTGTAAAATATGCAAAGTGATAGTTTAATATGGAATTTTAGTTACAAAGTCCAACAACATGTTTATGATATCTGAAATGATAGTTTCGAACTATACCTGATAACTATAAAGATTTTCTATCAAGAAATTTTGGAAAAGTAGAACATATAACAAAAGAAAGTACAATTGCAAGAATAAAATATTTGTTTGAAAATCAGGAATATCAAAATGAAACGGATTTACCAAAAGTTAGTATAATTCTTGAAATTATAACATTTTTGTTCCTAGACAATTAAAGATATTTACCTTGGGGTTATGGTCAATATATAATAGGTGAACAAAAATTTATAGATGTATCATGACCATTAGCAATTCAATGTTCTCTGCTGCGATCTTTGAAAGTGTTTAAGACAAAACCAAGACGTTTGTCTGGATGTTCGGTGTTTACACTAGTAAAAACACAATAACTTGCAAATGATAGTTGTGTATAGCATTTTTTCTCTTATGTCGGTTTTTTAGTTACAATTTTTTCTCTCATGCCAATGGTACTTAAATTTGCTAATGATGCTTGACATAGCATTTTTCATATGTTAACATTTTACTTTAAGTTTTTTCATGCAAATAATATCTAAAATTCAAAATGATAGATGCATATAGCCCTTTTTCATATATTAATTTTCTACTTTAAAATATTTTTTGTGAGCATATGGATTTAATCGAGCCAAAAGTAGATTACAATTAAGGTTTATCGAGATTTGGAGAATGAAATGTAATTAGTCTCAAAAATGTTGCATCAAAACACTTATTAAAATATAAACAAGAAAATGTTATTTATTCATTCTATGTTTTATAATGTAAATTTATTATATCGGAACTATTATTCATTTTGTAGTTTTAAACTCAAATTTTGATATTAAATAGATTTTTGACAACATCAGAAACATTAGTAAGAGTTAGAAAGCTTTGCTTTAACAATAGGAACCAAAATCTCAAAAGTGTAACCAAATATATTGGCGGATAGAAATAAAAGGCAAATTCAAGAACAATAAAATCAAATACAGTCTATCCAAAACTATATCAAAGACATGGAACTGAAGGTTCAGTACACCCAGGAAGAATTACAAAATGAGAGAGCTAAAAGTAGAAATGGAGAAGAGGTGATGAAAAACCGAAAAAATGAACTTCAAATCAACAGTGCAAAAATCTGAAGAAGGAGAAGAAAAGCAAAAAAAAGGAGTGACATAAAGAAAAAAGACAAGAAATTCAAACTCCTTCCTTTGATATTAATATCACTCAATATATGCAATTGATTCAAGAAGAGAGAAAAGATAACACAAGAAGAAGCACGAAAAAACAAGAAGAAACGGTGGAAGAATTGAAAAGAAATCTCTAAGCTCGTTGGTAAAAAGGCTAAAATCAAGAAGAAGAAAAAGAAATTTATACGAATCAATTTGAAGTTTTATTTCATGAAAAGGTCAGCAAAGATGGAGATGACGAGAAAGAAACTGTAGAGAGAGAGTGAAGCATGTATATGAAACTGAAATTGAAAGGAGAGATGAAGGAAAAAATGAAAAAGAAAGTATTGAAATTGAAAAGAATGAAGAGAAAGAAAAAGAGAATGGAGAAGAGAAAAAAATAAGAGAATAAAGAGGAAATTGAAAAAAAAATGGAAGTGAAGAACTAAATAAAGAAACTAGAAGTGCAAAAGAAAATTATAAGACATATGATGACCATTATAAAGATATGGTAACACTACTGTTTAATGTGGATGGATACTCCCAACATGGAAAGAGTATTCATCTAGAGACATCACGAAAAGCAGAATTCTAGGACTACTTGAAGAAAACAAAAAAACACAATTCTTCCCTTTTTCAAATGTAATGAAATGGAAAAGCAAGCTTTATTATAACATGACTTATACAATTATATTACAAATTACATAAAATTATATAAACTAACTTCTTGATTATTAATTTGTAAAAACAACACAGTTGTAACTATCTGCATTTCTTACTCATAAATACGACACTTAATACACCCACGGTATTCATGTGTCGATCATCTAAGAGTCCGAGAGAGAAGTTGTTGGGGTAAAAAGAAAATAAAAGACAAGAAGAAAGGAAACACAGAATCTCACATCGCAAGGAAATCACATATAATAGTCAACATAAGCTAGTATATAGTATCATTCCCAAAATGAACAACAGAGTTACCTAATATCAACTTCAGCTATGGACAGTTATAATTGCATGTCCATACAATGGTAATACAAAATATATACATACACAGTGGAAATAAAATAAATAGCTAGCTAACGTCGAAGCCGCCTGCTTCATGCTCCTTCAAAATGCATCCATAAGAAACCTGGTCAACTTGGCTACTCATACAAATTTGAGTACCTTAGATTTTTATGGAAAGAAAGAAAAAAACTCTAGGTCAGACATGGGTCTGGTGTGGGTAAACTCCAAACAGCTGGATTATTAACTTATAAAACTCTTTAAAAATAAAGGTGTCTTGTAAGACCACGTTGCACATAAACACGGATGGGTTTTTACCTTACGATAACCAAAACTCTTTTCTATAGAAAATTCAGTGATATTATATTAATGTCTAGGGTTTAAAATAAATATTGAATCATAGTTGAAATGGTTACATTTATTACATTCCAGCATAATAGGTATACAACTAAGTCCGAAAGCACTTAATAGAGATTAGATTCAATATAATGACAAGGTATGGGACTACCATCTGTACAGTACACCTCTAGTGAAAATGTATCGAGGTCAAACCTATCAAATCAGGACCGAACTACCCCCTTACTGGATAGTAACTGAATATGTCACCCCTTGGTTGCGATCAACAACATAACCGGGCCCCAAGCATACATAAATATATAAATACCGATTTAGATCAGGTGATAACCAAACCCTAATGAGAGCAATCCACATAGCTCTGCGACATTTCCTTGCTTTAGTCATTTCCGGTTGTGAGGCCCAAGGCTACATATTAAATTTTCATATATCAATCCCGCTTGGAATGCTAACACTACCCTCTAAGGGACAATGCAATGCTAGCATTCGTCCATACAAGTTGTTCAGGTATGAACAAACCGAAGGCACTGCTTCTATTACATCCATTTTAGAATTACCCTCGTGATTAGTAGCAAATAGTCCATGCACTTCAAAGATCTTCATCTTCGATTCCGTCATCCTTAAGATGTCTTCCAATTCGAACGCTTGCGTTGGTTCGGAGTGGTTTTCAGATAACTCATGCTACCCGATCATGTCTTCTTCAAACCAACATTCGATAATTTTAAAGGGGTCAAGTTATTGATAGCGGACAACTCCAGTATTTGGGATATGTATAGGTTTGCATATGAAAAATAAGACATCTTATACTTATATCCACTTTCTGATTTCTAACAATACTACCCCTTGATTAATAATGAAGTTGGACAAGTTAGAAAGCTTACCTTGACTCGACATACATTCTTACTTTTCGGGATAGAGACAAGTTTCCATACCTTGGAATTTGGTGTTAAGTATACAATGGAATATTTTCCATATACTTAATTTATCATGACCCATTTTTCAAAATTTACTCCCTTATATTTGTCACGTTTCCAACATTTTGGCTTCTCTATCCCTCGTCTAGAAAATCAAGTCCTAGATCTCACAGATAGAGGAAAGTCTACTCATCGGCTTTTAGTGCTGAATACAAGGCTACTTACTTCCCATACATGTGTCAACGTTTTAACATAACTTATCATATTTGTCCGCCTACTTAATGCCACAGACAAAGAGAATCTCTTATACTTAAACCATTTTTTGTAAAGGAAAGTTGCTTTTTAAACAAACGGATCCATGAAAATAAAGTAATTAAAAATTAAAAACCTTTATTTAATTAATTAAAAGTAAGTTAAATCCTTTATTTAATAATTATTAAATCCTAATTAAATCTTAACTTGATTAATAATTAAGTAATAATTAAACTTTCCTGATTAATAATTAATTAATAATTATTCCTTACTTAATTAACAGTTAATTAATAATTAAACCTTACTCAAATAATAATTAACCTTTACTTAGTTAATAATTAATTAACCTTTTCGCAATTAATAAATTATAATTAGCTCACTTAATTAATAATTAAGTACTAATTACCTTTATTAAATTAATTAAGTATTAATTATCTTTACTAAATTAATTAATTAAATAATCCTTAAACCCTTACTTAATTGATAAATAATAATTACCTTTTAACACTTATAACATGGTTTGAAATACCTTTCAAAAAAAGCATTTAAAATGAAAAACACTTTTAGCTTATAAAGAATGTTCGTTTTTATGAAATGCATCCATAGTTACTATCACTGTGGATACCATAACTTTAAACTAGTTTTGCATATATCAAATACCCTTCAAGTCTTTACTTTCATTTTAACTTACTCTATAAACATGTTGTAAAGTTTTTAGAAACTAAAACATAAAGTTTTGGAAACTTGTAAAACTTTTCTAGAAAATAAAACAAGTAAAACAAGTTTAAACCCAAAGGAACCTCTATGTCACAATATAAAACAAGTTCAAATGCTAACTTTTCTTTAGCATACAACATCATATACATGAGCACACACATATATACACTTGCCATAAAATCATCCAACAAGTAAAAATCATAACTTGCAAACCATACTTAACTTTTGACTTCATTTCCAAGTCCATAACCAACGTTACATATAAATGCTTTGGTTAAAAGGGTGAGCTTTATCCACCAAAAATAAACTGAATCAAACCAAAATTACTACAAACTCTCACCAACACCTGAACTTATCTTTTCTTTATAAAGACTTGCTTTTGGCTTTGGAAAATGGGATTTTTGGTTCGGCCTTGGGTTGTGGAGGGTTTTCTAGGCTTGTTTTGCAAGAGAAGGAGATATAAGGTAGAAAAGAGTATTTTAAAAAAAAATAGGTTTTAGAGGATTTAAAATAGAAAAAGAAGGATTTTATTTTAAAATTTTATCAGGAGGCCATGGGAGTTTAAGAGAGCTTGGAAATGAAGATGATGAAGTTTTCAAAATGGGAAATAAAATGAAAATGAGAAGGGAAAAAAGAAAACTATTTGTATACAAAATAGAATAAGTAAATTACCAAAATACCCTTTAGTCCTTTACCCTCCACCATTTTCGTGCAACATCATCAGTCCCCCCTTAGCCTATTCTAGATGCAACTACCACCCCCCTTCATTACATCATCTCACATCATTCCCATGATGTTACCCTATAATATGACATTTCCTTTAAATTTTCTTTTTATTTTATTTTCATTTTTCTATTTTAAAAAGAAAAGTCATACTTACCATTTTACTTTAAGTAAAATTATTTAAAACCTATTTTAACACTTTACCATATCATATGTTATTGTATAAGTGTGTGTGTATTTATTCTAGTATACACAACGTTTTCTTACAGCTTTTTGATGATGAAAAGTTGAAAATTCAAAAAATGATTTTCGATTTTTATTCGAACTAATTATTTTTGTAAACCAAATTTCAAAAAAGCTTCACCATCACCAGTTATTATTTAAAAGAGGTTTATTTGAGTTATAAAATTCATTATTTAGTTATTTAAAAATAAATTAAATATTCATATTCAAAGTGATTAAATTATGGGTCGTTACGACGGCAGCTTATGTAAAAAATAATGGAAACCGGGGAGGAATAACAAATGTGAAGTCAATGCTAGAAGCTGTATTGTTTGACCAATTTAGAGATGGACTAGTATATTTATCTTTGAAAAGAATATTTTTTTTCAATTAATAAATGTATATGAAATGCAATCATAAATTTAAGGTACGGTAAATTGTGTTTTCTATGCAAAATGAAAGTTATATATAACATAGTATTTTTGAAGTTTACTAGCATATAATGGTTATATAAAATGCTAGATAAATATATCATTATATTATTAAATTCCACTACTATGTTTTTTTTAGTAAGGCTGGTCGGTTTTTTAGTGGACCGTCCACTTTTTATTACTACAAAAGTAATAAAGACATATAAGAAGCAGGAGTTAGGTCGATTGCCTAAACTACTTATTAACCAGCTAAAGAACATGATTTAGGCAACGTGCCTAAACTACAAACATACATAAGCACCAAGCAGGGTGCAAACTAACAATATATAGCTGCATAAGGTAGTCTAAACCTATTCATACAATAACAAGCCGCACAAGGCAGACCTAAAACTATTCAACCTAAAAGGCAAGTCATAGATACCAAGCCAGCATAAGTAGCAAAGAATCCATGGCAATTTTTACCAAACCAAATTCCAGCAGAAAGATAGAATGGTAGAATGTAACTGTAACGACCCGTACTTTTGACTATTGTAAGTTATTAAATTTAATGAAATTATTGGATAAATATGGGTAGAAATAAAAATTTAATGATTTATTAATATTGGTTTATTGGATAATTAAATTGTCTAAATTTAATATTGGAAATTATTTGAGTAATTGAATTCTGGATTTAATATGATTAAAAATGATATCGGAAGTTGACTTAAATTTTATTTAAACAACGACGAAGACTGTTAACATTTGAAATTGGATTTAAAAGTGAATAACTAGAAATTGGAAATTTTATATTATAATTAACGTGTAAAAAATAGACATTTTGGCCACTGTCTCGAATTTCGACGCAACCAGTTTCATCGGATCCGTAATAGTGAATTATTGTAGGATTTCAAGTTTCGCAGCGACCGGACTTGTCATTTGGCCGTGCGAGCTTGAAACGCGTAGAAATCAATTTAAGGAATTAGATAAAATAATTTGACTTTGAAAAGCTAACTTCCACATACGATCGAAATAGGCCTTGAAACTAGTTTCATTATGTTCAGAATGGAGGTAAAACATTATAAACGCCAAGCGGTACGCCTCGATTGGGGTTCGGACGATTTTGGACCTAACTATATAAATACAGCACACAAATCGAGACGGTTTTATATTAAAATATTCCAAACCCTATTTCATGGCCACCACCTATTTTATGGATAGAAATTTGCCTTTTTCAACCCCTTATTTCTCTCAATCCACTCAACGAATCTTGACGACTCCAAAAGAAATATTGTAGTGCTCGATCTCCTCTTCAAAACCATACGGTTGATTCGACTTGGTTGTGCATGAAATCGCCAGAATCTGAGATTGAAGCTTGCATGCATTTCATTGTTTAGAGTGGATGGAGGCGACGGAGGTGGAGTGCTCACAGGCGGGGGTAGGGAAAGGTGGCGTGCACGCTTGGACAAGTTCTGATCGGAGTCTAGGCAACGTTTGGGTCACACATGAGTGGTGGTTCGTGAGCCGTGATGGGTTCTTGCATGCCTCGCCCTGGAACGGTAACGATGAGAGAAAGGTACATGATTTTTAAATTTAATTATATTATTAATTGTTAGTTATGTTTTAAATTTTGTTGTTATATTAATTATCATGTAATTTCTCCATACGAGGTCCGATTCGGAAGAAACAAGAGGCGTTGGAATCGTATCGACGAGGGCTACATTATGGAATTGGTTTGGCTGCATTCTGACACTGTTCAAATTTGGGCCTTTATTTGGATTTTTAATAAATCAAAAGTGAATATTTATACGCTCACAATTGAATGAAATAATTTTCGATGTAGTTAAATTTATATACTTGAAGTGATTGAGATTTATTGATTGTTGTATGATAAATCTAATTGACATTTAAATTGACATCTAAATTAATTGATAAAATTTGAATTGACAGTTAGATTGAATTAGAATTTAATTGCCCGTAAAATACCCGATATTGATAATTATGAAATTGTTGTGAATTTTACTGACGGTTTGGATGATTGGTTGCAATGGATGCTATTGGTTGATATTTTGGATGTTTATTTCTCTTGTAAATCATGTTATCATCCTGTATATTATTTACAGTATATAAAACTGTAAATTGAATTATTTCGAACAAATTAAGAAATAGGTTGAAATGATATATACCTATGACATTTATTTTAGATTGAAATGATATATATCCATCTTTGGAATTAAATTGAAATAATTAATTCACTTGACCATAAGATAGAGAATTATATACGGACACCGGATTGGTTAAATTAAATTATTTTAAAATTTTTGTTCTGAAATTATTTAAATGATTTGATTTTAAGAAATAAAAATCGAATTTATCGAAATTGAACTATTTTCGAACTTGAGCTCGAAGTGTTGAAATTTAAATTTGATAACAAGAATTGTCTAAATAATAGAAGTTGAGATTTTGAAGTTATAATCGAAATGTGATGTGAATTTCAAAAATTGATTTGTTTTAAAAGATTGGACTTTTATTCGGACTTTTGAATATTGCTAAGTAAAAGTGATATAAAACGATATTCCGAAATTGGGCTCGGGATTGAATTACATTTGAAGATTTGGTTTTTAAATTGGATATTGAAGGAAAAATTGATTTATGTGTTTTGAATCGATATTTTGGAAATCGAACTCAGAATTGATATAAATCAAATAAATTTGGAGTTGAAATTAATTTGAAAATTGGAATTTAAATTAATTTGGAATTGGAGTTGAATTTAATTTGGAACTGGAATTGAAATTTATTTGAAATTGGAACTGAAATTAATTTGGAATCGAAGTAAAATTCAACTTGAAATCGAAGTTGAATCGATTTAATCGAAATGGAAATTGAAACTGATTGAATTGGAAAATTTGGAAAGTGAACCGGTTTGACTTTGAAACTATTTTCAAATGAATTATTTTAGTATAATCTGTTTCAAATCTATTTTCTTTAAATATTCAAACTATTTTGATTTTCCAAACTATTTTACTATATAAACCATTTTCAATACTCAAACTATTTTCTATTAAACTATTTTAAGCTATTTTAAAAACTATTCAAACTATTTTCTTAAAATTCAAACTGGTCAAAGGGTGGAATATTTATATTTAAATCTTGGATTTAAATGCGAATGAGGTTAAAATGAAGTTATAACGTAAATTGAAATTCGAAACGGTTTTGGAAACGAAATCGAGATATTAAGGCAAAATGGATAAAGTATATTTTGAGTAAATATGATGATTTCAAAATGGATTTGATTTTCAAATGAATATGATATTTTGATATCAAATACGAATTGTTTTCGAAATATAAAAGTACCAACCGGTCTGTAAAACAACGTTTGGTTTTTAAAGAGACCAGAGCCTCTTATTGGCATACTCTCTGTCAATATTAGAACCACTTTGACAACCGTGTATGCGGTGGATGATATCGAGAATGCAGTGGTTGAATTGGTGAACGTTTACTGGAATGAAGTAAGAGAACGATGATGGATAGCCTTGACACTTGTGTCATAATTAAAATGACTAAAACAGGAGCCTATGTCTGGCCAATGAGGTTAGCTACCTCTAGCGACGTTGATCACTCGTATTACTATTGTGATTGTGTACTCGATGGGTGCACCCTTTTTGTTCGGATTGATTGTCGCGGTCGGCCACGGATGGGTTACGACTAGCCAGAAAGGGTAAACTGGTAGAATCCTACCTTGGGCATTGCCTCACGTGCCTTGTCATACTTATCCTTATACGAGTCTATTACGACTTTGGTTTAGTACTATAAAAATGTGTTAAGGTGGATCAATGTAAAGCTAACGCTATTTTGATATTTATTTTACTGATAGACATTACCTACTATAGCATATACTATTATATATAAATAGTTTAACGGATCCTTAGGAGATGGAAAATCCCGTAACATCTCTTAAGTTATTGCACACACGTTATACACTAGATAGGAGATGGAAAACCCCGTAAACATATTTGACGTTGTTACATTCATATTTATTGATATTGATTTCACTTACATAAGAGTATTTTAGTCCTGACTCGAATGTTTTGTCTTTTCATTACGCTCGGGTCAGCCCTGAGTTTTTTCAGCACAATGAAGATCATTTTTCGAAGGACGGAGACGAAGATTTTGTATATTATTACTATTATTATTTTCTGCATCATGCTATTCTGTTGCATTGTTTATTTATCCCTGATGTATATATATAACTCTGAGAAATGTTGTATAGATTATAATCAAATGTATAATATAGACAACTTCATGTATGGTTATTTGATTATTATATTTTGTCGTTCCGTTGTGAGATTCTTTTGTTTGTTTTCTTCTTCTTTAATTATTTTTCTTATTTATCCCCATTGATTATCTATGTTCTGGATTGTTTAAGTTGGACATATGTGGATTATTGCCGATTTAAACCTTCTGAAATGTGGGTCGTCACAGTTGGTATCAAAGCGAGGTTTAGCGATAACATTAGCTTTGTGGGGTTTGATTCATTAGAGATAGGAAAGTAATACCCTAGAATGAGTCTGTTTGAGTGTATATATATGAGAGAGCAAACTTGTTAGTGTTATAAAATGTTTTATATTGTGTTTACTTATCCATTGAGTTGCTTATGAATTCTGGTCGGTGCGTGGGATGCCATGTTATTGATAGGGGCTTCTAAACACTTAAACGAGGTAAGTCGATATAGTATTGTTATAAAATGGAGTAAATGGAATAATTTTACCTAAATTGTATTTTATATATATATAATGATATATTTTAATGAAATTTTTGTTAGGAGATGATAATATTTAATTATCATTGATTATTGGTTGAATTAAAAATAAAACGAATACCTTGTGAATTTTATTTTATGAAGCATTTGATAATAAAATTGAATTGAAATCTAATTATAATAAGAATTGTTTGAAATAACAAAATTGTAAATTAACGAAATATTTTCATAATGAAGTAATGAAATTGTATGAGTAAATTTAAATATAGCTTATAAATAGAAGGATTTTAAAATTGAGAATTTTAGAATTTAAAACCCTTTGTTTTTCAAAAAATTTTTTTGAAGCCTTCAAAATTAATAATAATATTATTTGAAAGTGTTTTGACTAGAAAAGTATTTTGAAATATTTTTGAAGAAAATAAAAGTATTAAACTTGCTTTAGTCGTCGGAAAATAATTCTAGGGATGACTGCATCATCGCTAGTATTCATTTTCGAGTTTCTGAGTGAGAATTGCTACCTAAAGAAATTTATTTTCGACTAAAACAAGTTTGATGGTGAAAAAAATATTCAAGTGTGATTTAATAAATATATGAAAATAGTTTTGAACTTATAATTGAAAATAGTATATAAGGAATAAGTTTATAACTTATAAATTTAAAATAGTATAGAAAAGAAATAAGTTTGTAACTTATAAATTTGAATAGGAAAATAAAACCGAATCTAAAATGTTTAAATTTTTGGTTAAGAAAACAAAAGAGAAATTTGAATTTGAGATACGGAATAAAATAATTGACTTAGGAATGTTAAATTAAATGGAGTTAGTGAAATTAAGTAAATAAAATGAAGTGTAACTCAAGAAAGCTTAAATAAAGTGGAATGTATTTGAAATGAATTAGATAAAATAATAGAATTAAATTTTAATTGAATCAGTTGTATAAATTTTAGATTTGAGAATATTAAGCTAAAAACAAATTTTAAATTTGTTAAATGCGAATAATTATAGAATTTAACTTGAATAAAATTAAATAAAATGAGTAATGAATTAAAATGTAATGAAGTTAAACTTAATATTAAATATATTGAATTGGATATTAAATGAAACTAGATAAATTAGTAAAGTGAATTATTTCACTTGAGCTAAAATGAATTAAAAATGAATACGAACTTGAATTTTAAATTGAAATGTAATTTTAGTTGTGAAAGAAATTGAATGTTAACTAATTTAATATGGAATAAGTTAAAAAAATGAATTCTAAGATGAAGTTAACTTAAGAGAAGTTGAATGAAGTGATTGTAATAAAGAGAAAAATTATTAATATGAATTGAGATATAAAATAAAATTTACTTTAGTAACCTAAAAATATGAATTTGAATAAATGAAGTGAACCGATGAATTAATAATAACTTAAGATATGAAGTAATAATAATAAACGTAAGTTGTGTTGTATAAAATATTATAATAAAATTAGATAATTTATAAATGATTTTAGTATAATGAAAAGAAGGATATACTAAGCGGAAATAAAACAAATTTAACCTAAGCAAGGTTAAGTGGAATAATTTTATAAATGGTTCACAAATGAATTTATATGAAATAGGTTAAACAAAAAGTGAAACAATTGGAATTTCACAAATTGAATTGAATAAAGTTGAATATGATGAATTTGTAATGAATGTTAATAAATTGAAAGGAATCAATTGAATGTAAACCAATTAAATGTGGATGAAACAAGGGTAAATAATTGAAAGTAAATCGACTGAATTTAAATACATTAAATTGTAATCAATCAAATGTGAATGCAATGGATATTGGTTGATTGAATAAAAATGGATTAAAACCAAATTAGTTGAATGTAAATTAAAAGCGAATGAATTGAATATAAATCCATTGAATGATTAAGGAAATGAATATTAATCAATTGAATGTGAATAAATTTAAGGTGAACCAATTAAATTCGAAAGAAATCCATGTGAATAAATTGAAAGCAAACAAATTGTATATAGATGAAATAAATGTCAATGAATTAAAAGTAAATCAATTTAATATTGATAGGAAATGAAAGTATAACGAATGGAATATTGACATTAGGAAGTGTGAATTTGTATTGTTGTGAATAAAATTGGGTGGATATTGTTTGTTGGATGTTTGTTTTGTTGCGTTTGCTATATTCGTTTATGGTTATTGCATAATCCATGTTATATATCGATTTTACTATATATATATATATATCCTCATTTAGTTATTGAGTGTTTAGTAGGTATGGATGGCATATGCTAGCTTTTGAAGCTCGATTACGCATTATGTTGCTTTTGCTTGCTTAATACGAGCGAACTCGCTCGTATTATTAATAATAAGGTACGTATCTCGGATTACATATCACAATTTTATATTTTTCCCTTCCGGATGTCTCATCATTAAGATGAGATGTATATTGATATATATTGGGTATATTTGTGTTATATATTATATTATAAAAAAAATTCGATTGAGATGCGCAAGGAAGACTCTGCAAAAAAATTCCGTAAATCCAGGAGTTAGAAAAATTTTGGAAGTTCTAAATTTTTTTTAGCTTATTTTATATAAAAGTTATATTTTCTGTAAAAACGATATCGGAGTGGCATAGTAGAAGCGTAGTAATAGTTTTGCAAATAAGATGTTTATGTTTATAAGTTAATTATTTTGAGAAATTATATTGTATGTTAAATTCTGTACTTAAGGCCTTTTAGAAGACGAAAAGTTTTGAGTGGGAGAGTATGTAACAACCCGTACTTTTGACTATTGTAAGTTATTAAATTTAATGTAATTATTGGATAAATATGGGTAGAAATAAAAATTTAATGATTTATTAATATTGGTTTATTAGATAATTAAATTATTTAAATTTAATATTGGAAATTATTTGAGGAATTGAATTCTGGATTTAATATGATTAAAAATGATATCGGAAGTTGATTTAAATTTTATTTAAACAACGATGAAGACTGTTAACGTTTGAAATTGGATTTAAAAGTGAATAACTAGAAATTGGAAATTTTATATTATAATTAACGTGTAAAAAATAGCCATTTTGGCCACTTTCTCGGATTTCAAAGAAACCAGTTTCATCGGATCCGTAATAGTGAATTATTATAGGATTTCAAGTTACGTAGCGACCGGACTTGTCGTTTGGCCGTGCGAGCTTGAAACGCATAGAAACCAATTTAAGGAATTCTAAATAAGTTGACTTTGAAAAGATAATTTCCACATACGATCAAATTAGGCCTCGAAACTAATTCCATTGCGTTCGGAATGGGGGTAAAACATTATAAACACCAGGTGGCATGCCTCGATTGGAGTTCGGACGATTTCAGACCTAACTATATAAATAAAGCACGCAAATCGAGACAGTTTTATATTAAAATATTACAAACCCTAGTTCATGGCCGCCACTTATTCTATGGCCAAAAATTCGCCTTTTTCAAACTCTTATTTCTCTCAATCCGCTCAACGGATCTCGACGACTCCAAAAGAGAAATAGTAGTGCTCGATCTCCTCTTCAAATCCATATGGTTGATTCGATTTGGTTGTGCATGAAATCGCCAGAATCTGAGATGGAAGATTGTGTGCATTTTCATTATTTTAGAGTGGATGGAGGTGGCGGAGGTGGAGTGCTCATAGGCGGCGGTAGGGGATGGTGGCGCGCACGCTTGGACAATTTCTGATTGGATTCTAGGCAGCGTTTGGGTCGCACATGAGTGGTGGTTCGTGAGCCGTGATGGGTTCTTATGTTCCTTGCCTGGGAACGGTAACGATGAGAGAAAGATACGTGATTTTTAAATCTAATTATATTATTAATTGTTAGTTATGTTTTAAATTTTTTCGTTATATTAATTATCACGTAATATCTCCATATGAGGTCAGATTCGGAAGAAACAAGAGGGTTGGAATCGTATCGACGAGGGCTACATCATGGAATTAGTTTGGCTGCATTTTGACACTATTCAAATTTGGGCCTTTATTTGGATTTTTAATAAATCAAAAGTGAGTATTTATACACTCACGATTGACTGAAATAATTTTCTATGTAGTTAAATTTATATCGTGAAGTGATTGAGATTTATTGATTGTTGTTTGATAAATCTAATTGACATTTAAATTGACATCTAAATTAATTAATAAAATTTGAATTGACGGCTAGATTGAATTAGAATTTAATAGCTCGTAAAATACCCGATATTGATAATTAAGAAATTATGTGAATTTTATTGACTGTTTGGATGATTGGTTGTGATGGATGCTATTGGTTGATATTTTGGAAGTTTATTTATCTTGATATATCATGTTATCATCCTGTATATTATTTACTGTATATAAAACTGTAAATTGAACTATTTTGAACAAATTAAGAAATAGGTCGAAATGATATATACCTATGAAATTTATTTTGGATTGAAATGATATATCCATCTTTGGAATTAAATTGAAATAATTAATTCACTTGGCCATAGGATAGAGAATTATATACAAACACCGGATTGGTTAAATTAAATTATTTTAAAATTTTTGTTTTGAAATTATTTAAATGAATTGATTTTAAGAAATAAAAATCGAATTTATGAAAATTGAACTATTTTTTAACTTGAGCTCGAAGTGTTGAAATTTAATTTGATAACAGGAATTGTCTAAATAGTTGAAGTTGAGATTTTGAGGTTATAATCGAAATGTGATGTGAATTTCAGAAATTCATTTGTTTTAAAAGATTGGACTTTTATTCGGACTTTTGAATATTGCTAAGTAAAATTAATATAAAACAATATTTAAAAATTGGGCTCGGGATTGAATTATATTTGAAGAGTTGTTTTTTAAATTGGATATTGAAGGAAAAATTGATTTATGTGTTTTGAATCGATATTTTGGAAATCGAACTCGAAATTGATATAAATCAAAATTGTTTAAGTTTGGAGTTGAAATTAATTTGAAATTGGAATTTAAATTAATTTGGAACTGGAGTTGAAATTACTTTGGAATTGGAATTGAAATTTATTTGGAATTGGAACTGAAATTAATTTGGAATCGAAGTAAAATTCGACTTGAAATCGGAATTGAATCGATTTAATCGAATTGGAAATTGAAACTGATTGAATTGGAAAATTTGGAAAGTGAACCGGTTTGACTTTGAAACTATTTTCAAATTAATTATTTTAGTATAAACCATTTCAAATCTATTTTCTTTAAGTATTCAAACTATTTTGATTTTCCAAACTATTTTACTATATAAACCATTTTTAATACTCAAACTATTTTCTATAAAACTATTTTAAGCTATTTTAAAAACTATTCAAACTATTTTCTTAAAATTCAAACTGGTCAGAGGGTGGAATATTTATATTCAAATCTTGGATTTAAATGCGAATGAGGTTAAAATGAAGTTATAACAGAAATTGAAATTCGAAATGGTTTTGGAAACGAAGTCGAGATATTAAGGCAAAAATGGATATGGTATATTTTGAGTAAATATGATTATTTCAAAATGGATTTGATTTTGAAACGAATATGATATTTTGATATAAAATATGAATTGTTTTCGAAATATAAAAGTACCAACCGGTGTGTAAAACGATGTTTGGTTGTTAAAGAGACCAAGGCCTCTTATTGGCATACTCTTTGTCAATATTGAAACCACGTTGACAACCGTGTACACGGTGGATGATATCCAGAATGTAGTAGTTGAATTGGTGAACGTTTACTGGAATGAAGTAAGAGAACGATGATGGATAGCCTTGACACTTGTGTCATAATTAAAATGACTAAAATAGGAGCCTGTCTGGCCAATGAGGTTAGCTACCTCTAGCGACGTTGATCACTCGTATTACTATCGTGATTTTGTACTCGATGGGTGCACCCTTTTTGTTAGGATTGATGGTCGCGGTCGGCCACAGATGGGTTACGACCAGCCAGAATGGGTACTGGTAGAATCCTACCTTGGGTATTGCCTCACGTGCCTTGTCATACTTATCCTTATACGATCCCATTGCGACTTTGGTTTAGTACTATAAAAATGTGTTATGGTTGATCAATGTAAAGCCTTAACGCTATTTGATATTTATTTTACTAATATACATTACCTACTATAGTGTATACTATTATATAAATTGTTTAACGGATCCTTAGGAGATGGAAAATCCCGTAACATCTCTTAAGTTGTTGCACGCACGTTATACACTGGATAGGAGATGGAAAATCTCGTAAACATCTCTGGCGCTGTTCCACTCATATTTATTGATATTGATTTGACTCACATAAGAGTATTTTAGTCCTGACTCGAGTATTTTGTCTTTTCATTACGTTTGGGTCAACCTTGAGTTTTTTTAGCATAATGAAGATCGTTTTCCGAAGGACGAAGATTGAGATTTGGTGTATTATTACTATTATTATTTTCTACATCATGTTATTCTGTTGCATTGCTTATTTATCCCTGATGTGTATATATAACTCTGAGAAATGTTGTATAGATTATAATCAAATGTATAATATAGGCAACTTCATGAACAGTTATTTGATTATTATATTTCTTCGTTCCATTGTGAGATTCTTTTGTTTGTTTTCTTCTTCTTTTCTTATTTTTCTTATTTATCCCCATTGATTATCTACGTTCCGGATTGTTTAATTTGGACATTTGTGGATTATTATCGATTTAAACCTTTCAAAATGTGGGTCGTCATAGTAACTATGAAAAACACAATACATGGAAGGCACAAAGCCACACATTTCCAAAGTAAGCCAAAACCTCCAACAATAGAAATTACAGCAAGCAATTTCATACCACAAAATCAAATGCCAACTGACCATAATTTCCTCAAGTGACAGCAAAAGTAGCATCGACACACCATTACCCAAGAGATGTGCAGTTAAAGCGCTTAGTGGTTCTATAGCGGTAGAGGTGAAAAAATTTATAGCGGGGATAAAACAAGGATATGGCGGAGATATAGCGGACATACAAAAAGCTTCATTAGATATAAAACTAAATATTTCAAGTTAATTTATTTTCATTCTCACATCATTTATGCAGGAAAAAATATATTGTTTAATCTTATATAACAAAACCGATGAATATCATGATTTATGTGCAATAGATTTGGTGACTATAATAGATTTCTAAGTAATATTAAGCATTTATGCCTCAGAATTAGGTCTTTACTCCGACTTTGTTGACTTGGTTTAGAAGAGAACTATTCAAATCGACTTTTGTATACTAATATTACTAAAGTAGGTGCTAAAAATCCTTGATTTACCGGATGTAGCGGAAATTAGCGGGGTTTAAAGTGGATCTACTTTTTAATATCACTAAATTGAAATAGTGTAGCGGTCGAAGAGCACCATGCGCTATAGTGAGGACTTTACAAGGCTTTAGGGGGGTTTTAACTGCACAGCCCAAGAGATAAACTGAAAGATCCAATATTGCACTAGGAGATACATGAAGGCAAGGGTACCAAGGAGACACAATTGCACTGAATTATAAAAGGCACACAGAAAAGGCAATTAGAGAAGCTGAAACCAACCACCTAGCATGATAGCTAATCAAAGTAAAAGATCCTCCGTTGCAAAGCAATCACCGAGGAAAGACAACTGCAGAAGCGAGAAAAATGGCAAGGCATATACTGACTTCCTGCCAAACCAAAATGCCAGAGGGAAAACACAAAATTCCAAAAAACCACCACATAAAGTCCAAAAGAAACAAGCACGACTAGGAATCCACCACAGCGGACCAGAATATGGGCACAGAGCCACCAACAGCCAAAGTCTAAAAGATCCGTAAGAAGTGAAGGCCGATAAGAGGACAACCAAACCAGAATGCAAAAACACAACAATCCAAATCATAAGGCCACTTCCATTGCAAGCAATCACCAAGAACGAGATGATAGAATGGAAAAGGCATACAAGTTGATGACCAAAAGACCCAAACCTCTATCAACTAGAAATTGGCTAAAGACAGAACTTAGACGCAAGATCAAGAACTGAGGGAAGCGGACTTGATTGGGAAAAAGCTAAAACGATGGGGAAATTGTGTGTGGCGAGGGTAACAAGCAGTAACATAGGGGAAAGCTAGGGTTGAGGGAGAAAATCAAAAGAAAAGTGGGGAGAATCGAAGAGACGAATAAAAGTAGAAGAGTAGAGAGTGGCGACGGGATAGAAAACCCTAGTCCCCATTGTTGAGAGCTTGACCACCCCCATTATTGATTTTTTGTCCAATACCATGTTTTAATTATGCAAAATGATAGAGAAACATAGCATTTTAATTTTAAATTCCATTACCATATATTAATTGTGTGGAATGATATATAAGTATAGCATTGTAGTTTTAAACATTATAGCATGTATTAGTTACACAAAATGATAGATAACATTGCACATGTTTATTTAAAATCCACTAGCATGTAATAGTTATGTAGAATGATAGAAAAACATAACATTGTATTATTAAAATCCACTACCATGCATAAAAATGAAAAATGATAGATAAAAAATAACATTTGTATATTAGGATTCCACCGGCATATATTAATTGGCATACTAATCATAAAACTAACCATTTTTTTGTTTTTTTACAATCATATTATAGATTGGTTTGTTCAAACCAACAGCTATATGAGCATAGTTACACCTTCAGCACTATAATGATGGTAACTCTTAAGCATTTCTATAACAATGTAAAATTTTAAAATAAAAGATTCTGACAGTTATTCATACGCAGAATGCTATCAACTTAGATTTACAGAATGTAATAGAAGATATAGTTGAACCAGTAGTAGAAGAGGTTGTGCTAAATGAACTGACTGAAATCATTTTCTTTCCATTGCATTATACTAACCACCGAATGTTGCTGATACTAGATTAAGTTACATTGCAATGGACTCATTATGACTCAATTAAACCACGAACCAGATCAACCCAAGCATTAAATTCAAGCTTCAAACAACATTGAATATGGTTAGTTTGGATTTGATGCTTTAACCATATTCAAACCTTGTTTGAAGCTTTGATTTGATGCTTGTATTGATTTGATTTGTGGTTTATCTGAGTCATTATGATTCCATTGCAATGTAACATAATCCAGTGTTAGCAACGTCCAATGGTTAGTATAATGCAATGGTAGAAAATGATTTATGTCAATTCATTTAGCACAACTTCTTCTATTGCTGGTTCAACTATATCTTCTATTACATTCTATAAATCTAAGTTGATAGCATTCTGCATATGAATAGCTGTTGGGATCTTTTATCTTAAAATTTTACATTATTATAGAAAAGCTTAAGAGTTACCATTATTATAGTGCTGAAGGTGTAATTGTGCACATATAGTTGTTGGCTTTGAACAAACCAATGTATAATCTGATTGTAAAAAAATTGTCAGTTTTATGAATGGTAAATATGCATATTAATATATGCTAGTGGATTTCTAATATACATTATCTATCATTTTTCATTTTTATGCATGGTAGTGGAATTTAATAATACAATGCTATGCTTTTCTATCATTCTACATAACTATTACATGCTAGCGAACTTAAAATATACAAATGCTATGTTTATCTATTATTCTATATAACTAATATATGCTATAGTGTTTAAAACTACAATGCTCTACTGATCTATCATTCCACACAACTTAATATATGGTAATGGAATTTAAAAATAAATGCTATGTTTCTCTGTAAGTATGCACAATTAAAACAAGGCAGTGGACTTTAATAATATAATGCTATATTTATCTAGCATTTTATATACCATTATATGCTATGGAATTCAAAAATACCATGCTATATATAACTATCATTTTTTGTAGAAAACATAGTCTACTATACCTTAAATTTATCACTGCATTTCATTTTCATTGCTCAGTTGTAAAGAAATATTGTTTCAAAGATAAATATACCTATCCATCTGTAAATTGGTCAAACAGTACAGCTTCTAGCATTAACTTCACAATTGTTATTCCTTCTTGGTTTTCGTTATCTTTTAGGTAAGCTATTGTGTTGTCTTGATTAATTAATAATCAAGAAATTAGTTTATATAATTTTATATAATTTGTAATATAATTGTATAATTCATGTTATAATAAAGCTTACTTTTCCATTTCATTACTTTTGAAACAAGAAATAACTTTGTTTTTTGTTTTCTTCAAGTAGTCCTAGAATTCTGCATTTTGTGATGTCTCTGGATGAATATTCTTCCCTTGTTTGGGCGTAACCATCCACATCAAATAATAGTGTTACTGTATCTTCAAAATGGTCATCATCTGTCCCATAATTTTCTTCTTCACTTCCAATTTCTTCGTTTTGTTCTTCACTTCCAGTTTTTTCAATTTTTTCTTCATTCGCTTCTTATTTCTATTCTTCATTGTCTTTTTCATTCTCTTCATCCTCTTCAATTTTATTACTTTATTTTTCATTTTTTCTTCATATCTCTTTTCAATTTTAGTTTCATTTACAGGGTTAACTTCACTCTCTCTCACTATTGTTTCTTTCTAGTCATCTCCGTTTTTGTGGACCTTTTCATGAAATAAAACTTCAAATTGATTCTAAGTATCAATTTTCTTCTGTTTTTTCTTGATTCAACCTTTTTACCAAGAGCTTGGAGATTTCTTTTCAATTCTTGCACTTTCTCTTCTTATGTTTTCCTGCTTTTTCTTGTTTTCTCCTTTTCTCTCTTCTTTAATCAATTACATCTATTGAGTGATATTAATATCAAAGGAAGGAGTTTGAATTTCTTGTCCTTTTTTTGTGTTCCTTTTTTTTGCTTTTCTTTTCCTTCTTCAGATTTTTGGACTATTGATTTGAAGTTCATCATTTCATTTTTTAGTTTTCTATCACCTCTTCTCCTTTTCTTCTTTGAGCTCTCTCATTTTGTAATTCTTCCTGGGTGTGTAAAAGTTTTCATTCCAAGTCTTTGATATAGATTTGGAGAGACTATATTTGATTTTCTTATTCTAGAATTTGCTTTTATTTCTTTTTGCCTCTTTATTTGGTTGCAATTTTTGAGATTTTGGTTCTTGTTTGTCCAAGCAGAGCTTTCTCACTCTTACTAATTTTTCTGATGTTGTTAAAAATCTGTTTAAAACTATGAAACAAATGATAATTATGATATAATAAATTTACATTATAAAACACATAATGAATAAATAAACTATTCACTATCTATATTTTCAATGAGTATTTTGTTACAACATTCTTGAGACTGCTTATATTCCATTTTCCAATTCTTGATAAATCTTTGCTGTAATCAGCTTTTGGCTCGATTATATCCACATGCTCACAAAGAAAATATTGTAAAGTAAAATATTACATATAAAAGAAAATGATATATGCACAATCATTTTCAATTTTAAATATTACTTGCATGAAAAAACTTAGCGTAAAAAGATTAACATATGAAAAATGCTATGTGTAAGTATCATTAGCAAATTTAAGTACCATTGACATAAAAAAATTCTAAAATTAACGGAGAAAAAAATGTTATAAGCAACTATCATTTGCAAGTTATTGTGTTTTCACCAGTGGAAACATCGAACATCCAAACATATGTCTTGGATTTGTCTTAAAAACTTTCAAAGATTGTAATAGAGAACATTGAAGTGCTAATAGCCATAAACTTCTATTAATTTTTGTTCATCCTTTATATATTGAACATAACCAAGGTAAATATCTTTGATTGTCTGGGAAGAAAATTTTTATCGTTGCAAGAATTATAAATAATTTTAGAAATTATATTTCATTTCAAACAATTATTTTATTCTTGCAACTGTACTTTCTTTTGTTATATGTTCTACTTTCCAAAGTTCTTGACACAAAATCTTTACAGTTATCAGGTATAATTTGAAAAGGCATTTTAGGTAATGGAAAAATGGTTTTTCCAACTAGTGGTAAACCAAAAAAAAGAGATATATCTTTGTTAAAATTATTAAACTTTTGTTACAAATTTTGGAAGTTTCATCTTCAATAGAAAATATATCAATTATACCATCTAAAGATATAGATATTTTTCTATATTTTTTTGTAGTTAATAATCCTTCATATAAAATATATATATATTTTTCAAAAAGGCTTTGCCTCAAAAATTCTTGTAACTTTCCCTTTATAAAATTTTTGAAGTAATTTTATCATGGCTATTAGATTGCGGCAATATTGATTTGTATCAAGTTCCCTTTCTTTATTTGTTCTCTTCGTCCTCTTTGCTGCTGCAGTTTTTGATTTCTATACAAAAATGTTTAGATGTGACATACAGGTATAGTAATTGAATACTATGTTTAACTATAATTTTATATTTACTAAACATCCTACTGGACTTTCTGATAAAAATGCTACATTAAACTATTACTGTGTATTTTAAAGATGCTTATTGTAACGACCCGTAATTTTATGACTTCTAAATAGAATATTTAATTAACTTTAAATGTTCAAATATAGAATTTTTAAACTTAAAAAATATCAAGTTTTATGAAATAAATAAAAATGATAAACTTATTTTTAGAATTTGATTACAAAATCAAGAAGTTTGGATTTTCATCGTAAAAGTGACAAAAGCCAGTTTTCGATAAAAATGAATATGCGTTCAATTTTGGTTTTTAATGACAAGTATTTCTTTTTCTAAAATTTTATATAGTGATAGTAATTGGTTGATAAAAGTTTTATAACTATATACGTGTTTTATAAAGATTGACAAATTTTGTCGCACGTTGACAAATCGACGTCGTATTTTTATAATTTGATTTTAATATTATTAAATATGGTTTTATAAGTCAAATAAACTTGTTTAATTATTTAAAGATAATAATAAACTTATTTTCAAGTTTTGTTTGCATAAATAAATAGTTTAACAAAAACGTCAAAATGTGACCGTAAAATGTTTTGTCGAAAATCAACGTTTTGTTCAGTATAAGTTATCGCAACATTGTTACACCTTTGTTAACATATTTTAACACATATTAATACACGTTTTAAATCATATGTACCTTTAGTCAAATCAAACCTAAATAAAATATATAAATAAGTATAAATATATATATATATATAATATTAAGCATTATATATAATATATTAAGAATTCTTAAAGGATAAGTAATGAAAAGCAAACATCAAATCACCATAAGTGCATGTTTTACTTAATATTATGTAAAGAAGATGTGATGGGATGATGGTAAGTGTTAAAAAAGGGTGATGTGAAGTTCATGAGAAATATCCAAGGGTATTTTGGTAATTTGATAAGGGGTTAATTTGGTAAATTACCACTTTACTTTTCCTATAAATAGCCACGCATTCCTTCACATTTCTACACACCATTCCTCTTCTTCTTCTCTATTTTCCAAGCTTCTCTAATAGCTTTTTATTATAAGAAAATAATGGCAAAATGTCAAGAGTAAAAGAGGAAATTATTTAATCAAGTATAGGATATCATAATAAAAATGGTTGACTATATGGAGTTGATACGGTTGATAACTTATTGTGATAAATTATGAGAAATCATAATAAAAATGGTTAATTAATAAAAAAATGAATTCATATAATATGTGTGGAGTTTATTGAGCTTCTTTATGGTTTTAACAGTATAATAAAGGTCGAAAATGAATATCATAATAATATAATACTATGAAATGATTTAAAAGTGAAAAGGATATCTAAAATGAAAAATATCTGTTTAAATGTTTTAAAATGGTTTAAAATGTTTTATAAACATTAAAATTCAATTTGGAGAATTTTTGAAAAATAACGAATTTGCGGTAGTTCGCGATTTCGCACGGTAAAAGTTAAATCCTTCTATAGGATGGAATCAGAGCCGGATTTCTTTGCAATAAGAATTTTCCGAACTCTTATGACTATATTTTTTAAACAAAATAAAATGATCAATATTTCATTTAAAAGATTTTAAAATATGAGCAAACCGAGTTCTCGATAAATTCGCGTTTTGGTAGTTCTATGGCCAAAGTAGTAAATGTTCTAAAAATATATATTTTTAAATGTTTAAAAATATGGAATAAATTCTATAAATATTTTAAAATGTTTTAAAAGAGATTTGAATTATAAAAATGGATTTCTAAATGATCGAAAAATTGTTTTAATCAAATAAGTTTTGAAAACACTATTTGCAGCACTATTCGCAGCACTTTTTGCAGCACTTTGATAACTTTTGAAATATGAACTTAAACTTAAGTATTCTTTCCCAAATCTTTTATAAATGTTTTCAAATAAATATTAAGTGTTTTAAAGATTATTTGAGGATTTATAATTTATTTTAAAATGTTTAAATAAATTTTTTAAAGAAAAGCTGCCAAAATCAAGTGATTTAATCTTGGCTCTAAAAGCCGACGAGTAGACTGAATTTTTCTATTCATGAGATCCGAGTGAGATGCTTAAACTAAGGAGATGTTCAGGATCAACCAGTGCCCCGGCTCACCTGGCCTCTCCGGGGAAAAGGATAGATAAGGTCGAAATGTCGGAAACGAGCTAAGTATTAAAGATTAAATTTTCCAAATTTAAACAACTTGGATTGCATGGAGATAATCTTCTTACACTTGGTGTTAAATTCCAAGGAGGGAAACCATAGTATCTGTATGAATTTAAAAGGTGATTTCACCTCTATTCAATAGATAGTAAAGGTTGAATACGGAAGTTGATGTTGAGTAGAATTAGTATAATTTCCATGATCCTTTTTACTCAATAATGTTTTCCAATATGAGATTTAAAGAAATGATTTGGAAATCTTTTCCTAAATATACTATGAAAAAGGTAAAGGAATGATTTAATAAATGAGGCTTAACGATTCAATATACTATGAAAAAGGTAAAGGAATGATTAATGAATATATATCTAGGAGATATATATGAATGAATAAAATGATGAATTAAATTGATTGATGATTAATAATCACATATGAACTTAACATCTTTTTAATAGATGATTGGTTCGAAGGAACAGGGGTCGGAATAAGGCAACTCCTATCTGAAAACCACTTTGAACCAATGTATATGTTTAAAAGTGAAGACATGATGAAGATGGTGATTATTGAAGATGGGGATCTTCATGATGAAGGGCTGCTTGCCACTGGTCCCTCAAGGTGAAATTTACCATATCATATATTTTTGGTGGCAGTAGTGCTCTGTTATGAAAATCTTCGATTACAAGGACTAATCGCTACTAATCCTAGGGATAATTCCTGACAGGATGTGGTAGGAGGAGTGCCTTCGGTTTCATTCAGTCGTAGAACGAACTTGAATGGACGAATGTCTGTGATTGCATTTCTAAGATTACAACGTTTACTTTTACAAACGTACATCTGTTTGGTGAAGGAGAAGGAAACTTCTCTTGGCTTAACACCCTTGAGACGTACAAGCTTAGAGGTTGTATGTTCGTGGAAGTCAATAGCGATCGAAGGATTGGCAGTGTGTCATTCAAAGTGGAACCAGTTATGATCATAGCATGGCTTTGTAAAAAAAAGCATGGCTTTGTGGAACGTAACCACACAAGCCTCACACCCTAGGAATGATGCGGGATACTATGTGGTCTGCAAGATAAATTTCGGGCTATTAGTTAAGAGAAATGAAAGGCATCTATTGCCTTATGATTAAAATGGACAAATATGGAGGCTGACGGAGATCGTGTAAAGCTACCGAGTAATACATTGTTCCATGGTAGTGTAGCAGTATAGTTTGGAGGCTGACAGAGATCGTGTAAAGCCGTAGGAGTGAACTAGTATTGTTATACGTGGATTTTCGGGTCTGAATGGTCACTAGTTCCCTATCATGTTGGAAATCCAATTCCAATACATTGCATTTATGGTTTTGATTGTAGAACCTACTTTCAAAAAAAAAGTAGCTAGTATGCCATCAAATTTAATAATGGTAACAATTTCTGTTATTTTGATAGATTATTTGAAAAGTGTTTTCAAAGGAATGTCACTAGAGATAATATCAAATTATTTTGGTATAAAAGTGATTTGGTTATCATAAGGTAAAAACCCATCTGTATTTATGTGTGGACGTGGTCTTATGAGATACCCTTCTTTTCAAAGGTTTTGATTGACATCAACATTTAAAATTTCGAGTATCTCACGTTGGTTTATCAAGCCTGATGCGGGTATTTTTTTATACTCGGATCATATCCGAGTAGTTTCATGTTTAGTTGAAGATGTTTGGAGTTTCCAAAGGAGAGTTGGAGATCTTCATCTACATATGGATGTATTATATTATCCATTGCATCAACTGCATTTACATTTTTAAGGATAGAGTGTTTATGACCATCCAGGCTAAATCCAGGTTAGACTTTGATATTGTATTCAAAATTTTCCGCTGTAAAGATTATATATTGAAATAATATATGTTATTCCATTCATGTGCGATTCTATTATGTCCTTATTTTCTTTTTCCTTAACAATCGGGCTTTCCGGCACTTGGATTTGCGGCACAAGGATGTATTAGTGTCGATTTTCGAGGGTTGAAAACCCCGGTCGTTACACTTGTGCACTTCATAGCTAAATTGCCATATGAAACTATCATTTCAGATATTGTAAAGAAGCTACCAAATTGTATAACCATAATGCAACACTAAACTATCATTTTGCATATTTAGACATGCTAGTGGACTTCATATCTAAACTGTCATGTCAAACTATCATTTCAGATATCATACACAAACTATTGGACTTTGTAACTAAAATGCAAAATTGAACTATCATTTTGCATATTTTAGACATGTTAGTGGACTTCATAGCTAAAATGGCACATTAAACTATCATTCTAGATATCATAAATATGCTACTAGACTTTGTAACTGAAATGCAACAATAAACTATCATTTTGCATGTTTTAAACATGCTAGTGTAATTCATAGCTAAAATGCCATATTAAACTATCATTTCAGGTATAATAAACATGTTATTGGACTTTGTAACTAAAATGTTACCTTTAACTATCATTTTGCATATTTTATACATGTTAGTGGACTTCATATCTAAAATATCAAACCATAATTTTAAATATCATAGCATGTTACTAGACTTTGCGTATTTATCTCAAACAATATATCTTGGTTATAAATTGATTTTCATACGTACATGATTAGGTTGGGTACTTGGTTAGCTTTTATATCTATATGTTCTCAATTAGGTTTGGCATTCGGTTAGCTTTTGTATCCATACGTACCTGATTAGGTTTGGCATTCGATTTGCTTTTGCATTCAGTGGTATGCTCGGTTAAACAATATATTTCGGTTATAGATTAATTTCTATATGCACCCGATTAGGTTTGGCATCCAATTTGCTTTTGCATGCATATGTTCTCGATTAGTTGGCATCCAGTTAGCATTTGCATCCATACGTGCACAATTAGGTTTGGTACTCGGTCGACTTTTACATTCAGTGGTATGCTCAGTTAAACAATATAGCTTGGTTATAGATTGATTTCCATATGTATCCGATTAGGTTTGGCATCTAGTTTGCTTTTGTATCCATATTTACCCGATTTGGTTTGCTATTTGGTTGGCTTTTGCATCTATACGTACTTGATTAGGTTGAACATCTGGTTAATTTTTTCATTTGGTGGTATGCTCGGTTAAATAATATATCGTAGTTATAGATTGGTATCAATATGTACTCGATTAGGTTTGGCATCTGGTTTGCTTTTGTATCCATATGTACATGATCAAGTTTGGCATCTGGTTAACTTATGCATCCATACATACCAAATTATGTTATGCATTCAATTATCTTTTGCATCCATACGTATCTGATTAGGTTTGTCATTCGGTTAGCTTTTGCATTCAGTGGTATGCTCAATTAAACAATATATCTAAGTTATAGATTGGTTTCCATATGTACTCGATTATTGGCATCCAATTTCCTTTTGTATCCATAGGTACCCGATTATGTTTGGCATCTGGTATGATTTTGTATCCATACATACCCGACTAGGTTTGGCATTCATATCCAATAAGGTTGGGCATTTGATTAACTTTTGTATTTGATGGTATGCTTGGTTAAACAATATATCTTGGTTATAGATTGGTTTCTCTACGTACTCAATTAGGTTTTTCATTCGGTTAGCTTTTGTATCCATATGTACCCTTTTAGGTTTGGATATTATAAACATGCTAGTTGAATTCATAGTTAAAATGTCACATCAAATTATCATTTTAAATATCACAAATGTACTACTGGACTTTGTAAATAGAACACTACATTTTTATCATTTTGCATACTTTAAACGTGCTAGCAGACTTCCTAGCTAAAATGATACATCGAACTATCATTTCAAATATCATAATCATGCTATTGAAATTTGTAGCTAAATGATACATTAAATCATCATTTTACACAACTTAAATATGCTAATGTACTTCATAGCTAACTTTCTACATGAAACTATCATTTTAGATATTATAAATTTGCTACTGGACTTTATAACTAAAATGCTACATTAAACTATCATTTTGCATATTGTAAACTTTCTAGTGGACTTCATAGGTATAATGCCACATCAAACTATCATTTTAAATACCATAAACATGTTAGTGGACTTTATAACTGAAATGCTACATTAAACTATCATTTGCATGTTTTAAACATGTTATTATACTTCATAGCTAAATACTACATTAAACTATCATTGTACATATCATAAATATGTTACTGGACTTTGTAACTGAAATGCTACATTAAACTATCACTTCACATATTTTACACATGCTACTTGACTTCATAGCTAAAATGGTAATTCATACTATCATTTCAAAAGTCATAAACATGTTATTGGACTTTGCAACTAAATCGCTACACTAAACTATTTTTTTGCATGTTTTAAACATGCTACTATACTTCATATCTAAAATGCTACATTAAACTATCATTTTCGATATCATAAACATGCAATGAGACTTTGCAAGTAAAATGCTACACTAAACTCACTTTGCATATTTTACACATGCTACTAGACTTCATGGCTAAAATGCAACATCAAACTATCATTTTATACATCATAAACAAGCTATTGGACTTTGTAACTAAAACGCTACAGTGAACTATCATTTTTCATGTTTTAAACATGCTACTATACTTCATATCTAAAATGCCACATCAAACTATCATTTTAGATATCATAAACATGATACTAGACTTTGTAACTAAAATAATACATTAAACTATCATTTTGCATGTTTTAAACATGCTACTATACTTCATATCTAAAATGCCACATTAAACTATCATTTTAGGTATCATAAATATGCTACTAGACTTTACAACTAAAATGTTATATTAAACTATCATTTTACGTATTTAACACATGCTACCGGACTAAATGTCAATAGTTTAAATCAACTGAATGGTAAACAATACCTTAATAGCAATGTTTTCGTTGGTTTTTTGTTGACCTTTTTGTCCATCTTCTTCTAGCTTTTTCTTTTTCATTCGTTTTATAGCTCTCGACTTCGATGCTGTTGACTTCGATGCTGTTGACTTCAATTGTCGAGTCATTTGTAACGTTGCTTTGGATTTAATCGTCAATTTCTGCATTTTAGACTTCAGCAATTGCGACAATTTCGGCTTTATAATCCATGTTGACAATGGTTTATCTTCTGAATTAAGATTGGATTCCGTTGTTGTCGAAGATGTAGACTTCGATCGAGTTTCCATTGATTTGTTTATTTTTGATTAAAAAAGCCCTAGATAGAATGTTGTGAAAGTCTATAGGATCTTACATAATGTAACTTATATACTAATGTGAGAGTATATACTAATAATTATACTGAGTAGAGTAAATTAACAGAGTATAAATAAGTAGATAATAAAAGTGAGCATACCATAGATTTTATACTAGTTTGAACCTCTCGTTCTACGTCCAATCCAAAAGCTCCCCATGGTAATTCCTCTAACCAATAACCCTCACTTAGCCCTGAGGCATAGGCTAATACAAAAGTATTTCTTCGACAATTTTATGTTCCAAATAACACAGATATTGACTAATAGTACAATTCTTCCTATAATCTCCTTTGAGTATATGAAAGTGAATGCTTTGAATTGTAGGAAGTGATCTAACAAAAATAATATTTTGGTTATGATTAATTGAGGATATGTAAGCAAAGAGTGCATAAATATGAAGATAGAAAGCAGTAGAAATCAAGAGAATAGTTAACCTTTGTAATCTCAATCTTTGATGTATTTATACAATCAACGAGATGTAAATGAAGAGTTGTTTGTGCTAGATAAAATCTCTTTGATCTAATGGCTACGACTTTTGAGGAAGAGAGGGGTTCTTTTAATATGAACAGAAACATCCATTCATAATTTTGCAGTTACTCAAATGACAGACGTCTATTGGAAAACCACAAACGTATGTGGCTTTGGGAATAATAATCCCGAGCCTTCTCACAGACGTCTGTTGGTTTTCCACAAACGTTTGGGGCTTTAGGGATAAAAATCCTGAGCCTTGTCACAGACGTCTGTTGATTCTCTACAGACGTCTATTGCTAGTAATTCTAGAAATAAAGCTTGTTTTGATGCAAATCTTTGTATATTTGGATTTGTGTGTGTACGTGTACTAAAGGAGATCTTACATTGTTTATCTAAGATTATTAACATATTAGTATGACCTTAATATGGTCCATAAACCTTTGTTTGTCTTTGAGTCCCGATAACATTGAGCAAGGCAATCCCTTATAGTGTATACTTGTAAATTGATAAGATATATAATATATGTGATTGTATAGTTATTTTCATTGAAACCTTAGAGCGGAGGTTCTAACATTCTGCCCCTTTTTAATGACGACAACTATACAATCGTTAGTCATGATGAAAATAACTCCCTCTTAATTTTATCTCCTCCTATGTATATGCATATATTTCTCCCCCTTTATCATTATCAAAACATAATAAAAGAAATTATACACAACATAAAATAGATATATAAACAACATATAGACGTGTCAAACACAAACAGAACATAAGATAATTCAATGATAAAAACATGAGTTCAACAACAGTCATAACAAAAATATAAGTAGTACAATAATACATCAAAGTTAAATAGCATAGTTCAAAAGAAAAGAGAGCTAATGAAAGAAGCTAGTTATACCGGTTTGACAAATAGGACAATCCACCATAATTTTCATAATATTCCCAGTAGGCGGATGGATCTTTTTGGTATTTAGTTGTCCATTGAGTTTGATCATTATATTCTTCATTTTCTTTAATTGAAAGCCCTTGGAAAGCCATATAATGTTGTTGATGAGATTGGTTAGGATCGGACAAAGACATATCATCGCTATCTTCTTCATCTTCCACCTGTTGGTCTTGCTCAATATTCTTGCCATTGGCTTGAGAAGTTCCTTCATGAGAGATATGAGCATGATAGATTGGTGCTTGTGGTCGAGAAGGAGGTGTAGGTGAAGAAGAAGATGATGATCGAGAAAATGACCTACCACATACTTTTCTCATTACTTCTAAAGTGGACACAACCTTTTCTAGAGTTTTCTCCATTTTAGTCATTCTTGTTGAAAAAGATCGTTCCAAACCGGCCATTTTAGTGTTCAAAGCTCGCTGTTTGACCGTGATTAATTTTTGATTTTGAAATGTTAAATCACGGATGGATTCATTTTGCATTGGTTCAGTGTAGGCTTCATCAATCTCCGAATCAAAATAGTATTCGATAGTATGATGAGAGGAACCAATTTTATATGGAGGATGAGGTGAATGAATTTGTTATGGAGGAGGAGGAGTTTGAGTCTGTTGAGTAGGGACTAGGTACATTTGTTGTTGCTACTACATAGTCTATTGTGCCAGGGACATGATTGGAGGTGGTCTTCCGGGAAGAAGCATTAAGAATAAAAACCTTATACCACTTTCTTTGATAGGAATTCCTTCAAAATGAGAAATATAAGAAGGTACAACGAGACCATGTAAGAGACACATGATGTATGGAGCATATATAATTGTTCGTCAGTGGTGAGACCAAAAGCTTTTAATTTCGTCATGAATAAATTTAGCCTAATTTAATTGAATCCCACCAACTATAGCATAGAGAGCTTAATGGTCATTTTCATATATTTGTTCATGACTTCCAAAACGGGTAATTATCGTATTGACTATCATACAATTTAATAACCTAGCTTTTGGGCGTAAATAAACGAATTTCCATTACGGCATTCTATCATTTCAAATTCGATGTGTTATTTCATCATGTGGCAAGTTTATTTGGTTGGGAATTTCTTCTAAATCAAGTCCAGTAGAGGAACAATCAAGTAAACGACTAATCATGTTTATGCTAATTTTCAAAACATGGCCGTAAACACTTGTCTATAACCAACCATCTTCATTCTCAGGTGTCCAATATCATTACTACATAAGTTAGCATAAAAAAGGAAGATGGACAGTTGATCAATTTGTACCTCATTTTTCTCAAAATTGATTAAATCTCGACATACGGAGGCGATGGTGAGTTCTTAAATACCATATTCTCCAAATTTGCACAATCAAGCCTCATTTGCTTCAGTTCTTCAAATCTTTTATTTGCAATTGTGCTATTGTGAAACCATTCTTGAATGTAGGCATCGGTGACGAGATCGGTTTGAGAGGATGAGGATTGACCTCTCTTTGACCTTTAGCTAATGGGATTTTTTGCTTTAGGAGCCATTTTTGATGAAACGGGGTTTTGATAAGTTTGGGTTTTAGAGTTGGATTTTTAGATTTGAAGTTAGATTGGTAAATAGTTGAAGGATGGTAAAAGAAATATATATGAAGTGGCCTTTGGTAACAGCCGAAACTTGGCTCAAACATTTAAGAAGGAGTGATAGACATCTGAGATCCCTCAGTATTGTTTTCCCAAGCAATATGACAAACATCTATCTCTTCTTCACAAACGTATGTCTCTTCTTCACAGACATCTGTAGGGAGGAAGAATTAAATATTTACTTTTGATGATTGAATTTTTTATCTAAACTGAATATTTTCATAGATTCGTCATAAAAAAACAATTACTATAACCAATAATCATACAAAGAATTATATATTATATGGTTTTCATTTTTATTTCTATATAAAAGTATATATATATATAAGTACGAAGAATAAATTATCATCAGAAGCTTTTGATTTTAGATTGATCCCAAGAGTTTGTGCTATTTTGCTTATCTTGAGGCTTAAGTGGAGACCAATTTGGGAGAGCCAGAGTATCAATCAAGTCTTGGTTTGATGGTCCTTGCTTGCATAAATTTTTTGGAGTAATGTTATAAACTTTTACAGGAGTTTCTGTTAAACGAGGAGATTTTGGTGAATGCAACTTTATGTTGGTGAATGACCACAAATTGCTAAAATATGTTTTTTGAGAAAGTTAAGATGAGATCCTTGACGGCTTTGTTCGTAATACATTTCTCGTTGAACTCCTATTATTTCTTGTTGATAGTGATATACTGCATCAAATTTGGTGTTGAGAGATGTTGATTCTAGATCAAATTCTCATTTGGCTTTCTTCTCCTTAGGAGAGAAACCGGTGTTATATGTAGGTGATGCCATAATGTTTAGCGAGGCTAATCGAATTAATGGTGGTATGGTTTCAGTTAGTGATACATAGGTGTTATTTGATGAAGGTGAGCTAAAGTCGATAATTGAATAAGTGGAGTCATGATCAGAAGACATGTTTAGTTTTTATTTAAAGAATTTTAAAAAATATTTTGGTTTTATTTTTCTTTAATCATGTATAAATAGATTATATAATCTATTATAGTTAGAATTTTGTATGAATAGAGTTGTTCTAACCATTAATTTGTTAACTGTTTTTTTATGGTTGTCAAAAGATTGACTGAATTAAATTTAAGCTATAGAAAAAAATGTTTATAATGATGAATAATCATGATATACATTAATTCATTAATTCATTAATTGGACATATCCCAAGGTCTCATCGTAGCTTTATGAAGGTTGATTCACATAACGGTTTGGTGAAAATATCAGCAATTTGATTTTCTATGTTAACAAATTCAAGAGTGATAATTTCTTTTTCAACATTATCTCTATAAACTGGTGGCGAATGTCGATATGTTTTGTATGAGAATGGTTAATTGGATTTTTGGATAAAGTTATAGCACTAGTATTATCTTAATATATAGGAGAGTTGGTTATAATTTTACCGAAACCTTGAAGAGTTTGTTGCATATAAATTACTTGGGCAAAGGCTAAGATTGTTGATATATACTCGGCTTCACATGTTGGGAGAGAGACAATTTTGCTTTTTTACTGAACCACAAAACCAGAGATTGACCAATGAAATGACATGTGCCACTCATACTTTTACTATCTATCTTGCAACCACCAAAATCTGCATCAACTATATGATATGAGTTCGAAAGAGCTGCCTTTAGGATAGAAAAGTCTGTAATATTTGGTGTAGGTTAAGTATCTAGAATTCTTTTAACCGCGCGATGATGTGACTCCTTAGGTTGTGCTTGAAAACTTGCACATAGACATATGCTCATCATAATATCCGATCTACTAGCCCTTAAGTATAACAAAGATCCTATCATACTTGCTTATGATTTTTGATTGAAATATTTTCCATTTTCATCTTTATCTAAATTTAAACTCGTGCTCATTAGAGTTGGTTTACTTGAAGTACTATCCATTCCAAATCATTTTAGTAATTCTCTACAATATTTTTCTTGATTTATAAAAATTCCATTTTCTAGTTGTTTTATTTGTAAACCTAAAAGGAAATTTAATTCTCTCATATGTGACATTTCGAATTCATTTTTCATTATATTAGAGAAATCATTACTTAGTTTTACGTCAGTTGACCCAAATATGATGTCATCAACATATATTGGTACAACTAGTATATTATTATCTTCTCTTTTTATAAATAATGTAGAATCAATTTTCCCAATTTGAAAACCAGAATTTAATAAATGTGTTTTAGTCTCACATAACAAGCACATGGTGCTTGTTTTAATCCATATAATGCCTTTTTAAGTTTGAAAACATAGTCTGGGTATTTCTCATGAATAAATAAGGGTGGTTATTCAACATAAACTTTTTCCTTTATGAAACCGTTTTAAAATGCACTCTTAACATCCATTTAAAATAGTTCAAAATTATGATGACATGAAAAAACAAGCAATGTTCGTATAGCTTTTAGACGTGCTACAAGAGCGAATGTCTCTTCATGGTCAATTCCTTCTTCTTGGTTGCATCCTTGAGTGACTAATCTTGCTTTATTACGGACAATATTTCCATTTTCATCTGCTTTGTTTTTAAAATCCATTTTGTTCCTATTATGGATTGATCCTTTGGTCTTGGTACAAGTTCCTATACATCATTTCTTTCAAATTGATTAAGTTCTTCTTGCATTACGATAATCCAAAAATCGTCTGTCGATGCTTCTTTACAATTTTTAAGTTCAATATTATATATAAATGCAATATGGCTTATTTGATTTAATTGATTTCTTATTTAAAATCTTGTGTTTAAATCACCAACTATATTGTTAATCGGACGATCTTTTAAGATTCGAGGTAGTGATCTTAAAAGATTATTATTATTATTTATGGTATTATTGTTTTCAATTACAAAAGTATTATTAATTCTATTGTCATTATAGATTTCGTCATTCGTCGTCAATTTTGGTATCTTAAAAAATTTCATCAAAAGAAACATGAAGACTTTCTTCAATAATCTCAGTTCATTTATTAAAGATTCTATATGCTTTGCTATGATCAAAATATTAAAAAAAATCTTCATCGGCTTTTGGATCAAATTTTCCTAGATTATCTTTAATATTCAAAATAAAGCATTTAAACCAAAAATATGAAAATATGATACTTTAGGTTTCTTTCTGAATATTTTGTAACATGTATTCTTAGTCATAGGTCGAAATGTTACATGATTTAATACATAGCATGCGGTAGCAATAGCTTTGCCCCAGAAATTTTTTGGTAAACAACTACTACTAAGTAGTATTCATGCACATTCTTGTAGTGTTCGATATATTTTTTCTACTATGCAATTTTGTTGTGGTGTTCGGGGAAAAGAAAAATTATGACTAGTTCCCTTTTTATTATAGAATTTTTCAAAGATATCATTTCCAAATTCACCACCATGATCGCTTCTTATACTTTAATTTTTAAGTTCATTAAATTTTTAATTTTCTTAGTGAAAATTTTAAATATTTCAAATGTATCACTTTTATGGTTTAAAAATAGTGTCCAAGTGCATCATGGAATATCATCGACGATATCAAATACATATTTGTTATGATTTATTGATCTTATTTGAGTTGGTCCAAATAAATCTAGATGAAGTAATTTAAGCGGTTGTTTGGTAGTAATTTCTTTCTTAGATTTTTAAGAGCTTTTCTTTAATTTTCCAACTTGACAAGCATCACATAGATTCTTAATTTTATAATTTATTTTGGGTAATCCTCTTACTAAATCATTCTTTCCTAATTTATTTATATATTTAAAATTTATGTGACAAAAGCGTTTGTGCCATAGCCATGGATCATTATGATTGGCAGTTAAGCATAAATCACTATTATTTTTAATATTCATATTTAAAATATAAATATTTTGCATTCTAAATCCTTAAAAAATTAAAATTTTATTTTGATCAAATATACTGCATTTTTCTTTTTTGAAATTAATTTTAAATCCTTTATCACATAATTGGCTTATACTTAGTAAGTTATGTTTAAGATTTTATACCAACGAAACATTAGTAATAAGAGGAGAAGCGGAAATATTCCCCCATGGCACACCCAGAATATGGGGCCAGAAATTGCAGAGGAGCAGGATCTGAAGCGGTGGCTGCTACAAGAATGGAATATTCCAAAGAATTCGCTTCAATTAAAATTTGAATGAATTGTACCACAGTCGATCGTTTATGTCCAATCGCTACATAGTTTGGACTTGGTATACTAGGCACCTCACTAGAGCTCGAACAAAAGTGGAGTGGATATATCGGCGTTGATAACATCTCCAATGCCGATGATAAATCCTTTTGAGTTATCTCCAAATGTCACAGTGCCACCATTGATATATGTTATATTTGATAACATGTGTACATTTCCCATCATAAGCTTGGAGCATCCACTTTCGAGTATCCAATTCTTTTTACTTTTAATTTTATTTATGAGTACCTGCAAATAGTAAAGATTTAATTGGTACACACTTCCTCTTGTTAGGGTCATATGTGTTAGTGGATGAAGGTAGCATACCCAAGTGGGTTTGGGACCTCTAAAAACATAATTTTTATTATAAACAATATTTTTCAAGTATTCATCTATATGTTTTTGCCTAATAAATTTTTTTTTGATTTAGGGATCCATGTATTGACACTACTTGTTTCAGGAGTATTAATCAAAATATTTGAAATAGGTTTCTTGAATTTAGTATATAGAGTACTATAGTTTCTATGTTTTTTCTTAGTTTTAAATCCTAACCCATTTCGATTTCCTAATGGTCTTGATATTTTGATTAAATTTTTTAAGTTTTGTTTTCGTTTACTAAATTTTGACACATTATTATTTATTTTATCCAACTTGTTATTAAGATGACCAATTTCAATATTATTCAACACTTGCCTTAAGTTCTAGTTTTTCTTTTTCAAGTTTGGTGTTTTCAAATCTACTATTTTTTAAATCTTGTAATAGAGTAGCATTTTCAATAGTATTGGCCATAAAAAATACATTAGCTTGTTCTGCGTCGCTTTCACTATCACTGTTAGAGGAAGAAGACGATCCGGAGTCATTCCAAGTTACTTGAAAAGCTCTTCGCTTCCTTTAGAATTTCTTGAATTTGCTTTTCTTTTTGTCATTAATGAGTTGTGGACAATCTTTCTTCATATGGCCAAGTTTGTCATATCCATAACATTTGATTGATGTTTGATTTGATGAATTTGAATTGTCACCATTTTGAAAATTTGCCATCCTTTTAAATTTCTTGAATTTGTTATAGTTCTTAGCATTGAATACAATTTCTTCTTTATCCAAGTCGGAATTATCATTGTTTGCTTGAAAAGAAATATTTTTCTTTTCTCAATTTTACTCCTTTCTTACCTGCAAATTAGCTTCATATGACATCAGATTTCCTATTAGTTCTTCGAATTTGAGTTAAGAGAGAAGATTCTTCTATGGCTAAAACCTCTCTTTCTCAATCGACGGTCAAAGAATTTAAGTCGTGTAACTAAATCGAAATCATTGAATTTGACCCCTAGTGCCATGAGATCGTGTTGTATAATTTGAAATCTAGAATACGTGTCACTAATAGATTCATTTGTTTTCATTTTAAATGATGAAAATTGATTTTGTAAAATAGAGATCATTGTTTGCTCGATTTTTGTCGTTCCTTCATGAGTAATTTGGAAAGTGCGCCATATATCAAATGCAATAATGCAAAGCATAGCTCGTGAAAATTCATTTTTATCAAGTGACCAAAATAAAACATTCATGGCTTTTGCATTATTAGTTCTGTGTATCTTTTATGCATTGGTCCAAGTGCTTATGTCCGTGGTAGGTTCTTCATATGTAGTTTGAGTATTTTGCCAAATTTCTAAATCATCGTCTTCCATAAAACTTCGCATACATGTTAACTAATAAGCATAATTAGAACCAGTAAATAGGGGAGACGAGCAGTTGATTGACCTTCTTGAAATGTACTTGCCATATTAGAAAGTTTTCAATTACGTGTTCTTGTAAATTGAAATAAGCTTGCTCTAATACCAAATGAAAGTCTATAGGATCTTATGTAATGCAACTTATATACTAATGTGAGAGTATACACTAATAGTTATTCTAAGTAGAGTAAATTAACAAAGTATAAATAAGATAGATAATAAAAGCGAGAACATCAGAGTTTTTATACTGGTACGGACCTCTCGTCCTACGTCCAGTCCCGAAGTTCCTCTTCGGTAATTCCTTTAACTAATAACCCTCACTTTGCCCGTAGAAATAGGCTAATAGAAAAGTATTTTTTTCGACAATCTTGTATTCCAAATAACACGGATATTGGACAATAGTACAATTCTTCCTATAATCTCCTTTGAGTATATGAAAGTGAATGTTTTGAATTGTAGAAAGTGATCTAACCAAAATAATATTTTGGTTATGATTAATTGAGGATATGTAAGCAAAGAGTGCACAAATATGAAGATAGAAAGTAGTAGAAATCAAGAGAATAGTTAATCTCTATAATCTCAATCTTTGATGTATTTATAGAATCAACGAGATGTAAATGAAGAGTTGTTACTACTAGATAAAATCTCTTTGATCTAATGGCTGCAACTTTTAAGGAAGAGAGGAGTTCTTTTAAAATGAACAGAAACATCCATTTATAATTCTACAATTACTCAAATGACAGACGTCTGTTGGAAAACCACAAACGTCTATGGATTTGGGAATAATAATCCCGAGCCTTCTCATAGACGTCTATTGGTTTTTCATAAATCTGTGGCTTCAGGGATAAAAATCCTAAGCCTTGTCACAAACGTCTGTTGTTGGTAATTCCAGAAATAAAGCTTGTTTTGATGCAAATCTTTATATATTTGAATTTGTGTGTGTATGTGTACTCAAGGAGATCTTACATTGTTTATCTTAGACTATTAACATATTAGTATGACCTTAATATGGTCCATAAATCTTTGTTTGCCTTCAAGTCCCGATATCTTTGAGCAAGGCAATCTCCTATAGTGTATACCTGTAAATTAATAAGATATATATTATACGTGATTGTATAGTTGTTGTCATTGGAACCATAGAGTGGGTGTTCTAACATGCTAGAGAGTGGGAAACCTAACGGTTTAATTAGTGGGCCAAAAAAGGTGTGCATTCTTGTAATAAAACTCTAAAATTAACATCCTTCAAAATAAAAATAATTTTAAATATTTCCTTTATACTAATTTCTGTTTTTAAATATTTATATAAATATAGTATTCTTTGTATTACAAAACCTTTTTTGAATCACTATTATAATAATATTATAAATTAGAATTGTTTAAAAGCTATAAATAAAATATATCACTATAATATAAAATATATTATTAAAGTTATAATATTATTTTAAGTTATTTTTGTTTTAAAGGTTATTTAAATACTTTCGAAAGAGTTTTCAAACCTTGGGAAAATATATAACTCTTTTTTGGGAATAATTATAAGGTTATGGATATTTTTTGAACAAACAAATATCTCTTTCTATAGTATGACAATTTCAAATATGGTATAACTTAAAAAATGTTTTATTGTTAACTAGTTAGATAGAGTATAAAGTGAAGATTTTGAATTATATTCCATAGTTTGAAAGAAATATAATTTATTTTGTAGTTTACAAATTTGTTTTGAAATAGTATTTTATTATTGAAAAATATGAAATGAATTTAAAGTGGTATTAAATGATTTTCATTATGAGTTATCATAGAACTTAAGATTTTGAGTATATAATGTAAGTTTTGAATTATAAACTATGGTTTGAAATGAAAAGAATTATTTTGGATATTTATAAATTTATTTTAAAATACTATTTAATTATAGAAATTTGTGAAATAGCTTTTATGGTTATTTTAGATCTGTAAAGTGATTTTGAAAGTTTTGAAAATATGTGTATATTGATTTGGATATGAATTACAATATTTGAATCTTTTATTGGGATTTAATAAATAAAGTGAATATATTATTCAATATAGATAAGTGATTTAAAGGTGTTTGTTAGTTCCTGAATATAAAATTGATTCAAGAAGCTTTATTACACTTTTATAAATACAATCTCTTTCCTAATTTATATATTTGAATGTTTTGATTTTTTATGTTCAATTTAGCGAGAAATCTGAAAAAACAGGTTTATAACACTGTTTAGTATGGGACTTTAGTGATATTTATCCAGTTATTCTTTGGAATCGTTATATATAATATTGAGGAGAGTGAGTATAGTCTATGAGCAGTGAATAAATGTTTAAGTATCACGCAGTGGTATGGGATGCCGTTGTGATATTTGTTTGGTTATTCATTGTAAGTAAATGTCACTCATACCGGTACTTGTTATGTATGAGGGGGCTCACTGTGGTGAGTCACGTATTTAGCCGTGTATCTGTAATTATATAGAGCCGCGTATCGATAAACATGTAGAGCTATGTATTTGCTATTGAATATAGATATTATGTGTCTGTCTATCCTTGTCCAACTTCCGTTATGATTCAGGAGTGAACCGTATTAGCTCAATATCCACCCTGGCAACCTGATTGTGAGGACACACCCTGAAATCTATGACACCCTTATATATATTTTTGTGTGATATTGTTGTATACATTTTGCCCCTATTTTACCTAGGACAGGCGTCAGTTGCCTATAGAGGCATGTATCAGTTCATGACCATGTAGGGTCCTTGCATTGACGAGCACAAAGGCGGATCTAGCATGATGCCGATGGGAGGTAACCGATGACTGTAGGAGTCATGTCAGATGGACACTTATTTGGCTCCTGGAGCTAGCAGATGTGCTGTCAGTCTCCTGTCTAGTTCTGGTGTGTATGGTAGATCGACATATACTATTTATATTTCTACTTGAGATGATGAGCTGTGATTATACCTAAGACTATGTCTAGTGTATGATCAATCCCCGTATCATTTTTTGGCATGTGTCGCCACTTATATTTTCAAAAGCATGTGTTGTCACTTATATTTTCATAATCATGTGTCGTTAACTATATCATTTATCGGCATGTGTCGCCAACTATATCATTTATTGGCATGTGTCTCCTTTTTATATATATTGGATACACAGATGATTACTTATTACATTTCTTTGAGTTTGACAGATTCGAGAATGTCCATTTATATTTGTTTTGGGGTATTGTTGTGTTTGCCCTATTTTACTTGATTATTGCTTATATATTGATGATGATTTATGTACAGATGATTCACCCATTTGATATTATTTCCTGATTTATTATGTGACTTGATTTACATGAGTGATGACATTTTCCTATGCATGGTTTATGGTTAATGTTATTCTTGAGATTCTTGATGATGTGTAAGATATTACTATTATACAATACATATGATTTTGAGATATTTTATCCTCTACCTTTTAGATATAGTCTGACCTATGTGCTATTTATATAATACTCGGGTCAGTCTAAGACATTTCAGGTTCAGAGACGATGAGACCAGCTTGTATTTTCTAGGCATACAGAAGACTAGATATTTAGTATTATATATTATTCTCCTATATTGTATAGTCTCTCATATCTATATCATTATGATGTATATTGGACATCTGTTGTATATTTTATATTATATATATCCGCTGTGATATTGACTCTGTGATCTTTGATATTTACTGCATATTGTGAATTGTTCTATCCTGGAGGCACACGTGTTTATTTTTTGTGCCAATACTATGTACTTATAAGTGGGTTATTTATTCGATGTTTAAATACGTACCACTGTTAGCCCAAAATAATATTCACGTGTGTACCCCATATAGCCTCTTTTTACATATTACCTGACTGTATTACCTAGTAATGCTCTTGGATGGTATGGGTACAGAGGTGAGGTGTTTCACCATCTATCATTTTCTTCTTTTTACTTATACTTTGATAGGTCGATAGAAAGCACTGGTGGTGACTTGGAGGCACGATTGTGTGATGGAGATGTACATTTATTTGTCTATTAGCTATCTACTATTTTATCTTGGTTATTCCCAGACATTAAGTTGTTATGTTACTCGGTGGTAGAGAAACGTTGTAAGTGAAGTATATTTGGTACTGTATTATTTTATTCGTTTAGGATTATTGAAATATTGACTAATATTTCCACTATAAGTTTTAGAAAGTTAAGAATATCGTAGATATCTTTACGATTTGTTTTATATTTTACCTCAAAATGATCAGCTATCTTTGAGGTTCGCGACGTCAGCGCTGTTTTATATGTGAATTTGGGCTTCATAGATAGCGAGTTGTTACATTGCCAAACCAAGAAAACTCCTAACCTCCATAGCGTTTCTTGAAATCTTCCAGTCTTGAATAGCTACTACATTTGCTGGGTCAACTAACAACCCCTTTACGAAAACGACATGGTCGAGAAACCTTACCTCATTCCTCTAAAAATGCCACTTTAAAAATTTGGCTATTAGGCGGTGCCTTCTCAAGAACTCTAGTACCTCCCTTAAGTGATTTTCATGCTCACCTACACTTTTAGAGAATACTAGAATATCATCCACAAATACTATGATGAAGCTATTTGGTTGCCCCCTAAAGACTCTACTCATCAAATCTACAAAGTATGCAAGGGCATTTGTCAACCCAAAAGGCATCACTTCCCATTCATATAGTCCATCTAGAGTGCAAAAAGCGGTCGTATCCTTACTACCTTTGGTTATTCTCAATTAATAAACCCTATGGTCAAATCTAACTGAGAAAATATTTTGGTTCCAACAAGCTAGTTAAATAATTCATCTATTCTACTTAAGAGATACCTATTCTTCTTGGTCAGCTTGTTGAGTTCTCAGTAATCGAAACTTAGCCTTAAAGAGTCGTCTGCCTAAGTAACAAAGATAACTGGTGCTTCCCATTATGAAGTACTATGGCAAATAGACTTCTTTTATAATAGCTCTTAAATCTGCTTATCCAACTCCCGCCTTTCTTTGGAGGCTATATGCCTCAATGGTAGCGCTACTGGTTTGGCGTCTTTTTCTAAATCAATCCTAAACACTATTTCTCTTTGGGATGGGAGATCGGAGAGTTCTTCAAAAACATCCAGAAATTCCCAAACTATGGGTACAAATGAGAGCTCATCTTGTGATAAACTAAGAGAATACATATAGCTTAATGCAGCGAAGCCTTGGGGCATGCATTGAACATCTATATCTCACCTCCCATAACTCTTCAACTATACAATCATCCTATCACAATATAAGACAACCTCGTAGTAAGATAACTAATCCATTCCTAAGATAAGACCATACCCTCAAAATCTAGAACATATGCATTACATATTAAGTCTACATTACAAATGTCCACCACTAGGTATTTCTAAATCATAGCAAGGTGTGTTAATTCATAACCAGATTCGACACAACTATAGGGTTAGTGACAAGTTGGGTTTCAATATCTAAGGCTTCAACTATATTTTTGGCTATGAATGAATGTAATCCTCTTAAAGGAAATAGAGTATAATTAGTATTCCTTAAAATAGTAGTTGTACCTTCCATAGCAGCTTTTCCTTTGTCGTTGGGAAGAGGATTGCTTAAGACAAGTATAGCCTCAATGGCGTAAGTCTGCATAACCTATCCCTCCTTAGCTAGCTATGAACATCAGTTCTTATAGTGCCCTTCCTTGTTGCAATTATAGCACCTTCCTTTGAATCCTCCCTCGTCAAGCTCACTCTACAATCCTTGGCGACGTTTCCCTTCTTTTGGCATCTACGACATATCACATTCTTCTTCTTGAACTTTCCTTTGGCCTTCTTATCTTTCTATAACTTCCCCTTCTTTGTTCCATCTTGATATTGAACTATACTACTTTCTTAATTTCTTCCTTACCAACTGTCTGAAGCAAGGCCACTTCGACTAACACCTCATAAGTTGGACCTATGGGAACTTGAGTTAAGAGCAGTTCCCTTAAGAGAGAATTTAGTCCCTTCACAAATTTCATTGCCATCTTTGCTTGGGTGTCAATCAGACTCATTCCAAATTTGGCCAACTCTGTGAACTTGTTATTACTCCTTTATTGTGGTGTCCCCTTGCTTCAGGTGGATGAACTTCTCCAACTGTAGTTTCACTTCTGCATTGGACATGAATCACGTCGAAGCAAGCTTTGAATTCATCCCAAGTTATGCCTTCCTCAGCATTCTCCACAGCCACTATGGTCCACCATTTCAGTGCCTTCTCTTTCAAGTGCCATGCGGCTAACTTCCTCCTTACTCGATCTTTCAATTCTAGTTCCTTGAATATGCGGTCACCATCATCAATCCAGGCTTTGGTTTCTAAAAAATCTTCTAAGACTAAGGATACTCGTCCACCTATACTTTGAAATCCTTACAGAGCTTTCGAAAGTCCAGCGGTTGGAATGTTGGCTTAGCGGGCGGAGCGACCGGTGCCACTGGTGTAGCTTGCTAGGGAATGGGGATTTTCCTCATGGCTCTTAAGTATTACTAAAACTAGTCTGGCATACATCGTATGGTGGGTGTTTACTGGGTGGTGGAATTCCTGACCCCGGAGCCGTTGTTTTCAACCATAATCAACTATCTGTTGGTTTGAAGTTTAGTCATGACTTCCTAAGATAGTATTACTTGCTGAATTAAAAAGTTGCCTAGGGTGTTTGCATATGTCCCTATATGTGTGTGAGTGTGTATAGTATGGTCTTAAAAACCATTTTCAAAAATAACATATACGTACTTTCGTGTATTCCTATTCTCGTTGATGGGTAACGTAATTTATGATACCAAATGTAACAACCCGCTATGAAACAGGCATGATTTTCAATCTATAAAAGCCCATCGAACCTTAGGCCCATTCTGGAGCTAGAGGTTGGTTGGTATAAATAAATAATTTATAGAGCTATCTATCTATACTTTCAAAATCTAATAGTAGAAGGAATAAATATAATAATCTAGTAAGTGCTCATTGCATAAAACCATGTCTCAAAATTACAATATGTTATAACACAATAACCAAGTCAAGTACATTATTTTTAAGGTACATAAAAAAGTGAATAGATAACTAATACTGCCACTGAGACTCCGTCGACTCCTCCTCCACCTACATTATCATCGAATCTAGCAAGTATGTTGTAATAAGAAGAGGGTCAAAACAATAATGCCTGGTGAAGGAAAATCGCAAGTTTTACAATAATAGCATATGGGAAGTATGTATTTAGATAAGCATTATGTCCTACGTTTTTTATATTCCTCCACATGTACCTCCAACTATGGGTATTTCCCTACATACATCTCCACTATAAGCATCTCTCTACATATATTTCCAACCACGAGCTAGCAGCCCTATAAGTACTACTCGTGACTATAAAAACCGATGCATGCAACTATATTATTTTAGGTTTAACAACCCTTCTTCCATCCAAGCGTATCCTAACGATGGTAGGAAGGAAGTATCCAAGTTACTTACTACCCCTAAATTAGGAAATAGGCAAAACCTCCAACTAATTAATATCTAAACCCAAGCAAGCTGGTACTCCTTAACCAACATCATACACGATCTCTTTTGGGCCACTTACTGCTTCTTAGATAAAAAGGAGACAGACCCTAACACGGCCATTTAGTACTTCGGTCCCTAAAGCAGACCCCTCCCAAGAGAACGCCTCTAAGGCATACAAGCGACAATCCCAACCATTTAGTACGCACCTATAAGATAATCCTGAGCATTTAATACTTCTTATGTAGGGAGGAGGTAGACCCTAGCGCATCCATTTAATACCTCAGTCCCCAAAGCAGGTCCATCCTAAGATATCTGTTCAATGACCCATTACCCAAATCGTGACATCTTACATTAATCTAACTATTCATGGGTGTTGGTAGCTAAATTAGCTAGGCAGACTTACCCTATTAAACTAGGACTAACCTCGCGTCCACCGTGGATACTTATTATATGCGATTTCTCACATCAGTTCCGCAATCACATTACGGTAGCCAGATTAGCCGTGCAGACTTATATGTGCTTTTAACTGACCTCGCATCCCTATAACTTAGCCATATTTCCACTCTCCCACACTACAAAACTATACTAACATATATGTATAATACACACGTGCGCACACACATATAATATGTCTCACCCATATTTACGCATTAAAAGCCATATAAGGAAAACTCCTTATTTCACCTTCTTTTATGGATTAAATTCCATAATTGTCCTAACCCTTTTTATTAGATTTATGTAAATTATCGATTTATAATTATAGTTGTTAAATTTCAGTGTTTTAAAGGATTTGTTATTATTACATCTATACCCAGTTTGTTGTATGAATACTTAGATAATTTATTCATTTCCTATTTGTGATATTATACTTCTTAATATTAACAACTACAATAATTATGCAAGTCAATTGATTACAGAAGATACACAATAATCAACATTATTAATAAATTGGGTACATATAATAGACTTGTATACGTAAAAAAATAAAGGAATCCAACACATATGATTTGTTTTATATTAATATAGTAGAACTATACCCCCATTTCGAGAAGCCAATTTACAATGTAAATCTTTTGTACTCCACGCAAGCTTTTTAAACTAATAGTGTTGCAATATAAAAGAAACTAGACTTATTTTAAATTATTGAAATAAGCGATGCAAACCACGGAAAAGATAAAAGAATCTCCCTGTCCCTACTTTGCACTCCTCTTTCTACTTCCTTATTCGGAATTCTTTGCTATTGGAATCAAAAATAGGAAAATGAAATCAAATAGAATACAACTTATTTATACTATAAATATTCATGAATTAAATTCTACAACTTCAAAATAAAACAACAAAAATTCCAAAAAAAATTCATAAAGTCATATATATATATAAGGAGATTTTAGGGTTTAATTTGATAGTTTTTGCATAAAAAATCCCCTCAAGCATAATACAAATCCAAATATCAAATTATACAATACTATCAAGGAAAAATCAAGACTCCCACTCACAGAACAATGAGCTTGGATTTGCTTCGCACAATAGCCTTTCTCATTCTCCAAGTTATTTCCTTTTTATTATATAATGAATTTGTTTACACATATTAGATTTAGAAATTATAGATTACGGACGAAGAGAGATATACATACATACATACATACATACATACATATACATATAAATATACATATATATATATTAAATTCCTTTCTCTTTCACTGGATTACTTTCAATCTTCCTCTAATCCTTGCATGTATATATTTATTTTGTTGAAGAAGTTTTATTGCAGAGAAAGAGAATAGCAGAGTTTCTCCAAGTTATTCCCATTCAAAATCCAGGCCATTGGATGGAGAATATTTAAAAAAAAATAAACCCAAACCAATTAGGCAACTCAAAACTCTAGCCGACATTTGAATACCGGTCGGCCGGTCCCCAATAGGTAGTCAGCCGGTCCCTATGGGCTATCCGTTGGTTGTGGTCCTGCTGCATCTGATGTTAATATTTACATTTTTAATAATTTATTATCTATTCTTGAATTAACATTAACTATTATTTGACGTTAAGTTATTATGTTTACTTTTTATTTTAATGTTGATTTTAATATTATTTATTACCTTAATTCATTTTAAATTATTGTCGTTTCGAAATTTTTAAACGTTGATAACTTCGTTGTTTGAACTCCAATTGAGAAGCCCTATGCATGAAAATTGCTTAGAAAATCGCCACGAACACAATGGTGCAGGTTTCTTAGACAAATTCTAATGTTTAAAAAATTTCCATTTTTAACATTATTACTATTTAATTCAGTTTTCTTGAATTTATCTTTTTGTTAATTTTACGGGGTGTTACATCGTAATTTTGGAATGAATAAGGAATTTAATTGCAAAGTTAACCGACAGAGAGGAGAATATTTTCAAGCATTTATTATATAAGGAAAAATGGAGCAAGGCTCAATACTGATCCATCAAATAAATTTTGTAAAATTAAATAAATGAAGGTGAATGAAGCCTATCTACCTGACTATGGATTGGAGAAACTTCCAAATAATTCTCGCTATTTAGCAGAATGAATGAAGTCCATGGATCGAAAGTACAGCATTAATATCTGCTGAGAAGATGTGACTCGACCAATGTTTGGAGATGAAGTGTCTAAAGTCTCAGTAAAGATTGGATGTTCTAAGGAAAATATAATATCCTAATTCCGACACCAAAAGATGGACCCCAATGTACTGCAGTCACGTTGGAATTATCTTTCGGCGATAGAGATGAGATCGGTTATATTATATAGTGTTGAGTAAACAGAGTAGATACATCTAAAATAAAGCACATCATTACATATTTAGTTCAGCAATATTTACATCCCAAATTCGTGCCCAAGCAGAGTCAGAAATATAGTGCCACATAGCAATTAGTGTCATGCACCATATATGAAGATGTGTACACGAACACTAAATATAGCGAAATTAAAACAATACAAATATAACATCCAAGCATGCTACATCTTCTACGGCTTGCATTATTTGGCCTTTCCTAAAAGCTACATGTCTAGGCCAATAAACTCAACTTACTTGAATGAGTATGCATGAGTTTATAGGGAAAATAGGAATGAAACATGGATCGGACAAAAAATCTAGTACGAGTAATATATTACCCTAAGCATACAAAATAGTTAGACCACGCCATCAAGATGCGAAATGGGTTTTCCTTTTTCTATTTCAAAGCAATAGATTATCTGATTAAGTAGTAACCCTAGGCTTTAGATTCATTGCTAAGTGTAAAAACAATATTGTGGTACCTTAAGAGAAACAATCCTTTTGTCCAGTTCATAGAACTGTAATAGTACTTCAATAAAATTGAAATACCTTACTCTTGCTACCTTAGCACTACGCCTAAGGCTTTACACACTTTTACTGCAGATATATAACATTAAGGTCTTTACATTTGGTTGCCACTAAGGCCTTATTCCTACATACTATATACCTATACACTTTTTTTGGGCAACCACTAAGGCCTTATGCCTTTGTCACTTTCGTATTTCATATACCACAAAGGCCTTAAACCAACATTGCTTTCATATCAAATGCCACACAGGCTTTACACTACTTCACTTTCGTGTTTTGGATGATACAAAACCCTTACACCACTTTGCTTTCATATCTCTAATGCTATATATGCCTTAAAATTAATTTGTTCCCCGGGTTGCCATAAAGGATTTAACCCCTTTGCTTTCATGTTTAAATGGGTGCCCTTTTAGACTTACGTTAACTTTTCAATATTGTAACACTCCTATTTTGAGGCCCAAAACTAACTGCTATGGATGATGTAGTCATTCATAATTATTAATTCTCAGTGATAAAATGTGACTATGTTAACCATATCAATAATCAGAAGCACATGAATATGAAAAAATTTCAACACGGTCTAATAAAAAAATTTCATATCTCGTTTCACAATTGATATTTCATATTCATTACATAATCCCATTTCTAACCCCATGTTTAGAGAAAATATAATTATTACAAAATACTCCAAAAGCGACATATGAAGCCGCCTCATTGGTTGATCAGAGTCAAATACTTGGCAATTATACAACTTTGTCATTACATCCAAATAGACAAAACCAAACCACACAGCGAAAATAGATAAAGTTCCTAGTAGCTAGATTGCCTCCTACCCGTCTCTTGAAGTTTATTCGTCTAACTGGAACCTGAAATCCCTTACTCCCGACCTACTCAAATGAGTATTTGAGAGTTTAAGGGGAAAAACAAAAACTTCGAGTCAGACAACTTACCATCTTGAACCAAATAGATATCTAGTGAGACCATGCCACTGAGCGAAACAGGTTTACCTCTCACTAGAATATTAACTAAAACATAACAACCATATACTATGCTCCTGCAACCACAATGGTTAGAACATAGAAAATAGCATTTATAATTATGCAACATATATTAGATTACCCATCACAATTCATTAGATTATCAAATGACCACCATCACAACCTAAACTGACTGCCTGTTTTATTTTAATCTGACTACCTGTCTTATAATTATGTGGACTACCCATCTCACATATAAGCATATTCAAAATTACATGGACTATCCATCTCACATGTAATTATTACCTGGACTACCCATCCCCCACCACATTGACTACCCATCACGTTTGGTTTAATTATTTAAAATTATGTGGACTATCCATTACACATATTCCATTTAACTTAAAATGGTGTGGACTATCAATCACACATATTCCATTTAACTTAAAATGATGTGGACTATCCATCACACATCCTATAGTTTTCCAAGAATGACTATAAATCCTTCATTATCCTCATAGAGACTATCCATCTCTAGCATAATGTGGACTATCCATCTCACATCCCATAGTTTTTCTAGGATGACTATGAACCCATCATTTAAAATTTTGGTTCATGTTACCCACATGATCACCCTAGTTCTATTAGTGTCCCCAATTAGGTTGTCCCTCCTTAAAGTTATAACATTTCAAAGTGACATACATTGGTCTCCCCAAATGATTGTTGTCAAACTCATTTAAAAATAACAATGGTATCCCCAAGGTTTATAGTCTAAGCCAAAACATATGGCTCACTACCATTAATCAATTTAAATTTAAATCAATGTCGAAGTTCATCCACATTGGTGTCCCCAATGATAATGTTGAAGTGTACATTTTAAGATGGCACTGGTATCCACAATGACGACGTTGAAGATTATAATTTAAAATAGCATTGGTATCCCCAATGACTTCGTCGAAATAGAATACATAAGGCTCTCTGCCTTTAATGAAGTAAGGTGCCATCCAAGCCGCACTATACTTCATCGACCCTCTACCCAAGGTAAAACCAAACTTAAATTCTTTTAAGTATAAATTCATGTCGAAGAAGACGTTGTCGACTTTCATAAACTATAGGCTATCCACCTATTAAACGAACTTTTAACTTTTATAAGTTATATGGCTATTTGCCGAAAATATAGGATCGTCGAGCCTAAAAAACACGGGCCTTTTCGACCCTTTAAAAACAGTTTTGAATAATATAGATATAAGCCTCTTCAGTATTAAAAATATAAGGTGCGACATTGTCGCCTAGCGGCATCGACACTCAAACATAGGGTCGCCAACATTGATGTTCATCGACCCCCAAGACCCTCGACGACGTTATAAAACCTTTACACTTAAGTTACTTCAGCTACTATACCATTTTTTATATAGAGTCGAAGACATAATAGGCGACATCATTGCCTTGATTTGGAAAACAAATGAAGAGATGAGATGCGGCATCATTTATAACACTTCGATAATCACGATAAGGCTATGATATTCAAGATAGGTTGTCGACAATATCGACATTGACACTATTGAAACCAATTCATAGCTACCTAAGTAGCCATTATAAGCTTCTATCCTTATCGATGTCGACCTTCATGGAAGCGGCATACCTTTAGGCTTGAAGAGGATATATGTGTTATGGCATCATCGTAATTAACATGAAAACAGGTTTATTTCAATTAAAAGTAAATATTTTTCACCAAATCTTATACTTTGACAAATTCTTATTGGATAATAAAAGTTTTTTGCCTAACTATTTATAGAAATCTGCCGCACTCAGAATTTCAAGTCCCAAAACATACCTCAAAACAATTAATTAATATCCTTAATTAATTATCCATTTAAATGTTTATATAGCATAATAATTTCATAATAAATAAAAATCACTTGAGAAAAATCCCAAAAATTCACAGAAATTTAAGAATAACCTTCTCTTTACCGTATAAAAATTTCAAAGCCAAAAACCATATTTAATCATTTTAAATAATTAAAACCCATAATTGAGCTATTTCCTCCTTAGGAAATTCATAAAATAATCTATATAACTTAGAAAATTATGAAATTAAAAACCCATCTCCAAATAATTTTTTATACCACATATCAGAAAATCAAAGCATTTAGAGATTAAATCTTAGGTTTTACGCTTAAATCCATTTAAATAATTTCATAAAAATCCCATAATTGATCATTCTATCCAAACAATGAATATTCAACCATATCTTGGCAAAATCTATCAAAATTATTCGGATATTACCCATAGCCGAATTTAAAAAGCAGATGGAACACTTATTATTGACTTTAGATTACTTATTGGAGTTGAGATTAGATTTGGTATTAGTATCCCTAAGCTTCTTCCCTTTGAAGCCCATTAATTGAGTTATGGCCGGCCTTGTAGTTTTCTTTTGATTGTTTAAGCTTGTGAAAAGTGAGAATGAAATGAGGGGGAGAGGGTTTAAAAGCTTAAAGGATGGAACTACCTATTTTACCATCCTCGTATTTTCTCTTATATGTTAAGTTTAAACAATCTCACTTAATTAATTAAGTATGGAACGATCATATTAAGTTTCAAATCACATTCTCCTTAACCATTTACATTATTCTATTTAATTTATCCAACTAAATCTCCCGAATAACGTTTAACAAAAAATAAGGGTGTTACAAGCTGTTTCCTGGGGATTTGACCAGGCAACTAGTACTCGGCAATAAGTGCTCGGCATCAGAGAGTGACTGGCATCAAGGAGTGTTCGGCGAAGCACTTGCCATCCAAGAGTGTTCGGCGAAGCAACTGACATCCATGAGTACTCGGCGTAGTACTCGGCATCCATTAGTGTCCGGCGTCCAGTAATGTTCGGCGAAATACTCAGCAGTGTTCGGCGTCAACTGGCACTCAACGTCAACCAATGCTCGGCATCAAGACTGCTCGGCATCAAGACTGCTCGGCATCAATACTGCTCGACATCAAGACCGCTCGGCATCAAGGCTGCTCGGCATACAAGGGCGCTCGGCATCAAGGCTGCTCGGCATACAAGGGCGCTCGGCATCAAGGCTGCTCGGCATACAAGAGTACTCGGCATCAAGGCTGCTCGGCATAAAGAGCACTCGACATCGAGACTACTCGGCAACAGGAGTACTCGGCATCCCATGGTGTTCGGCGTAATACTCGACATCCAGAAGACATTCAGCATGACACAACTACTCAGGATACCGGTATCGTTCGGCATGCATACGCCGTTCGTTCAAGAGCTTGAGATGGAGGCACGTTCGGCCTCAACAAACAACCATCCTACACTTCCCACGACACCAACATACCGTTCGGCATAGAAGGAATGGTTCGACGCAGAGCGTTCGGCATACAGCGACCACTGCACTGGGGCTTGGGCGTTCGGTTGTCCAGCCCACTTGGGAAGTCCAGCCCATATTTGCCTATAAATAGAGGGGCAGGGTCACAGTGAAATGGATCCTTTTTTGGGAGAGAAAACACCGGGGAGACTCTGCCATTTTCAAGACTCATCTTCTCTACTTAACAACTTCATTCAAGCATTTGATTCACGAATTGTATTTGTAATCAACTATAAAGAAGATCAATAAAGTTCAACCTCAAAGTGGACGTAGGCAATTATGCTGAACCACTATAAATTTGGTGTTCTTACTTTCTGTATTTATATTAGCACTGTCTTCTCTGTTTAATTTGATTTCATCACTTATATCTCTTCACAATCTTCTTCTACGAGGTTAGTGACCAATTTTGGTGCTAACACTTTGGTGCTTTCACTGAGAATCGAATTCTCAGACCTCAAGGTTCTGCTTTGAAGCTACTGGATTGAACAAATCCCCCAAGGAAGATCCGACTCACTGATAAGACATCCGTTTATTCTACTCAGAGTTCATACCAATAGCTCTACAATGGAAAAACCACGTACCAGGTCAGTTTCTCATAATGCGGATGCCCACGAAACTGCTAGTGTGCAACAAGCAGGACCTAGCAATCAACCAGCGATTCCGAGTGTAGGAATTTCCGCTCAAGAACAGACTCCAGTTGTCACCAGAATAGAGTTCAATGACTTGATGAGAGAACTCAGGAAAAGCAGGAGACAACTAGGAGAGCAGATGCAAGCTAACGCCAACCTGATGGCACAACTCACTCAACAGCAGCAACGAAATGCTGGGGGCAATCCCGCTCCTTACTCTTCATCTGACAGCTCAACTTCCTCTGATGAACCTCCCAGACGCAGACGACGTAAGACTGAAGCTGCACGAGCAGAAGCTGATGTTCAGATGACTGGAGACCGTAACCAAGCAAGAGCTGGGAACTTCAGGACCGGAGTACAAATGGAGGATGGAGGTCCAGATCATCAAAACGCTAACGATGTCGGACCTCAGGACGAACGATTGGCAGGTCGCCAGGAGAGGAGGCACCAGCATGGTCAGGCACGTAGAACAGACACTAACCTTCCGCCTTCCATACAGACACCAGATCTGACAGCCATGATCAGGCAGTTGATGAAGGAAAATCAGGGGTTATCGAATGACGATTGGGGAGTGTCAAGAAGTCATACTCCGTTCACGGATGTTGTATTGTAGGCGGCGTACCCCAGGAAGTTTATTATGCCTACTATTCCCGCATATGAAGGAAAGACTGATCCTAGACAACATGTCATGAGGTACGAATGGATGATGGATTCAGCCAGAGCGAATGATGCCACCAAGTGTAGGTGCTTTCTGATTACTCTATCTGGGATCGCTACTATGTGGTTCACCCGACTTCCTCCGCGATCCGTATCAAATTTCGAGGAGTTGGCAAAGAAGTTTATTGAGCAGTTCAGGATACACACTACGCGCCCAAAGGACGTGATGTCTCTGTCAAGTGTAATCCAAAATCCTGGGGAATCCTTGAAGGAATATTTGCAAAGATTCCACGTAGCAGCAACTGAAGTCAGTAATCCCAATGACCATGCAATTCTGATGGCTGTAATGAGAGGTGTGGATCCAGACTCTGAGTTTGGAGACTGGCTAGCAGGAAAACCTCCGACTACGCTAGAGCGTTTCTACTCTAAGGCACACCAGTTCATAAGAAGAGAGGAAGCTAGGTGGGTACGACGAGATAAGGCGCCAGGGCCTGTCCGGGAGTCAATAAAAATCAACATTGCTGTGAAGCAGTCTGGAGACAGCTCGGGAAAGGTCCAACTCGGAGTATAAACATCTACTTAACTCCGTACTCCTAGAGTGCGAGACGGAGTATAAACATTAATCAACTCCGTACTCCCAGAGTGCGAGACGGAGTATAAACATTAATCAACTCCGTACTCCCAAAGTGCGAGACGGAGTATAAACATTAATCAACTCCGTACTCCCAGAGTGCGAGACGGAGTATAAACATCTACTTAACTCCGTACTCCCAGAGTGCGAGACGGAGTATAAACATTAATCAACTCCGTACTCCCAGAGTGCGAGACGGAGTATAAACATTAATCAACTCCGTACTCCCAGAGTGCGAGACGGAGTATAAACATCTACTTAACTCCGTACTCCCAGAGTGCGAGACGGAGTATAAACATTAATCAACTCCATACTCCCAGAGTGCGAGACGGAGTATAAACATTAATCAACTCCGTACTCCCAGAGTGCGAGACGGAGTATAAACATCTACTTAACTCCGTACTCCCAGAGTGCGAGACGGAGTATAAACATTAATCAACTCCGTACTCCCAGAGTGCAAGACGGAGTATAAACATTAATCAACTCCGTACTCCCAGAGTGCGAGACGGAGTATAAACATTAATCAACTCCGTACTCCCAGAGTGCGAGATGGAGTATAAACATTAATCAACTTCGTACTCCCAGAGTGCGAGACGGAGTATAAACATCTACTTAACTCCGTACTCCCAGAGTGCGAGACGGAGTATAAACGTTAACTAACTCCGTACTCCCAGAGTGCGAGACGGAGTGTAAACATTAATCAACTCCGTATTCCCAGAGTGCGAGATGGAGTATAAACATCTACTCAACTCCGTACTCCCAGAGTGCGAGACGGAGTATAAACATACATCAACTCCATACTCATCCCCAGAACTGGGGGCAGAACAAAAGCAAAGCATGCTAGTTGAACATTTGTCTAAAAGAAGATTGCAACGAAACGATTGAGAGACGACTGTCAAGCAATCAACTGAACGGAAATATTCAGCATGAAAGACTGCGGTTTTTCAAAGCACGTCATGTTTACACAAGACGTCCTTTGGGGGGCAAATGTTATCCCGCCTTTTGGCAAGGCCGTGACACCAAGAACTTGATTTAGAAACCAGTGACAGTTCGTCTTGGAGATCGGTTACACAAAGGCTCACTATGGATGTCGATGGATTTTGTCCGAGTCTGGATCGAGCCACGATTAACAAGACATAACAATCAAAGCCAGGGAAACCAAAGTTTCAAGACGATCTGAGTTCGTACGATCAACTTATGATCGATTCGAACAACCGACCATCCATCCATCAACCTCCACATTTGACTTGGAGACCTAAACTGCTTGGAATGAATATGGCCCGATCATCCACTCCAATCGAGTCATAGAACAAAGTTCGACAAAATACAGATACCCCTCATGAAGCTCAGTGACGCCGGGATCCGTCAAAAGTGGACGTGATTTGATCATCTACACATCAAATCCTACCCTGAACACGAAAGGTTGTTCGAAAGCCCAACTTGAAGTAGCTATGGTAGACTGCGTACTCGCTAACCATCACTGTCAATATATGGACACGACTGCACCTTGGAACATATGCAACTTACTTTGTCTACTCAACAATCTATTATCCTTATTTTCTAGAAGGAGATACGGAGCAAATTGTAAGAGATTTGGCTATCTAACCCAACATGGATGTGATTCAACCATCTGCCATATACCTCCTTCCTTGACTTGATTGGAAGAGCTATAATCACCATGCGGACGAGAATCGATCTTTCATTTTTCAAATTTCGTCCCTCATCCTGGGGGCAGAATCTCATTCCGTGAGCAAACGTGGTTCGATTGTTCATTCGACGACATTAGCCTCGATACAGTAGATGAATACAAATTAAAGGGTGGAAATACGACTGCTCTCAACTTAAACCTCCAAGTCCCCAGAGTGCGGACTGGAGTACTCTAAGTCCCCAGAGCGCGGACTAGAGTATAAACGATTCCAAATCTCCGAATCCCCAGAGCGCGGATCGGAGTACTCTAAGTCCCCAGAGCGCGGACTAGAGTATAAACGATTCCAAATCTCCGAATCCCCAGAGCGCGGATCGGAGTACTCTAAGTCCCCAGAGCGCGGACTAGAGTATAAACAATTCCAAATCTCCGAATCCTCAGAGCGCGGATCGGAGTACTCTAAGTCCCCAGAGCGCGGACTAGAGTATAAACAATTCCAAATCTCCGAATCCCCAGAGCGCGGATCGGAGTACTCTAAGTCCCCAGAGCACGGACTAGAGTATAAACGATTCCAAATCTCCGAATCCCCAGAGCGCGGATCGGAGTACTCTAAGTCCCCAGAGCGCGGACTAGAGTATAAACAATTCCAAATCTCCGAATCCCCAGAGCGCGGATCGGAGTACTCTAAGTCCCCAGAGCGCGGAGTAGAGTATAAACAATTCCAAATCTCCGAATCCCCAGAGCGCGGATCGGAGTACTCTAAGTCCCCAGAGCGCGGACTAGAGTATAAACGATTCCAAATCTCCGAATCCCCAGAGCGCGGATCGGAGTACTCTAAGTCCCCAGAGCGCGGACTAGAGTATAAACAATTCCAAATCTCTGAATCCCCAGAGCGCGGATCGGAGTACTCTAAGTCCCCAGAGCGCGGACTAGAGTATAAACAATTCCAAATCTCCGAATCCCCAGAGCGCGGATCGGAATACTCTAAGTCCCCAGAGCGCGGACTAGAGTATAAACGACTTTAAATCTCCGAATCCCCAGAGCGCGGAGCGGAGTACTCTAAGTCCCCAGAGCGCGGACTAGAGTATAAACGATTCCAAATCTCCGAATCCCCAAAGCGCGGAGCGGAGTACTCTAAGTCCCCAGAGCGCGGACTAGAGTATAAACGACTTCAAATCTCCGAATCCCCAGAGCGTGGATCGGAGTACTCTAAGTCCCCCAGAGCGCGGACTAGAGTATAAACGATTCCAAATCTCCGAATCCCCAGAGCGCAGATCAGAATACTCTAAGTCCCCAGAGCGCGGACTAGAGTATAAACAATTCCAAATCTCCGAATCCCCAGAGCGCAGATCGGAGTACTCTAAGTCCCCAGAGCGCGGACTAGAGTATAAACGATTCCAAATCTCCGAATCCCCAGAGCGCGGAGCGGAGTACTCTAAGTCCCCAGAGCGCGGACTAGAGTATAAACGACTTCAAATCTCCGAATCCCCAGAGCGCGGAGCGGAGTACTCTAAGTCCCCAGAGCGCGGACTAGAGTATAAACGATTCCTAATCTCCGAGTCCCCAGAGCGCGGAGCGGAGTACTCTAAGTCCCCAGAGCGCGGACTAGAGTATAAACGACTTCAAATCTCTGAATCCCCAGAGCGCGGAGCGGAGTACTCTAAGTCCCCAGAGCGCGGACTAGAGTATAAACGACTTCAAATCTCTGAATCCCCAGAGCGTGGATCGGAGTACTCTAAGTCCCCCAGAGCGCGGACTAGAGTATAAACGATTCCAAATCTCTGAATCCCCAGAGCGCGGATCGGAGTACTCTAAGTCCCCAGAGCGCGGACTAGAGTATAAGCGATTCCAAGTCTCCGAATCCCCAGAGTGCGGAACGGAGTACTCTAAGTCCCCAGAGCGTGGACTAGAGTATAATCAATCTCAAATCTCCGAGTTCCCGGAGCACAAAGTCGGAGAGAGTCCAAGTACTCGAGAACGGACCGGGAAATAATGCAACTCTTAAGAACTTGAGTTATGGCTACAATTAGTCAGCAAACCAAATGAAGACAAGAGAATCATTCAAACAAAAAGAAACTAAAATTATATTCGATAAGTCCAAAATGGGGATACATGATCACTCCTACAAAATTCAGACTTCTCTATACAAACTGCAAGTTGTGAAAGATAAAAGCAATTACAAGACTTAAGCAAAAAACTCGTGGAACGAGTGTATCGATTATTTCTTCGACTTCTTCCTTTTGTCTTCGTTTGATGTTTCCGATGACTCCTCTCCCTCACGCTTTTTCTTGGACTTTTTGCTTGCTAGAGAAACGGAGTCTAGAGTAGGAGACGGAACATCTAGTGGTTTGGACCTGCCCGGGAGAATGATTTTCAAAGGCCTGTTCCGCGGGTCAGTGAGTTCCAGTATTTCAGACTCGACTTTGACTTTGACTTTTCTCTTCTCCTCGTCGGCAAGACGGTCCTTCATGCTCATCTCTGAAGTATGCTCAGAGGTGCCAGTGATTTCAATTTCATCGCTTCCTTCGGCAGGAGACGAAGTATCAAGTTTGTCATCATCTAGCGCCCCGATCACTTGAGCATCTGGACCGGGAGTTACTCCTGCGTGAGCAACATCGCTTGTTTTCTCTGCTTCCTCCTTGGCGTCATCGCTCCTCGGAGTTGGCTCGGCGTCAGAGCAACCTGCACGAAAACATAAGGAATGAGCATTAGAACGAATAGCCACTGCTGAAAAATGACGGGATCTTTCAACTTATAGAGAAAGAAGAATTTCCTACCAGGTCCCGGTTGGCTATCGGTGGCGCGTGGGGTTTCACCCTCCAGGATAGGTGATAGCACATGAGCACTGAGCCCGGGGTCTTCGGGGTCATAACCAACATGCTGCTCAAATGGATCAAGTGTCGGCCGACTGGCCGATTGGGCAGCAGATTGAGCAGCAGTATGGAGAGCAGTAATATTAACCCCAGACGGGCCAGCTTCACCATCTTTCTCTTTTGGAAGGGGAGAGCCTTTGCTGTAAAGTGCCAATGCTGCGGATAAATCCGATGTCTCATTCCCCCTAAGGAACTCTTTCACCAAGGCCTCCTCATCCACCTCTTCAGAACCCGACTCGATCTTCCTGATCCTTATCAAGGTTTCCCAGGCCTCGGCTAGGGACTCAAGGTAGCCGTCGCCCAAGAATGTTAAGTCACGGTGCATAAGGACGCGGGCTCCATATTCAGCAATCAACGGGTCGAACATGTTTTTGACCTCTTCCCTGCCGGCTTCCGCGGCCGCCTCGAGGCGAGAATCAATCTCCTCCGCAGCCTCTCTTTTGCCCTCCTCACGGGCCTCATCCTTCATTTTCTCAACCCCAGCGAGTTCGTCATCGAGCTTTGTTTTCAGGAGTCGGGTAGCAACGATCTCATCACAGTATCGTTGTGATTCTTCTTGAGCAGCTACCTTACCCTCCTTCTCCTTGGAGAGTAATTCTTTTAGCTCTTTGACTTGGGTGGCGAGCACGTCCTTTTCTTTTTGGACAGAGTCTTTTTCTAGGGCGAGGGCACCGCTGCGCTGGACTGCTTCGTCAAGCTCTTTTTTGTGAGCCGCCTCTAAACGAGTAACTGCCTCTGCAGTGTCTTTTGCGCTTTGTTCAGCGGCTTCCAGCTTCGACTTATACGAAGCGAGCTCTTCGTCTTGGAGTTTGATGATTTTCTTATCGCTGTCGGCCTCCAGATTCAGACGATCAATCTCATGTTGACGTTCAACAGATACTTCCGAGATCTTCTCCACCAAGTGCACAAACGCGTCATGTTGAACATAGACGTCGTTATTGCAGGCAATGACACTCTGTTTCACATGCCCGGGAATATGATGAATGGCCGGGAGGAACTTCAGACCATCGAAGCAAATTTTTGGAAACTTGGCCTTAAGATCGACCATCTTTTCCGCAACAGTTGGGTCCACCGTAGGAGTAGGAGGAGGAGGCTTTGAGAATTCCGCTCTTTTCCGTTGCTCTCGGACTTGCCTTGTACTCGATGAACTGGAATGTTGTTCTCCAGGAGCATCAGATTGATAACCCTTCTGTAAAGACTTCTCCCTATCCGGCTCAGTTGGAGGAGGAAGATCACGGGACTGAGAAGATTGAGAGTGTGCCTTCTTGCGGTGAGACGACTCGCGGGGGCGATTGTCCCTATCTTCATAGTCGCCTCTGTCCCTGCATCTGTCTGAACCAGAATCTCGTCCAGAGTGATGAAATATAGAAGAGCCCTGAAGGCGATCGAGTCCGTGAGAATGCCCCATATCACCTGCAAAGAATGGAGATAACAACGAGTTAAGGGAAATTCACGAGATAGGAAAAAAGACTTGAAGTATATTATGGAATGCGCATGTGCATGTGTGTCCTAGTGTTCCCCCCGACGGACCCGTTCGTTTATCTTTGCTAATCGGAGTGGTATCTCCTTGGGCCGGAAGTTGAACTCCTGCATTGCCTTTCACGGGTAAAGAGAATTTGAGGGCTTCAGGATCATCAAACCCGTAATTAAGTATGTCTTCGGGAATAGAAAGGTTCGATAGACCCCTCAAGGAACTTTCCAGATGCTGCGAAGAAGCCTCTTTCTCAGGCGGGGTAGGCATAACTTTTGAAGTGCCACCAACTTTCTCCTTCTGAACTGTATATTTCAACTTCTTCTTTCCCTTCGAAGGGGAGGATGATGTCTCAATATCCTGAACTTCGATTGCTGGATTCCAAGCGGGACCCACGTTCTCGCCCTGAGTCTCAGGAGCTTCGTCTTCTTTGCGCTCGCCTTCTCCGTGCGTATCGGGAGTGCGGCGCGACGACGACCCAGCCTGTTTTTTCCCTTTACCAGACGGATGTTTGGGAATGATGACACCCTCTGGAAGGCTGATCCGACGACCAGGGGCTAGCAAGCCAAACCCCGACAGCGATTCATTTGAAATGATAGTCCGGATGTCTCGATCCTCGGCAGGAAGAGCTCTAATGGCATCGACAGCCTCAGAATATCCTCAGCCTTCCGGACGCGGGTTGATACCTGAAAAGATGAAATGAAGAGTTGGTAAAAGCATGACTCCGATTAAATACGAATAACGATTCAGCAGAGAGACTTACTGCCTTCAACCCATCTCCTAGCAAAACCAGAAGGGCAGCGCACATAGAACCATTCCTGTTTGTACAGGGCGAATTTGCTACAGGCCCCTGTCAAGATCTGGCACTTGTGGTATGGCTCGAGGAACATAAAGGAAGGGCTATCTTTCCGTCTCTTGAACATATAAATGTATCGGATATCACCGGGGGTTGGAGGTCTGGAGAAGACGGCCATGAAAAGTAAGTAAGTCCCATATAGAAACGCATGACCGTTCGGGTGCAGTTGCGATGGAGCCATGTCTATGTACTGCAGAACGTCCCAAAGAAATAAGTTGAAGGGAGGCACGCTGCCCATCCAACACATGAACTTGTTGCAGATAGTGTACCCGACTGGGGGCAGATGAGGGCGATCGTGTCTCGAAGGGACTAACACGTCGGCAAAAGGAATCCCGTGAATAGAGCATATCCGCCTCAGAGCAGCTTCGTTGATCTTCGAAGCTTGAGAATCGATCGGATTGTCTAGTAAGATGGTTGCCTCCAGAGCGTCAGGCGCCAAGTTATGAGCGGGAGAAATTGACGGGTTAGAAGAATCAGCGGCTCCTTGCCTTGCTGACGGCCCGGGCCTGTCAGATATGGTGGCAGAACTAGATTTTCTCGACATCCCGAATAAATAATGAACCTGGCTAAATGCTTGAGAAAGCTATACTTAAAAAACGTTGAACGTTAGAATTAGCAACACGATTTTTCCCCCCATGTGGTGTGTGAACTAGTGCAAGCAATTGTGTACAGGCAATAAGAATCTAAAGGTTTTAAAGATATAATAATTAGCTTCGAATCATCGCCTTCGAAGACCGTCATCGCTGACCGTCTCAAAAAGCTCGCCTTGAGGTGATTACAGTTCCAGATTCAGAAAGCATATGATTTATAAAGTGACCGGCCTAAGTGTAGTTTGACGTTTATGTTGTTCGACATGTATGTGTTTGTTCGGCATTTGAATGTTGTTCGGCATTGACATTGTTCAACCTAAGTTCTGCTCGGCATGTATGTGTTTGTTCGGCATTAAGACTGTTCGACCTAAGTTCCGTTCGACATGTATGTGTTTGTTCGGCATTTGAATGTTGTTCGGCATTGGAATTGTTCGGTCTAGGTTCTGTTCGGCAATAGTATTGTTCGGCCTCAATTCTGTTCGGCATCTAAGAATGTTCGGCTTGGGTTTTGGTCAGCTAAGTTTTTGTTCGGCTGAGTTATCGTTCGGCATTTTTGTTTAAGTGTTCGTCTTTAGTTCGTTCGGCTAAGTTGTTGTTCGGCTGAGTTATCGTTCGGCTAAGTTGTTGTTCGGCTGAGTTATCGTTCGACTAAGTGGTTGTTCGGCTGAGTTATCGTTCGGCATTTTTGTAAGTGTTCGTCTTTAGTCCCTTCGGCTAAGTTGTTGTTCGGCGCTCTAACGAGTATTCAGCCTCATTAAGACGAGATACTATTCGCTATCGTTCGGCGCACGACAACGTACGCCGAACCATAACTATGCCATCCAACACCCTTACCACCTCCAACGTTTCCCTTGTTCCTTCATTTTTGACTGTGGTTCGACGCGATGGAGCTAAATACAATAGCCACATATTTGCAAACACCTCAAATCCTTCCTCCTCGCCTCACATTATCGTTCGGCAAGGGGGACAACCTACTCGAAAGCTTTCTACAGAACACACTTGACTCATTTGAAACGTATTCAAGTTATACGAGGAGCGGTACCTAGATTGTAGTTAGGAGTCTAAGAAGGAGTGTTCAAGTTGCAAATCTGTTCGACTGGAGAAGGTTAGAAATCTTGGAAGAATGACGGAAACGAAAAAGTAAAGGAAAAGGGACGGGAAGGACCCGGTTATATAGAGGGAGGTAGAAGTCGAAGAGGCTATACCCGGTAGAGCCGGTCAATACCGGAGTGTTCGGCATCGTGGCAGAGAGACGTTCGGCACGCTAGGTACGTTCGGCTTCGAACGTATCGTTCGGCATCCCAACCTCGTTCGTCTCGCACCACCTTCGCTAGCATTCTCGAGAAGGTACCTCCGAGGTAGATTGTACCAGATTCAAAGCGCATCACGTTCGGCCACGCAATACACTTTGGGGGGCAAGTGTTTCCTGGGGATTTGACCAGGCAACTAGTACTCGGCAATAAGTGCTCGGCATCAGAGAGTGACCGGCATCAAGGAGTGTTCGGCGAAGCACTTGCCATCCAAGAGTGTTCGGCGAAGCAACTGACATCCATGAGTACTCAGCGTAGTACTCGGCATCCATTAGTGTCCGACGTCCAGTAATGTTCGACGAAATACTCAGCAGTGTTCGGCGTCAACTGGCACTCAACGTCAACCAATGCTTGGCATCAAGACTGCTCGGCATCAAGACTGCTCGGCATCAAGACTGCTCGGCATCAATACTGCTCGACATCAAGACCGCTCGGCATCAAGGCTGCTCGGCATACAAGGGCGCTCGGCATCAAGGCTGCTCGGCATACAAGGGCGCTCGGCATCAAGGCTGCTCGGCATACAAGAGTACTCGGCATCAAGGCTGCTCGGCATAAAGAGCACTCGACATCGAGACTACTCGGCAACAGGAGTACTCGGCATCCCATGGTGTTCGGCGTAATACTCGACATCCAGAAGACATTCAGCATGACACAACTACTCAGGATACCGGTATCGTTCGGCATGCATAGGCCGTTCGTTCAAGAGCTTGAGATGGAGGCACGTTCGGCCTCAACAAACAACCATCCTACACTTCCCACGACACCAACATACCGTTCGGCATAGAAGGAATGGTTCGGCGCAGAGCGTTCGGCATACAGCGACCACTGCACTGGGGCTTGGGCGTTCGGTTATCCAGCCCACTTGGGAAGTCCAGCCCATATTTGCCTATAAATAGAGGGGCAGGGTCACAGTGAAATGGATCCTTTTTTGGGAGAGAAAACACCGGGGAGACTCTGCCATTTTCAAGACTCATCTTCTCTACTTAACAACTTCATTCAAGCATTTGATTCACGAATTGTATTTGTAATCAACTATAAAGAAGATCAATAAAGTTCAACCTCAAAGTGGACGTAGGCAATTACGCTGAACCACTATAAATTTGGTGTTCTTACTTTCTGTATTTATATTAGCACTGTCTTCTCTGTTTAATTTGATTTCATCACTTATATCTCTTCACAATCTTCTTCTACGAGGTTAGTGACCAATTTTGGTGCTAACACAGGCTTTCCTTCTTAAAGAATTTCATCCTCGAAATTCAGTACAATTCAGTACGGACTACAAAACAAGCATGTCAAACATGCAAACAATTCTAGTATATCGTACCAGCTATAAAGTCCATATACAATAGATATAGAACATATCATCATAACAACTCAAGATAAGTATCCCTAACCCCTTTCACTGTCTCCCAAGTACAGTCTTTCTCGTTGTCGCTCCACTGGACTTTCATTAATCAGATTGTCTTTTTCCTTAACCTCTTCTCGTCTCTCACTACAACTCAAACTGGTTGTCTCATAAAATTTGGATCTGGTTCTACTACTAAATCTTCCAATGCCATCCAAATAGCAGTAGTCTTCGGATCGTACACACTCCCGAAGATGAGAAATATGAAACACATTATGGACTCCTGCCAAACTTCTCGATAACTTTATCGGTATTTGAGCTTTCCGATCTTCTCTATAATAGGAAATGGTCCAACATATCTTGGTGCTAGTTTCTATGACTTTCCTAAACATAGCACACCCTTTATCGGTGAAACTTTAATAAAACAATCGGTCTCCAACTAAGAACTCAAGATCCTTTCACCTTTTATCTGTGTAACTTTTCTGCCTAGGCTGAGCTTCTCTCATCCGATCTCGGATCAACTCAATCTTCTCTATGGCTTCTCTTACCATATATGGACCAAGAACCAATCTGTCTTCGGTATCTAACCATGTTGGTGATTTGCGTGGTCTTCCATATGAAGCTTCGAAAGGCACCATTCCTATGCTAGTTTGATAACTATTATTATAGGAAAACTCAACAAAGTGCAAATAATCTTCCCATGACCCAACAAAATCTAATACACAAGCTCTCAACAAATTTGCAAGTAGCTTATTGACTCTCTCTGTCTGCCCATCCGTCTGTAGGTGACAAGTGGTACTCATCTTAAGCTTGGTACCTAATACCTCCTATAGACTCTTCAAGAATTCACTAGTGAACGATGTGTCTCTGCCACTGACTATACTACTAGGAATTCCATGCAGTCTAACTATGTTTTTCATGAACATCTTAGCAAATACAGGCGTCGTCCTGGTAGACTTAACGGGAATGAAATTGGCACTCTTGGTTAATCTATCTACAACAACCCATATGCTTTCACTTCCCTTATTCGACGTTGGAAACCCGTCAATAAAGTTCATGGATATCGAATCTCATTTCCAAACCGGCATATCCAAAAGCTAAAGCAATCCACTTGGCTTCTGATGTTAGACTTTCACTTGCTGGCAATTTGCACATTGCTACACCCATAGGTAAACATCCTTCTTCATACCTTCCTAGAAGGAACTTCTCTTCATATTTTGATACATCTTGGTTCCTCCACGATGAATCGTGAACTTCGATGGATGATACTCCCTAATAACTTCCCTCCTTAGGTTTCCAACACCCGTAACACATAACTGTCCCTTCTTTCTTAACCACCCCTTATGGTCAAGACTAAAATCCTTTAGATCAACAACCTCGGTTCTACCTTCTAACCTTCTAATCCTTTTGGCTAGCAATGGATCATCTCTATGCTTAGAAGTGATCCTTTTGATCAACATTGGTTGAACATACAAGCAAGATAGCATGGCTATACTTTGACTAAAACTAGCAGTCGATCTTAACTGCACACTACAAGTAGTCAATGCCTCCATATCCTTCCATTCTGCCAACATAGCTAACACCGCATTCTGATGTTTCCTGCTAAGTGCGTCTGTAAATTCCCTGGTGTATACTCAGTACTAAAATCATAAGCTGCTAAATGCCAACCACCTCTGTTGTCTCATATTCAACTATTTCTGAGAGAATAAATACCTCAAAGAACTATGATCCATATACAGCTCGAATCGTTCTCCTAAGAGGTAGTGTCTCCAGACTTTCAACGCGAAAATCACTACTACCAACTCCAAATAATGAGTTGGATATTTAACTTCACGTGGCTTGAGCTGTTGAGAAGTGTAGGTAATCAATTTATCCCTCTGCACCAATACAGATCCTAATCCTATTCCAAACGCATCCATTTACACCAACAAATCTTGATTTCCATTTAGAACTATTAACATGGCGCATTAGTCAACAAATGCTTCGATTCAAGGAATGTTTCCTCACATTTATAAGACCAAATAAACTTCACGCCCTTTCTAGTTAGTTTAGTCAAAGGTGTTGCTATCCACGAGAAATCCTTGATAAATCTTCGGTAATAGCCAGCTAATCTAAGAAAACTTCTTATCTCAGTCGCCGTCTCGGGTCTTTTCCAACTGTTAACAGCTTCGATCTTGGCTGGATTGACTGATAACCCGTTCTCTGAAACTACATGACCAAGAAACCTCAATTCTTTCTTCCAGAAAGGACACTTTGAAAACTTCACTTTTAGTGTATGTTGCCTCAACGTCTTATGCACTATTCTAAGATGAATCTCATTATCTCTTTCATCCTTAGAATATATCAAAATGTCATCAATGAACACTAACACAAACATATCAAAGTGCTCCTGGAAAATCCAGTTCATCAAATCTATAAGAAAGAGGATCATTAGTCAATCCGGATGGCATCACAGACCACTCGTATGAACCATACCTAGTTCGAAACGCCGTCAAAAGATTATCATCCTCTACCAGTCTCAATTGATGGAACCCTATCGCCAAATTTAATTGGGAAAATACTTTGGCTCCACTCAACTGATCAAATAAATCATCAATTCTCGGCAAAGGATATCGATTCTTTATCGTCTTTTCATTCAACTAACGATAATCGATGCACAATCTTAACAATCCATCTGATTTCTTTACGAACACCACGGCCACTCCCCAAGGCGAACTGCTTGGTCTAATAAAACTTTTTACTTCTAAGTCCATTAGCTGCACCTTTAACTCCTTCATCTCGGTAGGTGTCATCCTGCTAGGTGGTCTACTTACGGGTTCGGCTCCTGGAGCAAGATCTATTCGATACTCAATAGCTCGTTCGGTGGTAGTCCTATAATCGACTCAAAAACATCTGCAAATTCCCTTACAATTAAAACCCGGTTCAATTCGTCTTCCACTTTCATAGCACCTGATAAAGCACTAATTCATGGACTCGAATTCTTAACTAAGTATATTGTCCAATCACTATTGTCAGGGCATCTCAATGATATTTTCCTATCCTAGCAAAATATCTTAGCATCGTATCTACTCAACCAATCCATACCCAAAATAATCCCAAAACCTGTGAAATCAAATACATAGAAATTGCAGGAAAAAGTATAACCTAGCAACTCAAACTCTAGATGGTCACAATTCATCCCCAGAGTTATGTACCCTCATATTGGATTAGCTATCCTTAAGGAAGTTAAAAGGTACGATGGTTCTAAACATAACTTATCTACCAAACACTAAGATATAAATGAATGTGATGCATCGATATCAAATAGTACCCTAACAGGTATGCTATGAATGAAAAGTGTACCTTTCGTTATAGACTTTTCCTTCTCAGCAGTTGTTGGTCTTGATGTAGGTGGCTCAAAAGCAAACACCTTTCCTTTGTTAGCATTGGCCGCTTTTGTACATTTGTTCTTATAATGCCCTACCCAGTCAGAATTAAAGTAGTTCACATTTCGCTTTCCTATAGCCACCTTGCCATCACCAAATCGACACTCGTTAGCATAGTGCCCCTTCTTGTCCCACTTGTAATAAACTATATTCGATTTCCCCTCTTTGGCAACCCCACCTTTCTGAGCTCCCTTCTTCTTAAAGAATTTCTTTTTCTTATTTTGAGAATTCTGGTTTTCCATTGACTTCTCTTTTCCAATGGTCAAAAGCATTTCTTCATTCCTGACAGCCATCTCCACCACTACATTCAATGGATCTTTGAGATGTGGCATAGTTTCCCTAGCAATCTCCGGCCTCAACTTCCAGATAAACTTCTCATTCGTCTTGATAACAATGTTAACAGTGGCATATATGTACCTGGATAGCTCATCAAATTTAGCAGAGTACTCCAACTCTGACATTTCCCCCTGCTTCAACTCCGTTAAATTCTTGAGCAAGGCTGACTTGGCTACTTTAGACAAAAACTTTCCTCGAATCTCCTTCGAAATTATGCCCAAATCAATTCCTCTTTTGGTACCCCTGCGGTCACCTGGTTCCACCAGAACAAAGCAGATCCTTGCAACTATCTCGAAGCCAATCTCCTTTTCTTCTCATCATTAAGATTCAAAACAACAAAAATTCTCTCATGGTGCAACATCTAATTTTCCACTTCAATGCATCTTTAGTTCTTAGAAAAGGCTTTCCACCCTGACTAGTGTAATCTTGGCTCAGCTTGGCATAGTTATTACCAACTGGTGCTATGGGATTGACTCCTCCCGCATTAGTAGCATTCCCTCCAACTACTCCTACAGCTACTCCAGCTTGCTTCAGATTGACGAAGAACTGATACATAGTCCCATATCTATTGGTGGGGTCGCATCACCTATATTGGCATTTGTAGTTTGATTAGCATTTGCCTGTCGACCCTGGGTCCTCCTGGTATTGGGCCGAGCATTTCCATTAGTTGTGGTGCTTCTTTACCTAGATTCACTCTTCCATTTCCTGCTTCCATATCTTTCTTTCTCATAAATCTGCATACAAGCCTTAGTAAGATATAAAAGAACGGTATAAGAGAGAGGGGATAATAGAGATAAAATACATACTTATATATAGCAAGCACAAGTACGTTACTACACGTTACCCCATACCCCAATATTATTCTCTGATTCATTTGTATTATGTTTTCAAAATCTCTTTAGGTTTAAAATTCTTTTAATCATAAACCTATGCTCTTATACCAACTTGTAACATGCCCCATTTTGAGGCCCAAAACTAATGCTATGGATGTTTAGTTATTAATTCTTGACAACAAAATGCAGCTATGTTAATCATATCAATAATCAGAAGCATATGAATATGAAAAATTTTCAACACGGTTTAATAACAAAAATTCACATCTCGTTTCAAAATTGATATTTCATGTTCATTACATAATCCCATTTCTAAACCCACATTCAAAGAAAATATAATTATTACGGAATACTCCAAGATCGACATATGAAGATGCTCCCTTAGTTGATCAAAGTTAAATACTTGGTAATTATGCAACTTTGCCATTACATCCAAACAGACAAAACCAAACTACATAGCGGAAATAGATAAGTTCCTAATAGCTAGATTGCCTCTTGCACATTTCTTGAAGCTTATTCATCTAACTGGAACCTGAAATCCCTTACTCCCAACCTACTCAAATGAGTATCCGAGAGTTTAAGGGGTAAAACAATAATTTTGGGTCAGACAAATAATCTAGTGTGAATAATAACCTACCACATTGACTACCCATCACATATGGTATAATTATTTAAAATTATGAATACTATTTATCACACATGTTCCATTTAACTTAAAATGATGCGGACTATCCATCACACATCCCATAGTTTTCCTACGATGACTATGAACCATTCATTATCCTCATAGAGACTATCCATCTCCAGCATGATATCGACTATTCATCTCACATCCCATAGTTTTCCTACGATGACTATGAACCCATCATTTAAAAATTTCATTCATGTTACCCACATAATTACCCCAGTTCAATTGGTGTCCCCAATTAGGTTATCCTCCTTAAAGTTATAACATTTCAAAGTAACATACATTGGTATCCCCAAATGATCAATGTCGAACTCATTTAAAAATAACAATGGTATCCCCAAGGTTTATAGTCTAAGTCAAAAACTTATGGCTCACTGCCATTAATCAATTTAATATTAAATCAATGTCGAAGTTCATCCACATTGGCATCCCCAATGATAGTGTCAAAGTGTACAATTTAAAATGGAATTGGTATCACCAATGACAACGTTGAAATTTATAATTTAAAATAGGATCAGTATCTCGAATGACTTCGTCGAAATAGAAAACATAAGGCTCTCCACCTTTAATGAAGAGAGGTGAAATCCAAGATGCATTATACCTCATCGACCCTCTACCTAAGGTAAAACCAAACTTAAGTTCTTTTAAGTATAAATTCACGTCAAAGAAGATGTTGTCGACTTTCATAAACTATAGGCTATCCACCTACTAAACAAATTTTTAAATTTTATAAGTTTTATGGCTATCCGCCGAAAATATAGGGTCATCGACCCTTTAAAACATGGGCTTATTCTCCTTTTTTTTAAAGTTTTGAATAACATAAATATAAGCCACTTCGGTATTAAAGAGATAAGATGTGACGTCGTAGCCAAGAGGCATCAACACTAAAACATAGGGTCACCGACCTTGATGCTCATGGACCCTCGACAACGTTATAAAACCTTTACACATAATTTACTTCAGCTACTATGCCGCTTTTTGTATAGAGTCGAAGACATAATAGGCAGTGTCATTACCTTGATTTGGAAAACAAATGAAGAGAAGAGATGCGACATCATTTATAACACTTTGATAATCACGATAAGGCTATGCCGTTCAGGACAGGTTGCCGACAATATCAACGTCGACACTGATGAAACCAATTCATAGCTACCTAAGTAGCCATCATAAGCTTCCATCCTTATGGAAGTCGACCTTCATGGAAGTGGCATACCTTTAGGCTCGAAGAGGATATATGTGGCATGGTATCATCGTAATTAACATGAACATTAGTTTAATTTTATTAAAAGTAAATACTTTTCACCAAATCTTATACTTTGGCAATTTCCTATTGAGTAATAAAAGTTCTCTGCCCCAAACTTTATAGAAATCTGCCGTGCTCAGAATATCCAGTCCCAAAACGTACTTCAAAACAATTAATTAATCATCCATTTAAACGCTTACCTAGTATAATAATTTCATAATAAATTGAAATCACTTGGAAAAAATCCCAAAATTTCATAGATATTCAAGAATATCCTTCTCTTTACCATATAATAATAATTTCAGTGCCAAAAAGCATATTAAATTATTTTAAATAATTAAAACCCAAAATTAAGCTATTTCCTCCTTAGGAAATTCAAAAAAAATCTACATAACTTGAAAAATTATGAAATTAAAAACTCATCTCCAAAATAATGTTTTATACCACATATAAGAAAATCAAAGCATTTGAACATTAAAATCTTAGGTTTTACTTTAAACCTATTTAAATAATTTTATAAAAATCTCTTAATTCATCATTCTATCTAAACAATGAATATTGAACCATATCTTGGCAAAATCTATCAAGATGATTCAGATATTACCCATAGCCAAATTTAAAATGCAAAAATAGAGATGGAACACTATTATTCACCTTAGATTAATTGTTGGAGTTGAGATTTGATTTGGTCTTAGTATCCATAAGCTTCTTCACCTTGAATCCCTTTGATTGAGTTATGGCTGGTCTTGTTGTATTTCTTTTGATTGTTTAAGTTTACGAAAAGTTAGAATGAAATGTGGGGAAGAGGGTTTTAAAGGTTGAAGGATGGATCTACCTATTTTTCCCTCCTCATATTTTCTCTTATATGTTATGTTTAAACAATCTTACTTAATCAATTAAGTATGTCACAGCCTTATTAAGTTTCAAATCTCATTCTCCTTAACCATTTATATTATTGTATTTAATCTATCCAGTTAAATGTCCTAAATAATGTTTAACTAAAAATAAGGGTACAACTATTTCTGATACCAACCGACCTTACTCCTTAATTCTCTATTTCAGATACTACGTACATCTTACTCCTTCGTTTTTGGTTTTGGATGGCACACAGGTCTTACTCTTCACTTTTGGTTTTGCTTTCCACACAGACCTAACTCCTTCTCTTTTATTTTCGGATGCCACACATGCCTTACTCCTTTGCTTTCATTTCCTTGATGGCTATAATGGCCTTATATCAACTACTAAACCTACTGCCTACCCATTCATTATTAGGCTTTTCACTTAGCAATTTATTAAGCTAACGTTTCAACAAATCGTCTTTTGATTATTAATATTGATTGTCATTTTGTCATCAATGTCTTGGTTTTAATCTCGACCTTCTTCAACCTTATCATATCTTATTGTCTTCAAAAGTTACTAGTTCCGATTTACACATTCTTCCAAGAGTACGCTACTCTTGGCACTTACCACCCTCTGTCTCGTCTAGGGAAGTCTGCCTAAATTTATCTTTAGTGATCTATGAAATTTAATCTTTAAATTTTCAAGATCCCTTCCTCTTTCCTTAATTCCTACTTAACCATCAACCCCTTCGGCCCTAGGAAAGCACCTATTGTTTATCAAACCGCAACTTTCTTACGTAGGACTTCGCTCTTAGGATTTCGGGTTTATTTAATTTTCGACTCGGCTTCATCTCTTTTGGCACTGCCTTTTAATACATGTTGGGAAATGTTCCTACACATCTGTCACTGACTTCCCACATGTTGAACTCTAATTAATATGAATTAGTCTTTTCTGACCGTTATTTATTACTTTGCTGACATTCAGCCTAAAGTTTAGATCTGGTCCCCTACACCAATATTTATTACTTATTTTAATTAATTACCTTCCAACGAAAAATATTTGCCTTTAGTCTCCCTATTATATTCCTTCGGCTATGCCAAACTTCTTTTGAAATCTACTAAATTTGTTCTAGAATTTTGGTAGCAAAATCAATCATGTTTGATTTCCTCTTAACTAACCAATTTCATCCAAAATACATATCTTAATTAATTCATAACAAGCTTCTCCTCGAGGATAAACTCTTTTATTCAAAACCGTTCTCTAACATGATGTTCTTAACCTTGTACCAAATCCTGTATCAACTAAATAAGCAAAAATCAAAGGAATAACCAAATTATCCTATAACCGCAAGGAATACGTGAAGAGAAAGAGGATTAGAAGAATATAGTACTCATATATACCCTTACGTTGGTGAAGTCTCTAGTTCCCTTAACTTTAATCTTTTTCTTCGTGTTTAGGTCGCAAGCACCATTAAAGAGCTCAAGCTTTTTTTAATTTTGAGTTTAAAGAAAAAGAAAAAAGGGAGGTGTTTATCCTTACTTCAAAAGAATAATTAGGACATCAACCCACTATTCTATTTTTTATGAATTAGTTAGCTCTAACAGTTGCATTTAATTCCCATTAATTGAGATTTTCAACTAGGATTTTCCTAGTATTACTTGGTTTACCCAAGCATAATGAGTAAACAAATGTCCCATGAATATTTATTCATTTTTCATCATCTCAATTTTCTTTATTTTTATAGTTAATTATTGAATTATTTAGTTATCAATTTATGGGGTGTTATAGGCTTCCCCTTATATGAATTTCATCTTCGAAATTCAGATAAGGCATGACAATAGCTTTCAAACTTTCACCTGCACAAATAGCATACATACAAATTCCCTACCTATGTCCCTCAAACAAAGATGTACTAGCACATGTACTAATAAATAACGATCAAACATAATGTTTCATAAATATACATATGGTTTATACAAAACATAGCAAACATAAATGCTAATCAAATTAAACAACTCGGGACAAGTTCTCTTAACCTTATCCTCCATCTTTTATGCACAATCATCATTGTTCTCACTCCATTGGATGTGTACCAACTTCATGGTCTTATTTCGAGCTTTTTTTCATCTCGATTTATAATCCAGATAGGCTTCCAAACATAAGTCATGTTTGGTTCAACTATGAAATCTTCCATATCTCTTGGAACCACGACATCATCAGGGTCTCGAACACACTTCCATGGATGTGATACATGAAACACATCATGCGCCTCGGCAAAATTACTTTGCAACTCAACCTTATAAGCAACATCATCGATTCTTTCCAATATCTGGAATAGGCCAACATACCTCGGGGCTAACCTTTCGGTCTTTCCAAACCTCATAGTGCCTATCATAGCTAACACTTTCACAAACACATGATCTCCTTGATCGAATTCCAGGTCCCTTCGCCTTCTATGGGTAAAGCTCGGTTGCCTAGATTGAGCATCTTTCATCCGTTGTCTAATCAATTAGACATATTTTGAAGCTTCTCTCACCAGATCCAGACCTAGCACAAGTTTATCTCCAGTTACATGCTAACTTACTATCTACTTACAAGGCCTTCCATACAATTCCTTAATAGGTTTCATCTCAATACTAGATTGGTAGTTGTTATTGTACATAAATTTTAATAAGTATAAGTGGTCTTTCTAAGATCCACCAAAATCTAACATAGAAGTCTTAGCAGATCTTCCAGTACTCGGTTGACCCTCTTAGTCTGACCATCTGTCTATAGATGGTAACCAGTACTCATACATAACTCTAAACCCAAATCACTTTATAGGCTTTGACAAAAATTATTAAAAAACAATGGGCCACTGTTGCTCACTATAGTACTTGGGATTCCATAAAGTCCCATTATAGTTTTAACACATATTTCGACCAACTTGGTCGTCGTCCTTATGGACTTTATTAGAATGAAATAGGCATTCTTAGTTAGCCTATCAACTATGAACCATATGCTCTTCTTTCCAACTGTCGTCCTCAGTAAACCATCAACAAAGTCTGTCGAAAACGAATCCCACTTCCACACCAGAATTCAAAAGGCTACAAAAGACTGCATTATTTATAGTGTTCAACCTTAAATTGTTGGTAAGTGAGGCACCTCCTAATGATGACCTACTATTTTTAAAATCTAAAATTATTTATAAATGATGTCAAAATACACTTACAACTAATTTCAAATATTAAAAGAAGTGGATCGTGAGTTGATAAAAATTAAAAATTCCAAAATAGTGAATAAGAAGGAAAATCTCATAGTGGAATCAAACATCAATAGAAATGAAAATTATCTCGATAATATAATTTCTTTACAATGTTATTAGATCAATTTATATTTCAGTACACCAATTATTATTAACTCATAAATGATATAACCATTGCATAGAATATACCTAGTCAACTATATGTGATATAGCCTCCATCTACCTTTACATTCCCTTTTTGCTCCTACTTGAAACTCCATACTCATATAGATATATAAAAAGGAAAAAAGTTTTGAAATAAGTTTGGGTTGCGCCTAACCCTATACACTTCGGGCCAACCTAAGGGATCCGGTGGCTATTGTATAGAAAAAGACTGCATACATACCCATTTTGGAGGATTAGGCCTATGCAGTTCTATTTCTTGCTATTCTCCTACATCCAAACACTTGTTTGTGCATTGACTATAGCATCCATGCAACTATTACAATTGTAACAAACAATGCAATCAATGCACCAATACAACCATTGCAACCATCCTAACTAATGCAAACGGTGAAACCAGAAAATGGTAATCCTACTCATCCATCTCAACAAATCATTATGTTGGGTAAATAATAATAATGATTACACACAATCATCAATTGTTAACAAAATTCAATGCCAATCTTAATCATCAGACCAGAAAATAACAACACAAATATACTTATGTAATGACCCGTATTTTTAATGATAAGATATTTAAATATATAACCATTAATTAAATAAAGACCCAAAAATGTGATTTTTCGCATATGGTCGTATCAGGGCTTGAGACCACTTCCGTTGATTTCGAATTGCCGTTGTGAATTGAAATGAGTATAAAGATCGTTATATTTTGAAGATCGGACGATCCGATGGCCAAAACGATCTTGAAATATGCAAAATTAGCATCCCGAGGCATAGTCTCACATGGCAACCATATTAATGTCGTTGGAACTGAAAAATGAGGTGATGTATGTAGACGAGTTTCATGGCGATCGGATGCGTCGTGTGATCGTACGGACTCGAAATGTACAGCCATTTATTTGACATAATAAATATATGGGATAATATAATATTATAAATGCCCAAATTTGGATCTCCCTCCAAAATCATTTTTCTCCATTTACTATTCATCCCAAATCAATGGTCGTTTTATCTCTCTTAACCTTTAAAAATCAAAATCCGATGATCTAGGCCACTAAGTATCACGACGTTTGATTCGTTGAGATTGTTATGATGAGAGCTTCGATCTTATATGCTTGATCTAAGGCGTGGTGATGTTTGGCCAAGATCCACATTCTTGTCATGGATCAGGGTTCGAGATCGCCAAAGATTTAGGCGAAGAGGGCAGATCGGTGGTCTCATTACATTTCTCATGCCGAGACGCATCTCTCTACGAAGTTTGGTGTGGCCTGGTCACCCATAGCGATTTCCATCCATGACTATGTCAAGTTCATGCTTCTAGGTCTTGTGCAAGTCGCGATTTGGCAGAGGCAAGGGGACGTGGTGAATCTAGGTGCAAATGGAAGTTTGCGCGGAGAGGATTCTGTTGGCGAAGACAGATTGAAGAATCGTTGCTTGTAGGTAGAGAATTTGGGATGTATGTACATGCTTGATATGTTTCATTCATCGTCTGTGGCAATTGAGGGGAGAAGGTGGTGTATTAGGTAAGTAATTAGGTAATTAAATTGTTAATTAGTTGAGTAATGATTTAGTTAATATCGATTCTTATATTGGCTATATCTTTTGCATACGAGATCCGTTTTGAATGCGGTTTCTTGCGTTGTGCTCATGATGGTGAGATCTATATTTTAATGCTGGTTTGGATAGATTTTATAGAGAGGAGTGATATTGTCTCTCACCATACTATGATTTGTTGTATAGTATTAGATTGACGCTTGGGTATGATATTTGGTTTGTAAATGTTATTTTCCTGTACTTATAGATTTGCTAGATTTTTATAAAAGAAAATAAAATTATTTTAGAATGATTTACAAAGAATATCACATATTTTCCATTGACATGCCATAGTTAGGGAATTATTAGATTTGAGCTATTATTGATATAATTTCACACATTGGTTGATATGGATGGATTATACATGTTGTATGGATGTTGGTTTGGATGGATGTATGGTTGTTGGATGTATATTTGGTTGTTTGGCTTGTTTGGCTATTTTGGTTGAAAAAGCCTATTAGCAGTGATCGTGTTTTAGGTAGTATCTTTTGTGTTGGGATTTCATACATGCGAATACCTAATGAACGAGATAAGTTGTAGAGAAGGGTTTGGATACGTGCCGATGGATCTGAGGTGGAGGATGAGGCTTTGGACTTCGATGTGGATGCCGGATGTTTCCATTTGGTTAAGTATAAGACCAAGGTGGTTGGTATTGACCATGGTAGAGTGGTCAATGTCCATCACTATTGTTGAATGGAGATTTGGCTAATCTTTGGCTTAGACGTTGATGAGATTTCATGGTGCACGATTTGATAGTTTGTTCGTGCGACCGACTAAGAGTCTTGATGTGATTGCTCTGCGGGCGAGCGATTTAGATGGCGAGGCAATGATGTGGTGCTTCAAATGAGGGTTGGCACTTCGGATTATGACTCAATGATATGGAGTAGGTTCCGAGGTAGATAGTTCAAGACTCTATAGATAATGTTGGAGATGTTGGCTCGTTCACATCATTAAGGGATGGTGATGTACAACATAATGGAAAAGCCTTGTATCTTCAGTTTGTGGCTCATGGAAGTAGCAGATGCCAGAGATTAGACACTCTGTAACCTTTGGTTTGTGACTCGTGTAGGGAGTAGGTACTGAAGGGGCTCGTATTGGGTGTTGTGGAGTATGGAACATGGTGGGTTCCAAGATAGAGGAAGTTGAATTAAGCTAGTAGGGCTCGAATGGATGTGTATGTGCTAAGGGATCGTTGATGACTCAGAGTGTTTCCTATTGTACTCGAAGTAGAGGTATTGTATAGTGGGGACACCCATGGATCATGATGGGATCTGTATACCCTGGATCTATGGCTTTAGGTCTAGTATCTGGCTTTAGGCTGCGAGACACGTATCTAGCTTTAGGCTGCGAGACACGTACCTAGCTTTGGGATACGAGAATACGATGGAGAACCAGGACTTTCCACTAGTCCCTGACATTATGGGGGTCATATGAGTTATCGTATATCTAGAGCACACTAGGTGATAGTTAGCATTGTTTGATGGATGTTATGTTTGTTATGGTTGCTTCAATGTCCACCTGTCACCTTAGGGATGTCACACGAGGTAGGTATTGTGGTAGAGATACCTAGACACCCAACTTGACTTAGAGTGGCGTAGGTATTGTGGATGGAGATATCTAGAGACCTAGAAAGTTTACTTAGTATGGAGTAGGTATTGTAGATAGAGATACCTAGGCACCTCGATAGATACTGAGTATGGTGTACCCTTTTATGATGTTGCAGAGTAGGATATTATCAATGTTATGTGCTGACTCTTTGGTTGTAGGGACAGATCAGGTATGATTTATGTACCTTCTGTTCCATATACTATATTGACTTTTATAGTATTTTTAGATTATTTATTGCTCACACTAGATTATTTATTGCTCACACTAGACTATTGTCTGACCTAAGATTTTATGCTTTGCTTCTTATTATCTCAAGTGCTCTTAAATAAGTAGATTTGAGAGCAAGTGCGGATGACATATGTAGTTCTGCAGATGGACTAGAAGGAGGTGACTTATACTTATATTTGTATTTGAGTTTGTTATTTTATTCCCGTTGTGTGACACTGTGGAGCCTTGACAGTGTTTGACTCATTATTATATGAGACAGTGTATTAGTTGAGTTTATTTTCCAATTGTATAAACTCTGTTACTGTATTGTAAAACACTGTGGATATTATACTCTAATGATTACTTCACATTGTTATTAACGTCTCTATTGTTTTATACATGTGTTGGCTATTGTATTTTCTCTGTAGCGATGTAAGATATTCGATAGGTTATGTGGTTATTTGATGTTTCCTTTTTATTCTTTTCCATTCTCTTCTCTTCTTTACTTCTTTTCTTTCCTTCTTTTCTTTCCTTTGACAACCGTTCTATACCTAAGGTGTAGGGCGATCGTTACATTTCGTATCAGAGCCAGGTTACATGATTAAACTAAGTTGATATCGTGATCCAATAGAGATAGGGTAGGAGTTACCGCCTTAGACTGGATCTGCACTGTGTATATATACGAGAGAGTTCGTATTTGTTATATATTTTGGTTTTCAAAACTATACGGTAGTATATATATATAGTATATGAGTTGTATGCACACACAAGCACAATTGATGCAATTTTCTTTATGAGAGACTAATCATCCTTATTATAGAGTAGGAATGATCTAGCATGTGAGAAAGACTGTTATTGACTCTATTTTCAAAGTTGAGGATTGGGCAGGGTTGAGGGCCACTACCGCTGATTAATGGAATATGTTCACAGAGATGGTGTGAATCATTTCTCGGAATACCCAATTTATTTCGGATGGTTATGGTGCTTAAGTGAAAATGGTTACTACGAGAGTCTAGGAAGCAGACCGTTCCTTGGAACGGAGTCGGCTACTGAAAGGCAAGATTGGATGGTACATGCAAGAGGATCTTCGATGACTTAGAGTTAGATGATTTAATATGATAGAAGTTAACCTCTAGATGACTCCAGAGACAAACAATGAACTAGTGGACTGTCTTTATAGCTTCGATTCTTGAAGATCGATTTACTTAGGATTAGTTCATCGTTCGCTTCGAAGAATGAAGAAATTTACATTAGGTTGAGTGATCGTCTTGGGAAGCAATTGATTGGTCATATTAACAAGAGCATTGAAAAGATGGTCGAGAAGGATTTATGAGGGGAAAGCCTGTACCCAGTGTTAAAGGGTTATCCCGAACCAACTGAGTGGGGATAGACCAGGGAAGCATATGTATTGATTGCCATTCCAATTTCATCGTGTGCTCCATCGACGAAAGAGAAGGGAAATGGCATTACCATTTGAGATATGCTTTCCACATATGGCGTTTCATACGTGTTTTATTTGACATCGAGGTTTCATATTCCTTTGTATCTAGATTTGATGGAGATATTGGGATTGAGACTCAAGATGGTTAACTGACCCGTGATTGAAATGGACCTAGTTAGGGGCTTAGCTAGCCTATACATGTTTTGTTGAGACTTTGTCTTATTGAGTCATGGTTGTTGTTGTTTGCTATTAATTTGTTTGGGGTTTAGTTAGGTTGATATTAAGGTTCGAGAATGGACTGGTTGAAGGGGATACGGAATAGTGGTGGACTGTAAAAGGCCATTGGTGATGATTGGGGTTATGGAGGAGCGAACAATAGTGATTAGCTACCTATAGAGGATGGGGATGGTTAGCTTTCTATATTCGCTCGATATTCCATAAGATGAGTTTTCATCTATGCCTGTGGCTAAAAAGTGTCTGAACATATTCGATGAGGTGACTAGATTACCAAAATATGGGGATAGAGTTCCGTATCGATCTAATTAGAGGTGTTAGACCAGTAGTTATGCCTTTAAGGCATATGATGCCCAAAGAGCTTAGGTAACTAAAGGTGCAAGCAGATGACCTGTTTAGGTGATGGCTCATTCGTGGGAGTATATTTGGGTAGGATGCACCTATAGTTTTCGTCAGTAAGGCAGATATCTCTTTGGAGTTGCTTGTTGGTTGTCGTGAGCTTAATGAGATGGCGAATAAGTTTTTGCTCCCATTTATTGATTGCTTGTTCGATCATCTCTATAGCATGAAGATGTTCTCTTTGTGGTGTGGTTTCACCAATTGAGAGTATTTGGAGGAAGTGTGCATATTATAGTGTTTTGTATGCTACCTTGATTTTTGGTTGGTTATGTTGGTCAAGCTAACCAATGTGTTGGCATACTTTGTTAATCTCATGGACCGTGTTTAAAGAGGTCACTTGAGTGAGTTGTGCTTGTGTTCGTTGGTGATAGTTTCGTCTACTCATGGACGAAAGAGGAGCACAAGGCACGATTGATGGTGTTGTAGGTGTTGAAATGACACCGATTGGTGATAGGATTTTGGTAGTATCACTTCTAAAGGAGGGGAGTGAGATGCTTGGCTCATGTTGTTTTAGAGTAGGATATTGTTATAGATCATGTAGTTACACCAGTCCAGAATTTGAATAGACCCAAGGTAGTAGCACCATTAACCGATTTGATGGGAGAGGATCAGACTTTTCTTTGAGATGCGAGGTGCGAACATGTGTTAGTGAGTCTGACTGAGAGGTTGATGAGTGCACTGATATTACTCATTCCAAGCAGGAATGAGGTGGCGATAGATTTCACTTTGGGGCTTTGGAGGCACTATTTGTTAGGAGAGAGGTTCAATTGTTCAGTGGTTCCACATTATTGGAGTATCTCTTCTCCAAGAATGATCTTAACCCTCGCCAGTAGCGATGGTTAAGGTTCCTGGCCTCCTATGGATTTGAGATTCCCTGTACAACCGTAAGGTTATGTAGTGTTGATATTTCGAGTGGAAGACATACCAGTTTGGGAGTGATATTCCTAGAGTAGGCATTGCTTGAGCTTATCACTGGTTATGACTTAAGAACTCAATAAGCTATGGTCAAAGGTGATAGCTAGTTTGACCATCATACCTACTTTTATTTAATGGATTGGTACTAGTCAGAGGCATTAGGTTAGACTAGTAAAGATCGTGGCTTAATTAGAAGAGTAAGTAGTGTTTATAAAGGTGATGCAGTGTGGACTCAATCGAGACTATTGGGTCCATAGAGATGAGAGATTATTTGTTCTCGAGTAGTGAGAACATATATTTATAGACAGCATCGATGGATTGCCGATGACGAGGATAATGTGATAGCATTTGAGTCACAACAGATTGGTTGACGAATAATGGTAGATTTGTATTCCTTAAGTCCAGTAGAAGGACATCCGTATTTGTCAAGTTATATATGGGTTGGACAGTGTGATTCCACTGTGTGCCAAGAGCATTGTAAGCGGCCGAAACCCTTTGTTCGATAGTGGGTTTTGGAAGAACTTACAAGAGGCATTTAGGAATTTTGCACCGAATTGATTTTATGATACCGAGATTGAACCATGGATTTTGAGACCTCATAGGCCTATTCATACTGATAGATGTGATACAAAACAGGTTAGGACGAGGATAGTGGAGTAGTAGAGGTTTAGTAGAAGTAGAAGCGAGACAATGGGATATGGGAGACAGAGAAGAGCATGAGGATCGCTTATTCAGCGCTCTTAACTTGGTGAGATTTCATTTTTATCGTCGGCTTTCATATTGGATATCATATTCGATGTTTTATACTATATAGTTTAGTATTCCACATGCTAGGATAGGCATGGATGTAACTTCTTGATGATAGATCTCATGTATGCATGTTTGATTGGATTGTTAGTATTTAAGATGATAGCCTATGTTTGTATGGTTATTAGGCATGCGGGACAGTTATGGTTTGATATAGCATACTTATTTGAGACGATTGCTATATATGATCTAGTATATTTAAAGATATAAGATGTATACATATCTTTGTTGTATTGGGATTTTTCCTGGATCAAGCAGTGCAAAGGAGGTTCTGTTGAATTTTTTCGAAATTTGAAAGGCTTTTGAGGGCCTATGGGTTAGGAGACGTTCTCTTTGCTTTGTGATTTCGAGGAAAAAAAATTTTAAGAAGGGGAGAATAACGACCCGTATTTCTAACGATTGGATATTTAGATAATTGATTTAAATATTTAATCATTAACTAAATGAAGGCCCAAAAATGTTATTTTTGCATAAGGCCAAATTAGGACTCGAGACTATTTCCGTTGAGTTCGAATTGACGTTGCTAATTAAAGTGAGTGTAATGATCGCTATATTTTGGAGCTCAAACAATTTAATAGCCAAAACGATCTCAAAATACATGAGATTAGCATCCTAGGATGCGGTCTAAGATGGCAACAAGATCAGTACCGTTAGATCTGGAAAAATGAGGTGATGTACGCAGATGAGTTTCATGGCGATCAAACGCGTCGTGTGATCGTACGGACTCGAAACGCATAACCATTTGTTTAAGAGAATAAATAAATGGGATAATATTATATTAAAGATACCCAAATTTGGATCTCCCTCCAAAATCATTTTTCTCCATTTACCGTGCATCCCAAATCAATGGCCGATCTCTCTCTCTCTTGGTCTTTAAAAATCAAAATCAGGTGATCTAGGACAGTAAATACCATGACATTTGATTCGTTGAGATCGTATCAATGAGAGCTTCAATCTAATATGCTTGATCTAGGGCACAGTGATGTTTGGTCGAGATCCACATTCTTGCCATGGATTAAGGTTCGAAATCGTTGGAGATTAGGCAACGTTAGGTGGATCAGTGATCATTATTGTGTTTCTCATGCCGAGACGCATCTCTGCATGAAGTTTGGTATGGCCTGGTCACCCCTAGCGATTTCCATCTGTGGCCATGTCGAGTTCTTGCTTCCAAGTCTTCAGCAAGTCATGATTTGACAAAGGCAAGGGGACGTGGTGAATTTAGGTGCGGATCGAAGCTTGTGTGGAGAGGATTCTGTTGGCGAAGACGGATCGAAGAATCGTTGCTTATAGGTGTAGAATTTGGTATATATGTACACGCCTGATACGTTTCATTCACGGCCTGTAGCAATTGAGTGGAGAAGATGATGTATTAGGTAAGTAATTAGGTAATTAAATTGTTAATTAGTTAATTAATGATTTAGCTAATATTGATTCTTATATTGGCCATAGTTTTTGCATATGAGGTCCGTTTAAGATGCCAATTAAGTGATAAAGTGATACAAGTGTTCCATAACACTTGTGCTACTAAACCTTAATTAGAATTCTCATTTTATAGAAAGAATAATTAGCACGAAGGCTAAATTCAATAAAAGCTCTTGAGAGTGATTAGTTATTTTTAAAATATAATGTTAGTTCTAAAATCTATAAAAATCAATTAAGGCTAATTTAATACTTTAAATCTCTTTTAGAAAGCTAATTATATACTTATATAATAGATATGAAAACTAGAGTTTATGCATTTTAAATAAATATATATTCACTATAGACTTTTATATCTTTATGAAATCTGAAATGAGCAATGTATATATACATCTATGGTAAATTTTATAAGATTACATAGGAAGATTACTATTATTTTCTAATAACATTCATTGATAAATTCATAACTAAAGCTAAACCATATTTAAATAATTTAAATATTATTTTAAAATATGAATATTTCTCTGCTGTCAAATTTAGCTATTAGAAAACAAGTAATATAAAACAATTGAATAAAGGGCAGAGCTAAGAGCAAAGAAAAGAAAAACAAAATAAAAATAACATCATTAAGCTGAAGGCTCCAGGAATATTGCCTACCAGTCGACTGGAATAGCCCTCCGGTGGGCCGGCGATGAATTTTGTACTGGAGCTTTTAGTTTCGGAATATCGTCGTTTTTCGACCTCCGGCACCTGAATTTCTTCCTATATTATCAAGGGAATGTTCCCAAACATGCATGCACTTATCAGCAACTAACTAAACATTATATGATTAATAAAATAAGGATTATTTGCAACTTTTATTAATATCAGGTTTCAGTATATCGAAAATATAGAAACAGCCAATTCAACACTTCCATTTACCTAGATATTAAACTATAAATCTGTAATTAGGCATGCAGTAAATCATAGATAGGTCTTGTGAGGGTTAACTCACCTGAATTCCAATTATCTACTAAAACCCTTCTTCTCCCTTGCAATTACAGCCTTCTCCTTCTCTTTCCTTTGATGTCCAAAATCTAAAGCTTACCCCAAAACTGCCTAAAACTCTAGCTCCTAGGTTTTTCCTTTGATGGTACCATTCGAGGTGTTATGTGGAAGACCTTATAGATCACCATCGTGTTGGTGGGACACTACAAATAAGATTATTCTTGGGCTTGACATGGTGAGGCAGACATCGGAGAAGGTAGGCTTGATCCGTAGGAGGATGAAAACCATATAGGATAGGAAAAAGTATTATGCTGATAGGAAATGCATGGAGTTAGAGTTTGCAGTGGGAGACATGGTCTTTGTTAAGGTCTCGCTACTTAGACATGTTACGAGATTCGATAGTTCAGGAAAGTTAGCATTGAGGTTTGTAGGTCCTTTTCCAATTACTGGTAGAGTTGGAAAGTTTACTTATAGCGTAGAGCTTCCTGAGAAGTTAGCAGAAGTACATGACATTTCCCATGTGCCGCACTTACGATAGTGCTTACATGATACAGCTGCCGTAGTCGAGCCGAGTCGGCTAAAGGTGGAAGTAAAGAGGGAGTCACTTGTTCGTCATGCACCCACTCGTATTCTTGATCATGGTATAAAGCAACTCTACAACAAGATTATCGAACTTGTTAAAGTTTAGTAGAGAGATGATCCAACGAAGATTACATAGAAGCCTGAGGAGAGGATCCGAGCTACCTACCCGCAAACGTTTCCTTTTCAATCAAATAAGCATAAGGCTACTTATGTGTTAGGGTTTAGCTTAGTATGCCTCATAGATATAGACCATTGGATGTTAGGAATGGTTGCAAATGTGTCATTAGTGCATGTTCTGGATGATGGATACTAATGGATGTATTTATTGAATGGTTCTTTGCATATGTAGGCAATATATGTATTCTCGAGTTAGTACACACACTTACATCATCACTTGTTCTATTTTATTCAGTTATATGCATATGGACTTTGCATCTGGAATGAATGGTTGTGCATTCATGTAGAATTTGCAAGTATATTTAACTAGGATTTCGTATACGTTTGAATGCATGGCATAAGCACTTGCATTTTTGGAGGTCGACTAGATCATGAGACCGCCTAATCTTTGCTTTAGGATAGGTTCATATGCATCCCACTCTTGCATGGACATATTGCATTAGAAATTTTACTAAGGACAATGATTGCTAGTGGACGATGAATGAGCAAATGGTTATAACTATTAATTTAGGATGTACGAGTTACATTTTTCCATCTTCGAAGATTTTGGGGACAAAATCCTTTTAAAGGGGGAGATTGTAACACCCCAAAAATTTAAGCAAAAAAATTAATAAAATAATTAAATTTAAATATAACAAGGGCAAAATGGAATTTTTGAAAATGTTGGAATCTAGCTATGAAACTTGAACCATTGTGTTCATAACAATTTTTTGGACGATTTTCATATATAATATTTTTTAATCGGAGCTAATATGAAGAAATTATAAACATTTAAAAATTTGCAGTCGTTATTAATTAAATAAACAAAAAAAGGGTAATAAATATTAATAAATTAGGAAACCCACTGATCGACAGCAGTATTAGGACCGGTCGATCGACCTAACCAATAGCCAGTCAAGATTTGATTATATATTTTTCTTTGTAGAGAAGTAAACATTTAACGGTTAGGATGCAAACAAATATCTTTCTAGAGTCCATCAACGGTCTGTATTAGTTTAAAATGCTAAAAATACACAGCTAGTGTAAACCTTAATTCATGAGAAATTAGTCTGTGCATCTAAACTCTATCAATTCCTTTTCTCCTCAACTTACAAAATTCTTCCAAAATAAATAAAAATAAAAGTAGAGAGATTTAAGGAGGTCAAATAAAATGAAGAGATAATGACCGGGAGGCTTCCAGACAAGGTTTAAAGAGAAAAGCTTGGATCTGAGGTGAGAGGGTATATTTTTAATAAGATGATTTATATGCACATAATTTCAGTATACCCTATTTGATTTAGATTGCTAGAAACTAAATTGAGAATCATGATGCTTAGATCTGAGATTGAATAATAAATGTAAGTTGATGAGAACCTGTTAAATAGAAATTGGTCTAGGTTAAACCCCTTTTCTAATCAAGTATAAATTCATATAACTTGTTAATATTTATGTCAATAGAACGCATTAGTATTGATGTTAATAGTAACCCTAGGTTGAACTATTTTTAGTGTAAATTTGTAAACCGAATTCGAATAACAAATTTTGATAACTGCAAACCTGGGTTCGCCATAAGATGAAACTGTAAATTACTGTAACGAAAATTTAGGAAAATGCATAGTTAACCAAATAATTAAAAACCATAAAAATAGCGATAATCCTTAATTAAATAGCGACGACCGATCGACTGTTATTACTGGACCGGTCGACTACAAGCAGTCGATCACTCCGGTGTATAGCGGTCGACTGGTTGGCGTATTCCAAGCTCTGTATGAACATCGGCCTAAAGCCCAGGTTATATATGAAATAGTTAGTATTATAGATACGATATATATATACGTATGTTAGGAGTACAGAAGCTAGTCCCCTATGAGGAGACACTAGGACGTTGCGAGGCTGGATAAATGTTATTTATCCAACCGGGATCGATATTCGACTGGGGGCGATTCTATTGCAAATTGCACTCACAGACGGTTCTACAGTGGTTGCGCAACGCTAAATGATGTCAGATGAAGTGCATGGCCCAACATAATGGGCGTTCCTTAGTATTCACGGATTACGTGACGTGATGGTGTGTTGTTGTTGGATCCTGGTGTGTGCAACAAGAGGCGTTACGTTACTATTGAGAGATAGACACAGATGCAGATGATGAGACACTTCGACGAGTTGGCATTGCAAGCTCCCCCTTAATATGTAACTGGGTTACGTGTAGTCATAGTTATGGGAAACTTAGTCCCATGGTAGAAATTGTAAGGAAACCCATGTATAGTTACGTGTAATCGTAGTATGCGAAATGGTAGGCTAATCCTATGTGGAATAGTTCCGGTAGCTATTAGCTGATCATTAGTTATCCAGAGGTTTGACTAGTTGTTCAATCCTAAGTATGAGCCTATGCAAGTAGTTAATGTAGGTGTGTATTGAGTTAAACCCCTTAAATAAAGAAAATAAGTAACCCACGGACACTTATAGGTTACTCAAGGTCACGTAGAGTATTGTTAAAAGGGTAAGTTTGGCTCACATCCTTAACAAGTTTTAAAATAGAGAAAACATCCTTCCCAACCAACATTTACGTTTCCGCTCCCTGTTTTCAAATTCACGCACGCAAAAAGACCGAAATACCCTTTATGTTTTTAACTTTTCAAACGTGTATAACTTTATTTACAAAAACCGGATCAACATAACGTTTTCACCAAAAAATCGCAAATTTTATGATCTTTAAAATGAGATCCATTGTTGATACCAAAAATTTAAATTTGTATTAAAGCTGCAATTATTTCAAATATTTGTAGACAATTCAGCAAATATTGAACATTTTCGATTTTTTTTCAAATATATAAAAATTGCAAAAAATTGCAGATATTTCTGCAACTATATGGTATAGTTGCAGAAATGTCTGCAACTATTACATATAGTTGCAGATATTTCTGCAACTATATGGTATAGTTGCAGAAATGTCTGCAACTATTTCATATAGTTGTAGACATTTCTGCAACTATTGCATATAGTTGCAGAAATGCAACTATTGCAAATAGTTGCAGATGCAACTATTGCAAATAGTTGTAGAAATGTCTGCAACTATTGCAAATAGTTGCAGAAATGTCTGCAACTATTTCATATAGTTGCAGACATTTCTGCAACTATTGCATATAGTTGCAGAAATGCAACTATTGCAAATATTTGCAGATGCAACTATTGCAAATAGTTGCAGAAATGTCTGCAACTATTTCATATAGTTGCAGACATTTCTGCAACTATTGCATATAGTTGCAGAAATGCAACTATTGTAAATAGTTGCAAATGCAACTATTGCAAATAGTTGCAGAAATGTCTGCAACTATTGCATATAGTTGCATTTCTGCAACTATACCATATAGTTGCAGAAATGTCTACAACTATATGCAATAGTTGCAGACATTTCTGCAACTATTTGGTATAGTTGCAGAAATGTCTGCAACTATTGCATATAGTTGCAGACATTTCTGCAACTATTGCAAATAGTTGCAGAAAACGAACTTACACAGTACTTCAGTAAAAATCTTTTATTGCAAACAGATAAATCATTAAGCAAAGATAATTTTATCGTTCAATATAAACCAAATAATCACAGATAGAAAAAATGGAGCACGGTATAAACGAGGGTATTTATGGAAAAGAATTAAGCCGAAACAAAAATAGGGACCGGATTTATAAAGTTTCGAACGGAAGAAGTTTTTGTGAATTACGTTTGGTTTTAGGGATGCGACCCTAATTTTCACTTGTTAAAATCAACTGCATGGGGTCACCATATATTAATGATGTACTCATTCACCAGACTTTATATCTGGCCCACTCCTTTTTCTTTCTTTTTCCCCACCACAAGAAGATAGGGTAGCAGGTGATAGGCTCGAGATTGGTACGTGGAGAGTCGAGCTTAGTTTTGGAGTTTCTATATATTTTCCCATTTCATTTCATGTACTTACTTATCATATTCAGTACTTAGTATTTATCAGACTATGTATCGTATTTCTATGTACTTTGGATTTGACTACGTACTATTTTCTGAGACTGTGTTTTGAGATATTTTCTGAGATGGTTATTTTCTATGTTTATATTTTCTTGTCATCCTTTGTGAGATCAGAAAGTGTAGAATATCTTAGATCATATACGTTTACTTCTTAGTCTCGTAATGTTTAAAAACCATGACAGCTCGTATTTCTCGACACCGGTGAGAGTCTAAAAGTCACCTAGGCTTTGGATCAGTGTGTCAAAAGATGCGGGTTGTCACACAAAACCTCTTCAATTCTTTTCAAAACCAGTTTATTACTATTTTTCTTAAAAAATACAATGTTTATTTTAAATCACCGAAACTCCTTTTTATTCCTATTTATTTCAAAATAGTAATTTATTTATTCAAAAACACTTTTGGAAACATCCTTTGTTATTATTATTCAGAAAACACCCTTTTATTTTTATTGCTCAAACAATAACAGTAATACTGTTTAGTGTAAACACTGTAAAATTAATCATTTCACTGTTTACATAAAACAAAACTATTTTCATTGAAATTCACATTAATATTATTTATATTCTCATTCTACTTTATAAACAATGAACTTCCCAAATATTAAATTAAAATATAATTATAGTTAATATTTATGAATTTTCCTATAAATTCATAAATAATAATCTTATTAAATCTCGTATCTCAATTTCAGTAAAGTTTGTTAAATCATCATTATTTATAGAAACCGTCTTATTTCAATAATTACATTCAAATCTTAAATCCATAGTTGACAACAAATAAACATTCAACACAATAATTAATCATGTAATTATTCATCAAATCACACCAATTTATCACAAAACATGTTCATGATCTAACCAAACATTAACATTAACATATACTTCAATACAACACGTTTAAATCATTTTAAATGCATTTAAATTCGTTTTTATTCCATTATCACTTTCAAAACACCCAGAAAAAACATGTTTTTAACTTTAAAAATGGATTCAAAACATATCAAAACCTATAGAAACATATATGACATGTTTATAGATGATAAATCACTTACTAATTGGCCAAAAGTTGATGAAAAACGCGCAAATTGAGGCAATTCCGAAATTTACACCATATACCAGATTAAAAATCATACTTTCCAGTCTAAATTAAAGAAAAACAATTTTAACTCATATCACAATAATTATAGTAAAATGGGGGAATAGAGTCACTCATCTAGGTTGTAGAATCAGCAAAAACAACCAAACAAACGTAGATTTACCAAAACAAAGGTAGATCCAGATCTGGGCAATAGCTACACACTTTTCTAGGAGCAAATTTTGATATCCAAAAAGTCTCTTGCAAATAACTTAATCATATTTTAATAAGTTGATTAAGGTTAATTTTTAGTGAAAGGATAATGGAATTCAGGTAGAAGATGGTCAATGGAGGTTAAGAAGGGTTGGGTAAGGTTTAGATATGTATTTATAGTGATTAGGGAGTGCTGTGGAGACTGCACTAACCTTAATCTCAAAATCAATTAGTAGGCCTAATGATGGGTCGGGTTAATTATCCACTAAACTACTTATGATTTGTCTAAACTTCAAACAACCATATCTTCTAAACCATAAGTCCAAAAATTTATTATGACCGCTTAACAAAATGAGAAACCATCATATCTTTTATTTGGAAGTAGTTTGAGACTTTAATTCGATTCCTATCAAAATTTATTGGTTTTACAAGATATTTCAAGGTTAGAATCGTCCATTAAAATTCTATGTTTGGAATGTCATCCGTCAACATTTCTCAAAGTTATATTAAATTTGGACCCAATTTGATTTTAAAAATAATATTTTTATGATCCAATGAAATGTAAAAATGTAGGTCGATACATTCTTCCCCCTTTAAAGAATTGGTTCTTCACAATTCCCTAAATACAACTTTTAACCAAATTAATAAAGTTTCATCATGGATTTAATTATAAAATATAGGGAAAATATCAGTCATAAACTAAATATTTAAAAATACAGTGCATAACGACCACATAACACCATCAATCATGATATAATAAAATTCATTCACAACAATGGATTCAAATTTCTACACACATAATATAGTAACTCATACACTTTATCTTGGATCCAAATTATAGCATGCAAAAATGATACCCCAACAAAAGGATGAAACCACAATCATTGATTAATTCATACCACACATTTCAACAATTCAATTGTAATTGACCATAACAAAAGTCCACAACAAACATAGGCTGATCAAAATATGCATGTTCAAATAAATGAATATATATTAATCAATAATCAGCATATGCCATCAAAATAAACACTTATGCTCAAGATAATATGGTATCATCATACCAACCTATCAACCAACGACACATGTGTGCTAATTCCTATGTCGACTACACATCCACCATAATATGTGTATCCTCAAAATAGTCGATGAACTTTCTCATAGTCTCATCTTCATAATAATCGTTGTACCATTCTGTTTTCACACCATCTTGGATATCTTTTGCACCTACTTATAATCACATCCTCAAAATAACATATGCCCAGTCATGGTTATATCCTGAAAATAATATGTCTAGCCATGGCTTAATCCTCAAAATAGTATGGCCATTTACTCATACTGTAGATGCACTAATTCTTGATTCTCAAACCCACGTCATATGGTCTCGTACCAAATGACCACCATCATAAGGTCAGTGAATACTCAACATCGTACGAGTATTGTACTTTGGGATATATGATGACACAAATAACCACCATAATAAGGTAAACGAATACTCAACATTGTAAGAGCATCACGACTACATTTATGCCCAAATCCATGCCACTTAGACAGTTAGGATACTACACTCGCAATAAAAAAAATCCAGGGTAATCTACCATCGCAAAGATCTAGATACGGTCGCAAATCCAGGTGGATGTCCCCACATACCCATCTTTACAAGCATAAAGCCTTTAGCCATCAAAGATCCCTTGGTACACATCCACATCAAAACCCATCCTGTTCTAGCCTTCGAATCACATTGAAAATTTTGATTACAACATCCTCTTATAGTGATTCTTCATTTGATGACAGGGAAGATATACCCAAAATACCAAAGAGGAATTTGCTAGTAAGGAGAGTTCCAATACATCTTCAAAGCAGAACATTTAACAAAACATTTTTATTTTCAAATCAAAGCTTCCATCTTCCTGTAAAACAAAATTATTTTTATTCCTAAAATATCAACACCATTTTATAAAATAATTTTCTCAAAATATTTCACCATTTTAAATTAATTAAAAATAATTTTGGAGAAAACATAAATATTGTAGAATTTCATATTGTAAAATTCCCTTCAAAATAAAAACCTTTTTTTAAAACATTTGTGGAAGTCGGTAATTATTTGTATAAAACAAATTTTGAAATGCATGTTTAAAACTCCTTTGTATAACTAACCTCCTGCCCATCATCTTGATTCCCCAGCGGTATGCATCAACTCTTTAGTCACCAAAATTCTCTAATCATTATTACACCATCTTTAAGGTACAGTTTTACATCCCTTAGTCAATCTGAATATCTGGTCTTCCTCAGCTTAGGAAACTATGCTATCCCACTATGACTAAATCAAATGTGTCCCTTAACATTTTACTACTTTCTCCAATCACACAATTATCAATACATACCAGACAAACATAAAAGAAAACTAACTAATTATAGTAAATAAACAATTAACAATCAATACAAGCAAAAGAGATTAATCTAGACAAGCATGGCATGAATATAAAGGTTGAACATTAAACAAGTAAGTAGACAAACAAATAATTAAAATCATTTACAGTAAAAAAAACAACCAACAACACAATACAAGAAAAGAAATCAATTCAAGCTAGCAGGCATAAGTTAATGAGCAATCATAGGTAAGCTAGCAATACAAATAACAGTCATAAGAAATAACTTAACAAGCAACAAACCAGTACAGACAATTCAACCAAAACAAATCATACAAGTAAAATGTCACTATCCCACACATCGAAATGGAAAGTGCATTAAACCTATCCCAACTCTTCCCTTTCTAAAGAAGGAAATGACTAGACATTCCTACAAATCCTTAGGGATGGTCACTCAAAACAACCATAAAGGTAACATCGTCAAAATGAGCATTGGGAAAATTGAAAATTCATCTTACCCCATCGTCTTACACCACATGTCACAAAGTCTGATTTTATAGTTCTCCGTTGAAATTACCAAATAAAACATCTTTTTAATAAAATACCTTTTTGAAAAACACCTCCATAGTTTGTTATTCAACTGAATATTTTAATTTTTCAACCATTTATTTTCAAACCAAACCATTCTTACCTTAGTAAAATATTTTCTCAAGGTATTATAAACCTATTTGATAATACATCATTTCTTAACAATATATCTCCAGATATATCCTTAATAAAACAATTTTAAATTTTGGTCCTTTCAACCAAAACTCTTTATCCCAAAAATATTAACCATCATTTATTAAAGAGTACCATTTTAAGTGAAAATCCTCTCAACCGATGTTAGTTTCAAAACAAAAGTTTTGCTAAAATCAAATATAATCCTTTTATAAAAAGAAAATTTCTTCAAATAGATATTTTCTCGCATTCTTTACTCAAAAAAATACTTTCTAAATATAACACTTCAATCAATTATTTTCAAATATTTCAACCAACCATATAATTTCACAAATAAAAATATTCCCACTATATTATTTTCAAATTTCTTCTTTTAAGAAAATAATTTGTTCAAAATAAAATATATATTTATGGAAAAAAATCTCCTTGTATTAAATCTTCTTTAACTCGTATAATATTTATTGTAAAGAATGTTTCAACAAAATATTCTTTTCTTTTCAAATAAGGGTTCTCACTAAATATTCTCTAACAATGTACTTTTGATAAAAAAAATTAAATTCTATATTATTATCTAAATAGTATCTCCTCTTCAAAACATCTTATTAAACAAATACTCCTCAAACCTTATAGTATATACTTAAAATAGCCTTTCAACAAAAATATTTCTTTCCAAAATACCACTCAACAATATATTTTTGAAAAGAATTCTAAGTCATAATGAGGTTAAAAATTACTTTGCTAGAGGATATTCGCAAATTAAAGACAATTTTAATGTAAATGTTCCCACTAAAATATTCTCGCCAAAATAAATATTTTAAACTGAATATCCTTTCATCAAAAATATTTTCAAATAAAATATTTATCAACAAATTTCTCTTTTATAAAATAATTTCCATATCTAACAAAATATTTCTAAATTATAACTGTAACACCCCTTAATTTTAACGATAATTATTTAAAAAGAAATTAATTAATAAATAATAATGCTAAAAAAAATTACGAACATTGAAATTTTGCTATGAAACTTGCACCGTTGGATGCATGACGATTTTCTGATCAATTTTCATATATAAGGAAATAAAAATAATTGTAAATATACCAATCAGAGTTCAAACGAAAAAGTTATTAACGTTTGACGTTTTCGAACTGAAAATAATTATATATGTAATTATGGAAATAAAATAATTAAATAACATTGATTAACGTTAACGGTCGATTAATGCTTACTTAACGTTTAAGTATAATTAACTTAAGCAAAGCGGAAAGAAATTATATCATTTTCGTGTAAAAGGAAATTATTTAACAGAAGCAAATGGTGAACGATAATGAACCAAAATACGTCAACCGGTCGACCCCTTTATTAAAATTGGTCGACTGCTAACGGTCGACCGGTATAGGGGTGGTCGATCGGTGGATGGGTCAGCTGTCAAATTTAAAATGGCAGAATGGACCTGATTTAAAATAATTTAATCTAACAGTTGGCATTGATTCAAACCCCTATAAAAACGGGCCTAACCCTTCATTTTTCTTTTCATGGAGAGATGATGGAGCTCTGCCATTTTCTCTTCTCCACAAATTCTTAATTTTAAATAAAATTATAATTTATATACGAATATACAAGAGAATATCATAGGATAATTGAGAATAAGAATAGGGTCGAATCAAATTGCCAAGGTCAAGGTAAATTATAAATTCGGATCTAAAACTAAATTAAATCCAAATCTCTTCTCAGATCTACTTTTTTGATAGATATATGTATGCTTGTAGTATATGATTCAAATAGGAAAATATGAGGAATCAAACTGGAATAACAGAGATTAGATCTGAAGATTTGAAAAGCAAAAAAGATAAGTAGGAACATTATGTACTTTTATATAATATTGGATTTATTTCGTTGTAAATTTATTCCTTGTATGCCTGGATTTAATTATTTAGAGTGGTAGGCTTAATTATATGCTTGTAATGGAATCTAAAACCCAGCGTACATCAGTGTTTTAAATCTCGGATTTTGGCCAATATCTCGGGAAAATATCTCGGCTATCTCGGGCGATATTTAAAACACTTATAACTAAATAGGCTGCCAAATCTCGGATTTTGGCTGATATCTCGGATTTTTCATCTCGGCTATCTCGGGGAGATTTAAAAGCCTGACGTACATATTCTGGGATTGATAACTAAATTTAATATTGCATGTACTTGAATCTGAAAAGTATTTGGTAGTAGTAGTAGTCCCTAAATTTTATAAATTGTGTAGTAGTTCCAGATTTGTCGGTTAAATGGTTTATGCAAGTAAATGTAAATTAGAATACCACAATAAATTATTGGGATTTAAGTAGTATTTTAATTCATTGAAATGTTGGGTTTTGCAATGGAAATTTCTTTAGATTACAAAGTTTAGATTCATAAATAAAAGTGTATCATTTGAAACAACAAGTAATATGCCTAAAGGAAAATGATGTATAAAATAAGAATAATTACCGTATTTTGTACAGTATATTTCAATAACTGTAAAAATAAAATTCCTTGTAATTCCAAGTGTTGCACAAATTCCCTTTTTGGATAAGATAAAGAGATTTAGTGTTAACCTTTTCTTTTGAGAGAGATGTAATTTCAACGCATTAAAATGTAGAAATCCCTAAGGATGAATTAAAGAATTGTAAATGTGATAATAATAATAACGGTTTAAATGAAATATATGTATGTATGTATATGCAATAGAGATAAGACAGAAATCAAATAACAAACAATAAAAAAAGATAGGCAAGTCATATAATGAATAATGGCAAGTAATGATATAAATAAAAAGGTAATGGAAAGTCCACTAAATAAGGAAGGGTGGTAAAAGTTGGAAGGAATAGAAATAAAAGTTCGATAATGAGAAAGGGAAGTAAATAAGAAAAGCTATTCGGATCTTTTAAAAAAAGCAATAAATGATGGTAAATTGATACAAAATGAATAAGGAGTAAAGGCATGAAAAAGTAAAGGACTACTATTAACAGTTGAACGTTGGAGGCGTTATAATTAACAAGTATGAATATATATACACATACACACACATAGCCTCAAGTATGCGTTTATGATGGGTGTGAATTATTAAATTTAGCTAATAACTTAGATACGATAAGAACGACATAGCCATTAAAATGCGTTGCAATGAGTGGCCAGTAGTGTTACACAACAGAAGTCTGCCTACTACAAGGGGCTTTTAGCAGTTGTATATACATTATACCGATGTGGGAGATATTCAACTATAGGATCCGTGGAATTATATATGTTTGTGTATAGGTGAGGGATAGCCGTGTAGGAATGTTCGCTTCGGTCAAAGTGTCAAAGGACAAGTAGAGTCTGCTTCAACCTTTTAGGGGGTATTAAGTAACTAGTGGGTATTACCCTGATTGCGTTAAGCAATCTAAATGGGACGGTGAGCAAGGCACGGTGCAACATCAGTGTGTCTTTGGTACCATATTAAGGAGTAGGAGATGTACATATGTCGAGAACAACCTCAGTCCTAAGTGGTCAGTGAAAAGACAAGGGTTACGCCTAAACGGCTACACCTCCTACTAGTGTAGATCACATTTAGGTCATGCACCGTCATAGTTGTTTGCTAGATTGTTTGTTCGGAACAAGGCTAGATAACACTTTATGGAGGCCTTTCAAAAATTGATAGAATGCGGCTAACAATTTTAACGCCATTATTAGGCACTATGGGAGTTCCTTGGTATGCACGACGACGAGAACGTGATATTGTATTGATGATGGATCCTGACAAGGTGCTGAGTTATTAATACTAATGAGGATAGTATATTGATCCAAAAGGGGACTGTGGTACTTATATATACACATGTATGTAGTTATTGTCTACCTAGGACAGATGGGGTGTATCATACGCGTACGTGGAATCGAGATGACCAAGTAAAATAAATGACATAACATATAATGGAAGACAATTGGTATAAACTAATTTAATGTATAACGGTGTAATTTACCAGTAAACAGAATGTTGTTCTGACCTCCTCCTCATTACAACCAATAGGATAGCTCTAGAGGGATAGGTATTGGTGCAAGGCGGTAACAGTGGAAAGACATATTTCTTTATGCATGCTCAACATTGACAAGGACTCTTGATCTCAAAAGTGTCAACCTTGGTCAGTAACTATATGTTCTGTTATACTTTACTATGTCAATGTGATCTTATATCTATAATGCTCTGATATGCATTTGTTAATTTGTTGGATACCAAAAACAAACGATCCGTACTTTGGTGGACTTGAGTTTTTGATTTAGAGAAAATTCGGGCCCATTGAGATGCGGGTTGTCACAAAAATACTATTATAGAAATGCACTAAGGAAGTTTTAAAACAATTAGACTTTCTTATAAAAATGTTTTATTAAAGAGTGAAATAAACTTCCAATATCTAATTAAAACTTCTTTTTATTAAAACTACTTTCAAATAAAATATTTATGCTATTTTTACTTTTCCTTTTTTGAAAATATCTTTATAAAAATATTTTATTTCCAAATTAAATACTTTATCCTTATCAAAAATTTCAACAAATCACTTCGATGTACAAAAATAACCATTTTTTCTTTTTAATAAAATATCTTTAAATCAGAAGTGCATATTTTATAAATTTTTCAAACATATATTATTCACTTTTAAAAAAAATAAAAAGATGATACCATGGGTTAGGTTTTAGCTATAATTTAACATTGGGTATGTCACTCGAGTTATAATCAACAATTAACCCCTCAAGTGTTCATCCCACCTCATTCATACTTTATTTATCTTCCATCACCATAAATAAACATCATTTCAGAATGAGGTAACAATGGTTAACAAACAACCCATACACACAAAGCATACAATTGAAAATCAAACGCTCTCTCATTCTAGGTTTTAACCTAAGCTAAGGTGTAACTAATTATAACCTAATGGTCAAACCTACCCAAGGCCCACTAAGCCTAAGCTCTAATATCAATTGTGACAACACATTATTTTTAAAATCTAAAATCAATTATATACGACGTCAAAATATGCGTACAACTAATTTCGGATATTAAAAGAAGTGGACCTTGGGTAGATAAAATTTAAAAATTCAAAAATAGTGAATAAAAAAGGGAAAACCACACAGCGGAATCAAACATCAATAGATATTAACATTATCTCAATAATACAATTACTTTATAACATTATCACATCAATTTACATTTCAATACATCAATTATTATTAATTCATATATGATATAACCATTGTATGAAGAATATATCAAGTCGACTATGTATGATATAGGCTTCATCCACCTTTCCATTCCCTCTTTGCTCCTACCTGAAACTTGACACCCGTGCATATGTATAAAAAGGAAAAAAGTTTCAATTATGTTTAGAGTATGCCTAACCACATACACTCCAGTCCAACCTAAGAGATCCAGTGACTATTGCATAGAAAAAGACTGCTACCCACTGCAACCATTGTAACCAATGCAAATAGTAAAGGCATAAAATACTATTTCTACTCATCCATCTCAACAAATTATTATACGAGGTAAATAATAATAATAACAACAACACATAACCATCAATAATCAACAACATTCAATGCCAATCGTAATCATCAAATAAGAAAATAACAACACAAATATACTTATAGTCATATTAATCATCCATTTTAGTAACGCATCACCAATGTAAGTATAAATCATCAAATCTGTGCTAGTCTCCCCCATAACAGTGACATTAATCAGTTATCAGATGTGTGTTGATCCAATCGACATTAGTAACACAACATCGATCATTAAATAACCATAATTAACTACCCATCAACGAACAATAATAACGATAAAATATTGCATACTAATCAAATTGTGATCCCATCATCAAACATCAAGCATATGTGATAATTACAACTAACAATCAATCATACATTCGACAGCCATCAAAATAATATTTACATCCATTGTTCTCTTAAATCATTTTATTATTGTTTATTATAAATCCACCTTTATTTATTGATCTCAAAAATAATAGTAATTCTTCCAAAATTGTAATATACTTAAAACTCCTTTATTTTACTCCATTTTTTAAATACCCTAAAACATCGTAAATAAAAATAGTAATCCACATCAAATGCTTTTTAAAACTATATTATTGTTATTTTACATAACAATAATATACATCAAATCCTCTTTAGTTCTTTTCAAAACCAGTTTACTACAATTTGTCCCAAAAATACAACATTTTAAATCACTGAAACTCCTATTTATTCCAAAATAGTAAAAAAATTCAGAAAAAACACTTTTTGAAGCAACTATTTACTACTACTATTATTCAAAAAATAGCATTTTATTTTATTTCTCAAACAATAATAGTACTACTTTCTACTATAAACACTGTAAAATCAACCATTTCACTATTTACACAAAATAACACTATTTTCATTGAAATTCACAATATTATTATTCAAAGTCTCATTCTACTCTATAGACAACGAACTTTCCAAATATCAAATGGGAATATTATTATAGTTATTATTTATGAATTTTCCTAGAAATCCATAAAGAGTAACTTTATTAAATCTCGTATCTCAATTTTAGTATAGTTTGTTAAATCATTGTTATTTACAGAAACCATCTTATTTCAGTTAATTACATTCAAAACTTAAATCCATAGTTGACAACAAATAAACATTCAACACAATAATTAATCATGTAATTACGCATCAAATCATATCAACTTATCACAGAACATGTTCATAACCTAACCTAACATCTACATTAACAATTATATTTCAGTACAACAAGTATAAATCTTTTATATGCATTTCAATTCATTTTTATCTCATTTTCATTTTCAAAAAAGTGAAAAAACATGTTTTAACTTTAAAAATGGATTCAAAACATATCAAAATCTATGGAAACATATATGGAAGGTTAGGTTTATATATGATAAATCACTTATTAATCGCCCAAAAGTTGATGAAAAACATGCAAATTGAGGCAATTTCGAAATTACAGCAGATACTGAACTAAAAATCATATATTTCAATTTAAAAAAACATTAAAAACACATTTAATTCATATCTCAATAATTATAGTAAAGTGGGGGAATATAGTCCCTCGCGTATGGTGTAGAATCGGGAAAAATCACCAAACAAGTATATGTTCACCAAAACAAAAGTAGACCCAGAACTGGGCAGTAGCTACACACTTTCCTATGAGAAAATTTTGATACCTAAAAAGGCTTTTGCAAATCTCTTGTTTAATCTTTTTTAATAAGTTGATTAAGGTTATTTTTTAGTGAAAGAATGATGATATTCAGGTAAAAGACTGTCAATCGAGGCTAAAAAGGGTTAGAGAAGGTTTATAGATTATTTATAGTGATTAGGGATGACCATGGGGTTGCACTAACTCTGATCTCTAAATTAATTAACAGGTAGTCCGGTTAATTACTCATTAATCAGTAACAACTTCAAACAGCCATATCTCCTAAATTATAAGTCCAAAAATCTATTACGACCACTCCGGTCCGCACTCCGGGGACCTAAATTTTCTCGTAGGCAGTCGGTATCTGCTCGAATTATTTATACTCTATTCCGCACTCTGGGGACTTAAACTTTTCTCGTGGCCATTCGGTATCCTCCCGAACTGTTTATACTCCAATCTGCACTCTGGGGACTTAGAGTTTTCTCGTGGGCAGTCGGTATCCGCCCGAATTGTTTATACTTTGGTCCGCACTCCGAGGACCAAAAGTTTTCTCGTGGGCAGTCTGTATCCGCCCGAATTTTTTATACTCCAGTCCGCACTATGGGGACTTAGAGTTTTCTCATGGGCAGTCAGTATCCACCCGAATTTTATACTTCGATGACCTAGAGTTGTTTCATGGGCGGTCGGTATCCGCCCGATTTGGTTTCAGGCTCACTATCCGAGCATGAATTGTTTAACCTATGGATTACCAACCACATTTGTTCCCTATTGCGTGTCCCATCCTCTGGATCATACGTGGGAATTATTAATCGAGCAAAGTAATGAAGCTCATCTCGTTCGATCCCATCAGGGATTAGTATGATTGATCGGTTTCAAACTGCAGGAGCCTGTCCACATATCACATATATCGATATCAATCAGTTTCATTATGTACCTAGTTTAAAATGCAATGATAGTCATATAAGCAAAGGAAGTTCGAGTCTTTATTTATCAACTGGAAAAGAACAAACTATTCTCTCCTTTTACATATTTGGAAAAATCAAATGCTAAAGCAAATGTAGAAAGTAAATAGAACTGAAATGCAAAGAAAATGTTCTAAGTGAAATAGCATCGTAAATGCTCGCTATGCACTTGGAAGTGTAATGCCATCGATAGTCGCTAGCTTAAAAGTTCCTTCTCCAAGCCTCTTTTCAATGACATACGGTCCTTCCCATGTCGGATTCATATGTGATGCGGCCGGAAAAACCCGTTTTAGAATGAGATCACCAACTTCAAAGGTTCTCGATCTAACTTTACTGTTGTAATATCAGGCGACTCGATGTCGGTGTGCAGCCGCTCTTAAATCGGCTTCCTCGCGCTTCTCATCTATAAAGTCTAAGGATTCCAAGAGAAGATCTTTGTTCATTTTAGGGTCATAGTAAGTCACTCGATGAGAAGGGACTTCGAGTTCCACTGGAATAACAGCTTCGAAGCCGTAAGTAAGAGCAAATGGAGTATGGCCAGTCACAGACTTGTGAGTGGTTCTATAGGCCCAAAACGCTGTAGGAAGTTCATCCACCCACTTGCCTCTAGCCTTCCCCAAATGATTTTTCAGAATAGACTTGATAATTTTATTTACAGCCTCAACCTATCCATTTGCCTGAGGGTGAGCGACCGCTACAAACCTCTTTTCAATGCGATATCTCCAGGAAAATTCTCCAAATTCAGCACCATCGAACTGGGTCTCATTATCTGTTAAAATGGTTCGTGGAAGACTGAAGTGACATATGATGTTTCGAACAATGAAATTGATTACTTTCTTGGTTGTGATCGTGGCTAATGGTTCCGCCTCGGCCCATTTGGTGAAGTAATCTACCGCGACCATAGCGTACTTCGCACTGCCTTTAGAGATTGGCAAAGAGCTAATAATGTCAATACCTCACATACCGAATGGCCATGGACTGACCATTTGCGTGATCTCTATTGGCGGAGCTCTTGGGACTTCCGCATATATCTGGCATTTGTCACATCATCTCATATAATCAGTAGTATCCTGGTTTACAATTGGCTAAAAATACCTGTAACGGAGTATCTTCTTTGCCAATGTTTGCCCCTCAGTGTGATCGCCGCATTCCCCCTCATGAATCTCTTTCAGAACACGCTTTATCTCATCATGAGCAATACACTGGAGTAAAGGAATAAAAAACCCTTTTTTATACATAGTTCCTTCTTACATAATATACCGCGAAGCTTTGCGAAGGACTTGTCGCTTTTCGTTTCTCCTTTTAGGCAAGATTCTATCCAACAAGTAATCTTTAAATGGAGTCATCCATGATTCCCTCTCGGATTCCGCTTCAAGTACTTGATCAATTTCCATCATATTTATACTTGGGGTATGTGATATCTCAATTGGAACCAAACCCATCTATTGCACATTGCCAGCACTAGCGAACTTTGCCAATAAATCGGCCTCCCCGTTTTGCTCACATGGGATATGTGAAATGTCATAGTATTCGATATCCGCCAATAACTCCTAAACTTGGGTAAGGTACGGAGCAAGTTATTGTCCCTTAGCCTGATAGTCTCCTCTGACTTGATACACCACCAACTGTGAGTCGTAATAGATTTCAAGAGACTTCACTCAGAGCTCTCTAGCAAGTCTAAGTCCAGCAAGCAATGCTTCATACTCAGCCTCATTGTTTGTAGTAGGAAAATTAAGCTTTAAAGCGTAGCAAATTGATCAGTTCTCAGAGGTTACAAGTAAAATTCCAGCTCCGAAACAGTGACCATTAGTTGCTTCATCAATGTACAACTTCCATCGCATCATAGGGATTCCGCCACCATCTGGAAGCTCATCTTGCACGGTGAATTCTGTTATGAAGTCTGCCAACGCTTGACCTTGGATAGCCCTTCAAGGTAGATATGTGATATCGAACTGGCTGAGCTCAATATTCCATTTAATCAACCTCCCAGACGTCTTAGGTCGCTGTAGGACCTGTCGTAACGGTTGATCGGTGTAAATGCTAATCGGATGTGCTTGGAAGTGCAGACGAAGTTTTCGTGATGCAATTAGCAAGAAGCACGCCAATTTCTCTATCTTTGGATAGTTCCTTTTTGCTCCTGTCAATCGCTTGCTGACATAATAAACCAGCCTCTGAATCTGGTTCTCCTCGCGAATCAAAGTGGCACTTATAACATGTGCTGATACTGCCAAATAAATGTACAACTCCTCGTGATCTACCGGCTTTGACAAGACTGGGGGTCTCTCCAAATGATTCACCAGAGCTCGAAATGAGTCTTCACAATCTTGCTTCCATTCAAAGTTTCTCTTTCCCTTCCTGATCAAATCAAAGAAAGGAATGCATTTGTCAGTTGCCCTAGAAATAAATCGACTTAAAGCGGTAACCTTCCCATTCAAACTTTGCACTTGTTTAATAGTTCTGGGCGCTTGGATACTCGGATAGCCTGAATCTTTCTTGGATTAACTTCAATTCCTCGAGCATTGACAATAAAGCCCAAGAACTTTCCTGACGCAACACCGAATGAGCATTTCAAAGGATTGATCATCATGTTATAAAATTGGAGGATGTCGAAGATCTTTGCCAAGTCTCGAATATGGTCGTTTGATCATCATGACTTCACGAGCATACCATCCATATAGAATTCCATTGTCCTCCCAATTTGATCTTTAAACATCCAGTTAACTAAGCATTGATAGGTTGCTCCAGCGTTCTTCAACCCAAATGGCATCACCACATAATAGTATAATCCAATATCCGTCACAAAGCTGGTGTGTTCCTGATCGGAGACATGCATCGGGATTTGGTTATAGCCCGAGTACGCGTCCATAAAGGATAAAAATTCATGCCATGCAGTTGAATCAACTAGCTGATCAATCCTTGGAAGGGGAAAACTATCTTTAGGACACGCCTTATTCATGTCTAAATAGTCAATGCACGCCTGCCATTACGAGCTACGCATTAAACGTTGACCCGAAGTATGTACCGGTAAAACAGAAAAGGTTCCCTTCTTCACCAGCACGGGATTAGATATCCATTCAGGATAGAGGGCGTTGCTAATAAACCTATTGACTTTTAGTTTATCCACCTCCTCTTTAAGGGCGACGGATCTCTCCGGATCTATGCCTCACCTTTTCTATTTTACTGGTACATACTTCGGGTCAACGTTTAATGCGTAGCTCGTAATGGCAGGCGATATCCCACACATGTCAAAATGAGTCCAAGCAAATACATTCAGATTCACTAGGAGAAAATCGGCAAGTTCTTTCATCATCAAGGGGCTGAGCTGCGATCTAATCTTCAAGACCTGTGATGGGTCATCGTGGCCGACTGTTATATCAACCGTCAGTTCAACCGGCGCTGCCTTGATCTCCTTGGGCTCCTCTTTGTCAAACCTCGGATCTATATCTCTATAGAACCAACTATGGCACCCAAGCCAAGGCTTATGCGCCATTTCTCAATCTTCGGTAACTTGGATGCGGACAGATTTGTCCACACCCTTTCCTTTCTCCGTACGCTGAGTTTCTCTCAACTCAGCTACATAACAGGCATGTCCAGTCGCCTAATCACCATGCACCACTCCTACTCCATTATCAGTCCGAATTTTCAAAGTCAAACACCATGGGGCAAGAGCTGCCCAAAATTCAACCGGGGCCGGTCGGCCAAAAAAACGTTGTACAGTGAGTCAACATCCAAAACAATAAACGGTAGGATCCGCACTCTCCTACGTTCACCTTCCCTCAATTCCACTGGAAACTCCACATAACCAACTACTTTGGTCGCTACACCATTGAAACCATGTATGCGCACTTTAAATGGTTTCAAATCTTTAGCCTCTATTTTCATTTGATCATAAGCCTTCTTGCAAATCATGTTCACCAAACTTCCACAATCAATCAAAATTCTTCTAACCAGAGTAGGGCCAATCATGGTCGAAATGACCATTGGGTCAATTGTAGGAGCCTCTACTCTATCTGCATCCTTGGTCCTGAACACTATATCATCAGTCATCATACGTTGTTGCTTGGCCGGAGTTTCCTCCTCCGTATTTGAGCAATACTCAAAATCCACATGACTCATCGTGCCTACGTAGTGCTCCATTTCCTACCAACTTCTAGCCGCAGGATGAGGTCCTCCAACTATCGTGTTTATCACTAATCTTCCTCTGGTTCGCGCAGGCTCCTTAGCCCCACGCTGAACTTGTCCTCGATTGGGGTCAGACGTCCCCTGTCCGCCATCCTACGGGGCTTTCATAAACTGTTGCGGCTTCTTTTCCCGTATCAACTTCTCGATAGCATCCTGGAGATGCCTGCACTCATTCGTATTATGCCCGTAACACTCATGAAATCAGCAATACTTTCCAGTCTGTTTCTATGCCTTTGTTGACACTTTTGGACACGGCTTCTTGTATTGAAAAGTATTACAGGTAGATAAGTAAATATTTTCCACGGATGCGTTTAAAGGCGTGTAGTTTTCATACATAGGAATCCTAGGCTTTGATCTTCCAGGCTCCCTCTTTCGGTCTCGATTCCCTTCATTATTTCTCTTCTGTTGATTCGGCTTGTTCTGAACATTAACCTGAACATTCCCAGAACTCTCATCGGACTGCTTTATTGCAATGTTTCTTTGTACCGCTTCTCCTCTCGGTCCTACAACATTGCTTCTTCTAGAGGACCTGGCTTCCTCCTTCCTCATAAGCTGAGCCGCCTTTGAATAGAAGCGTTCCAACGTGACCGGCGGTTTTCCAGCTAGCCAGTCACCGAACTCGGATTCCAGATCAACCCCTCTTATCATAGCCATTAGTATAGCATGGTCATTTGGGTTACTGACTTTTGTAGCAGCGATATGAAATATTTCCAAGTAGTCCTTCGGCGATTCCCTCGGAGCCTGGATTACGCTAAATAGTCACATCACGTCTTTAGGACGGGTGGCGTGAATCCGGAACTGATCCACAAATTTTGTTGCAGTTCATCAAAAGATCATAGGGGTAATCTTGTAAACCACATCGTCGCAATCCCTGAGAGGGTTATAGGAAAGCATCTGCATTTCGTTGCGTCATTGGCTCTCGCTGAGTCCATCAACCATTCGTACCTCATAATGTGCTGCCTGGGGTCGGTTTTTCCCTTATAGGCAGGCATCGCAGGAATGTTGAACCTTCTCGGGTACTCCGCATGTAAAACATTGTCAGTAAACGAAGTATGGCTCCTCAAAATTCCCTAATCATCATTCGTCAAACCCTGGTTCTCCCTGACCAACTGTTTGACCATTGCCGATAAGTCTGGTATCTGGATGGGTGGTGCCAAGTGGTGGTCGAGCTCCATCTCACGTAAATGGTCTGGTCGATGTCTACGAGCCATTTCACGCCCCATTGGTCCATCATCCTCTTGATGTGTACCCAGAACATTCATCTCGTCGTTACTCCGGAGGGGTAGTTGGTCAGCATTCAAATGGACTCCTGCATTCAAGCCTATGAAAACAGCTCCGGATCGATTCCCCAAGTGTATCTAGGGAACCCCTCCTTTAGAGGAGGGATCGGTGCCGATCCCTGGGGAGGGATCAGCACTGATCCATCTTGGCAGACCACGTTGGCCTACCATGCGATGCTCCGACGTCCCAGCTTGCTCTCCTTCGACCCTACGACTCTACGCTTGTGATGTTCATCTTCTGATGAGGCTGAACTCTCCAATGTCGAGTAAGAAGCAAGATCCTTTATGGCGCTCTGACGTTGCTTTTGGGCAATCTGGTTCATTATGTTAGCACTAGTCTGGATTTGCTCATTCAGCTGCCTACGGCTCTTCATTAACTCCCTCGTCAAGTTGTTGAATTCAGCTCTAGTTATAGAATCAGTGGGGTTCTGGACTTCAGCAGGTTCTACAATCAAATTTGCAGGCTGGTTGCTTGGAGCTCCTTGTTGAATGTCGGTAGTTTCATTTGCATCAACATTCTAGGAAGTCGATCTGGTATGCCTCACCATCCTGGACTTCTTTGCATAGATTCCAGTAAATCTGAGTAGTATCTACAAACTTTTTAAGATGAATCCAGATCTCCTTCGGGGGATTTTCTCAATCCAGTAGCAGCAAAGGGGATCCTAACGGGCTGAGAATCAGGCTCTTAGTGAAAGCACCAAAATGTTTGTAATCAAATTGGCCACCAACACCCAAGAATAGATTTGTGTAGTGAAATAAATAAAGAAATTAAATTAAAATGAAGGAATATACCAAATTAACAAGAAAATCATAGTAGAAAACAAGAACAACAGGATTTATAGTGGTTCGGCGTTGATTGCCTATGTCCACTTTGAATATTCTCTTTATTGAATCACGATAACCTTGATTATAGTAAGAAACAGTAAAAAACAAGAGAATAATGGAGAAAGTTGATTACAATAATAGTGCTATTTAACCAATAGCGTAAAGATCCTCAGAATGACCCGCTTGGTCTGTATTTATGAGTGAAGGCGACCACTAATATGACTGGAACTTCAGCAACAGGACCTTCTCATCCATATGGGCCCACCATAGGGAGCGTTAAGCCCAACTCTCAATGGAGAGGGATCGATACCGATCTATCCATATGTTAAGTTTGGGGCAGCGACCCCTATGACAGCTTCCTCATGCTCGAATGTGATGGCATTTCAAATATCAGGATGATTGGATGTGTGAGGCTCTTGTTTTTGTTCGATTCTTGGTTTGGTTCCATATTAGTCTGATAAGTGTCGATCCCTTTTTATGGTGACATGCCGAACCCTGTATCTCTATGTATATCCATGAGTTGCATAAGGCCGACCCACCATCATTTGTTGTGTTATGCTGATCCATAGCACTTAGGACGTTATGCCAGTCATTAATGCTTTAGGATATTGTGCCGAACCCTTTAGTTTCATTGACATATACCGATCCCTTCGTATGTTGCATGCTATGTCGATCCCTCTAGCGTCATCAAATCATGTTGAACTAGGTACTACAACTTATACCAATCCCGCTACATTTCCATCCAAGTTGACTATCTAGCCGAGTAACCATGTCGATCCCTATAGTTTCTCCATGCTATACTGATCCCTTTAACATCTCGTCTATATTAACAAATGACTATGCCGATCTCTATTTCATCTAAGCTAATTTCCATCTTTCTGACATCCTGCGCTATCTGTCTATATACTATGTTCAACCTGGGCTTTATATAACTGTCCGGGCTCTATTTCTAGGTCCTGTAGCCATTGCCTCATGTCATCCTTCTTATTACCTGTCGAATCTATCTTGCACGATCAGTCCAATATAGTCGGGTCGGGGTACCGGGTAACAGAAGCTTACTATAGCATATTCAATGTCCATGTCAATTTTTTAATTACCGATGACGTCTACAAATTAAATATATATTAAATGCATTTAAAAAGTGAAATTCATGAATTCATCATCTAAATATGTTAAATAAGATATCATATATTTTCAAAATCAAAAAGATCAATTGAGTGTCTAAACAAATATTACATACCTTGTTAGATATCAAGCTAAAGTATATATGTTGAAGAAGATCAAATCCTTATATCTGCATAGGTTGACATTAAAAGAGATTCAATATTAAAGTATGTGGTATCGATAAATACATGTCTTTTGTGTTGATATAATAAACTTAGTCCATTTGAAAATAGTTAACATTATCCCGTTCGCCTTTTCAATTGACAAAGCTTTGCCACTCTCATCGCAAAATACAATAATATATACAATATATAAAATGAGGAAACATAAAGTACAAATAATACAATGATAAAATTAAAACAGAAGAAAATTTTCAATACAGATAAACCCAAGAGATGAATAATAGTACCATCACTGACTCAAAGTACTTGCTAAGGATCATAAACTCAAGAAATAGAATTTTATGAGGTATAGTGTGTGTTGCATATGTAATTTGACATTAGAAACAAACATATAACCTTTCTCTATTATATGGTTAAGTCTCACAAAAAAACATGTAGCTAACTAGACTTATGATATACATAATATGACTTTGCATATGAGATTAAATAAGCTTTGAGGTTAACTTGAAGGGGACAAAAGACTAAAAGATAAACTGTTATAAGAGAATGAGCTTATAAAGTTTATAAAGAAGAAACATGCACACTAATGGAATATGACTTTTACGAAACACATGTTGCATTACGAAAATTTAAAAGGAACAAACTTTAACAAACATTTGCAAATCAATACAAAGTATCATTTCAAAAAACCATGTAGTAAATTATTCGATTCACTTATAGTGAAGAGCCGCTCGCAACTGCTATCATTTTGACATCCTCTAAGGCAATACCATCCTAGTCATGCCAGGAAACTGTAGATCGCACGTACCAAATGGCCTAGTGGTAGAACTGTTGGCATTAATGGTAAGTAAATTGTGGATCACATGTTTTAAAAAAACTCTAAAACTACATTACTCGGCAATACAAACATAAGAATAAGATCCAAGTTTATATGCCCTTAACATGTTTCTAGAAACCAGTTTTTTTGCAAAAAAACATCACTGCATTTCAAAAAAGTTAGCTTTTCCCTCAAACTTCAGAACCTTAGATGAGCAACATAGTCTGGACACAAGCTACATTAATGTTTGAGGTTATCAAACCTGGGTTCCAAATAGCTTAGTAAGGAAAGAGACGTTAAAATGCAATGAAGACTGGGATTCTCTTTCACGTTAGAACCCAACAACGTAATAAAACCCAAAATTAATGTAATACAAATGCAATTAAACCAAAAACTAATCAAGCAAGAATGAAAACATTAAAATATATTCATATACGCAAGCAATTAGTGAATAGAAAAACTCCAAACAAAAAAGAAGGACCAAATTAAATTTATACAAACCAAATTTGAGATCTTTGATTATAGAAAAGAACCTGGTTTGCATCATTAAGATTGACAGAAGAAAAAAATGCTGTGGTTCCTTCGGACCTGTAGATTGGAAGATGAAGAGGTAGGGATTTTGTTTATGGTAAATGGATGAGAACGTGGAAATAGGAATCGGTTTCCACTGCTTTTTTTAATGATAGAAATAGCCTTACAAAATCATTCGAAAGGTTTTGGCAAGAAGGTCATTTTCGAGAACTCAGAAAAGACTTCACTCTGACCATTTTGACATGTATTTATTTTATATAGAAGATACACGCACACACATATGCATATTTAAATATTATAGATATACTTATATATGGCAACATCGTTTTCTCTCCAGCCAACCATCATCTCTTTCCGCCTCACCTTCTAACTCCCTCGTTCGACTCCGTTCCCCTCTCTTCCATTTTCCCTTTTATGCATCAGACTAAGAAACCACCTGCGTCCTTGCTCGAGCTTTCAAAGTCGCGTTCCATGACCAGATCTGGAAAACCATTCACTTTATCAAACTCCATCTTTAGTCGTCAACCGTTCCTTCTGGATTCTAGAACTGGCCCGTCCCCTCTTCGTTCCCCTCTTTGGTTCTGGAAACTCCTCTTGTTAATGCCTTTTCGATCGATTTGGTTCCCTAGTTGGTTGTTGCTCTCTCAAATTTGGTTTCAGATATTAATGCTTATGTCCTGTGTATTGATACTAGCAATAGCGCTTCATTGTCTTGCTCGGTGAACCTAATCAGTGCATTTTTGGTAGAGGGTTTTGTTAACTCTAAGAAATGTTGGACGAATTCAAATGTTTGTTTGAGTGATGGTAATGCTGATATTGGTATCATCGATGTGGGAGTTGGTGAGTAAGTTGATGTTGAAGCTGTCGTGGCATGCCATCCAAAATGCATGCATAATGTTTGTGAATTTGCCCAGCCTAGTTTTGCAACAGCTGTAAATCGACAATCTGCTTTTTTTTTTCCTCCTCAAGTAACCCAGATTCCTTTTGTGTCTAACAGCAACCCTAGTGAACCACCGTTGGTAACTAAAAGTTAGCCTTCCTTATTTCGCCCTCTTCCTCTAAACGCCGGTGAGTACTTGCCTTGCTCTTTTGATTGTAGTTGATGGAGTGATGATCCCTCCGTCCGAGGTTATTCAAGTAGGCGTTGACTATTGGTCAGAATATTTGGTTGGTTTCTTCCTTGACGCCAACCCTGCTTACCATGTTGTTAAGGAACATTGTTGCCGCTGTTGGAACTTAGAGGTAGATTGCAAGTTCACTTTGATAACTCAATATTTTACTTCAAATTTTGTAAGCTAAAGGAGAGACAGTGCATTCTAGAATCTGAGGCTTCCTTCATTGAAGGTAGGCCCTTTATTATTACTTCTTGGAGTGCATCCATTGATGGTGCTAGAGAGTCCACATTCCTTCTGTATTGCAACCAATGATTGGGTTAGACTGGCTGCTTAGCTTAGTGGGGAAACTTAAGTGTTTCGATGTGAATATGGTAACTAGGAAAAAGCTTGTTTATGCTAAGGCCCTAATCGAAATTACCCCAGATAAACCCCTTCCTTCTAAGTTTAGAGTTTGCCTTGCTCTGGGTCATGTGGCAATTATTGATGTCACTGAGTTGGAAGTCAGATATTTGTTCGACTTGTCACTCCTTTAGCCATACGGCTGAACCTTGTAAGTATGGTATCTCTGTAGGTCTTCTTCGATGTTAGGTCCGCCTCTTCCTTTTTCTGCTAAGGTCCCCTTCCTCGTCCTCTGATTAGAAAGTGGGTTCCGAAGCCTAAAACTGTAGAGGTTGTTATTTTAGTCAGTGGATTTTGTTCCTACGATGGCTTCTCTTTCCTCTGGGTATTACCATGTTATTGGACCTAAATCTTCGGATGAAGGAAGTGGAACCTCCTCCTTGGAGGGAGGCTAGCGTAGGTTTTTGTTGGTTAGTAGTTTAGTGCTTACGCTAAACTCCTATGCTTTATTTTTTTCATTTAGCTGTTCTAGTGCACATACTTGAACACTTGTTTGCATATTCATATATACATATAGACGGGCCACAATAAATGTCAGTTAGCTTTGCTAAATATATACATATACACACATGCACACACATACATATATACACACACACATACATATTTATACACACACACACTTATATATAATAATAATTTTGTTACTGTAATTCATACATATATATGTATATGTGTAAAATGATTTTTAATAAAAATATTTTTATATTATGTATGTATATATTTATTTATGTATTTAATATTTAATGTGATAGTGTGTGTATATAAAAATCATTAATATTTTACACACACACACACACACACACACACACACACACATATATATATATATATATATATATATATAATTTTACCTAGTTTTTAATATTTATATAAATAACAAGTATACATACATATATTTGAACAACATTCAATACCTATAGGACGAGCTAACATGTTCGTTGTGATGTAAATCTCAACATTTATATACGGGCATGTTATATCTTGCACGGATTATTATGTTACACATGCATGTGTGGTTCAAGCCTCGCTAAAGCCCCATAAAATCCCAGTTATCGTGTATAACGCTCTCCAGCCACTATGCTATTTTAATTTAGCACTATTAAATAGTGGATCCGCTTTAAGCCTTGCTATTTTTTGCTACATCCGCTAAATCAAGACTTTTTAGCACCCGCTTTAGCAACATTGATATACAAGGTTGATTTCAGTGTTTTTCTATTAAATTAAATCAACAAAGTTAGGTTAAAGACTTAATTTTAAGATATAATTGCTCAATATAAGTTAGATATCTATTGTACTCAGCAAATTTTGGTCTACATAAATCATAACATTCTCAAGTTTTATTATATAACATTTAAAAATAATTATTTTTACAACACAAACAGTGTGAGAATGAGAATAAATTAAGTTTAAATATTTGATTTTATATATAATGAAGCTTTTTGCACCTCCACCATTTTCCGCTATGTCTTTTTGCACCTTCACCGTTATAGAACCGTTAAGCGCTTTAACTGCATAGACACATCCACGCACATACATATGTGTATATCATACATATATGTACTATTATATTTAATTGAATATAAAATAAATCAAATTTTATTTATAATTTATAAATTTAAATAAAATAAGAGATTGTATTTAAATTAAATTTAAAAATGTTCTAAATAAATTGGACTTCAGAGGCCCAATATAGAGCCAATAAGGGAATTTTTTTTGAAATTTACCCATACCTTCCGCTATGGGCCGGACTAGTTCCAACAATGGTTTCAGAGCCAATAGCGTATGCGATCTTATTAGTCATGTTAGGGTTAACTGATTAAGCTCATAACCCAGTAGGGTGGCTAGAAAGATAGTGTTCAAGGATTAGATTTAGGTAATACAGTACTCTACCCTACTTGGCCACCAGCCTGGCTCGAACAAACACATGAGCCAAAAGGTTGCCCATAATAGAAGAGGCCCGATTTGAATTGAGCATTGGACTAATTTTCAAAATTATTTGAAAATTAAAATATAAGTTTTTAAATTTAAAATAAGATATAAACATATTATAAAATTTATAGTATAATAAAATTTTCAAAATGTTTGAATATATATATATATATATATATATATATATTTCGAAAATTTTAAGATTTATTGATTAGATTAATAAAATAAAATAAATAATCAATTAACAAAGTTATATATGCATTTATTATATATTATGATATATGTTATGATATTCTAAAATGTTTAAAATAACATCAGTATACATGCACGTATATGAATGAAAATTCGAAACTAATGTAATTTAATTAAAGTTAATTAATTAAATAAATTACAAGTTAGTTGATTAAATAAAATAATTGGTTAATTAATTAATTAAGTTAATTAAAGGTTAATTATTAAATAAATTGATTAAAAGTTAATTAATTAAATAATATACACACATATATGATATATGTGCAATACTATAAAGGTTATAGTATGTAATTATTATTTAATACAAATGTTATATTAAAATAATATAAATTTAATTAAATATTAATTAAATAAGATTTAATTAAATATTAATTAAATAAGATTTAATTAATATCATAAATAATATTATTATATACGTAATATAAGATTTAAACATTATATAATAATAAAACTTATATAATATGAATGTATAAACTAAAGGTGGAACAAACAAAGAAACCCAAAAGACTTAAGGAATAAATACATATGTATATGTACGAATAACATGATTTCTGATGTGTTCGATACTTGATTCACAAGGGTATTTCATAATAAATACATTTTTCTATAAGTCGATATCACAGGATATAATTATTAAAGATTATGAATCTTTAATATAAAGTTGTCCTTTATCATTTATATATTAATAGATTACTTGCATACCTTTTGGTTGTTGAGCTTTCTTCAAACTAGGAATGTTACGTGTAGTACTATTAATATATTGAATAGATGAGGTAATATAACCGCATAAATTTATTGAGCATTCCTCAAGGTATATGCATTATACTTAGGCCATCGCGAAATTATAGATCCGAGTGAATAGTCTCACTTTACTTGTTGAGTTTTCCTCGAGGTAAAAGCGGGATCAAGACAAGGAACCACGGGTTAGGAGTTGTATGTGATACAACCAATAAGGAGTTATCTTTGTATATGGGAGTATGATTTTAAGCTTTCCTCAAGGTCGGAATCTCAAGATGTATGAGTCCTAATATCCACTAGTGAAGTCGAAGACTTCTATGTTTCGCTTAAGGTTTGGTGAAACATAAAAGACTAAGGAAGCCTTATTGGAAAAATTAAATGATAACATTTAATCTTTCCAATATTGTAGGAACATATGTCATATAATGTTATAAGAATCTTTTTGATGATAAATTTGTTTATTTAATATGATTAATAAAACGTTTATCAATTAAGATACAAATGATTTGAATCAAAGATTGACAAATAGAAATATAACATATACTTACTAATAAATGCTTCTTGCCTGTTAATATTCAATACACATGCAAGCACCTATTCTTAAACTACCAAATACATTCGTAATTTGGTTATTTACACGTTTATTTGGTCGAGACAAATGGCATGCATTCTATGAGTTCCAAACTCTAAGGCAATATAAGACTATGGATATTTGATCCACATACTATCGCATATAAGTGTTATATAGGGAATGGTTACAGTTCGTAATGCATGATACTTTAATAACGTTAGTTCATTTGAAAATCGAAATAAGCCAATAAACAGTACTGTGAGATCGAATATTCAATTTGATTGATTACAAAAGCATCATATTATGTTAAATGTAACACTAGACTAAAACTATAAGAAAAAACTAAAAATTCAATCATTGAAATATCAGTTTGATTAGTTTATGTAAGGTGCATCATACTTGATATCCTTGAATGTTAAGGACGACCAAATGCATATTTGTAAAGGGTTCATTATGATGTTGTAGCAAGAGTTTTTCTTTTGAATGGTTCGACCATTTAGAAAGAAAAATGAATGTATAAGAGTGGTTGTAATTTAAGGTACAGTTGGGATGAAGAGAGTGAATAGTCACTTCAACTTCATAAAAAAACATTAGAAACGATAATTGTAATAATAGTAATAATAATAATTGATACTTAATATTGGAATGAGAAATATGATTTCTATTGTAAAATGTATTTTTATACAGAAAATTATTTTCTATGAGATTTATTTCTTCGAGTTCAAGATATCTGATTAAAGAACTCTCCGTTGTAAACTAGTTGCAGTATATAAAATAAATAATCTATATTAAGTAAATGTTGGACCTCTGAATTCAGTATGCTAATGGTGGAAATAGTGTGAGCATGTCATATAACACTTATTGATTGCATCAAGTTACGAAAAATATTTTCATAAAACATACCGAACGTTATTTATGAAATAACAACTATTTTTCGATTCCGACTGAAAAACAGACATTGTTATATTTCAATGTGAATATCATGAATATACATAATGAAATACTACTATAATATGACATATTTTTTTCATAACAAAAGTGATGCATTAGAAAATATAGAAGTATCTAAAAACAGACAATTATTTTGGAATTATAGACTAAGCCATAGTTTTGAGAAATAATTTTATTATATGATTATTAATCATATAATTTTGGTTAATTATATCTCAAATAATTAAGGGCTATGTACCCATTTAGTGGGAGCGTTATAAGAGTTCATGAACTCTTCGGATTGGTACATATAGATGTATGCAATCGTAAGTCTGTTAATACCAAAATAGTTCCATGCACTTCATCATATTCACCGATGAGTTATCACAGACATGGACATGTGTATTTGATATGTATGTATAAGTCTATGATAAGCCTGTAGAATAAATATAGAAGTAAATAACGTAACATGCGATAGAAATGATTTGATTTGATCGATTAAAAGGAGTTCCATAGGTACCTAACATGAATAAAGTTCTGTCTCAAAAGGTCACTCTTCCCCGTAATACAAAATAATGTATTGATAAGGAGTAATCGAACTTTGTTGGACAAAGGATGATTACTGACGAGTGAAGTTAAGTTAAATTCTTTCTATAAGGTGTATACTTAAGAGTAGTACTTAAAGTTAAAATTAATATCATCCAAGAATAGTTTAGAAAACCGTATAAGATTCGAAAGACTACATGTAATAATTATACGTAAGGGATCTTGTATGAATCGTCCTAAGAGAATTTTGGGGTCGATGGTCATTAGGTAACTAATTTATGTTGTGAACATAAATATATTGTGAACTAGTGTAAAATTAGTTTTATAGAATTCAATTCATGAAATGTTTATGAATGATCGTTCCGTTGCATAGAGAAGCAACTATTATTTCAAGAAATACTAAATTCATAGCGAAGAAATTTCTTTAAGAAATTATTGGTATGAAAATGGATTTGGATACGATCCAATGGTAAAACTAGTTACCAAGGATGAAATGAAATTGACCGAATCAAAATGAACACAAATACATTAGAACGTCTAATGAGTATTCTTGTACATTAAAGAGAAACTGTGAATTTCTTTTCAATGTCAAGAATAAATATTCCTCAATTGTTTAATTATACCATTAAGAGTATGGACTCTATGATATGGTATGATGTTCAAATCCAAAATAAATTCCAAGTACATTATCAAAATATTATTTTGATAGTTGTATCCAAAAGGATATGATCTTTTTGGCCGTAAAGTATCTTTAAGAGAAAATAAATGCAGTTGGAATACAGTAAGCCACATTGATAAGAATAATATGGTAAATTTCAATTGTTGAAATTAACGTAATAGATTCACCATTCGATGTGCTTAACAAGGTTAGGATTTTACTCACAAAATTATCGCACAGTATGATATTATGTTTTAGTACGTACGTGTTGAAACAGAAAATTCTGAATAATGATTTAGAGTAAACTGTTTACACGTAATAACCAAAATGTCTCGAAGTCAGTGGGAGCGATATTGAGTTTGTGAGTTTTGGATATGATCCAAGAATATATACGAAAGTATCGTTCGATAAGCATCAAGATTGAACAAATATTTTGATAAGAATATCAAATAGCTTGATTTTCAATAAAATGTAGAGAAAGCGTGTGCTCATAAGAAAGAAAGTTATAAAAGGTACATAGATATTTCTAAACCATAAGTAAACATTACACTATTGATTGTTAACGCTATACTTGTGTTAAAATCAGATTTACTTGTTTTAATACTGACGTTGGATTTATAAATAATGTCTTTTATAGTAAGTATAAAAGATATTGGGAATGTCCCAAAACGATATGCAAGAAAACCTTATTAAATTGTTTAATGTGGAACATGTAAGGTAAATTCCTTATGCATTGGTAATATGAATTATCATGCATGTTATGTTGTCAATGATATCGTGATTTGTTCATGTATTTGGTACATGAAGCAAATATCAAATTCAAATAGATATCTCTAAATGGTTGTTTTCTCGTGTATATTTGAAATGCTAGAGAATTGTTTATAAAAATAACGAACTCCTTATGAAGGATTGTTCATACTCAAACTTTTATAAGTGATATTGAGTATAATATGTCAATAATAAATTAAAGTTAAAATCTTTAAATTGGAAATGTTATAAATGAAAGACTATGGTCGATTCAATGAAAAGGCTAAGTACATCGCCTTGAGTAGCGCCACAATAGTACGATGTACAAAAATATAAATGCATGAATTTATAACTGAGTTGAGGGTGACTCCAAATGTTGAGAATCTTGTAACATTGTTATATGAAAACAATGTCATGATATAGTTCTAATAGAACTTAGAGCTCATTGGAAGTTGATAAACATACTCCAAATTGTTCCACATGATAAAGGTAGTTCATCAACGCTAGAGAGAGTTAATTGACAAAGTAGATGATTAAAGCATAATAGCAAATCTATTCACTAAGAGACTGACCCAACTGGTTTTGAGAAAACCGATTGGAGAAGTTGGAATAAGATTCCATAATCGATCCTAAGTGCAAGCGGGAGATTGATAGAGTTAGGGGTATGCCCGAAGGGAGGTTATGTAATTTGTTACATATATTTAACTCGTTGACCAATCTTGTTCGAAATAAAGGTGTTTTCTTTCTATTATATAATTGATATAATGTGTTATATTAATTAATAAATTTAATTAAAATTACATTTAATAGAAATCCATAAATGATACATTTTGTGATAGTAGTTATAAAGTGTTGTAACCGTGAGTAATTTATCACCATGAAAACAAAAATATCATTTTAAATGTTCCTAGTCAAGATTCATTGAGACTGGATATCGATGTATCCGTTGAGACTAGACTATGTAACGCTCTCCAAATGTTGGGCGGCGTATTACTCATGACCACTAAGGATACTTAAGGGTTACATACTGATAGTTATTGGATACTATGGAATGACTCACTCGATAGTTTTCTGTTGGTTAATATAACTAAGGTCAAACAGAAAATATCGATGTGACTGATTTACACAGTTCTCTCGACTTGAGAATACTGTGGATCTTTAATATGAAAGCTCTGCTTTTATTATAATCAAATCATGGCACAACGTTCATCGAGTGATCATAGTTGGGTCATGTGGAAGTATTAGAAGTGAAACACTATTTAATAGAGGATTTGGCTCCTCAGTAATATGGGGTTGGTATCACGGTCAAATCAAGTCGACTCAAAGTCAAAGTCTTTAGCCAGAGCATTTTGCTTAATAATAGTTGTTATTATTGAACTAAGGACTTTGTGCTTGGACTATAGAGCTGAATATGGATGATTTTGGAACTTTAACCATTACTGAATTTCATAAGTCCAAAGTGATATAGTTTTAATGAAGAGAATTGGTGTAAATAAATATTAAACTGGGTAACGCTTAATAATATAAAATTGAATTTTACCAATACTAAGTAAGCGATAAATTTAGCCAAAATGTCACACCACATGCTAAGTGATGTGTGAACATTAACTTCCGAATAGTTTGATATTAATCGCTGACTGAATTTACACATAACGAGTTACATAATCGGAATGATGAATTCTCTTTAGACTAAATGATTTAATTAGTTTATAGTTGTTATAAGTAACTAAATTAATTAATATTTATGAATATTAATTATAAAATTTTGAATATGATTTGAGAAATAAATATTGTTGTCTATATTTATAATAGTTACAAATAAATCGATCAATATGCGATATCGACAAGCAATTAAATCAGATTTAATTAATAATATTTATTTGGGCTTAAATGAGCTATTAGCCCATGATGTTAAAATGTTATGTCGATAGCAATAAGGCTTGTAGGAGGCAGCTAAAAAGGCCAGAGGGGTTTGGAGATGGATGGTTAAGATTTGATGAGAAATAGTATAAGATATGATCAACATTTTATCTATTTCTTCCACTATAAAAGGACCCCTAACCCTAATGCAAAAATAACATTTTTGGCTCTCATTTCCCCATCATTGCTGGCCAATCTCATCAAGAGGAGTTCCAACAAATTCATCTCAAATCAATTCAAAAAGTGATAACCACTAGATAGCTATAGATCTACGATTCAAGAATTAGCAATCTGCCAAATCTAGAGGATTTCAAAGAAGGGAGAATTCATCATTACAAAGTGTGCTCTAAGGCATTAGTATTAGGTGAGATTCTTATATGTATCATCAATATTGTCACATATTAGATTGATTATACGTAAGTTTTAATTTATTAAAAAAAACACATTATATAAATATAACTATATATATATATATATATATATATATTTGAAGTGCATAACCAAATAAATTTTATTTTAATTATTATCATGAGTCCCAATGACACGCGCTAAGCACGTGAATGAGAAATTTTAGTACACATAATGTATGTTTCAAAAATGCAAGACTGCATATTTAATTGAAAGACACATAATTTGTAACTGCAAATCAAAGTAATTAGTACACACGACACGCGTGAAGCAACAATGAATAGAGACGAACAATGATTAACATCGGATAGCTATGAAGAACGATGACATGTAATAGCAGACAATAGAGAACGGTGCAAAGCGATGGAGTGGCGAGTGATGGAGAAAAATGGAGTAGCAAGCGGTGGAGAAAAATGGAGTGGCAAGCGGTGGTGATTGACAACTAATTTAGAGCACGAATAAATAGATTAAAGCGCGAAAGAAAATTATTTTTTAGATGAAATTTTCTTGGATATTTAAAATAATTCATGGTTTTTTCTAAAACGCAATATGAAAGTATAAAGTTTGAATCTGTAGATATAGTTGAATCCTTAACTTTGAGGATTTGGTCAAAGGTGAAAAAATCTAGTACTAAAATGAATATGGTACATATATTAATGTGATTTTAATGGTTCCAGTCTAGTATATTATAGAATGTTCAATATTTGTATTTAAATACTTTTAGGAATAATTATAAGGTGATTTTAACTATTCTACTTATACATTGGTATGAAATAACAATAATTTTAACATATAAATATATATAAAGGGAATTTTGGGAAGTTCATGATCGGACCAAAAATTGTGTTTCTATTCCAACTATTAATAAAGATTTAATTAATATATATATATATATGTATATGTATATGTATTAATATACTACCTAATTTTAATTATATGACTTGTATTTGATTATATCATCATATCATGTTAATAGTTGAACCTATATTTTATAAATGCATATCTACAAAGATTATATTTTCGGTGGCTGCAATTAATTTTTAATATTTATTTATTGTTATTTAATATTATTTAAATCAATATACTAATTAAACAAATCATATAAAATAAAATATGTTTTGAAAATTAATTTTTAATTTTTAATTTTTTTTATCATCATATTAAAATTTGACCAAAAACCAGAATTTAAAAATCATTATTTATATTTTCAAAAAATCAATTCAATAAACGGTTGAAATCAATTAATTAACTAAAGATATTATTTTGACTCAAAAAATTATAGAAATTTTTTTATAACTTTAAAATATCATGCTTGATTTTCTAAAAATTTGAAATTCGAATAATATAACACGAAATATTTTTTATTATTATTTTATTATATTTTGAATAATTAATTAATATATTATATATATTAATGCAATAAAATATAAATAAATTTTTTTGTGCTATGCATTTAATCTAGAAAGGTTTAAATATATATATATATATTAAATATATAATTAATATACATACACACACACATACATATACGTATACATATTTATATATTATAAATATACTTATATATATATTTAAATATAATAATAATAATTTTGTTACTGTAATTCATACATATATGTGTATATGCGTAAAATGGTTTTTGATAATAAAATCTATATATATTATGTATACACACACACACATATATATATATATATATAATATTTAATGCAATAGTATATATATAAATCATTAATATTTTACATCTAGGATATATATATAATTTTACATAGTTTTTAATATTTATATAAATAACAAGTTTACATACGTACATGTATTTGGACAACGTTCGGTACATATAGGACGAGCTAAGATGTCCGTTGCAATGTAAATCCCAACATTTATATATGGGTATGTTATACCTTACCCGGATTATTATGTTACACATGCACATACATACATGTATGTATATGACACATACGTATACTGTTATATTTAATTGAACATTAATTAAATAAAATTATATTTATAGTTTATAAATTCAAATAAAATAAGAAATTTTATTTAAATTATTGTGTTCTAAATAAATTAGACTTCATAAGCCCAATATAGATCTAGTAAGAAATATTTTATTTGAATTTCCCTTATATCTTCTACCGTGGGCTGGTCCAGTTCCGACACATTAGTCTATATTTAGCAATTTATGAAATTTAATCTTTAAAATTTCAAATTCCATTCCTCTTCCTATAATTCCTACTTAACCGTCGACCGTCTTCGACCCTCCGTTACCGCCTTAAGTTTATCAAACCTTAACTTTCATACTTCAACTTTTACTCGTAGGATTTCAGTTTATTTATTTTTCAGTTTGGCTTCACCTCCTTTGGCACTGTCCTTTAATACATGTCGGGAACCGTTCCTGCATATCTGCCACTAACTTTCCACGCATCGACCTCTAATTCGTTTGACATAGTCCTTTACGACCATTATTTATTACTTTGTTGACACGTTCAACCTAAAATATGGATCTGGTCCCCTTCCCCCAAACCCTAATATTTATTACTTGTTTTAATTAAAATACTCATGGACTATAATTATTTGCCTTCCGGCTCTTTATTATAGCCCTTCAGCTGCGTTAAATTCTTTCGAAATCTACTTAACTTGTTATAGAATTTCTATAGTAAAGTCTCTCATGTTTGTTTTCCTCATAACTAGCCCGTTTACCCAAATAAATATCTTGGAATGACCAAATTATCATACGGCCATGAGGAATACATGAAGAGAAAGAGGATCAGAGGAATATATTACTCACATATACTCTTACATTGATGAAGTGTTAAGTTCCCTTAGCATTGATCCTTTTCTTTTTATTATTTAGGCCGCATGCACTATTAATGAGCTCAAGCTTTTGTTTTTAACTTTGAGTGTAATGAAAATGAAAAAAGTATGTGCTTATCCTCACTTCAAAAGAATAATTATGCCATCAGTCCACCATCCCATTTTCTTATGAATTTGTTAGTTCTAATAGTTACATTCAATTCCCATTAGTTTAGAATTTTAACTAGGATTTTTCTAGTATCACTAGGGGTGTTAATTTTGTACGAGTGTCCGTTGTCCGGTTCGGTTCGAAGTCAAATTATTACCTCCGTGTTCGTTTGTTTTTCATTTAGGACACGAATTAGGACAAGAAAATTTGTACGATATTTCGTTCGCATGAATTATCCGATGAATTTTCTGTTGTCTGTACATCGTTCGTCCATTGTCAAGCTCATACGAAGAGTGTTCGCGCCAACGCCCTGTCCGGTCCATGTTCGTATGAAATTCTTATAAGACAAGACATGAACACCCCTTAGTCCGGTCCGGTCCGTCCAATTAACACCCCTAAGTGTCACTTGATTCACTCAAGCATAATGAGTAAACAAATGTCCCATGCACCACCATAAAAAAGATCACGTCATTTTTCCCTATTATATTTGTTTCTTACTATTTTTCATTTATTCTTTGAATTTCTGCCCATTTGGAGGTGTTAGACCAAATTATTGAATAACAGAAGTGCTTTCTTGAGTGGTTGAAAAATTAAAGTTTTACTTTTACTGCAATACCTTAATTTTGTAAAGGGTCTTCAGAGGTCATTATGAATACATAAAATAGAACAAGGAGAAAAATCTAATCGATTTCTTAGTATTCCAAATTTATTTAATAATACCGTTAGAATTAAAATGCAAGATGCACTTAACATGTTATTTTGGTATGCTAGTTGATTAGGATTAAAAATCTTGATATGTCCATGTGTTTCATTCCAAGAAAACAACTAATTTCTAAAGTGTCGTTCGCGGCCAAAATTTGGCACGTTTGCGTTTTTGACTCGTCGGATGCATCGAACGCAACAACTTTTCAATCTCTAAAAATAGACCGTTCAACCGGTTGAAGGAAATTGGTACGTTGACGTCGAACGCGTCGTGCCGTTTTCCACAAACGACCGTATCTAGTCCGCTCCTCTTCCCCCTATATATATCCACCACCCATCCTCCTCCACTCAACACTAGCCAAAATAGCCAAACCCCCATGCTTTTTGAATTTTTTTCGATCCGTTCAAACTTGTTTTCAGGTAATTGTCTCCACTACTAAGTTTATTTTTTCCATATCTACAGTATATACTCTTTTAACATTTTTTTGTATTTTGAAATTTTCATTTTTCAGTATTATGGCGTACTCTTCTAGTTCCACTACTGCTTATGCTTCCTCCCAACGCATAGCTTTATGCACAGGCGAAAAGAAGGAGCCGTTCATTGATTTGTGCGAAGATCTCCTATCGGACTGAAGGAATTAAATCAACAGGTTTTACGCGTCCTTAGTGGTGGAATTCAACGTGTGGTTTAACCTCGACCGATCCCAAACACGGATGAAGAACAAATGAGACGACCTGAATCATTTCTAGAGCGATTGAGACAAACTTCTACAGGTGGAAGGCGGGTTCTGGAATGTAGAGAACGATCGGTTAGACAGTTTCGAGGAGTGGTGGAACGGTCCCGCACGTAGATATAGAAAAATACAAGAGAAATGCTCCCGACTAAATTCAGGGAGCTGGATCAGTTATTTGAAGGTTGCATAGGAAAGGACGCCTGCAGGTATCAGATACCTCCAACTCCACCGGAAAGGCTTTTCACTCATGCTGATACAGCTTTGTACAACACTTTGATGATCGAAGACAACACACCCATTCAGTCCAAACGTAAGAGACAGACCGAGCATGGCGGCTCGAGCATAAATGTTTCTAAACGGTTGTTTGTTCAGAGTAACCATTTCACCAACGTCGTGCAACATTGTTACTCAATATTGAATGTTGTTATACAAGTGGTAGTAGGAGATTGGTATGATTTTCGCCAAGATCCCGCACTTGATCATCCGAAAACATTGCCTGATGATGAGATACTTGGATTTATGTCGTATCAGGTAAGTCTGTTCCGTAGTTGTCGTTAATTTGTTTTGTTAAAATTTCCAGTTTGTTATTTTTAATTTTTCTAGTTTGTTTTATTTGCTTGTATTTGAATTTCAACTGTATTGGTGTGGTTTAATAGAAAATCGAGTAATTTAATTTTCATCATATGCAATTATTAAACGTATATTATACAGAAAACAAATAATTAATTAACTATAAATTAATTAAAAATCACAAATCAAATTCTCTGTTTGTAGCCGTAAACGCGTTCTCTATTCATTACTGTTAACGGTATTTCTATTTAAAACTAAAATATCAATCACTTAATATAAAGTGAAAATTAGTCACACATCCTTAAAACGAAACTTAATATCACAGCAGATCTCTGTCATAAAAAATATATTTTTTACATCTCTGTTTCTGTTTTCCGCTAATTTATTCCCCAAATTACCCCTGCGCTTCAATGTCGAGCTCTAATTCTTCTTCTTATTTTTCGATTTAAATGGAAAACTGCAATTAAATTGAAGACGAATCAAGTTTTTTTTATTGAAATATGATATTCTTAATATTTGCAGTTATAAATAATCGCAACAAATTTCTGCAAATATATGCGATAGTTGCAGAAATTTCTGCAACTATACGCAATAGTTGCAGACATTTCTGCAACTATACGCAATAGTTGCATTTGTGCAACTATATGCAATAATTGCAGAAATGTCTGCAACTATACGCAATAGTTGCATTTGTGCAACTATATGCAATAGTTGCAACGCAATAGTTGAATTTGTGCAACTATATGCAATAGTTGCAGAAATGTCTGCAACTATACGCAATAGTTGCAGAAATGTCTGCAACTATACGCAATAGTTGCAGAAATGTCTGCAACTATACGCAATAGTTGCATTTCTGCAACTATTTGCAATAGTTGCAGAAATGTCTGCAACTATATGCAATAGTTGCAGATATTTCTGCAACTATACAATATAGTTGCATAACTTTCTGCAACTATACCCAATAGTTGCAGACATTTTTGCAAATATACCATATAGTTGCAGAAATATCTGCATTTTTTGCAATTTTTATAAATTTGAAAAAAAAATCGAAAATGTTCAATATTTGCTGAATTGTGTGCAAATATTTAAAATAATTGCAACTTTACTACAAATATGAATTTTGGTATCAACAATGGATCTCATTTCGAAGATCATAAAATTTGTGATTTTTTGGTGAAAACGGTTTGTTGATCCGGTTTTTGTACATAAAGTTATACGCGTTTGAAATGTTAAAAACATAAAGAGTATTTGTGTATTTTTGTTTGCGCGAATTTAAAAATAGGGGGTGGAAATGTAAGTTTTGTATGTAAGGATATTTTGTTTATTTTAAAACTTATTAGGGATGTGAGCCAAACTTACCATAATATAAATATAAGGATAGTTTGGCCGAGTGGTCTAAGGCGCCAGATTTAGGCTCTGGTCCGAAAGGGCGTGGGTTCAAAATCCACAGCTGTCATTTTTCCGTCCTTTTCGCCGCACAGGGGTGTTTTCGTCTTTCTGCAACTTAGACTCTACTCAGCTATTCCTATTAGCTAAACGCGGAAAACCCTTTTCTCCTCCTCTGGAGAGGAGAACTTCGCTAATCTGGTTTGACACCTTAATCTTATTTTCGAGTTCTTGCTCACATCAGAGGTACTACTTTCTTTTGTATTTTTTTGACATTAGTTTCCACCCCTTGATTGATTGCTTTAACATAAAATTGTATAGATGAGAATCGAAGCTACTTGTCTAGTTGACATCAGTACGTCGAACGTTTTGATTCTTACCCCAGCCAGTCATGTTGAACTACAGCTTAGAAATTATACCTTCCTGATAATCTGAGTTCTTTTGCCTGTATTTCTTCACGTTTTACTTTATTGATTGCATGTAACCGAACTGTTTTAATTAATGCCCCAATAACATACGAAGTGGTACAGTTATAAATATGCTGTCTATTATATAAAATTTCTCCAAATCCATTTACAAAACCCTAGAGGTTACTCCAATTCGCGTCCACCATCACCTCTTTTGTCGTTTAACGAACCCTCTACTTGGCAACCACCGGTGAACCCTGTTTGCCACCGCCTCATGCTCCTCTACCACACTGAGCGCACTGCTTCCAACCAACTTAACAAAGGTTAGAATTTCGATACTGCTGGATGCGCTTTTATTCTGCCTCTGGGTCCTGGGATATGCTTGGTTTGCTTTAAATCTATATTTATGTTCAAATTTTGTTGTTTCTTATTTTGAGCAATGTGCAATTTGGTATTTCAGTTACAAATAATTAAATTTACGAAATTTTAAGTTCATGCATGAAAATTTAGTGATTATAGCGTTGTCTGATTCTTGATGAGCAATATAAATTGGATTTGGGATATACTCTGTTAAAATCTAAGGCTGATTCTATTCACAGACCGTTTTCCTCCTTTCACACCCCTAATTCGTCAATTTTCAGGTTTTCCAAAATTGCCCTATCTTCGAACCGCACCAAATTACGTTTAAAAGAAATAATTACGTACAAAAGCTTTAAAGGAGCGATGTTTATATAAAAACCTTGCTCGGCCCAAGCGAGGTTCGTATAACAACCTAGTTCGGACCGGTTAGGAATTATAACCCCATATACTATTTGGGCCAATCATAAGTATTTTCCACAATTATTTCATAGAGGCAACAGCTGAATATTAATTTGGTGCAAATCAAATTTGTTACTATTATTACTTTAATTACAAATCAAATTTCAACAATTCAGGTTTATCACTTTTACCCTCTATTTTGAATATTACTTCAGGACAATTTACTACAAATCAAATTTGTCTGAGGACTGTTTGAAACAAAGTTTAATTCTCTTATTATGCCAAGACTATTAGTTTTGGTACTTTTTTTTTTTTTTTTCCTTTTTCTTTGATGATATCTATAGTTGTCAATCATGACTGGAAAAAACTTACCCCTACATTTAAGTTCATCAAGTTACAAACTCACGATAACTCCCATTTTGTAGAAAATGCAGGCTACAAAGGTGTATCGCCAACTTCTCAAAGTTGTTAACAAACACATTGGAAAAGATGGCAGCAAAAGGCACTTCACGGATTTTATAAGGGACGAGTTCCGCTCTAATTCTATGCTTACTGATTTATCCATGGTTCAAAAGAAGCTGAATCTTGCTCGTGATTATGTCTTCATGATCAATAGTGTGCATCACCATAAGGTTTGTGATGGAGCAATTTCTCATTTATTTTGTTTCAGTTGGATATACATGCATGTCATGCACGCGCGCACATACATGTATGTACTTATACACATGTACATACGTACATACATACGTACATGTATGTATAAATTGTTGTTGGTTTTTTCACATATGAAATTATCAAGTCTTATGTGAATGTTAGAAAGTATTGCACCCTTTCCTGATTATTTTGTTATAATTTTGCTTATCGTGGAAACCATATCCCATTAACTTGAATTGCTGCTAGTTTTTTGAAAGGTATGCATAGCTATAATTTATCTCAACTTTAATATTCACGAGAAATGAAGTTATCTCAACTTTAAGGTATGCATCCTTCGCCTACAGTATTGTTGGACCCTAAAATATAATTGCTGAAGTTGTATGCTGTAAATCATGAATAGTTTTAACTTCATGGGTAATTTATAGCATACTATATAGGATATATTTTCCTAAAACTTTAATGTTTCATGGGAGTCTAGTTCATTACATTAGCATAAGGGTGTGCTGTTTTGATATACACGGATATGGATGCAAGGCATCGTATCAAAAGGAATCTGAAAACATCATCCATTTCTTCTAGACAATTTGTCTATATAATTAATTTATTTTAACAGCTACTACAACTGTTACACCCCATTCTGATGCTTATGTCCGAACTCGAGGTTACAACCAGCAAATGACGGTGCTTACATTAGTAGCACAAATTCATACACAGATGCTGAAATTTGAATCTTTCAAACTTAAGCGGAAGAACTATTATACATGAATAACTTCTTATAACAGGCTTACATTTCAATCCATTACACATATGTACATTAAGTACGTAATAAAAGCACAAAAGTCGTATTCCATAACAGTTCCAACCAACAAAGATCCAATTCTATCCATCCAAACTTGAAACGTTTATGTGTGGCATCATGAACACCACATACCTGGTGAGGTAACTATCTAATCTTTAAATAATAAAGGGGAGTCTCGTAAAACGTTTTAGCGTAAATGAAGTAATCTCAACAAGGATCTCATGTCGAATCAATTCAAGCAAAGAGGTGTTTTAAAAAAATTTAGGGTAAAACATGCACTGATTCAAAGTTATCATTCTCAACTGATACACAATTGCCTCTATGCAGTAGAACGGCATATTTTATTACATCATATCTTAATGGATACGTTGTCAAAACAAGTTTGATAAATAAGGATCTGAAAGCCATAAAAAAAAGGAAAGCGATATATTTTCATCCAAATTGTTGTCAGAACTCATATGACAAAAGAACCAAAACCCATTTAGTTACTACACATAGGTCAATATTCTTTCGACCATGGGACATCCTAATCCCATCACGATCAGCATGTTGTGACTCATTAGGAATGTACTTTACTTCCAAACTCATTGTATACGGTGTAATACACCATCATTGTTGATCAAAATCTCAAGTCACAAACACTTGATGAAACAATACAAAATTTTGAGTCAAGTTTTTTCTCCTCAAAGCAAAGGTTTAAGGTTCCACTCATAGTTCAATTTCATTAATTTCCCTTGGGATTTTCTTGATTTCAGTTTATTTCAGTCACTTTTAAAAACGGAGTGGAATGAATTATCCATAATGAATTAGTCATGTTTATAGGCTCTAAAACAAGGGTATTTAGTGATTTTAATATATGACACTTATCCCTTGCATGCCATGCAAAAATCCATGGTAAAATGATTTAGTTTATCGTGTGTCTAAAGACATACATGAATAGTACAACTATGCATGCTTGTGCATAATTCAAAATTTTCCAACAAATCATATAAAATAACATGTTTGTCAAATTTATACAGACGTCAAATATAGCTCTGAACGATTATTAAGTCGAACTCCTCAAGTATGAAGAGTCAAATTGTATTTTCGGTTTGAATAAAAAATGTTTGTAATTAAAAAATAAAATATTTGCGCAGAAGATTTCTACCAACCACCTTCCAAGCATTTCCTTCTGAATGGAGTTTGCAAAGCTGAGCGAAACAAAAAACGCGTAGTTTAGAATACAAAATGTAAAACTTGACTGCAAGCTTAGAAAAAACCTAATACTAGAATTTAGCATATGATAATCACAAAGTTTCGAATATAGCAAGATTCAATCAATTGTTAAAAGACATGTTGAAAGATCTCCGACCTAAGTGGATAATTAATGGATTAAAATCTAAAACACTTGGAAAAACTTACAACTCGTCATGTTTAGTTCTGCAAAATATACAGAATCTTATGTTTTGCTTATCGTATTAGGCAGAACCTTAAGTTTTTCAGAACTAAAGACAAGGTTATGTAAATTTTGCAGAACTAAACATAATTTACTAAACTAAACATGACAAGTTTTAAGTTTTTTCCAAGCGTTTTAAAATTTAATCAATTGTTTATCCACTTAGGTCACCAATGACACAACTGTAATTTGTGTTCAAACTGTTGAGTTCTTTCAACATGTTTTTTAACAATTGATTGAATCTTGCAGTGTTCTAAACATATGATTATTATATGTAAAATCTAGTATTAGGTTGTTTAAGCTTACAATCAAATTTTACACTTTTAATCTAAACTATGTTTTTTCCCCTCAGCTTTGCAAAGTCCATTCAAAAGGGAAGACTTGGAAGGTCGTTGGTAGAAATCTTCTGCGCACTTATTTTTTTCTTCAATAAAAACATTTTTAATTTAAACAGAAAAAAATCAATTTGACTCTTCATGCTTGAGGAGTCTGAAGGTCTTAATAACCGTTCAGAACTATATTTGAAATCGGTTTAAATTTGACAGTTGTGTTATTATATATAGTTAGTTGGATATTTTGAACCATGCATGAGGCATGCATAGTTGTAGTATTCATGTATGTCTTCGCCTCTATGTGAGACACAAGATAAACTAAATCATTTATCATGGAATTTTGCATGGCATGCAAGGGATTAGTGTTCTATGTCAAAATCATTAAAATGCCATTGTTTTAGAGTCTAAAATACCGTTGTTTTAGCCCCCACACTCGTTAGACTAAAAGATGCATTTCCTTCGCGGTGAATCTTATTTATCTATAAACGGCTTGTAGAGTAGTGTACTTCGAACAGCCGATGCTTCCTGTATTATTTGTAGAAATGCTTTTATAAGGTTGATAAATTAGTGGTGTATGATAATGGGACAAGTTGAGCACGGTCGTTCATGTGAACCATGTGCCGACTGGGTGCAAAGTGATAGTTAGCTCTAGTGTAAGCTAAAGCGCACGTTAGCTCGTGAGTTCTACGTGACAAGCGGTTAGACGTCGGCGGATCCGGCATAAACTAGAGCGCGTATGGGACGCCACCAGTCGTAAAGCGACCGTTGGTTCCAATTAGAATCAAAGCGCATTGCTGACTTAGGCACTCTTGTGTACAAGTGAGTTGCATGATGTCGAGACGGGCTGTGGTGCCCTCCGTTCACAAGAACTTACAGATAGGAGAATTTTAGAATTAAAAACTTATCTATAGCAATGGACTTGAGTCGAGGCGATGATGCCCTCGGCTCTTTTAGATGAGTCGACTGGCTATGAGAAGGTAAGCGTAGTTGCTGTTGATGCTTTAGAGTTAGTGGCGGTCGCGGCACGAGCCAGAGCGCTGGTTGGCTCGATTGATCTCTCAAGGGACTCGCCATTGGTTGTTGAAGTATGAGAACACCCTTATTTGCTTGTCTAAGGGAAGCCCCATGATATTCCTTTGTCTTTTGTTGATTGCTTTCGATGTTGCCAATCTTGTCTTGGATGGAGAACTTCATAACGAGGCAATTGCATTAGACGATGACATCCTGTTGAACAAGTGATGGTCATCTTATTAACATGTTATAATCAAACAAGCAATAAACCACCACAAAGTTTACCTGAATCTTTGCAGCAAAGGGCTCTTGACCAAATGTCGTCATAAGCGAAGTAGTGTCCATAGAAATAATGCCTATGTCCCCAAGGCCGTAAATGGGTAAGGCACATGAGTGAAGCTAGGGGCAGGAAGCTTGAGAGCCTCAAAGACGTTCTTGAACATGATATTAACTGAGCCACATCATCCACGAAAGCCAGACGCACATTGGAATTGCCCATTGCAAAAGCGATGACCATGAGATCGTGATGGGGAATGAGACAGCTTCCTTGTCTTCGGCAGTAAAGCTGATCGGTTGTTCTGATGCCAGTCGGGGTGCTTCGGACGTCCGAGACTCTAGCAAAAGATTTGATCGACCGTGCCTACCTCTCTTTGATACCGGGATTGAACCTCGGCTGCTGCCGACCAGATGCGGGCCTCCACATATGGTTAGGACTTCCATGATAACTTTGATATTTGTGTTATTGGGTTGTGATGGCTGATTCGGCCGGTTGTCACTATTTACCCTTTGTTAGACCTGATGCCGAACAAATTCCAAAAGTGTTCCTTATCGGATGAGTTTCAATCTCATCCTTAAGCACTCGACACTATTGTAGAGTGGTCGTCGATTTGATATAACTCGTAGTATTTGCTGTTGTCACGAGGTTCCTTCCATTTTCCATTCATGGTGGTGTTGGGTCTTTGAAATTGCACCCGGTCCTGAATGGCGAGATAGTTCATCGCGATATCCTTGTTTAAATTAGCGTAATTGTTGTACCGGGGTTTGTACCGAGGTCCGACCTCTAGTCTTTTGAACGACCACTGTTTCAACGATCGCTGTTGTTATGAGGACCGACTTGTGTAGGACGCCTTTCTTCATTGTCACCGTCTTAAGGATCCACGCCTTTGATTCTCAATATACCGTTCGTCCACTGATAAAAGTCGGTCAGGAACGTAGCCGACTGCTTCTGAGGCTCTCTCCACATTCTAGACTTGTATCCGACCCATGAACATATGGCCATAACCAAGCTATTTACGTCCGCTCCCCCAATCTAGGTGGACTCTTTGTTGAAACGATTAACATACGACTGTAAGCTTTTTAAAGGACCACGTCTGATGTTGCTTAGTTCACCAGCCATCATGACGCGGGTTCTAGAAGTGAAGAAACGAGTTTTAAAATCTGCGCACAATTGAGTCCAGGAACTTATGCTGCTCGGTCGTAGATGCAAGAACCAACGAGAGGCCAGTCCTGTGAGAGTGGAGGGAAGGAGCAAACATTTTGCTGAGTTGGAAAGCTGACTGACGAGGATGATGGAATTGAAGGCAGTAATGTAGTTGGATGGGTCAACACTCCCATCATACTCGTCAATAGGCAGCAACGCATACTGGTGGATGCAAGTGTTCAGAATTTCATCGAAGAACGGCTCTTCGTTCTCGTCACCAGAGAATGTTTCTCCCTCGGTATTTCGGGTTTGCATTCTGTTGAGTTGTTGGCGGATGATATACATTTCTTCCTTGAGTCTGGCATCGACTCGTTGAGGGATGTTCTGGCTAACTATGGGCTGAGGACTTGGCCTGTGCCTGGGTGGAGTAAGAGATTGGCGACGAGATGGAGAGTGACGATGATGAGTGGGAGACCTCTCCCATGCACAAAGGGCAACATGGAATGCGCCGCCCGCCTTTCTTCCGATCTATTCCTCGCCATACCACTATGGAATTTGTAGTGTGTCGAGAGAGCCACATGCGCCCTGTTGGTGGTAGGGGCACCGCCATTAGGACGGTCAAAAGCAAACGTTTGCAAGCAATCGGAAAATAGTGATCGTTCCGTTGAGGGGGAACCGTAATGCTTGGATCTATAGGCGCAACCACATCTGAGGCGATATCAATTTGGATAGGCACGCTGCGCAGCATACCTTCTAGGATGGGCGTGAACATCCACAAATAGGGTTTCATGCACTATTCTTTTTAGGGCATCAACAGTGTTTATGAGTTCATAGGCATCGGGAAGTATGAGCCTATGCGCAGGCAGATCGACTAGGTCGGTCATAGGACGAGCTGTTGGGACAAAGTTCACATTAGCTTGTGCGTTTAACCACGTCCTCAAGCCAGTCATTTCGCGGGCTAACTGACCCATGTTTGATAGCTGTAGCATCATAGTACGCCACTATTGACGATATTTTTCGTCAACCTCGAAGTTATGATAATACGTTGTGAATAACAATTGTTACTTGCTAATCACTAGACTTAATGAAGGGGAAATAGCATTTAAAGATAATTGACACAAGAGGTGAAGTGGTTTGACGAAGCTGTCTATGCCTGTTGAACCACCGTGAAGTTATCTTACTGTATGACTCTATTACAATTACAAGTAATTACAAGAGAATAATAAAAAAAGATGACGCGTCTAAAACTAATAAAGCTGTCCTTCTTCGGGAGCTGCTGTATCAGGAGATTTGAGTTGCTGATTACGGGTTCCAACCTTCCGAGGTCCAACCCTTTTGAAGTAGTCATGCATAAGGATATTATAGTAGTTGAACTGATGTTTGACGGTTAAGATCGTGTTGCAAAACAGGCGTGAAGCGCACTTGACCATTTATTCGATTGAATGGACTTGATGAGAGACAGTTGGTGAAAAAAACGCGTGGCTGAGATGAATGTCAATATGAGAACTGTATTAGGGGCATGTTCTGCCATGCTTTGCATTAAATGTGCTTGTACTTGCAGTATGCTTGTGGAAAACGGAACATGCTTCTTGTCAGAAGTCAGTATACCTTTGTTGCCTTGCTCTCGATGCTTATGTGGCAGGACGGGTCGAGCTGGTCTATTGAGACCATAAGGAGGATATGTTACTAGCGAGAGCAGAATACACGTTGAACCAGGTGAGACGAAAACGGACTGTAGGTCATAGGTGGCGGTATCGAAGTTGGATCAATGACGGACCACTCTTGAGACGGTCTTAAGCTATGTTGATTGGGAGATAATTAAAGGAGAGATGCTTGAGCATACAGGTTGGAAAGAGAGTCGGTCGACGGGCTTGTTCCTTGCTATGATGGACGAGCCGGTTGTCGGGATTGCTGTGTAGGGAGGTTCAGTAGGCAGAAGGGTTGATGTGCAATTTGAGCAGAGGAGCCGATGTGGGTCTTGACTAGATTTGAGTTATCTACATACCTAGAAAATCCAGTTGATTTGTTCTTAGTTGTGGCTGGATTGGGAGCTGACCTGGATCCAGTCAGCCTGGATTGGACTGGGCCAGCTAAAATACCTCGATTAGTCTGCCTTTTTACTTACGAAAAAATTGAGTAACATTTCTCCTACTAAGTCCGTGTCCATGAGCAGACATGAGCTTGTAAAATCATGAAAGCTCCATCGATTACGATTTTGCCATGCTATTAATGCACTATCCACGTGGCATTGTACCGTTTGGTGTGGCGGTTGTGCTTCTTGAGACGTGACATGGATATGTCGTTTTGTCCACGTGCATGGTGGGGCAAGACCTATCATTTTTGAACGGTTGAGATCCTTTGCTTTTTTGATCATAACGGCTGCGATTAAAGGGAGAGCTGTATATAAATATGAGAAAATTTGGCATATATCCTTATGCTTATAAAAAATTAGTCTTAGCTCTCTTTCAATTTTCTTTTATAAATTACATCTCTATTTTTTTAGAAGTGGTGAAATTCACAGGGTATTTGAGCAATTTTACTAAACTTAATATGTGCTTTTAGGGTATATACCCATAATTCATAATCGCCGCAATACATATCGTAGCGACCACTTTTAAATTTAGAAACGGAAGAAGTAAAAAGAAAGAAATTTAAAAAAAATGATGTAGAAAATAGTTTTAAAAAAGGGAGGGATGTAAAACAAACAAGTTTAAAAAAGATGGATGTGCTCCCAATTTTCACTCTAAATATCCCATTTTCTTCCCATTTAAATCCATGGAGCTTCTGTCATGCAATTTCTTTAGCAAATTCAAACCTTGCACGATTTTCTATTGGTAAAAACAATTAACTTCGTCTTTCTTTTCCTCTCTCATTACCTTTGAGTGTTTGAGTTTTTGTCGAATTTAGTTGGGATTAAAAGGAAGGAGGCAACTTTTTGGGTGCCGAACCATGTTTGTCGATTGCAGTTCGGATCGTTGCTTGGATTCTGCTTCTTGAAATGGATCTTGCCTTTGGTTTAGACCCAAAGTTCTGGCGGTATGGCGGTCATCGAACGTCAGTCTCGGATTAATGATCCTTGTGAAGCTAGCGGGCTTCCTTTCTTTGATGCTCTAACATTTCCGACCTCGGATCGATTTGGACGCTTCAATGCGTTCTTGGAAAGAGTTGTGGCTATCGCCTTTGCCTCTTCTGCCATGATTGAAACCTTGGTCTGCCCCTTGGCATGGTTGTATGGAAACTTTTCAGGGTATCTTGTGAGATTCGATGTGGAAGGATTCGAAGATGATAGCACACCTCCATTTCTTCAGCAGTTCATGGTCGTTTGGAGTGTCGGGGGAGCTCATGCATTTAAGCTGGATTTTCTGAAGTGTTCCACCGACGTGTTTTTTTAAACTGGTTAGCGATTGAAATTTTTGTAAGTCTAGCTGGACAGGCATTGTGCCCACGCATTCTTTTGAACTGAATAAGAACATATCTCTTTGTTGTAAACTTGTTGTCTATGAAACTAATTGTTGTCTTTGATTGTTTGCCTACAATCGGTAGAGTATCCTATCTTGGATAGCTAGCAAAGTTCCCTGCACTGGGTTGACCAATATGTTTAGCTGATGGGCCGACCTGTTCAATGGACTCGGAAGCGAGCTTTGACTGAGCAATCCGGTCGTTCATCAGGTGCTGAGGTTAGCAAATGACAGCTGAACTTCACCGTGCTGCTTTGTTGATGGGCGACCCTGGCACGAGCCTAGGCGCTGAGTGGCTCGAGGTTCTTCTCGGCGACACGCGGCCAGGAGGTGTTCCTGCATTATTTTCTAAAAAAGTTGCATGTTTAAGACATGCTAAGTAGTAATATTGTCATGCGCGGGTCGAACCTGGGCATTGGTAAGAGCCAAGTGCCAGCTAGGTACCAAGTGGCTGACGGCATTGGCGTTGAGTGAGAGCGCATGTTGGCCCATGGGGTTTCTTGGGTGGCAGACAGTCATAGTAGAGTGGTGGACGAGCCCAACTTGAACCAAAGCGCATGGGACTTGAGGGTTCTTCTTGGTGACACGTCGACTGTCGTTAGATGACTGCAGGTCCTAGTTTGAACTGGAGCGCATGGCTGGCTCGAGCACTCTGGTATAAGGGTGTGACATAATGGTGAGACGAGCGACATGTGCCGTCGTTCACAAAAATTTAGTAGATAAAAATTGTAAAAAGTGGACTTATCCGTGCATTGCTCTACTGTCGGGCGGTCCCGACATGAACCTGAACGTTGAGTGGCTTGAAGGTTCTTTAGGGTGACACGTTGCAATAAGGAGTTACAGATAGTTCTCCACGGTGACATGCTGCAATAAATTGTAATAGACAGTCCCGACTCGAACCTAAGCGTAGGGGCTTGAAGTTTCTCTAAGCTGACACATCGCAATAAGGAGCTACAGACGGTTCCAGCTCGAACCTAAGCGCTTAGGGGCTTGAAGATTCTCCAGTGTGACACGCTATAATTATGAGTTACTGGCAGTACCGACTCGAACCTAAGTGCCGGGAGGTTTAAAGGTTCTCTAAGGTGACACATTGCAATAAGGAGCTGGGCCCGGCTTATTTCTATGCGAGTACACTACGGGTGCCGGACTTCAACATGACTCAGGAAACAACGCTGGTCCTAACAACAGTGTCCCATCCTATACGGAGGATGAATAACATCACGGACGAGGAGTTCAGACCGTTGTGGTTGCGTATCCGATTATCGATACGCCTTAACATGAAATGGGGAGACTTCTCACCCAAACTCACGGGGCAATGGGCAGTCCCTGAGCAAGAAATTGAATGCACGATGATTTAGTCTTGTTGGACTTAGGCCCGTCAACGGATATTTTCGAATGCGGATAGTGCCATATCTGCATCCGCATTCGAAATTATTTTCAGATATCGAATATCTGTATCCGCTAATACAGACGGATATCGGATAATTATCCTATCCGCTAACGATAAATTAGAAACATGAATGAATTTTTTTGACTTAATATAAATCTTTCTTCAATTCTGTTGATTATAGAAGTATTCAAAATCAACAAATATGATAATAAATAATTTTAAGTAGTTATTGTGCATTAAACGCATATAATATAAATTATTAACTTAATAAATAAATATATATCTTTCATTGTGTTAACATACACATAAAATAAACTATAATCTTGAAAAAATCGGACAGATAATTTTCGGATACAGATGTCTTTATATCCATATCCGTATCCGTTTTTCGAATATCGGATAATTATCCGCTTTTCGGATACAGATGCAGACGGATTTCATATTTTTCGGATATCCACTAAGAACCTTAGTTAGATGATTGGCAGACTTCAACAAGAAAATGAATTCTCGGTAAACCACCCTTGCGGATAGCCCACCAGACAAGAAAGATGCGGAGGCTCGCACAATCTTTGACGACAAATGTCAACAGTCCCCAAACAAAGTCATGAGCACATGATAACTCATCATCGTTAGATAGCCTTGGTGAAGGCGTTGAACGATGTAGGTTCTGCGGTCTTCGGCGCATTCTTCACAATAGACTACAGGTTTGAAAATGAGCTTGAGAAAGGCACTGGCGGCGGAGTCTGGGCATCTTAAGACATGTAGATGGGCATTTAGCCGCTTTCGGATGTCGTAGAGGACGAAGACAAACAAGAGAACTATTTGGCGACCCCTTGGGCTGCTCCGGGCATACATGGTTGTTATAATTTAGTTGATAGCAGCAGCAATACGAGAAGATGAGCGAGCGCGCTTAGCAACTGCGCATGACACGAAGCCAAACTGAGACAGTTGGAGAATCTTCTTGATGACGGGAGGAGGCGGTGGAACACCATCCATCGTTGGTACTGTCGATGCTGGATGCGAGGTACCAACCGTGGATAGAGCTTGTCTTCGGCGCATTCTTCACAATAGACTGCAGGTTTGGAAATGAGCTTGAGAAAGGCATTGGCGGCGGAGTCTGGGCATCTTAAGACATGCAGATGGACGTTTAGCCGCTTTCGGATGCCGTAGAGGACGAAGACAAACAAGAGAACTATTTGGCGACCCACAAGGGGCTGCTCCGGGCACACATGGTTGCCATAATTTATTTGATAGCAGCAGCAATACGAGGAGATGAGCGAGCGCGCTTAGCAACTGCGCACAACACGAAGCTAAACTGAGACAGTTGGAGAATCTTCTTGATGACGGAAGGAGGCGGTGGAACACTATCCATCGTTGGTACTGTCGATGCTGGATGCGAGGTACCAACCGTGGATAGAGCTTGCTCATGAGACTGCTAACCACAAGACCGTGGGTTCGGCCCTCCTAGCATCAGAATGTTGATATTTTTCGTCAACATCAGAGTTATGAATGCGTTGTGAAGAGCAAAAGTTACTTGCTAAACTAGGCTTAATGACAGAAAAATGAGAAAAAAGAACATTTAAATGTAAATATCATAAGATGTGAAGTGCATCGGCGAAGCTGCGTATGTTTACTGTGAAGTTCTCTTGCTATGACTCTCTTACAAGTACAAGGATTTACAAGTGAATAATAAGAAAAGATGACGCGTCTAAGATTAATGAAGCTGTCCTCTTCGGGAGCAGCTGTATCGGGAGATTTGAGTGGCAGATTACATGCTCCAACCTTTCGAAGTCCAACCCTCCGAGGCTCAACCCTTTGAAGTGGCCATGCATGGAGTTCTTATAGTAATTGAACCGATGCTTGTACAACTATGATCGTGCTGGCAAACAAGCGTAAAGTGCATCTGGCCATTTTGATCCGGTTGAATAAACTTGATGAGAGACAGTTGGCGAAAGGACTGCGTGACTTAGATGAAGATCAACAGAAGAAATGTACCGGGGGCATGCTCTTGTCATGCTTTGCATTAAATGCGCTTGTACTTGCAGTATGCTTGTGGAACACAGAACAAGCTTCATGTCAAAAGTAGGTACACCTGGCTGTACCTTTTGTAGTTTTGGTCCTGCATGCCTAGGTGGTAGGACAGACCGAGTTGGTCTGTTGGGACCATAAGGAGGATGGAGAATTGGCGAGAGCCAGGGCACGTCTAGATGGGTGAGACGAAGCAGACTACAGGTAGTAGGTGACGATATCAAAACTAGATCAATGACGTACCACCCTCAGTTTCGAACTATGCCAATTGGGATATAGAGCAAGCGGGCTGACCTGGAGCTGGGTTTCAAGTGGACCGGAGAGTCAGTCGGCCAATGAGAGATGGGTCGAGCTGGGCTTGTGCCTTGCCTTGACCGGTGAGCTGGTCGTCAGGGCTGCTATGTGGAAAGTCTCGACCAACAAAAGGCTTGACGTGAAATTTGCGCAGAGTCGATGTTTGCCTACTCTGAATTTGGGTTGTTATCATACATATTGAATTATCATCTTTCTTGAAGGATCTATAAATAGATTAATGAACATTAAATAATTGAATTTATTTGAATAATTTGAATTAATGATCGACATAACTAATTAAATATAAGGAGTTAAATGTAAAAAAGTTAAAATTGAGAAGAGCTTTTTACAAATTTGTAATTGAGAAGGGCATAGATCTTATGGTTAGCTTATATGCATGCGAACTTTTTTTCAAATCAGACGTGAACTTTTATTCATTTTTAAATAACTTTATCATTGTAGTCAATCATAGATTCATGTTCTTGTAGATGAGTTATGCTTACAACTTTGATAGTTGCAAAATAATGTTATGTAGCATTTAGTTGAGTTATAAGTTACGTATGATTTGATAACATGTTGAAAGTGAAAATGTTTGTATAATCTAATTTTTATCGGTTTAATTTGTGCATTCACATCATAATATTGTAAAATATAAATTTATTTTTTAAAGGTTGTTAAAAATGAAATTATGTTATGTAATATATGATATTTTTTTGGAATAAATGAATTGGAATAAAAGAATTATTATTATTTATGTATAGATTTTATGTTATGTGATTCATATATCTTCATATATCCGAATAAAGAAGAAATAATTTTATTATTTTTCCCATATACATGAATATTGTATATAATGGAATCCTCTTATTTTTTAGGATTTATTTATTAGATGGACTAATAAATATTAGTTAATCATATATATTTCAATAGTTTAAATATTAGATTACACAATTATTAAATATATAGACTTGAATGTAAAATATTAAAAGATAATTGAGAAAAGTTTCTAAGTAATTGTAAAAAAAATTAAATTTTTAGGTATTTGAAGTTAATATAATTTTACAGCACAATTTATGATAAATTCATTTATTAATAATATAAAATAAATTTGTTATTGTCATTAATTTATATAATTTATATTATGTAATTTATGTATATTTGCATCTAGATGATTTTTTTTAACCAATTTGTTATGCGCCTATAATATACATATTGAAAATTTCATCTTTTAGGATTTATTAATAAATATTAGTTGATTAAGTTTATCAATTAGTTTAAATTTTAGATATGTAATTATTTTAAATGTGTGGACTATAATGTAAAATTTTGAGAAATAATCGTGAAATATTTGTAAATAATTGTAGATTCTTTTAATAGTAGGAATTCAAATGTAAAATAGTGTAAAAAGTTTAGTAGAATAGTTGTAATGTAATAGATCATAAGATTTTGAAATAAAATATCCACTTGGAGAGAATTAAGAAGAACACAGATAACTCCTATAATTAATGAGAGGGCTTCAAATTCTTCCGCTTTACTATTATTTAATAGATTCCCCCTTTCAAAAATTAACCATAATGATATTTTTTTTTATTCTTTTGTAATACATCAATATTCATATAATTAATTGTATTATATGCATTAAAAAGCAAGCAAAGGACTAGTATAATAGGACCATATTTAGTTTACTAAATAACAGTGCAACGACTATCAGTTTATTGGTATATCAGTTTTCAACATACCAACAGACTAGTAAACTTACCAACAGACTAGTAACAGTAACAGTATTTAATTTTAGTTAATCAATAATAGCAGTACAATAATTGTATTTTCAGAATGATAATGTAATCGTTACCGTAACAATCCTACCTAAATCAATCACGTGCAATATTTTTTCATCTATCCATTCTTACCACAATCATAAATAACAATGGACTAGTGCTGTCGATGGATTGGAATCATTTTGTTGTTTTAATCCTCTTTCTTAACATTAACCTTTTCAGGAGCTGCTCTTCTCATATAACATTGCTGTGGACAGATCAGATGAGATGAAGAAGACGCTACTCAAATCTGCTGCTAGTGTTGGCCTTCAGCTTCCTGATGTTTATCAACCTTAATTTTTGTCCAGATAATAGGTTCAGTTGCTAAATTACAGCTTAAGCTAATAATTTTGTGGAGAACTTATGGAGAGTTTTGGCTGTAATAATCAAGGGATTATTTGACATAACCTCCTATGCTACATTTTAGTACATACTACAAGTACTATGTAGTATAGAACTGCAGCGTAAATATGTCAAGTGGTTTGAATCACACATTATGTACAATTCAAACCTTTGACATCTTGAATCAAAATCAGAGCGTTTAACACCTGTCATGGGGATAGTGATGTTGGACGTATTCATTTTATTGTTTATTCATATTTACTACTATTTATCAAATCAAATCCACTTTTATATAATGATAAAATGATTGTCATGGCGATAAGTCTAATGTCTAGTTCTCCTATTGAGTTTCTTTATGGCTCTACCTTTTTTATGCGGTCGGGAAATCTACTTTGACCCTGCAGCAAAAAAATTTATTGTAGTTATTAATGTTATTTAATTATTTGAAAGCTACATAAAAGGCAATCCAATTTAAAAAATGGATCATATTGGATTCAAACTTTAAAAATTCAAGTATGATGGATCGATTGGTTGATCTTTTTATTAGAAAGTAGAAACTAATTTAGTTGCTTGGTGCCTTATAAATACGTCAGTTGTCACCTTGGGATTTCAACAAGTTTTTTAAATGGTTCGATTTAATAATTTTTGGGTTCTAGCCTCCAGGTAAGAGAGTTTTTAATGTAAGCAGATGTTGGACAATGGTATTTGTTTTTCATACTATAAATGCAGTTAGTTGTATGCTACAATTATATTCTATGCTTAATTTCTCCTCAATGAAGACGAAAAGATTAATTTATCCCTTTAAGTAACTGAATCACCTAGTCAACAAACTACGACTTTTGACGTGAATAATTATTATAAAGATGTCATGAATTTGAAACAAAATCTAATCAAATAATGGAAATAAACATACATGGCAATTAGTGCAAAACAAAACATTTCAAAATATACATACATGCATTGTGTGTATCTCTCTTTCTGTGTAGTTAATGTAAAATAAAACATTTCAATGGCGCGTGTTTGTGTTTCGAAGAACCCGTGTAGCATCTCTGTCATATCTTCGGCTATACTATTTCAAATGTTTTTAAATGTTCAATCCACGCATAGAGTAATCTCTATAAAATTTTGGGTCAATTCAATATATGTAGTATGTATGTATGTGAATATACACATGCATGTATGTATAGCACATATGCATGCACACACACATGTGTGTAAAGTAATTTCTCCTGATTGATAAAATAAGACTTAGCATTCGTTAAAATTTACTTTACAAACGGTTTTTTAAGTAGAGCTGTTATAGTAATGGTAACGGTAATCGCTACAGTACAAGTCAAAATTGACCACTAATACTTTATCATTATCGTTGGTAAAATATTTGTTGGTATACCAATAAACTGGTAAACCATTGATTTATAATGATAAATTTGTTAATATATGAAGCCATCAAAATTTTATTACATTAATGTTTTGATAATGGTAAGAAAGTAAATATTATGTTACTAATTCTAGCACCATTAACGTTTATAAATATCTGAACTTATAATATTTTATGGAAAAAAATTTCTTGATTGGTCGCAAATAATTTTACAAAACTATATAGTATGACATTAGAATACAATTGACATTTAACTAGTAAAACAATTGAGATAAAACTCCTTGTATAACCTTATTTATCCCTTCTATTCTATTTAACTATCTAACCTTGAAAAATAAAATAAAATTATCCAAAAGTGGGTCCTAGAACTATATCTTGCATTGTTAACATGACTTGATTTCCTAAGTATTCCATGTTTAATGGTGACTTGATATCATATCATTCTATTTCTGTTAATTATAGATTTTGATGGCATTTGATTAGTCTACACAAACAACCTTATAGAGTTGATATATCTTTCAATTGCCTGATCAACACACGCTTAGTACATCTAGTGGATACACGGAAACTTTATTTTGCTTCGTTAAATTATCCAATAATTTTTTTCATGTGATTACCTAGCTTTTGGGACTGTTAATCGATAGGCTCTGTTTGATTTGACATTTTCAAAACAAGAGGAACTAGCTGAAATAATAAAATCATGTACAGAAAACTAAAGGGTCGTTTGGTTTATTTTGTATTTTATGTTTTGAGTTTTCAATATTAATTACAAAATATGAGAAAAATGAAGAAAGGTCGGAAGGGATGAACGGAAGATTGGAGGGGACTACGAAGTGGATGGAGGAACGACGGAAGGATGAATTGTTGCTCGTGTTTTTGTTTTTATCAAAACACGAAAAATGAAAAAAAACTGTTTTCTATTTTGTGTGTTAAATTCGTTTTCTAAAATGGTCATTTTTCATAATATACATCCGTCGTGCGTATTTTTGTATGGACGAAAACTCAAAACTAAAAACGATAAACCAAACATAGCCTTTATTTTTTCCTGACCATATCCGAAAAGAAACTCAGAGGCTTTGGTTCATCTTTATTTGTTTTCTAAAGAGACTTCTGTCTAGCTTTAGACTCAATATCTTTTAATTTATTTTTTGTTGAATATTTGTTTGTATAATACAGTATGGTCCTAGCTAAAATAACGGGTTGGTTCAACCACTGTTGCATGCATTTATGAAAAACATCGAATTTAAAAAATAAAATTAATATACAAAATAGAAAATAAATTTATTTTGTTTTTTGTGTTTTCAAAGATAACAAAAGCATAGAAAATAATTTATTTCCTCCATCATTCTTCACTTTTCCTCTCTTTCGTCCCTTCATCGTTATGATGGCTTAGAATTTTAAATCTTTTCTTTCGCTCTTTTTATATTTTATAATGAATATTGAAAACAAAAAACTTAAAATTCAAAATGAAACCAAACGGGTTATAAACTTCTATAAATTATTATCAGAGTTGATCCTTTAACTTCTAAAAAGAACCCTAAATTCAGTCTTGCGACATTTACCCTCTTACGCAATATCATAAAAGAATCAAGTTACTATATGATTAACAAAACAAATGCATCTTAATGAAACTCTCAGTAATCATGAACATATGAAAATTCTACTTATATTAAATGGTCAAAGATAAAAATATAATGGGAACAACCTTAAAGAGTTTCATAGTAAAAAACCAAAATCAAAACATTCTTAACAAATTTCATATCTAAAATGGAAACAAAATTTGAAATTTGAAATCAAATGTCAAATTAAAACAACCGTAAATTCTTTCATTGAAAAAGTCTAAACATGAACCACTAATAATCAAGTTCAAAATAGTTTAAGAAAATTACAGGTAAACTGAAGTTACAAGTTAAAAATCAAAACTAGGACAAAAATGTCAAAACAATATTAAAATTGTTAAACCGAATTATTCCACGCAAATCAGGTGCAAAGTAGGTAAAACTAAAACTAAAACTCGGTAATTATAGCACAAATTACTTATTGGAAACTGGTTATGTGTGATCGACTACGCACTATTCAGTAGCATTTCTTCAATCTTCTTTGGTGTGCGTGCTTTGCCATCTGCAATTGTTCACTCTTGGATAGTGTTTTATAAAACCAACCAACCTTGGTTCGAACATGGTTAACCTTCGACTTTGAAGCGCTACTGTTCTGAAAATGAAATAACCCTGCATGTTCATGGATCCACGGTTTAACCTCAAAACCCTAAAAAAACCTCTATATCGTCCTCTTTTAACCTCACGATTCTTCAAAATTTGAGGAAAAATTATCGCTTTATTCTTTATTTTTTCATATAATTAGTTTAACAAATAATTTCATAATCTTGCCAATAAATTATTAGATTATTTTATCAATTTTGGACGATATAATTATTAGTGTACATTTTACGAATTATTATTGAACTGAACTTTTTTCATTTTAAAAATAGGGAAATTTATAATTTTACACTAAAAAAATGTTATAGAATTATTTCAACTAATATTTGTTATAAAATATTCAAAAATAATTGTTTTAAATTTCAGTATATTAATTATAATTGGTTAAATTTTAACATTAATTAAACTAATTTACAATTAAGTTAATAAAATAAAACTTAACGATCAACGTGGTTCTTACGGTCTGACCGTTTGAACCACTAGAACCTTTGATCTTGCACCAACACGGTGTGACTTACTGTTCGGTTTTCGAAACTATCCTCTTCGCCGAAGCAGCCTCCGTCAGATCATGTCCTGGCCATTTCAGACCAGATTGTAAACTCATGCCAATTCATCTTGCCGCGAAGAAGATCATGTTAAGCATCGGTATTCATTAACTATGGTTGAATTTAGATCATGTTAACAAGCTTCAGCCAAGCCGACTGGCTGCATGTTATTATATGCAATTCTTGCAATTCAGCCAACTACTCAGTTCCTATACGACGTCTGCACATATTGCCTACATATATATCGCTATAGTACCCATGTTACTTTAGTTATATTGCTGTTGTAGTGCTGGTGCTATTTAACATTGATAATCCACATTATTGCCTACATACTACAGTTTAATATTCCCTACATTTTGCTGTTGAACCCCTCTTCGCATATTGCCTACATGCTGCAATATTTTTAATATTACTTTTCTGTTACTCGACCGGTCAACATTCACATCGCAGCGGCCCCTCTTCATAGCTATACTTAGCTTTTTGATTCATCGATATCATAAATAATTCATGAAGTAAATAACATGTGACGTGAGATTAGGAATGGCAATGGGGCGGGTTGGGGCGGGTTTCCTGTGCCCCAGACCCGCCCTGGGTTTTTTAGACCCCGCCCCGGACCCGCCCCGTAGACCCGGTGTGGGTTCGAAATTTTGCCCCGAACTCGAAACCCATACGGGTCAGGGTAGACCCGCCCCGCCCCGAGACCCGATGAGGTTTTTTTATCGATCCAAAATTGTGTACTAATGTACATATATTTATATTTGTTGTTACTAAATGATACATTAAATACAAATAACAATGTATTTCCAATGATAAGGGAAGATAATAAAAATATGGTGTACCAAATAGTTCAAAAAAATATGCATATGTTATTGTATAATATCAATGATGCAGCTTAATACTATAAAATTTTATAGCTTATTGATTGTAACATTATAATATCCATGTCAGAATCCCACACATAAATACATGTGTGTGTATTAACAAACCATCATTATAATACTAAACCGATTTTATGAGATCTCAGTAGTGCGGGTCGGGTTAGGGCGGATCAGCCAAGCCCCGACCCGATCCTAGACCCGGAACTCGCAAGAACGGGTCATGGGTCTACCTGCCCCAATGACCCAATGGGGCGGGTCTAGGCGGGCCAAAACAGGGGCGAGTCAACCGGGTTTGGACCCTAGACCCGCCCCATTGCCATCCCTATGTGAGATGCATATGTGATCGCTATGATTTACGACCACATCATATGTTATGTGTGTAGTTTATATTGTATTGGATAATCATAAATTATTATACACATACACTCATATATACACGCATTTTTATTTGAGCACATATTGAACTAAAAACTATTTCTTTACATATAAAGCTCATGGCCAAAAAAAAAAATTTCCTTTTTTGTCTATGTTTAAATAATATTTATATAAATGTAAAAAATATTTAAATAATAGTTGCTAGATTAGAGTGTATATAAAAAAAACACAGACACATACATACATACATATATACACACACACACATACATATACATGTATACATGTGTACATACATACATACATATATATACACACACACATACATATGTGTGTATATATATATATATACATACATACATACATATATACATCACTACAAGAAAATGATCAATTAATAGCAAGAGAGCATTGAAACATATCTTGCTATTGTTAGCTATTTAGCGGTAATGTGGACTACTTTATAGCTCGTCTTCACACTATCATTAATCAAAAGAAAAGGTAGGCGGTGCATTTTCGTGCCCCCGCTCTTGTTCCGTTTCTATTGTCGTCTCGAATCCCACTTTTCTACCTTCAGTTCAAAAACCCTAAATAACGAGTGCTCATCTTCACTTGAAATCTATATTGCTGAAGCTTCGATGCCACTTTTCTTCTCTTATCCATTCAGTTGAGACTCCAATTCTTTACCTTCGCCGAATCTGCTCCATAGATACCCAACACCGACTATTTTAGGTATATTTTTTAATCCAATAGGTTCGTATGCCATTTTCTAACTTTCTTCCTCCTCTTCTTCACCTCCGTTTTAGTCCTCCTATCACCATCTACAACATCCATCTGTGTAGCGATACTGTCATAGAACAAGGAGATTCTGGCGAATCAAATCGCGATCGACTTCATACGCGCCACGATAGGTTCGTCTCAAACGGATTTGAAGATGGCAGAAGTGAAGGCGCAGAGCATTCTAAAAGCTTCGAAGGGGAAGGATCTGAATAGGACAAACACAACAAAGGACTGCCTGACATTTCTGGGGATGTCGGAGATGAGATTGATAATGGAGTGGAAAGCAGTAAAGAAACGGGGCTTGGCGGATGGGAGGGCTTGGGGTAGTGCTGCTTTTCTTTATCAGTATGATTGCTGGTCTACTCTTAAGTATGTCAATGGAACTGATCACATGCTTCTTTTTGTTGATTGATTGTTATTTGGAACTTAAAGTCCTATATTCATCTATTTCATTAGGTACTCAATTATACATTTGTTTGGCCATATCTAAGTTTGAATTTACACATAATGACTTTTGAAAAATGATAGCTAATACACAAGCACATGTGCTGCAATCCGCTGATTCCTATTGTGCACCACATACAATATTCTTCAAGGTTCATTACAAAATAAAATAAAAATATCACAGCTGCAAGCTATATTCTTAAATTTAGAATCATTGGATATGCTTAGCAATAATTTTTTTAACTTTTGGTTAAAAGACTTTAATTCAATATGTTATGCTTCACTATGCTGCTAGTATAAAACTATAAGTACCTCCATATACCCAAACAGATTCATTACTCTCTTGTCCAACCTAAGATTTATATTATATCAAACTCAGTTGTGTCAACAAGATAAATGCCAACAATGGAGCCTAAAAAATTTGGTAGAACAAACAGACAAATATTTGATTTCTTTTCCTATCTTGCCATAATCAATTAAATAGACTGACTGATACTAATCTTTTTTCCATTTTTCTCCCCTTTGAAATAGTTAACAATATTGATTTATAAACACCAGCAATATTGCAAGGTACTATGAGTTTGGTAATAATCTTGTTATTTATGTATAACTTCAGAAAGTTCTTCTACCTTCCATGAAATATGAACTTCGATATTTTCTGTCTTACATATGCACAATTGCACCAACGCATCACATTAATATCTTAGGTTGCAGACGCAATAATCTTCATGCTCCACATCTGACGCAGCGGAAATAACACTTGACGACGAATTGAAGAATTCGTGTCAAACTAATCGATGAAACGATTAGATGAAGCAATATGAATCGATGAATTAATTATACCAAAACGTCCAAGTCCGTTGATCACGAAGATACCGGACTTTAGCTATCTTCGACACGTTGATCGCGCACGATGCCGTGAGAGAAGATCTACAATTCTTCGACGTTGATCAAGCGCACTTGATTCCGTGAATTGGCTTCAACAATCGTTGATTCGAGCGCACTCGAATATCCGAAGGTGGAGATAGGAGATAACACTCAACTACCAATTTTAATGGTGGCACAAAAGCACACAAAAGAAATTTTATTCAAAAATCAACAACCCTTACAATGACATTACATCCCTATTTATAGGGTTTACAACACAACACAAATGACTTAAGAAAGTTACAACACAAACCACATAAAGGAACGAAATATAAACGACTTAACAACATCTTAACGACCTAAGTAAACAACGACTTAAACAAGCTCGTTCACGACCTAAAGAAACAGCTCGCGATTTAAAATTCTTGTGACTTATCAACAGGAACAAAACAAAACATCTCGCGATTTAAAAATCAACGAGCGACATAGGCTTAGGTCGGAGAACATTAGGTCGTGATGCGGATTTAGGTCGCGGAAATGATGTCACGGGGGAGTTAGGTCATGGGGATTGGTTAGGTCGCATAGGAGTTAGGTCGCGGATATGTTGGAGTTGGAGTTAGGTCGCGGGGTCGTGGTTAGGTCGCAGAGGGGTTAGGTCGCGGGGTCGTGGTTAGGTCGCAGAGGGGTTAGGTCACGGGGATGGTTAGGTCGCGGATGGAAGGTCGCAGGGATGGTTTAGGTCGCGGATGTGGATTTAGGTCGCGATGGTGGTTAGGTCGGAGAATATTAGGTCGTAGCAATGTGGATTTAGGTCGCGGAGCAATGGTGATAGGTCGGTGATGGGGTTAGGTCGCTCGCATTCCTCGCGTTCGTCTTCGGTATGTGCTGCATCAACATCACTAACATAATAAGCAATGCCATATCAATGGTAACTTCACTACAACGCTATAGCACAAACACCTCACTTTAGGGCCCACACCAAACTGAAAGAGACGATCATTAGGAAACTAGATTCAGTAGCTCGAACAATTAACATATTAGTACCCTAAACCATGTTCCATCCAAGTTGAAAACAAACGTGTACGTATGCCCTACTGGCTGCACGTATCATACAGTCCAAGCCGCTGATGCAGCTATAGCTTAGTTTGTATTACATAAATGTGTTGTTGCAAAGGGTGTCTGCAACTAGAATCAGGTGCAATAAAAAAGAACAAAGGACAGCAGCTCACATAGTCAGACTATGAATCAGATGCAATGAATGAAGGGTGTCTTGCTCCAATTAATGTATTGTTGTTTGAAATAATTTTAAATTTCTTGCATGGTCTGATAATAGGTACCATTTTTACTCCAGGATACATTGTTTTCTTACTCATACTTCAGGATTATGGACTACTATTGTTCCACGTTAACATGTTTGGGAGGGCAAATTTTCTAGCTTTTGAGGTATTGTTATATCATGTATTCATATATGTACATTAAATTTTAGAAAATATTATTTGTATGCAGCATGATGCTTACGAAGCTTTTGTATGTTGGTGTATTACTTGATGCCTGCATCCTACTGTGCATAAAGTATGTTACTAGTTGTGCATACAATGGATAATTTCTACAAATTGTATGATCTTTTTAATAGAAGAAAATCCGAAGGCTTATTTTGATGGTAATTTTTTGTAGATGGAGTTAACCACTTTGACAATAGATCAGGATCTAGTCAACCAAAATCAATTCCGATTAATCCAATCAATAAAGTAAATAATACCAATATAAGCACGGGAAATAACATAGTATTGTCCGACTCGTGAGGATAGGTGTAAGTATATTTATTTCTAAAGTAAGTACTAAAGTATCATACTCTATTTTGAATTATTTTTTTCAACTTGATATGTATTTTTTGAAAAAAAGAAACCTTAGTATTCATTATTGAAAACAGAAAATCATTCATTTGCTGGATAAGGTAGAATACATAAAGAATAATTGTTTTGATTTGCTAATAAGGGAAATATTTTGTTTGTTTTTTACCCAAGTGCAATCCGTCATGGATATTTTAAAATAATACTCAACATCCAGAGTAGATAGTCAACATTTTTAATAGTTGCAAAGATGTATTCCATCAGGAATCTGATTGGGATATCTGAGCTTAAATTACTTTGAAATGTGTAGTGGTAATTTAGCTAACAATTACAGTAAGTTAACCAACAAATGTGTTGTCAAAACTTTGTCAATAGTTTGAAATACTATTGATTTCTATAATATCTTTATTGCAATTGGAGACTATGATCAATATATTATTATAAATATAAAAACTCTAGAAATATTCATATTTGAGTTATGTACATCTTTTTTCCATGGAAGTTGCAAAAGTAGAGAGTGCTACTTATGAACAGTACACAGTTATACATTTAGAATTTTAGAGAGATTATAAGAAAGTCATGGCCAATATACAAGTATGTTTGAAAAGTGTATCAGGAGCTGTTTCTGCAATTATAGTTAAATAGTCGTTGTTGTGATTTACTTTGTTGTGAATTCCAGGACTCACTGTCATGTTCCCATATTTGCTTGCAAGTATGTCTGGGTTCTGCAATCAGTTTCATTGGACATATTTCTTGATAATTGAGCAAGAAATATTTGCTGTTTTGACAGATACATTCCACAAACCAGGGTTTACGCTCCATGTTTTGATTCTTCAACATATATTTTGCTTGGTAAATACTCCTGTCATGTTTTGTTCAATATTCTAGCTGTTTCAAATTTCAAGTCAGTCTAATTCTAGCAAATGCTTGCTTTTGCACTACTGAGCGGGACGAAATTGTAAAAAAATTCAAGTTTATTTGTATGAAAGAGAATCTCCAGGTGTAGAACCTAAAATAAAGAGCATATAAAAGATATCCAATGGGTTACCTGTACAATACACTTCCTTGAAATACTGGGCTTTAACCACTTGCATGTTCTAGGTGGATTCTGGTTCATTGACTGAGCCCTTGTAGGATGCTTCAACCGTACCTCATCCTTAATCCAATAACATAACATTTGTTCGTGATCACGCCATCAAGCTTTTGGGATCATCATTTCTGAATATGACTCTAGCCGAGGTAAATATTAAAAGTCCATTATGCTTATTTTATTATTTTTATTGTCTGCTACTGCCCAAAATTGATATTTCTATTTCATATCAGGTTACACAATTTATTGATGGACTGTTTGAGTCTAGAACAGATTTACCAACTTTAAAAAATCGAATTCGAGATTTTCTTTTCCAGTCTAAGGAATTTTCAGCTCAGGTAACATAAAGACTGATATCTTATCAATATATGGTGCACACGTATTTCGCGTCTTATGTGTTTACTGGCAATACAAATGGATTCAGTTGTCCTGTAATTTACTAAAAATTAAATTAAATTGGACAAGCTACACCCTATCTATTGGAATCAAGTTATCTATATCATAGGATGTATTCTAGACTAATTTCGTGTTACATGTGACATACAACTGAGTGTTTTGACCTGAATATTAACTAGGGCGTGTGATTTCATTTACCGGCTTACATTATAGGGATCCTTCTATAGCTATTATTTGTAGACTAAATTGGCTTATTCTTGCACATTCACGTTTATAAAAAATTTTGTCACCAATGTATGCTTGCATTAAACACACACTCAAGCTATGAACACGAGTTTCAATTTCTGTATAACATGTCTGAAACTTTAAAGATTTATTCCACGATATGTACAGTCTTGTCTAATGGCTCAATTTATTGCAGGTACCCTATATACAGGATACCAATAGGTCACACATGTATGAAAAATCAGGTATGAAAAATGATATTCTCTGGTTGATCACACATGTATATATATTTGATCATGTAGCTCGTACCTGATTTACATGTAGCTCACAACCAGATAATGCTACATGTAAATCATGTTAGTGTCTACATGATAATAGCTCGTACCTGATTTGCTATTATCATGATTTGCTATTAACAAATCAATCAGATAATGCTACATGTAAATCAGGTTTGCTATTAAACAACGAAGTCGAAGTCGATATGTCCGAGTGGTTAAGGAGACAGACTCGAAATCTATTGGGCTTTGCCTGTGTAGTAAAAAGAATAGATGTTAGTAGATTGACTGTTGAAATTTGATTAAAGAAATACAAAATCATAGCCACACGGTAAGTAGATTAATGAAGCAAGAACTTGAGGAAGCGACACATATGAGTATCATAAGGCACGGTGATTAAAATGCACAACAACAAATAATATAACTACAGTTTGTATAGGAACATTTTTGAAAGATCAAAATAGGCTTCACTTATACTTATTAATTTGTCATTTTGAATGTTTAAAAATAAAAATCAACATGTTCTTTTTGTATAGAGTAAAAGTAGCAGCACGGATCATAAGTGCAAATTAATTGATTGGAGTGGGAGTGAAGAATTAATTGTAGAAGGACGACTACATTCGAATGATCCAAAACAACTTGTTAATGATCTCCCTCTTGGACCGGGTGCCTTTGCAGTTTGGATAGATAAGCCAAAAGTTGAAGATGCTTTTCTATGGAGGCCCACTAAAGGTTTGACATGAGTTGGAGATGCCATTGGCATCAAAGTCGCATGGCCTGAATCAAAAGTAGTTATTGAAACGGTTAACTCTGCATTATCGGATAATCATACGAGTAATGTCGGAGTTGTCAAAAAGGTAAACTTATTTATAATTAACACGTAAAATCAGAGCATAGAATGATTTAGCTGTTAATTTTGAGTATTTTCTTTGTTTGCCGCACATATTTTCTTCCATATTTCGGTATTCATGATAATTTATGTTTACCTTTTATGACTAATAGATGTATGTGCTTTTTGACAGGTGGTGTATGATGCTCTGGGTTTACGCTATGGTGGAAGGCATGAAAAAATATGTTGCCGCACTCACTCTCCTTCAAATGTATTTTGTGTCGATGTTCTTACATCTTTACTTTTACTATGTATCGTTTTTGTTAGCTATGGTTGTATGGATTGTTACTTTTATTATGTATTGTTTTGGTTAGCTACGATTGTATGAATTGTTACTAATATTTATATGCTTAATATTGTGCATGAAATGCTTTTATTCATATATATTTTTTTATGCTTAATTGTTAATACTGTGTGAAATACCGTATATTACACCCTTTTTATATTAATGCTAGGAAAAAAAAATGTCATGGCTATACATATTATAGCATTATGCTAGTGCAATAAAAATTATCTGCAACGATTAAACAGTTTTCATGGCAAGTAAATAATGCTATGAAAGACTAAAGTAAACATTCTATAGTGTTTTTACAGCATTTATAGTTGCTATAATAATCAGGCAATGATATTTCTATAGCATTTATAATTGCTATAATAATCAGGTAATGATATATCTACAGCGTTTACAATTGCTATAAATAGCAAATAAATGACTTCATAAATATTAGCATCATAAACCATAACTCTGCGTAAAAGTTCTATAGCAAGCACCAAAACGCTATAGAAAGGTACTTGTATGTCATGAATCGTCCATTTAATAGCAATTCAGAAACGCTATAAGTAACGTCAGTTATAGCATGTTTTTTATAGCGATTCTGAGGTTGCTATTATAGATCCCTGACATATTACAACTTGTTGATATACAGCGTTTATAAAAACGCCATCGTATCCTTTTACAGCGTTTTTTAAACGCTAAAAAGGTATTTTTTTAGTACATGTATATATATGCACAATATATATTTGAAATTTAGAAATTTAATAACATTAGTAAATGATGAATATATGTATGTGTGCGTAAGTCGAAAACATTTTTTTTGCCGAAATCAAAAATCTAACTTTTTGGTATTAAACTTTATTAATAAATATATTATAATAATATTTTTTTATGAAAGGATGATCCTCAAGTTTAAAAAAGCATTCAATATTATTAATTATTATATAAATCGAACGACTACCAACTGACCTTGTTGTTGATGAAATACATGCAAGATGCCAGATATCAAAGTTACGCATTAGTTATGTAGGATAAGGTGTACTGGTAGCGAGCTAAAAAGAGTGCATTTTCAAAAAAAAAATTCTTTTATTAATTTGCACAAGTTCTTTTGATTTGTGTTTGTGTGAATATATATTTGGATTATAGTAAATCAAATTTAGTATTTTAAATAAAAGAGTTTATATGTATTTTAATTTCATTTAGTTTAATTAAAACATTTTTTATTATTATTGTTTAAGATTAAGATTATTATAATTTAATTTAAATTGACTTATTAATTCATTTTAATATTTAAATTCAATATAATGTGATGTTCATATTCATAATACAAACTTCTTAACTATATAACACACACACACACACCTTAATCTAGGGGTTTACGGGAGAGTTGACCACTTTTTCCTACAGCTAATTAGATGTCTAGTGTGATCGTACAAACTCATGTTAAATTAACGGTCGAAAAAATAAAAAACGGCCTCCTGCTAACTTTTCTCTTCTCAGCGATTCTCTGTTCTTTCTTAATTTCCCTGCTTGCTCGCTCTTGTGCTCTCAAGTTGGGTGCGCTTTATTACTGTTTGCTCACCCTTCTTCTCAGTGATTTCTAGGGTTTTGCCTATGGAATTAGGGGTTTTTTACTTCCGTGGTGAATTCGTGAGGTCTTGTCCCTCATTCTCTAGCTTAGGTGCAACCCTCTTGGATGTGGTGGCTCCTCCATTGTCGGTTTGCTTCTCTAGCAAATGTTCGATTGAGATTTGCGTCTTCTCTCTAAGGGCCTTCTCGGCTCTTGCTCGTTTCAAGTTTTTAGTTGTTGATGGGATTTTCATGGAGCTCTCTCCGTGCTTCTCGAATTCAATGCGCGGCTCGATATGTTCTGGGGCGAGGCCTTATCTTGCTGCATTGCTTGATTTTAGGGCTTCCTTTCCTAGCAAGTCTGCGTCTTTCGAGAATCGGGATTTCACCACCCGATTTGAACCGAGGCTGATCTTTGGGGATGCGGTGGGTGGTAAGGCTTCGAGCTAGTCTGGATTTTTCTTTGGCTCGCTTGTTGTTGATTCCGTGTGCGATTATTCTAGCATTATGGCTAGTTGTGGCTCCAACTCGAGTAACAAACGAGAATTCATCACTCGTTTTGCTCCTCGTCTGTCTGTATTTGGAGCAACAGCTGCTGTTAGTCCGCTTGAGGCTACTCTCGCCTTTGGGTCTGTTGGCGACGTAGGAAATGCCTGGGTTCAAGGGGATAAGGATTTGACCACTTTATCTCCTCGACCAGACCGGCAGCTGGTTGCTGTGCCTGTTTCTGGTTCTGAGTTGCCTGGCAGTTCATCTTTGCCTTCGGGCGAGATTCCTGCCGTGTCGTTGTTTGTAGGCGTTGGAATGCCTTCTGATTTGGTCGTCGACGATAAGGAGCTTTCCTTATCGCTCAGTTCTCCGCTACGGTTGGCTCATCCTCCTATCCAGCTGGTTTGTGAAGCCATTTGCAGGCAGGTGAGCTTTTCTCCTTCCTGTTCCATTTTCGTAGATAATGCTGGAATGCCTGTTATTTTCTAGTTGTTGGCCGATGTGGTCGGTTTTGTTTGCTTGAGCCTTGAAACACTTAAGTGTGTGCTCCTTAACATTGCCGTCTCGTCCCAGACTAGTGGTGTGTCAGGTCCCATTTTTTCTGTTGTTTTCGACTCGTCCGTCTTTGTCCTCTTGTCCTACTGCCTGCATCAGAGTCCTTGGCCTCTGTTTGTTTTGCAGGAATTCCTCTGCCGCATCGGTTGTGTCCATACCAGTCTTCTAGTTTGGATCGATCTGATGGAATCCTCTTGCTGGGTTCTAGTGATGAGTCATTACGAGGCCTATTCTGTGTCGTCAGTGACTTTATCTATTTGTTGTCTCCCTATTTTGTCAGGCTACCATTGGACCCTTCGGAGGTTACAACGGGCCTGGAGCGATTGGTTCGGGCGATCTCCCAGCTCTGGTCGCATAGTGGCCGTCTCTGACCACTATACGGACAGCCTGGGTTATTGCCAACCTTCATTGTTCTGCTCTGTTGTTCCCTCTGTTTGGTCCGACCCGCGAATCTTACCTGTATCACATGGCTGTTTTACTAGTGACAGTCCGACTTTGGTAAGACTCCCACAGCAACATGGGAAGCAACTTGTTTGCTCCCCTACACTTTTCAGACCCCCTTCAGTTTTTCCCTTCTTCGCTCCCCCCCCATTCGTCACTTTCTCCTACCCCTTCGTCGGTTGCTTCGATGTTAGCTGTTTCTGGTTGCTCCTCCCCCTTTTTTTCCTCCTCTTACTCGGCTTATCCTTGTCCTGCTATTGACTGGTTATTAAGGCTGAATGGAATATGCTTGGTCCGCCTCCCCTCTTTTTTACGCTTTCCTTATGATCCTTCGGATCGCTTGGTTCCCTCTTCCTCTCACTGCTCCTCGGCGTGCTCCCTTCCCTCTTCATCGTGCTCTTTGTCCATTTCCATTCCTCTAATGAGTAAGGCAGAAATTGCGCTCCTTAATGAGCGCCTTGATTGCATATCTAGGAACTTCTCGCCTTCGCCTTCGCTGTTTGGTGCCTCGCTGTCTTCTTTGATGGGGACCGGTGATGAGGTGTCTTTTGAGACACCTCCCCAGCCTTCCGACCCTCCTCCACGTTCGTCTCGTCGTAGACCGCATAGATAGGGGTGTAAATCGGTCGGACCGGACCGGACGGATGTATGTTCAGTTTATGTCCTAAATAAAATCGGACCGGACATGGACCGGACGAGATTTATGTTCGTACAAATTTTGTTGTCCTAGCTCGTGTCCTAAATGAAATCGGACGGACTCGTACATACATTTTTCGGACACGAACCCGAATGGACACGGACGGACAATGCTATTTACATTAAATTTTATGTTGTTTAATAGAATTTCCATCAGATATACTGAACTATAAGAAATTCGGACGAATTCGAACGAACTCGGACCGGACAATATTTTTTCTCGTACAAATTTTCTTGTCCTAGCTCGTGTCCTAAATGAAAATCGAACGGACTCGGACGGACGTATTTCGGTTACGGACATGAACGGACATCGGACACTCGTACAAAATTTACAGCCCTACGCATAGAGTCCCGTCTACCCCTCGCACCATCCGCACACGCTCTATAGCGACGTCCGAGCAGATCGATCGATCTAATCGTTATTCGTTGTATCTTGTCTGAGCTTTTTCTGTTTTCCTTTGGTTGGTGTCTAGTTTTCGCTCCTTTTCTCTTCGTTCTCTCCTTTCTCCCTCTCCATGGCGAACTTTCTCTTCTGGAATGTCCGTGGTATTGGCAACGATGCGTCTTTGGTTAGGCTAAAACGCATTGTCAGGAAGCACTCTGTTGGTTTGGTCGCTCTCCTGGAACCTTTTCTAGCCTCGGAAGGTATATCCAAAACCGTCTTATCCTTAGGTTTTGGCGGTGGCTGTGCCAACGTCTCCGGTAAGATTTAGATTTTATGGTCCAAATCCCTTGCAGTTCGCTCCGCTTTCGATTCCTCTCAGCTCTTTTCGGTGGCATGTTCGTCTCCTTCTATTGCTTCTCCCTTTCTTTTCTCGGCGGTTTACGCCAAATGCGACCGAACGGAGAGATTAGCTCTTTGGTCCGACATTCTAGCCCTCGGTTCTCTGGGATTCTCTTCATCTCTGGTTGGCGGTGATTTTAATATCATCGCCTGCCAAGCGGAAAAACGGGGAGGAGCCGCCATCAACCGTGTTGCGATGGCGGATTTCAACTCGTTCATTGTCAGCTCTGGCCTCTCTGAGCTTCCCTTTGTTGGCTCTGCTTTCACCTGGTCAAACAACCAAGAGGGACCGAACCGTATCCTCTCTAGACTTGACTGTGTTTTCGGGTCGGAGGATTGGTTTTGCCTTCCTTTTTCCTTCTCGATCGCTCATCTTCATCGGTCCTTCTCTGACCATGCTCCACTGGTTGTTCGCTGCTCTCCTTTCTCCCTCTCGGGGCCCTCTTCCTTTCGGTTCCAGAGCATGTGGAGATCTCACCACTCTTTTCATCAAGTGGTAGCTAACTCTTGGAGCGATCCTATTGTTGCCTCTCCATGTGCTGTTTTCGTTCGTAAGCTTAAGTGTCTCAAGGATTGCCTTAAGGTGTGGAACGTTCAGGTTTTCAAGAACATCTTCGATCGCGTTCGTATGGCCGAAGAGTCTCTAATCGTAGCCGAATCCTTGTTAGATGAGGATCCGACCGCGGCTAACAAGGAGGCGTGGGCTCTAGCTCAATCCAACTTCTCCTAGGAACTTCGTATCGAGAATGACTACCTTCGTCAAAAGGCGAGGGTCAAGTGGGTAGTCGACGGAGATATGAACTCCAAATTCTTCCATTCTTCTATTCGTAAGAAGAATAACCTTCTCACGATCCATGAGATTTTGCGGCCTGATCTATCTACGGCTTCTTCGCCTGAGGAAGTCAAAGATACCATCCTGTCCCACTATCAATCCTTTCTGGGCTCTTCGTCTGTCTCGGTATCTTATCTGGCCCTGTTAGCCTTCATTCCCCATGTGATTCTTTCTCCAGAAAGTGTCCTTCTCGCGGATCTCCCATCCCATGAGGAGATCCGTGCTTGTGTCTTTGCCCTGAGCAAGGATAGTTCCAGTGGCCCTGATGGCTACAATGGTGTCTTTTATAGGAGTTCCTGGTCTATTATTTAGGCTGATTTTTGTCTTGCTGTTCAATCCTTCTTCTCCGAGGGGACTCTTCCCTCTGGATGGACTTACACCAACCTGATTCTCATTCCTAAGTGCGAAACCTCGGTCTTGCGTGGATTTCCGGCCAATCAGCCTTTGCAACTTTTCAAATAAAGTTATTTCTAAGATCCTGGCCAATCGCTTGGCTCCCTTCCTTGAGCGTATTATCTCTCCTTCACAAGCGGGTTTTGTAAAGGGGCGTTTAATTTCTGATAACGTCCTTCTCGCCCAGGAACTGATCTCCCAGCTTGATCGGAAAGTTTGGGGTTCTAATGTTGTCTTCAAACTGGACATGGCTAAGGCCTACGATCGCATGTCATGGTTTTTCGTCATCAAGGTCTTAAGGGCTTTCGGGTTTCCGGAACCCCTCATTGACTTGGTGTGGAGGCTCATCTCCAACTGTTGGTTCTTTGTGCTCATTAATGGTTCGGCTAATGGGTATTTCAGGGCGGGGATGGGTTTGCGTCAAGGAGACCCACTTTCGCCATCTCTTTTTGTGATCGTGGCGGAGGCTTTCATTCGCGGTCTCCAAACCTTAACAATCTACGGTCAGATCCAGGGCTTCGGGATTCCAAGGGGTTGCCCCCTTATCTCTTCCTTATTCTTTGCTGATGACATTGTCATTTTCTCTAATGACAGTCGTTCCTCTGTCCGATGGCTCCTTAGTTTCGTCCGTCAATACGAGAGGTCCTTGGGCCAACTTGTTAACCCTTCCAAGAGTTGCTTCGTCCATGCGAAGGACTTGTCTCCCTCTCGAGCTTCCTGGATCGAGACTATCTCGGGTTTCAAGGAAGGTCCCCTTCCTTTACCATACCTGGGTATTGTCCTGTACCGAGGTAGGAAGCTCAATGCTTTCTTCGATCCCTTGGCAGACAAAGTGAGGGGTAAGATCTTACGTTGGAATGCGTCTCTTCTTTCACAGGCCGGTAAGCTGGTTCTTATTAAGTCAGTTTTAGACTCGATGGGAACTCATATATTCGCGGCTATGACCCCTACCTCTTCCTTCTTCCGGTCATATCGGTCGTTGGCCTCGTCCTTCTTCTGGGGTAACAGGGACAACGCCCGTCGTCACCACTGGGTTTCATGGGACGTGGTTTGTCGTCCCAAAAGCGAAGGTGGCTTGGGTCTGCGTAATCCTAAGGACCTTTGTGCGGCATTTGCCTGTAAGTTGTGGTACAGGTTTGGGGCTAACAACTCTTTATGGGCGTCGTTCCTCCATGCTAAGTAACAAAGGCTTGCGGGCTCTAATTTCACGGGTTCTCCGTCCTATGCTAGTGAGACCTGGAAGCACATGCAGTCGGTGAAGCCGTTCTCTGACTCTCATGGCGGATTAACAGGCTGGGATGGCGCTTCGTTTTCCATTCTGAAAGCTTGGACTTCGGTTAGAATTCCAAGCCCCATTCGTCCTGTATTTTCTTTCATTTGGGATTCTCGTATTCCACCCAAGGTCTCTCTATTGATGTGGCGAATCCTGCATGATGGGTTGCCACTTGACGAGAATCTCCAAAAGATCTGCATCCCCTCTTTTTCCCGTTGTAGATGCTGTGGCAATGGGGAAACAGAATCCTTGAACCATTTGTTTTTTGATGGTTTCTCGGCCAGAGCGTGCTGGAATTACTTCAGGAACCTTGTTGGTGTTCGAGGTATTGCCAGATCTCCTTTTGATCTCCAGAGAACCTAGTGGGCTGGGATCTCTGGAAAATCAATTCATTCGACCGTGTTCCGCTTGATTCCCCGTCTCATCTGCTGGCACCTCTGGTGCACGCGGAATAAGGCTACCTTCGAGAGCACTCCTATGGATCCTCCGTCCATTATTCGGCATGTGAGGAATGACGTCTTCCTGGCTTTCCGTGGTAGGCCATTTAGGAGACCCATGGGCCTCCGTTCTGGGCGGCTGGTGGATCTTCTTTCTATTTCGTGTGTTCTGACTTCCACTAGACTGGGAGTTGGTTGAATCCTTTCGGTCGGGCATTGGCCTTCACCCATCGCTCCCTTTCCCCTCCCCCCGTTTTTCTTTTAATGTGGTTGCTAGTTTTCCTGGTCCAGGTGTCTTTGGTGTCTTCCCTGGCCCGGAGTTCGCTTTGGTTGGCTTTTTCTGGTGATTTCTGGTTTTGCTTGGGTTGTGGTCATCCTGTTCTGTGGGAATCTCCTGTGCTCTGCTCTGGGTGATTGGTTGTATAGTTGCTTGGGAGGTTCTGGCAGTGTTTGGTTTCTTGGGTTGCTCGTTCTGGTTTTCTTTCATCTTGTACGAGCGACGATCCTTTCCTTTTTTGTGCTTGGTTAGAGCATGAGTTGCTTGGGTTGTAGTTCCCCCTTTCTGCTATTGGCATTCTCTGTGGTCCTCTCCATTTAATTTAGTGGGCCCTTGCTTCCTCATTGGTGTTCGCCTAGACTATTTTCTAACACCACCATTGGGCGGTGGCCTTGCTGGAGCTCGATGGTGTTGTCAGTTGGGCGGTGTTCTTTAGCTCCGTATGGGATGATAGCTCCTTTGGTGGATTGGCCTATACCTGTTCGGTTGTGGCAGGATTGTTGGTTGTGTGGGTGGTGCTTCTTTTGCTATGTTTCCTTTGGTTCTCCAGGATACTGTCAATCAGTGGAGTTTGTGGTGGTTATTGCGTGGTTGCTTTGCTGCTCAGTCTTTGGCTCGGTGTGTATTGGTAGCGTCTCTGGTGGACTGGCCTATACCTACTCGGTTGTGGCGGGGTTGGCGGTTGTGTGGGTTGTTTTGTTCTTTTGCTCTTTTTTTTGTTGGTTTATCCTGGCTACTATGAGCCAGTGGTGGTTTTTATTTTCTTTTACTTTCCATCGTCACGGTCTTGTTCTGTTGTCGGTGTTTTGGGAGGCATATGTTCTCCGTATGCTTTGCCTTTTTATTTGTGAGCCTCCGGAGAAAGGCTTTCTTCTCCTTTTGCTATATATTTATCTTTTTCAAAAAAAAACTCACATTAAATTATGCTAAGAAGATAGCTTGGTAAATTTCACATATAAAAAAAAAGATGTCTAGTGTGATGTGTATATGTTATCCGGTATTTTAACCAAGTGACGTTTTGATGGATTTAAATTAGAAATGATGGTAATATGAACAAAGAAGCTTGGAAGGCATCTACAGCATCAAGATGGAAAATCTCAAGGAGTTAGAGTAAAAGATTCTCTAGCCCTGGGTTGGTACCGACCCATATGGAGTACCGACCCATATGGGTCGATACCGAACCATATGAGTAATGGAGAATCCACACCACTTAATGCAGAAGCTATGGGATTGAAGATGAAGGATTCATTGAATTGACATGGTCGAGTATTGCCCTATATGGATCGGTACCGATCCATGGAAGTTCCAAGAACTTTGAGTGGAAACAAGCTTCAAAGACTTGAACTTGCAAGGGAAGTCAAAACATAGTCAAAGGTAGTCGGCAACGACCCATATTGATTATTGTAACTGGCACGATCTGTCTTGTTCTTCGTGATGGAACTACAGATCTAGAGATTGTTACTCGTTCAAACAGGATTCCGTGACTTTGATGGTGGATTTTGTCTACAAATAGAGAGCTATCATTAACAAAAAAAAGACTTTGGATCCTCAGATCGAGTTGCCACCATTTTTAATTGTCAACTAGTTTCTTGAAATATACTTGTTGTTGTAAAAGTGGTTGTAACTATAAGAATCATCCGAAATAAAATTGATAGTGGACATAGACAATCAAATTGAGGCCGAACCACTTTAAAGATCTCGTATTCTCTCTCTCTCTCTCTCTCTCTCTCTCTCGATTCTTAGTGTTTTAATTTCCATTCTCACTTGATTAATCTCATTTTTGTTCGAATTAGAGTGTTGTACCATTTTCTAACGTAATATTTTTGGTGATTTCACCGAGAGCGAAGAATCTTAGGCGTAGACCTATGCTTTCACTTGGGATTTGGAGAAGTCTAAAGATAAGATCTAGAGGATATGGGTCCAAGGAAAACCAGATCTGCTGCGATTAACGAGGGTCATGTTGAAGGATATCACCATGCCGAAGATGAAATGACTCAGCTTTTGACTGCTTTTCCAGAATCCTCATCTCAACAAGAACTTATAACGAGAGCTGAGTTGGATAGGATCATGAATGAAATGAATAGAAAGATGATGGAGAGCTAAAAGGCCCTCATGGATGAAATGAAGAAGAACTTTGCTTTGATGCTTCAGACACTTGAATGGTGTACGATAAGCCATAGAGATTCATCATATTGAGACTCTAAGAAGGAAGTTCGTCTTAATTAGATAAGAATTGAAGAGAAGGCAAACAAAAGATGAAGAGGAAGGAATCAGAGGCATAAAAGAAGTTGACTGTTGGAGCTAGATTGGTTTTACCAATAAGTCGATCAGTCGATGCCGACCAACCTATATGGATCGATACCGACTGATCGGAGAGGGTCTATCTTAGTGACTTTGAAGATGAACTCTAGGATAGTGTTGAGGTCAGTGGAAACAGATGAGCGGCTGGTCCTTAGGCTGGTGCTGTTGAAGCAAACACAAAAGAACTAGTTAGAAGAGAACGATAAGAGTCGGGACAAATGGTTCCTGCAAAGACAAGGGGAAGCTGGACATCATGCAACTAACAGATACCATTTGTAGAGTCAAAAAATCAGGGGGTGTTCCTAACGATTGCCATCCAACCACCCATAGTAATGAAGAGCACGTTGCAGATATGGTGAAAAGACTATTAAGTAAGAGGCAGCGCATATGGGATGATGAGTGGGGTTATCACTAATCCAAATCCCATTCATTGAAAAAAATCCTTGAAGATAAGCATCCAAATAAGTTTGTGATGCCGACTACATCAACCTACAACAAAACGAAAGATCCAAGGCAGTATCTATTGAAGTACGGATGACATTTGGACAATGCTTGTGCAATGGATGCTGACATATGTAGGTGCTTCCCTATATTCCTAGATGAAGTAGCAATAATGTGGTTCAATCGACCCATGTCAAGGTCTATATCATCATTTGATCAACTGGTGGATGAAGTAGCAACAATGTGGTTCAATCGACCCATGTCAATGTCTATATCATCATTTGATCAACTGGTGCATTAAGTAGCAACGATGTGGTTCAATTGACCCGTGTCAAGGTCTATATCATCATTTGATCAACTAGTTAAGAAATTAAAGGAGCAATTCCAGGTCCTTACAGTGCAACCAAAAGATATTATATTGTTATCTAACGTGCATTAGAGTTCCAAAGAGACTCTAAAGAGCTTTTTGAAGAAGTTCAATGCTATAATTACGGAGGTGTGCGACCTTGTGACAACCCACATCCCAGTGGACTTGAATTTTCGCTAAATCGAAAACTCAAGTGCACCAATGTATGGATCGTCGATTTGGTATCCTGCAAATAAATAAATGCTTATCAAAGCACTATCGATATAAACTCATAGTGGAATAGTAAAGTATAGTAAAACATATAGCTACTGGCCAAGAGTGATACTTCCAATATCTAGTGTCCTTGTCAGTGTCGAGCATGCATATGGAAACCCGTCCTTCCATTGTTCCCGCCTTGTATTAGTACTTGTCCCTCTAAGATATCATGTAGGTTGTAATTAGGAGGGGATCAAAACAATGTTCTAGTGACTGGTATACACACTTTATACATAACACTAGCCTATGCTGATTGCCTTCCATTACATGTTATGTGTCTTATTTTTATTTAGTCGTCTCGACTCCATGTAGGCGTATGATACACCTTATCTACCCTAGGTAGACAATAACTACTTACATATGTGTATGTATATATATGTAAATATATATATATATATATATATGTATGTATACATATATGTATATGTGTGTGTATAAGTACTGTAGTCCTCCACTGGACCAAGATACCATCCCTGCTAATATCTGTAACTCAACATCTCATTAGGATCCAACATCAACGTAGTATCACGTCCTCATCGTCGTGCATACCAAGGAACTCCCGTAGTGTCTAATAATGGCTTCACAACTGTTAAGATATCCATAAAGTGTTATATAGCCTTGCCCATTGGACCAAGATACCATCCCTGCTATTATCTGTAACACAACATCTCGTTAGGATCCAACATCAACGCAGTATCACGTCCTCATCGTCGTGCATACCAAAGAACTCCCGTAGTATCTAATAATGGCTTTACAATTGTTAAGATCTCCATAAAGGTTTATATAGCCTTGCCCCTAGTAGACAACCTAGCAAACAACTGAGATGGTGCATGATTTAAACGTGATCTACACTAGCAGAAGGCGTAGCCATTTAGGCGTATCCCTTGTCTTTCTACTGACCACTAAGGACTGATGACGTTCTCAGCCTATGTATAGCTTCCACTCCGTAAGATGGTACCAAAACACACTGACATTGCTCTGAGCCTTGCGCACCATCCCATTTAGATTGCCTAATACAACCAAGGTAATACCCACTTATTACTTAATACCTCCTAAAAGGTTGAAGCGGACTTTACTTGTCCTTTGATACTTCAACCGAGGCGAACTTTCCTATTTGGGTATCCCTCACCTATATACGAATGTATATAACTCCACGGAACCTACAGTTGGATATGTTCCACAGTAGTATAATGTATATACAACTGTCGGTAGCCCTTTACGGCGGGCAGACTTATGTTGTGTAACATTACTGACCTCGTATTCCAATCCATTTTAATGACTATGTCATTCTCATTTGATCTAAGTTATTTACTAACTTTAATATTTCACATCTGTTGTAAACGCATACTCGAGGCTAAGTATATATGTATATGTATGTGTGTGTGTGTCTATATACATATATGGATGTATATATATTCATACTTGTTTAATTACTATCCCTTCAATGTTCAACTATTAATAATATTTCTTTACCTTTTCATGTGTTTACTTCTTGTGCCATGAATATCAATTTAATGACATTTACCGCTTTCATTAAAAGGTCTAACTATCTTTCCTATTTACTTCCCCTTTCTCATTATTGAATTTTTATTTCTATTCCATTTTAGCCTTTACCACCCTCTCTTGTTTAGTGGAATTCCATACCCTTTTCATTTTAAACTATCACTTGCCTACTTTTTCATCGTTATTGCTCGATTTCTACCTTATCTCTATTGCATATATATTAATTATTCACTTAAACCATTATTCTTATCACAGTTACTATTCTTTAATTTATCTTAGAGGATTTCTGCATTTTAATGCGTTGGAATTGCATCTTCCTCTAAAGGAAAGATTAACACTGTGAATTTCTATATCTTATCCAAAAAGGGAATTGTGCTATTTGGAATTACAAGGAAATATCATTTTCATAGTATCGAAATAGATAGTACGAAATATGGTAAATATTCTTATTTTATACATCGTTTTCTTTTAGGTGTATTCCTTGTTATTTCAAATGGTACAACTTTATTTATGAATCCGAACTCGATAATATATAGAAATTTACATTGCAACACCTTACATTCAAATGAGTTAAAATACTACTTAAATCCCTACACTTTATTGTGATAACTGTAATTTACATTTTACTTGCATAAGTCGTTTAAATCTACAAATCTGGGACTACCATAAAATTTATCAATTTCAGGGACCACTACTACCCAATACTTTTCAGATTCACTTATATGCAATAGTAAAGTTAAGTTATCAATCACGGAATATGAGGAAGGATTTATAAATTCATTACATGTATTTAATTTTAGCCTACAACTCCCAGTTTACATTTAGACATACAAGAATTGATTTACAATGATATAAATCCAATATCATATAAACATATATAATTTCCCACTAGCCTTTTTAGCTTTCCAAACCTCCAGATCCAATCCCTGTTATTTTTGTTTGACTCCCTTTATTCTCCTTATTTGAATACATATACCACAAGCATACATATATCTATATGAAATCTAGATCTGAGAAAAGATTTGGATTTAAATCAAATTTGTATTTAGATTTATAATTTACCTTGGTTTTGACAATTTGATTCAACCATATTCTTCTTCTCAATTATCCTCTTCTATCCTCCACTTTTATATACGTCTATAAACTATAATTTTATTTAAAATTAAGAATTTATAAAGGAGAGAAAATGACATGGTTTAACTGTCGCTTTAGAAAACATAAGAAGAAAAGTGAGGGTTAGACCCGTATTCATATGAGTTCGGATCAATGCCAGCCGTAAGACTAAATTATTATAAATCCTAACCAGTTTGTCAGTCACTTTCATAATTGACAAATCAATCGATTGACCGCTGCACCCCTAACGGTCAACCGGACTAAGTTAGGGGTCGACCGGTCATTGATTATTTCGTTAATTAATATATAGCATTAGCATTTGTTAATTTAATTCATTTTTCACCTATTCGATACAATTTATTTTTGCGTTAGTATTTATTTAGACCTTAAGCAACCGTTAGCGTTAATTTATTTCATTTAATTAAATTTATTTTCTTTAATTACGTATATAATTATTTGCGATCCAAAATATTCAAACATTAATAACTTTTTCGTTTGAACTTCGATCATAAAAACTTTCTGTATGAAAATTGATTAGAAAATAGCCACGAAACCAACGGTGCAAGTTTCATAGCCAAATTCTATCGTTTGTAAAAATTCTATTTTCGGCGTTACTATTTATTAATATTTCTTTTTTAATTAATTATTAAATTTACAAGGTGTTATATTTTCTCCCTTAAAAGAATTTCGTCCCCGAAATTTCTCAAGGACTGAGTCATGTAACATAACGCGCAACCATTCTACACTAACCAACCAATTAGCGTGCAATCAATTTTGCAGCTAATCATGTACAAGTGCATGGTATAACACAATACATATGATATGTATGTTGAAAAATTCTAATAGGCGCCTCCTATATGAATGCATTCTTTAAAATGATTTTGAAAAATATGGTGCAAACAACCTATATATTGACAGTTCTATATGTATGCAAATTTTAAAAATCAAAAACTTTATGTTGCTTTCAAATTTTCCTACACTTCTACGAATTGAAGAATAGTTCAACTAATTTTTCATCCAATCCCTAACTTCCAAAATCCTAACACACCATTGCTAACATCCAAAATTTGGAAAATTCCATTTTCTAAACCTATATTCTTTATGCCGGGAAAAGGATTTAGATGTAGAATTCCATATTTTCATCCTTCTCTTGTGTACCCTAATTTCCACTATACGTTGGAACCTTTTTTATGCTTTGATCTCTCCTTCCAACTTTTCCAAGTATAGTCTGCATGGGTAAATTTTATTATATTTTTTATAATAGAATTATTTTAAAACTAGTTTTTTTGTTCACTACCGACAAGGTATGGAAAAGGAGATCTCATAGCTAAATAGCTCTTTCCCTCGTCACTAACTATATCTTATTTTACTACCACTTCTGCTGCACAGTAAAATTCCTACTTCCTAACCTGTCGACTTCTTCCCCTACTAAGCATGTAGCATTTCAAAAATAAAAAATTATTCTTTTTTTGGGCTCAAAACCTGTTTAAATTTAACTTGGAAAATTTTGGAAAAATTTTAAAAATTTAAAATTTCATCACTATTTTTTTTAAACTTTTCATAAAAGTATTTTATCTCTAAATCATAAACTTTGATCAAAACTTTCAAAAGTATTTTTTTTCAAAACAATTTATGCCACATCCTACATAGTCGGAGTTTAGTCAATAGTTTAATGTCCATAATGGATTCTATCCTATTACGCGGTAAATATCAATTTCAAAAACTTTTCTTTTAATTTTGAATAACAACCAAAACACAAGTTTATTTATAAATTTCATCTTTTAAGGCATAGGGATAGTGATCCGTGGTTTCGCAACAACCTTTCCCTATCCTTCGCTTGCCAAAATTTATCTCCAAAAATTCAGCACATTTTGAGACTTAAATTTTTTTTTAGTTGTTAACTAAACAAAGTTACTAACATATCTTAAACCTTCCAATCTTTTTCCATTTTCTTTTCCATTGCATTAGGTAAGTGTCTTTCCTGAAATTTCCTTGTTTTACTATTTTCCAAATAATACTGTGGTCAACATAGAAAAATAAATAAAAGGATACATTCCCATTAATATCGTAGGCATTTTTATATAAACAGAAACAACTAATGCTTACAACCCAATCTTAAAGAAAACAAATACCGGAAGGAAATAGCTACTACCACCACCACCTAAAGGCTGAGAGATGGTCCTCTGGGAGAACTAGAACTATGGCCGCAATCGAAAGATCGGAGCATAGATGCTATGCACCTAAGCTCATGACTCGAGCGCCGCTGCTCCTCTCGTATCTTCCACTGTTACGTGCTAATATCCTGCAGTTTAGCCTTGATCCAGACTTGGGAGTCTCGAATCACACCATACTCGGGGACCTACTACTGCTGCCTTGCAGCCTACTGATACGGTCATGGATCCCAATCCATGTGCACCTACCTCACGCCCTGCTGCTGTTGTTCTTCAAAATCCATAGGCGGTGCCTTTGTCCTCGTCCTCCTATGGAGGACCTATCCAATGGCAGAGTTATCTTCTTCTGTTTAAGCTCTCCTCGGAGGCTAACTCTATACTGTCAGAAGATGGAAGTGAAAAGGTGACAATAGGGAAGTAGTTCCTCCGGGTCCCTGCTCCTGGGCTTGCATAATGGACCATGATCGCCTTGGCCCAGTTCAGTCGAATACCGCCTATAATGGCGTGGGTGGACTTTTGGATGAAGGGGTATATCTGGTCATAGCTCCCTATCTTAGGGATGCTGTTATGTTAGACAATGCCAGTGACTAGACGGCTTGGGTGCGAAAGTTATCTATTTGTCATCTATCCCTTGATGAAAGATCTATTGAAGTATAGCGGGATTGGTGGTCTCGATGTCCTCAAAATATTCTTTGGCTATGGAGATACATAGGATCCCACCGATATGCTCACTAATCATCCGAATCTCTATTCCTTTAACTTCGGATGCATAACTGGTCTCGTTTTCGTCGAACACGAATACCAAATCGGCATCAAACAGACGCAAGCATCTCGAATAACACTCCTGCTCGAATGTGTCATAGCAAAGGATTTATAAAAATCCCATAGCCGCAAATAGATTCTCCAAATCATATGTGTCAAAGTCCTCAAACTTCATCGGACGTCCTTGTAGCAATGTGAAGCTTGCAGATTCCTCGTAGCTCTTTGCAATATCTTCATGACTCTAAAGCCATGCAATCTCTTGTGGGTTAGCCTTGGGTGTCAGATGGAGAGGCTACTGCACGAAGGGCCATGATTGGGTTTGGATTTGGATCCGTGGCTTAGAAATCAATTGATTTTAGGAGTCGTGTATTGCATCTTTGCTGCCCGGGGATGCTGAAGATGAACGTCATCGGCGCTATGTTGCTCCGGTGGTAGTCGACGGCTTAGATGAGGAGGAGGTCACAATCACTTTTGGGAGAGGAGGGTTTGGTGAGAATGAAGTGGCTTGACCTGGACATGAAAATATACGTCCTAGGTTCGCGACCGTTCGACCTTCGAATCTATGTGGTCGACCGCTCATGCCTAATTTTGCCAGGTTGAACCTGGACCTTTTTCGGGCTGAATCAAATACTAATTATTAACTATTAACTAACGTTACTTCATTTTTTCTCCATCTTCGCTCTAGCTGCTACTGTGCAGTTAATGCCCCGCTATTACCCCGCTATAACCCCGCTATATCTCATAGTGGGGTTCTGCCGCTACGATATTTCCATATAGCCCCACAATATAGCCTTTCCGCTTTAATCCCCGCTATTTCCGCTATATCCCGTTATTTCCGTTATATTCCGCTATTCCCGCTATATCTTCTTTAATAAAATGAATTGAAAAATTCAATTTATACATTATAAAAATAAGGAAACTAATTTATTTGATTTAATTTTTAATATATTTTCAGAAATGAAAATACTATAATATTCTACTAAATTCAATTATGTTATATAACAGTTTTACGTTTATTTAAAGTATATTCGCACATGTTTTTATTTAAAAATTATTTATGTATTAGTTATAATTTAATTGAATGATAATTTTTCATTTAATTACCTTTTATATATTCGTAAAAACATTAAGTATGAGTTTTATATGCTATTTTAAAGCCATCCGCTATATCCTGCTATATCCTCGCTGTATCCCCGCTATGACTTTTTGCACCTCCGCCGCTTTGAATCTGCCGAGCGCTTTAACTGCACAGAGCTGCTATGAGAAATTCCTATCTACCTAATTTCTATCTACCCACCGCAGTGCATTTGCCTACCACTTTATTTATTACTTTTTTTTGGATTTTAACCATCTTTCCCATTATTATTTACCCCATTTAAAATTAGTACCACTTTCTAATGCCCACCCACAAAAAGAATTTTTGCCACTTAAAAATTTCCTTCGTCTTGGAAAAATCAACGAGTTGTATACGTTATATATATATATATATATATATATATCAAAGGAAATTACTATTTATCGAAGCCCATCCACTGAAGTTTTCCAATTGAACAATTTTTTTAATTTCTACTTAAAACTGTTTATTTACATAAATATAAATACATTACCCTTTTTTCCAAAAAAAATAATTTTTACTTACTTATCAAAATAGGTTTTTTCATCTTCAAATAATTTCTTTGAAAATCATTTCAAATATATTGTTTATATATTTTTCTCAACTTTTATATTAAATTCTTTAATATAGGGTCGAACTCAGGATGGATTTTTACATGTCTCTCCTTTTGGACTTTTCTTCTTTTCTATTTACTTATTGACTTATCTACTTCCAAAAGATTAAAATCCAGCTATCATCTTGGAGTGATTGCTGCACACCATACTTCGAGAACTTATTTTTTTTGGATATCTATAACATATAGACACTTACTTTCCCCTTATCTGGACTTAATTACATCATCAATCAGCAATTCTGCAAGGATTTACAACCATTAGGCTATCAGGGGCCCAACTAGGGAGTCACCTACCATCCAGCTTCAAGGACCTTCCATATGCTAAACTCGTGCTCTTATTAAGTCAACGTCTTTCCATACGACCTATTTCTGGTAGGATGATCAGGGTAGATGTACACCTTCAACTTCATTTGTTGTTCCGATTCATAGTCAACTTATCCATCTTTTTAGAGTATGGTTGGAACTACTCTATAGTTTGAACTTATAGGATTTGACGTATAATATATTTATAATTAGAGGTAAAATACAAATACGTTCACTCAAGTTTTTTAATTTTTCCAAGATCGACTAACCTATGCTTTGATATTAAATGTGACAACCCATACCCCAGTGGACCTTAATTTTCACTAAATCGAAAACCCAAGTCTACCAAAGTACGGATCTTTGGTATGGTATCTTGTAAATAAATAAATGCATATCGAAGCACTATCAATATAAACTCATAGTGGGATACTAAAGTATAATTAAAGCACATAGCTATTGATCAAGAGTGACACTACTAATATCTAGCGTCCTTGTTAGTGCAGCGCATGTATAAAGAAATCTGTCCTTTCACCATTCTTTCCTTGTACTGTCCCTCTAAGCTATCATGTGAGTTGTAATGAGGAGGGGGTCAAAACAACGTTCTGGTGACAGGTAAATTACACACTTTATACAGAACACTAATTTATGCCAATTACCTTCCATTACATGTTATGCTCTTGTTTTTATTTAGTCGTCTCGACTCCACGTACGCATACGATATGCCCCATCTACCCTAAGTAGAAAATAATTACATACATATGTGTGTATAAGTACCATAGTCCCCCTTTTGGACCAAGATACTATCTCGCTAGTATTTATAACCTAACACTTCATTAGGATCCATCATCAACGCAATATCACGTTCTCGTCATCGTGCATACCAAGGAACTCCCGTAGTGCCTAATAATGACGTCACAATTGTTAGTCATATTCTAGCTGTTTTGACAGATCTCCATAAAGGTTTATCTAGCCTTGCACCTAACCTACAATCCAATAAACAACTATGACGGTGCATGACATAAACGTTATCTACACTAGTAAGATGTGTAGCTATTTAGGCGTAACCTTTGTCATTCCACTGACCATTTAGGACTAATGACGTTCTCGACCAATGTATAGCTCCTACTCCCTAAAATGGTACTAAACACACATTGACATAGCACCGAGCCTTGCTCATCGTCCCATTTAGATTGCCTAATGCAATCGAAGTAATATCCACTTGTTACTTAACACTCCTAAAAGGTTAAAGCATACTCTACTTGTCCTTTGATACTTCGATCGAGGCGAACCTTCTTACTTGGTTATCCCTCACCTATACGTGAACGTATATAACTCCATGAGTCCTATAGTTGGATATTTCCCACATCAATATAATGTATACACAATTGCTGGTAGCTTCTTATGGTGGGCTGACTTCTCTAATGTAACACTGTTGACCTCGCATTCCAACCCATTTTAATGACTATGTCATTCTCATCCGATCTAAATTATTTACTAACTTTAATAATTCACACTCATCGTAAACGTATACTTGAGGCTATGTACACACACACACACACACACTTATACTTGTTTAATTACCACGCCTACAATGTTCAACTGTTAATAATATTCCTTTACCTTTTCACGCATTTACTTATTATTCCATTAATATCAATTTAATATCATTTACTGCTTTCATTAAGAGGCCTAAATATCTTTTCATATTTACTTCCCCTTTCCCATGATTGAATTTTTATTTCTATTCCTTTTTAACCTTTACCATCCTCTCTTGTTTAGTGGATTTTCCATACCCTTTTCATTTTAAACTATTATTTGCCTATGTTTTCATCGTTATAGCTTGATTTCTATCTTATCTCTATTGCATATATATTAATTTCACTTAAACCATTATTCTTATCATAATTACTATTCTTTATTTTATCTTAGAGGATTTCTGCATTTTAAAGCATTGGAATTACATCTCCCTCAAAAGGAAAGATTAATACTATGAATTTCTATATCTTATCCAAAAAAGGAATTGTGTTGTTTGGAATTACAAGGAAATATCATTTTTTGTGGTATCGAAATAGACATCACAAAATACGGTAAATATCCCTATTTAATACATCTTTTTCATTTAGGCGTATTCCTTATTATTTCAAATGTTACATTTTTAATTATGAATCTGAACTTGATAATCTATAGAAATTTACATTGCAACACCCTACATTTCAATGAATTAAAATATAACTTGAATCCCTATAATTTATGGTGATAACTCTAATTTACATTTTACTTGCATAAGTCATTTAAATCTACAAATCAGGGACTACTACTACCCAATACTTTCCAGATCCACATACATGCAATATTAAAATTAAGTTACCAATCACAGAATATGGAGGAAGAATTTATATATTCATTATATGTATAAAATTTTAGCCTACAACTCCTAATTTACATAGGAATAGATTTACAACGATATAAATCCAATATTACATAAAAATATATAATTTTCTATTCACATTTTTAGCTTTCCAAACCTCTAGATCTAATCCTTGTTATTTCGGTTTGACTCTTCTTATTCTCCTTATTTGAATACATATATTGCAAGCATACATATACATACATACATACATACATACATACATACATACATATATATATATATATATCAGAAATCTTGATCTAAGAAGAGATTTGAATTTAATTTAAATTCAGATCTGGATTTATAATTTACCTTGATCTGACGATTTGATTCAACCCTATTATTCTTCTCAACTATCCTATTCTATCCTCCAATTTTACATACGTATATAATAATTTTATTTAGAATTAACCGTTTGTGGAGGAAGGAAAATGCGAAGCTTCGTCGTCGCTTTTGAAAATATGAGAAGAAAGGTGATGGGTTAAGCCCGTATTTATAGGGGTTTGAATCAATGATAGCTATTAGATTAAATTATTTTAAATCCGGATCGGTCAGCCATGTTAAATTTCATAATCGATATACTAACCAGTCGACCGCTGCATCCCTACCAATCGACCGACCCAAGTTGGGGGTCGATCGGTCATTGATTATTTTGTTAATTAATATATGCCATTAACATTTGTTAATTTAATTCCTTTTTCACCCATTCAAGCTAATTTATTTCTACATTAGTATTTACTTAAACCCTAAGCAATTGTTAACATTAATTTATTTCATTAATAACATTTTATTTCCTTGATTACATTATAATTATTTACGAATCAAAATATTCAAATGTTAATAACTTTTTCTTTTAAACTATGGTCGTAAAACTTTATATATGAAAATTGATTAGAAAATCGTCACGAGCCTAATGGTGCATGTTTTGTAGTCAAATTTTGATGTTTGTAAAAATTCTATTTTCAACGTTACTATTTATTAATAAATTTTATTTTTAATTAATTATCGTTAAAATTACGGGGTGTTACAAAGCCCAAGGAGGAAATTGTAATAATGGCACTAATGAACGGGGTTCACCTGAAGATTGATTTTTGTTGATTGTAACAACTCGCCCTAAAGCAGGTCTAAATCTTGACCTTAAAAAGACCCATCAAAACTTAGACTTATTCCAAAGCTGGCTGTTGGTTGGTAAAAAGAACGATACAGAGCTATTTATCTATTCATCCAGAACTCATAATAGAAGGATAAAATATAATAGCATAAACAGTGCTCATTTTATTTAAAATTTCAAATGTCACAAAACTATAACATAATGTCAACAATAAAAGTTACATAATCGTGTTCAAAAATACATTATTATCTTCAAATGGGTACATCAAAAAATAGCAATAATAGATAATAGACTACTGCCATAAGCCCCTTTCATTGTTATCTCCATCTTGATCATCGTCTTCTTCCATAACCCGTGTTTTCATGAGGAGAGGGATAGACAGCAATGTCTGGTAAATAGAAATCTCGAGCCTTTCTATACTGGTACTGGGCAGTATAATTTAAATAAATATACGTCTTTCGCATTTAAACTACATTCAAAACCTTTTAATACTTCATATAAGTCATAATAATTATTTTAAAATAAAAAATTTAGATATTTTTTTAGCGATGTAGAATAATGAAGATCTAGGGTTCGTGCTGCCTTCCTTCTTTTCACTTATTTTATTCCTGCTCAATTTTTATGTTACCTCTCCTCACTCTAACCCCCGATCTTATCTACCTCCCTTTTTTCCTTTTTTCATATACGCCTATCGCTAGATTGTCTTCGCTCCAAGCTTTGTTCACTATCGCAACCAGTGATTACTCCCTTCGACCCTAGTTCAGCATTCTCCTTGTCAGATCTAGGCTTTCCTCTACGCCTTCTCGTTAAGTCTATCCCTTTCTTTCAATTCCTAAGTTGCTTTACAACTCCGAGCTATATGATCATGAAAGTATATAGTTCTGTTTGGCTTTCGCTCCCATCGCACATGAAATTCGCGAACCACCCTCACTGCATAGATGTAGTTCTGGTTCGTGCGTGTTTCGGTAGCACTTTTAGGTTTTTGCGTTTAGGTGGCTGGGCTTTACATTAGGTCGAGGTTTGTGGCAGTCTATATCTGGTGGCACTTGGAGGCATTGTGTTGCAGTTTCTGGTGTATTGGAGTTTAGATTTTTTTTTCCGATCGTGTTTCTGTTTCTATTTAGAGCTATTTTGTTTTGCATCTTTGTAATAAATTATCTTCTGCTTTGTTTTTGCCGTCTAGTAATGTATCTTCATTTTTGTTGAGCTGTTTGTTGACTGTTAAGGGTGCATCCATAGTCCGTTGCCCTATTTCTTTTCGCTCACTTCATTACAATACTATAGGGATTGCCCTGATGCAACAAGTTGAGTTGCCTTATGATGTTCGTTGTCATGCTAAATGAACAAGGTGATGGATGGTGGAAATATGAGTTTGCTGCTACACAATTTCTTCTTATGGCTCTAGGTAGTGATAATGGTTGTGATAATGTATCTTATTGTGTAATATTTCATGCTTTTGGCAATGCTTTCTTTTGGTGGAATTGGCTGCTTTTTGATGGTAAGTTTCTCCTTATGAATGCATCCTCAGCTAGCTATTTGTAATATTGGTTATTGTTGGAATAGTTTTGGGTTTACCCCTTCTTTGTCATTGTGTAACTTTATAGTCATAGTGCTTGTAATAGTGCATGTGCTAATCTTTAAGCAGATTAAGTGTGTGTTGTAATCCATAGTTGTGAAGTATTTCTGCCTCACACCTGTTTTAATTATAATAATAGTGGATGGTCCACTATAAAACCGGCTTGCATTGAAAAAAAGAATACTTTATATAAGGGAAAGAGGTGGGCCTTTAAACAACCACTTAATACCTTCAATCTCCAAAGCATGTCCTTCATATTATGACCCGTACCCTACGAAGACATCTCACATTAGCCCGACTATTCGTAGGAACTGGTAGCTAGATTAGCTGGGTTGATTTAACTTGCATATTTGAAATTAATCCTGCATCAACCATTGTTACTTATTATAGGCAATGTCTCACATCAGCCCCAAAGTCGCACTACTGGTAGCCAAATCAGCTGGGCATACTTCTGTGTGCTTTTGACTAACCTCGCAACCCTAAAACTTAGTCATATTTCATTACACTCCTAAGTATATTATCACGCATCTCATTATATCAACTATTTAGGCCTTATAAGAAATCCTTTTCATTTGACCTCTGCAATTAATTACTTTCCTAAAGGGGATTTAAATGATAATTATTAATCTAATTAACTATGCCATTAATACGTTATAATGGTACATTACTTATACTAGTTTATAAATATACATAAATATGCATTTATTGATTTCTATGCATGTAGAGATTACGCCCTTAATCTAACGTTTTAAATATCAAATCTTCCAAAAGTATATAAGTCTCATTTCCACAATAACGTATACCATAAATCCAACATTCCAAAAATAATCAATAGACTTGTATATAGAATCCAAATCCAACTTATTTCATGTTGAAACAACGAATAAACTAATAATAGAAACTTATAATCTAATTAAGTTTATGTCTATTCAACTTCTTTTACATGAAATTAGATAAGGGAATTTCTACTCAATTTGTAGAAATAGGCAGTACAAACTACGAATAAGAATTTGTACCTTATACCGTTTCTTAATCAAATCCTTTAATCAGATCCAAAAAAAAGAATAAGATGTGGAACAGAAGGTAAAGCACTTAAATTGCAAAATCCTCACAAATTCCGTTATTTTAATACAAAACAATTAATATTCCGACCTGAGAATATACATTCACTTTAGGGGAATTTTGGGGATTTTTAATGTGATGTTTTCGTAATCAAAATTTCCCCAAGGCATATATCAAATTCAAACTACACTATCCAATTACTAAAATAGAAAAACTAAGATTTCTACTCACAAAGGTCCTTAGCTCTAGGGATGGCAATGGGCGGGCTGGGGCGGGTTTTTCATGCCCCGGACCCACCCTGGGTTTTTCAAACCCTGACCTAGACCCGCTCCATAGACCTAGTGCGGGTCTAGATTTTTGCCCCGAACCCGGAACCTGTTCGGGTTAGGGTAGACCCGCCCCGCCCTAAGACCCGGTGGCACTTCATATATTCATTTAGAATTGTGTATTATATACATATATTTATTTATTTTATTTGTAAAAGACATTATCACCATTGAATATAAATCACAATATGTTTACAATAATAATGAAAAATAGTAAAAATAAGGTATAGAATAATATTTCAAAACATACACATATGTTAATATATAATTAACAGTGGCACAACTTAGTATTATAAAAATCCCATAAATTGTTGGATGAATATTATAATATCCATGATATAACTAGTTATGTGTAAAAGGATTAACAAATCATCATTATAGTAGTAAAGTGATTTTGTGATATATCAATAGTGCAGGTCGGGTTGGGGCGGGTCAACCAAGCCCTAACCCGACCCTAGACCCGGAGCTTCCAAGAGCGGGTCATGGGTCTACTCGCCTCGATGACCCGATGGGGCGGGTCTTAGTAGGTCAAAACAAGGGCGGGTCTACCAAGTTTAGACCCTAGACCCTCCCCTATTTCCATCCCTACTTAGCTTTGCTCCTCTTTGGATTTGACACGCCTTTAATGAACTCTTTCAAATCTCTTCTCTTCGATATATATACAATAAGGGATTTGTATATATGTTAGATTTGGAAAATTAGAGTTTTGGAGGAGAATAGGCGGAGAAAATAAACAAAAATAGTTATATAGGATTTCTTACTTGAAACCTTATTAGAGTTTTCTAAATCTATGAAGAGGCGAACTAACAGAGCTTCTCTAGTATTACCAAAATAATTATGGAGAAAAGTGAGGGGCTAGGCTCTTATTTATAGTGGTTGGAATGCACCAGAATCATTTGATTAAGGTCGATTAAAAATATTATAATCTAGTATGTTAAAATACACAAAACCCTAGCCGCCAACCACTCGAACCGGTCGACCAGTCTAAGTGGAGCAGTCAGCCGGTCCCTTCATTATGGGAACGTTTACTTTTTACTGTTGTTTATTTTATTTTCTCCTTAATTGCAATTTAAGGTTAACATTAATTTTAACATTTACATAACCTCCAAGTATAATTATTGTAACTTTTTAATTTCAAATTTAGTAATCAATTATTTATTTAAATTTGAATTCTATCTAAATTAATTTGAATTCTATTTAAATTAATTCAGATCTAAGGCTTCAAACGTCCATAACTTCCTTGTTTGAGTTCCCATTTTAACATATTATATATGGAAATTGATCAGAAAATCACCATGAATATAATAACATAACTTTCATGGTCAAATTATTACTTTTAATAAATTTCTTTTTCTACCCCTATCTTACCAAAATTAATTTATCCAATTTATTTATTTACGGTAGATTTTATGGGGTGTTACATAAATGGCCCAAAAAAAGCAACCATTTACTCTTGAAGAGTTTTATCACAAAGCTTCATAATTTATACGCTTGGAAGAGGCATATTTGGCTATAGGGTTAGTTATTAATGGCTAGGAAGGACCAATTGGTGCGATATAAAGCAACGTTGTTATCAAATAGAGTGATGGTAGTACTGGAAATGTTGCTATGAATGTTGGAAACAATAATAATGGTAAATGGAAAAATCAGAATGCTAGTGGTAAGAAGTAGGACACCAAGAAGCATACTAGATTTACTAATTCAGGATATTATACTAAGTTGAATAATTCCATCGAGAATATATACCTTGCCATAAAAGGTATTGGGCATTATAAGAAACTGCTTAAGGGGAGACAATTGCAAAAGAAAGATGTTCGGGAAAATATTATTGCTTTCATGAGATCCATGGACATAATTAAAATAAAATGTAGGCATCTAAGAGATGTCATTAAAGATTTGATTCGAAAAAAGAAACTACAGTAGTATGTATGGAGCCTGCAATCTGGTGGGCAGATAGATAATAGACCCCTAACCAGCCCAGGGGAACAAGGCTGGATCTGATGGAGAGGGATCAAAACAGATGACTAAGGATCATGATACATACTATTTTTGAAGGTTCGCATCCTATGGAGAAAAGTTGAAATAAAGTGGAGCACTCTAGGATCTCACTGAGGCATGTGCCTCAAGAAATGTATTATGCCATAGGATATGTGACTCCAAAAAAACAATAAAGAACAATAACCAATGATATCATGTTTCGAAATCGAGATGCTGATAAGGTTGATGCAGTAAAGCTTGGCCCCATGATGATTACGACTGCGATTGGGCCAACGACAACACATTGAGTCCTTATTGATTGTGGGAGCTCGATAAACATCTTATTCAAACAAACCTTTGACAAGATGCACCTTAATGAAAAGGATTTAAAGTCGGGTAAATCCAGCATTCAATAATTTATCGGAAAGTCTAAGGAGTCAGTAGGCAAATTGAATTACTGGTTGAGTTAGGATAAAGTGACCATAAGGTTGTGCGTGTGCAAATGTTTGCCATAGTGGATGGTTTTTCCGCTTATAATATTTTTCTAGACCGACCGCCCTTGCTAGTTTTCGAATCATGCTTGTTCCATGATGTTTGATGATGGAATATTCAGTTTGGAATGGAATGTGGTTGATTCAATGTCACCAAGGCATAGGTCAAGAGTGCTACATCATAAAGCTACAAGTGGCAAAGCGATGTGAGTGTTGGAACTAGACCGACATGCAACATGTTAAATGAGTAAATTTTAAAAAATTACCATTTTTGATCTTATTGGGCCTATGCGATCTAAAGTTTTTCAGATCTAATCCAAATAAATTTTAAATGGAATCATTATTTTATTTAATTAATTAATAAAGTAGTTTTATTTGATTTTATATACATTATGTATTGTCCACATGTGTATCATTTACACATGTACACATACGTGCACGTGCAACATATATAGTGTATATAGTTTAACATGCCCGTATCTAAGTGTTGTGATTTACACCGCAACGGATATGTTATCATCTTCATATACATATTTGCTGTTGATAATATAATATTAATATAATATAGAAAATACACAAATATATATGTTATAAAATAAGTCATAATTACATATACACATATGAATGACTACTTATAATTTATGTAAAGTAATTTTAAAACTTAAATTTAAATCTTTTAAAATTCAAATTTAAAATTAGATCTAGGCGTAAATTCAAAACTCAGATTCAAAATTAAATTTTTACAAATAAATTATTATATCATGATTATATAAACCAATTCAAAATCTTTCGTTTTTAATTTAAAACCACGTACAAATATATTTTAAATTATATAATATAAAACCATTGAAATATTTTAATATTACTGTGTTATAAATACATATACATATACATATACATATAAAAAGATAAAAAGTGTGTGTGTTTATATATATATGTAAACATTATTTTTTAGCTATTATAAGTTATAAAAATCAATTTTTTTATATAAATAAATCCATATAGATTTAAAGTTAGGTTTTTTACTAGTTTAAAAATTCGTACAAAATTGTGTTTTATCCATGTGAAAATTTATATTACATTCATATAATATACACATTATATTTATGTTAGTATACATTTATAAATTAACAATTTACTAATTAGTATTTTTAATTAATAGAAAATTATATAGATATATATTTATTTCGAATTAAATGAAATGCATACATGAATTTTTTTATTCAAAATTATATGTACAAAATATTACTTAATTTATAATATATGTATACACACACACATTAGTTTTTTAAATTTAATTTTTATTTAAAATACTTTTGACATTAACATTTAAATTCGAAATTTTTTACTAACAAATGGCCGAAAGCTAAATGATCAAATATGTACATAATTTTTTTATTTTAACAATCACACATTTATGCAAGTCGAAGAAAAATATATATAAGAATTTGTGTTATAAATCTAACATATACAAGCACACTATCATGATGATTACACATATAAATCATTGTAAAATAAAATTACCTTAACTATGGCCCTATTGTTACAAATTGAATGCCGAATTAAACAATCTCCTAAAATATATTGCTAGTAACTAGAGAGATCTGCGCACCTTTCTTTAATTTGATTTGAATTTGTTTTTTAATTGAAAATAACGGAGGAGGAGATGTTTTCGAAATTTCGACCATAAGTGTAGGGAGAGGAGAATCCAAATGTAAGGAGAAAAATGTAAAGGGCAATGGATTTATATAAGAAAAGAATGAGTGAGGAAAAAGTGGATCTAAATCCTTCATTTTCTCCACCAACTCAAACCCAAAAGTATCAGTGTATCACCCCTCCCCTCCCTCTTGTTTGACCGGTCAAAACATGGGCTTCATAGACTTGGATGTCACTTCAAACCATATCTGATAATTTACATGTAAGTCGAATTCAAATGTACATTGATATCATACATCACTACATATGTACATGACATTTATATACGCATTATTTTCAATACTGATCAACACAAATCAAAAAAAATTTAAATATTAATTAATTTATAACAATTATAACTTAATTAAATCAGGTGGTAGTCAAAGTATTCAACATTGTGGTTATGTGACTGTTAGACGTAAATTCTGTCAGTGACTAATATCGAACAATTCAAATATTAATGTTTACACATCACCTTAGCTAGTAGCGTGACAGTTTAGCCAAATATATCATTTACACAGTTTCGATAAAATCCAATTTTACAATTTCAAGTGGTCCCCGATAGTGAAAATTATTTGCACCAATTCTTCTTGTCAAAATTATATCATATTAGGACTTGTGGAATTTGGTATTGTTCAAAATTTCAATATCATCCATATTCAACTTATATAGTCCAAATACAAAATCCTAGGTTCAATAATAATTATTGTTATAAATCAATGATTTGGCCAAGGACATTGACTTTGAATTAACTAAAGTTTACCATGATACTAACCTCATAAAACTAAGGAGAAATATTCTCTATTGATTAGTGTTTCACTTCCACTATTTCAACTTAGACCCAACTATAGTCATTTGATCGACGCCGTGCCGTGTTTTAACTATAATAAAAGTAGTGCATCCACATTGAAGTTCAACAGCATTCTGCAGTCAAGAGAACGGTGTAATACTGTAACTTCGATATTTTCTGTTTGACCTTAGTTATATTAACTAACCGAAAACTATCGAGTGGGTCATTCCATAGTTATCCAATAACTATCAGTATGTGCCCCACTTGGTGCCCCCATCAGCCATGAGTAACTCACTGTAACGGCTGCGAATTTGCCCGCTCGAAAATCGACATCCATACTTCACATCGTACTCGAATGCCGTAGATTCGACCGTTCAAATCCGAGTCGCCGAAGCTTATAACAACAGTTAAGTAAATAACACAGCGGAATAAAAGAATAATACATTGATATACAATATCTGATACAATATATGATACAACAGAGTGATACAATGAATATCAATATATATCAGAGATATGATACAACAAATAGCAACGGAAGAGAAAACGATAACATCAGCAGCGGATAATCTCCATCTTCAAAGCGCTAATCCAAAAATAGCTCGACTCCAAATAACGATGCACAAAGATAAGCAAGTGCAGTTCATATCCAAAGACTGAACTAGCTCCAGAAAATCTACTAATCTGACTATCTGAAAAACCAAACTCTAGACTGCTCGTGTAGAAAAATTTGAGCATCCAGAGTTTAGGAAAGAAACAATAAACTCCGGATCAGTCATGGGACTGGTGTGAGCAACAAAAACAATTTATCTTTAAAACAAATAGCAAAGAATTTTAAAAGTCAATTCGCAATGCTTTTGGAAAATGAAACTACCATAAGACCTCCCGCCACACACACAATGCAAACGCAGAATTGAAGGAGATTTCTTCTTATGATAGTCAAAGATGCTTACTACGCAAAATCAAATCATTTTTGATATTATTATTAGTGCATAGTGTAGAAAACATTTCGAAAGTAGAATATAAATCTTAGCCAGCATAGGTACCATTATAGTATGCCTACTATAGCTACCATATTAAATGGCAGGTTTTACAACTAATACCGTACAAGGTTCGTATTGTTTCTTTGGATTTCCAACAAATGGTCAGGCCAAGGAACTTCCCATTGCCACATGGAAACGCCTCTGGAATGACGTCCCGAGAACCTAACTGGATCTCTGCCAACACAAGGCCGGGTTACCTCTGCAAAAATAGGTAACTACTGACACGCGTATGCCATCCCCCGATCGTAACCGATCTTCCCGAGGATCCTCGATTTCCAACAACCACAAAGCAATAAATTTGCAGCAACCACATAGGTTAAATATCTGGGCTTCATACCATGATATCACCTCTATCCAGAAGGAATGACATACACTAAGGGGCGCTACTCCCTAGAACCTTGCTGCATCCTTCCTGTTTTGACCATTCCGGGGTGTGAGGTTCGACGAAGTCTCGTCCACAAAGCTACGCTTTGTCACAAAGCCATGCTTCGGGTCAAACAAATGATCAAAGTAATGATCACAAAGATAAATGATCAAACAAATGATCATATCGCAAATGATCAAACAATGATCATTTCACAGCAACACTCAACATGTCACATTACCAAATTGGGAGTATATCGCTGATAAATTTCAACTACATAACCTCTGAGCTCGTACGTCTCAGAGAAGGGTGTTAAGCTAAGAGAATAAATTCTCCGCCACCAACAGAAATGTATTTGAAAGAAATCGGCTTTATATCTCAAAGTGTAATGTCAGGCATGTAACCATATAAGTCTGTTCCGAGTTCGAACAGAACCGAAGGCACTTCTTACGAAGCCCTTGCAATTCCGGGTATTCACAATCCCGTCTGGACTTCCCATCACAAAGGGTTAAACATATGGATATTGGGATTTCAATTGAGTCACAACTTATAACCCAAAATCTTTTCTTTAAATGGTTAAACGAATTACCATTTTAAATCTTTTTTAAACAAAAAGATTCATTTACAGATTTTTCCAAATCAATTCCCATTTCAATTTGATTAACTCGTTAAATCTTTAAAACAAAGATTCAACTTATAGCTTTCAAAACAATTTCATTTCGAATGGTTTAAACAAATCATCATTTTAAATCTGTTAAAAATAAACAGATTCAATTCATAGCTTTCAAAAAGAATTCATTCATAGCCTTTCAAAACATTTCAATTTCATTTTAAATTTGAAACCTTTCAACACAAATTGGAAGTTCACTTCTTATATGAAAGCTGTTATTCTTTGAAAACAAATAGTTTTTGTTTAAGAAAAATCCAATTATATTTGCACGAGTTAAAGCTTTTGAATTATATTCACATTCCAAAATTAATACTTTTAAAATAGTTTAACCCATATATAACGGTTATAACATCTTTAATCCCTAGTTTCAAATCATAGAATTCAATTTCAAAATATTGAATTCAAATTTAAATCAAATTATTTAAATTTTCAAAACTAAATCAAGTTATTCGAAAATAAGTTTCATCTTTGAAATTCCATTTCAAAAGCTTTTCACATTTAAACCCAAATTTCTAATTTCAAAATCAATTGAAATTAAAATTTCAATTTCAAACATCAAATTTAAATTATCTATGACTTAACCGATTTCCACGTGAAATCCATATTTGTGTGTGTAAAAGTGTAGTCCAGGGGTTTTACACACAATAGTGCAACATCAATCATCACAGATATATCGATAAGCGGTATAATCGATAACGCTTATCTTCATTCACAGATTCATAGATAAAATAATTTATCGGTCACAAAGATTCACAATTATAATTCGATGTGGGTTTCGGGTAACCAACTGGAATCCGACTCCCTGTCGCATCGAAATTCAAGTGCCGTTTTACGGCCAAGGGGTTTCATATTCACATAGTAATATATCACAGAAACAGAAATCACAGATCAACACAAAGTAATTCATATCACAAAGCATCACAAATCAGGGATATCAAATAATTCACATTCAATAGAATCCAAACATTCATAAGTAAAATCAGTTAATTGTCTGATTGATTCAAATCAGATTAATTTCTTATGAATTTCTAATCCTGGTTAATTAACATTAATAAATTACAAATCATCTTGATAAATTACTCTTTAATCATTTATTAATTAACCGTTAACAATAAATTAATTAACCTTTAATTATAATTCATCAATCTTTAATTATTTAAATAATTAATCTTTAATTATAAATTTCACCATTTAATTGATTATCTTTAATTAATTACTTTAATTAATTATTCCTCAATTAATTATCATTCTTTAGTCACTTCCGTTTATTAATTTATCACTCTTAATCAAATAATTATCTTTAAGTAATTAATTTCTCTTTAATCATCAATTAAGAAATTGGTTAATTTTCCTTTAATCTCAAATTACAATTATAATGTACTTATTCTTAATTACTTTATAGAAATAATTAACTAGTATTAATTATTCAACTTAATTAATCATTTAAAAATTTTCTTTTAAATTTGAAAATCAATTTAATATCAACTACAAACTTAAATGTTAATTAATTTCATACTTAACTTAACTTAATTATTTAATTAAAATGATAATTAAGAGTTTAAAACATCGTTAAGTATTAAATAATTTAAATTTAGAACTTGAATTAAAATCTTAACTTACTGTTAAACCTTTGTTAAGTTTACAGTATCTAAAATCTGTTAATCATTTTCACTTAACTTCATTTTTATAATGCACTACTGCAGTTAGAAAAAAAAACCCCGAGACTTCCCCTTACTTTGCTCGAGTAACACTTCCAATTCCTCACCCGTATTCCTGAGTCCACTTTCTCATTCTCTCGTGTCCATCTTCCTCTCCTTTATTTTTTTTCCAGCAAGTTTAAGTTTTGAAACTTAAGTATAAAATTTAAGCATCAGTAACTCACTTTCAAACTTGAACTAAAACCCAAGCAACAACTTCATTTACTCGTGCATCCCTTCAAGAACCAAACCCAGACCATCGATCATGCACGCGACTCACCGTGCACTTGCACACGCCGCCGACACACCTCCGACGCCTGAGATGACCACCCACACATCGACTCTCGATCACTCCATCGATCGAACCATCCAAACCCCTGAACGAACTCGAAAATAAAAATTGACCAATTCGAGCTTCCAGACCTTAAAGCTCCGGTAACAAATTTCCACGTTCTGGCGACGACAACCACCCAGGAGTCTCGAAACTCCGGCCATGACAACCCTAGCTTCCACGCTACTCCCCCTTTGCATACCGTGCCACTCGATCACACAGAGGAGGCGAAATCACTTCGTCTCCTACCATGTTCAAAATCACGAGTTAAACCCTATTCTTGCCTTGATCCATCACTTCCCACAATAGAAAAATTATTTAACATTTTTCCCGAGATCATCGATTGCCAAGCTAACTTCGATCGAAATCCCAACATCCAACATTTCTTTGATCGCTGGAAATTAATTAAAATCCATTTTCGGTTCATCTATGAACTGCTCTTAGCGCTCTCAACTAAAAATTACCATTTTCGTTTTAAAAATCCTATTTTAAAGAGTGGATTCAAGTTATATAATTGAATTAACAATTCGTAACTCTCGAATTTAACATAAATTTAAATTTTGCTCTGTAAAACTAAATATACAGCTGTAATATTTCACCCACATGCTTAATACAATTTTTAGACCATAATTTAAGTTCAAACAAACTTATTTTGTTTTAAACTGTACGCCTATAAATGGTTGGATGAAGATGTTTTGAATTTTGATTAACTATTAACTCTGTAACTAAAACCAGAGAAGGACAGGTAAAATATATTTACACAGAACAACTCATGTAGATATACAGAGTTACACTCAAAAACACATATGCAAACACAATATTCTTCAAGGATCAGATGCACAGATTTATGTTTTAAAATGATGTGTTTACTCACCTTAAAAAAAGAAAAGAGGACTAGATGGATGAACTGGAAATTGAATTTGTTGTTTTCCAGGTTGATGAGTCAGTAAGAAACAAAATGTTATCTTCCCTGTTTTGAAACCAGCCTGAGACACTGCTTGCTAAAGCCTTCTTGATCTCAGGTTTGAGTTGTTTTTGAATTGAAGTTTTGTTTCAGTTTGTAGATGATATCACTTCAGAAGTCACTCAGTTTGAAGGGAAGAAACTGAGATAAAGAAATACATATGTATATTTAGAAGAAGGCAATGTTTGTATAGGGTTATTTGTTTATATAATAGGTAAGGCTGATGTGTTCTGTATTAAATGCATAGGGTATGTTGCATTTATTGTTAAGTACTTTGTGTTTTTATATGTTTTCTTGTTGACTTAGGCCATACTTGCTTGTCTCGGCTGTACATGTATATTTACTTTTGTTTGTTTATACATTGCTTAATTACTTAGGGATATACTTTGTTTCTTGCTTTCATATATACACACTTTGGTTTTGTTTTATTTTGTTTACTTCCTTATGCTATTGCATTTCTTTGGCTGTATATTTTATTTTGTTTTGTTTTTAAGTGTTGTTCCTTTTCTTTTCTTATGTTTGCTTTATACATATTTATATCTAGTTATGTTATATTTTAGTTAATATATTTACCTTATTTATTTGTACATTTTTAAATGAGTTTGTATTTTCAATTACTTATATATATTTTAAACATCTATCTAAGATCCAAATCACCTATATATAAAATATTTTAAATTTGAAGATTTAACAAATTTTAATTTGGATCCCGGGGAAACTCGCTTACTTTATCAATTAATTTACAAATTTTTATCCAAAAATTTATTTCATTACTCAATTTAATTCAAAAATTCAATAAATTATCAATTTAAATAAATTTAAAATCTAGGGTCGTTACAAACTTCCCCCCTTAAAAGAATTTCGTCCTCGAAATTCGCAGGCACGAAAACAACACAGAGATAGACAGATTCGATCTCCTATAATTCCTCAAACACAAGATACAGATTCCGAATTCAAGTCGGAATATCTCAGAATACATACCAATTTGTCCCTCTTTGGACTTTGGTATTCAAAAGAAATTAGAATAGAATTTCAAAATTTGGTTTCAAACGAAATCATTTTATTGATTTAATTTAATTTTATCTTCATATTATATTAATCAATTTACCTTAAATTAAAATTTCCAATTTCAAATTCATTAAGGTTTAAATCAAAAAGCTGATAAGAAACTGATGAAGATACGAAGTAAGGATTTCCTACAACGATTCATAGAACCATCATCACACCGAAACTTCTTGTAGCTGGCACGAAGAAATTTGGAAACGAATCAAAGAAAATTGATAAGAAAGTTATTTCCACTGTTGCAGGATATTGACATTTATAGTCGTATTCCCTTGTCCCCTATCTCGTCCTCTTCTTGCACTCATACTCACTATCAGTGGATAGCAAGAGAATTTACTGAGACGTTCAAACAGATATCTTAGGGATACACTCATTCTAGAATTTACTTCACTCTATCTCTAATGAGCTACTTAACGTGTTATAATCCTGAGCTAAAGTTCAACCTTAGCTCTGATACCAAATCTAACGGCTGTGAATTTGCCCGCTCGAAAATCGACATCCATACTTCACATCGTACTCGAATGCCATAGATTCGACCGTTCAAATCCGAGTCGCCGGAGCCTATAACAACAGTTAAGTAAATAACACAGCGGAATAAAAGAATAATACATTGATATACAATATCTGATACAATATCTGATACAATAGAGTGATACAATGAATATCAATATACATCAGAGATATGATACAACAAATAGCAGCGGAAAAGAAAACGATAACATCAGCAGCGGATAATCTCCATCTTCAAAGCGCTAATCCAAAATAGCTCGACTCCAAATAACGATGCACAAAGATAAGCAAGTGCAGTTCATATCCAAAGACTGAACTAGCTCCAGAAAATCTACTAATCTGACTATCTGAAAAACCAAACTCTAGACTACTCGTGTAGAAAAATTTGAGCATCCAGAGTTTAGGAAAGAAACAATAAACTTCGGATCAGTCATGGGACTGGTGTGAGCAACAAAAACAGTTTATCTTTAAAACAAATAGCTGAGAATTTTAAAAGTCAATTCGCAATGCTTTTGGAAAATGAAACTACCATAAGACCTCCCGCCACACACACAATGCAAACGCAGAATTGGAGGAGATTTCTTCTTATGATAGTCAAAGATGCTTACTACGCAAAATCAAATCATTTTTGATATTATTATTAGTGCATAGTGTAGAAAACATTTCGAAAGTAGAATATAAATCTTAGCCAGCATATGTACCATTATAGTATGCCTACTATAGCTACCATATTAAATGGCAGGTTCTACAACTAATACCGTACAAGGTTCGTATTGTTTCTTTGGATTTCCAACAAATGGTTAGGCCAAGGAACTTCCCATTGCCACATGGAAACGCCTCTGGAATGACGTCCCGAGAACCTAACCGGATCTCTGCCAACACAAGGTCGGGTTACCTCTGCAAAAATAGGTAACCACTGACACGCGTATGCCATCCCCCGATCGTAACCGATCTTCCCGAGGATCCTCGATTTCCAACAACCACAAAGTAATAAATTTGCAGCAACCACATAGGTTAAATATCTGGGCTCCATACCATGATATCACCTCTATCCAGAAGGAATGACATACACCAAGGGGCGCTACTCCCTAGAACCTTGCTGCATCCTTCCTGTTTTGACCATTCCGGGGTATGAGGTTCGACGAAGTCTCGTCCACAAAGCTACGCTTTGTCACAAAGCCATGCTTCGGGTCAAACAAATGATCAAAGTAATGATCATAAAGATAAATGATCAAACAAATGATCATATCGCAAATGATCAAACAATGATCATTTCACAGCAACACTCAACATGTCACATTACCAAATTGGGAGTATATCGCTGATAAATTTCAACTACATAACCTCTGAGATCGTACGTCTCAGAGAAGGGTGTTAAGCTAAGAGAATAAATTCTCCGCCACCAACAGAAATGTATTTGAAAGAAATCGGCTTTATATCTCAAAGTGTAATGTCAGGCATGTAACCATACAAGTCTGTTCCGGGTTCGAACAGAACCGAAGGCACTTCTTACGAAGCCCTTGCAATTCCGGGTATTCACAATCACGTCCGGACTTCCCATCACAAAGGGTGATAAAATCTCTATATCGGGGCCAGTCGATGCAGAGACATTCGACGAGTTGTCCTTTCGTTTTCGAAAATATCCGGTCTTCAACACCGGTCTTCAAATGCCATCCATATACGACGTATCACTATTTGGAATGGGTTATATGACACAAATGTCTTTTCCCGGCTAACCCGAATAATGAGCGCAATCTTTAAAAACATATGGATATTGGGATTTCAATTGAGTCACAACTTATAACCCAAAATCTTTTCTTTAAATGGTTAAGCGAATTACCATTTTAAATCTTTTTTAAACAAAAAGATTCATTTATAGATTTTTCCAAATCAATTCCCATTTCAATTTGATTAACTCGTTAAATCTTTAAAACAAAGATTCAACTTATAGCTTTCAAAACAATTTCATTTCGAATGGTTTAAACAAATCATCATTTTAAATCTGTTAAAAATAAACAGATTCAATTCATAGCTTTCAAAAAGAATTCATTCATAGCCTTTCAAAACATTTCAATTTCATTTTAAATTTGAAACCTTTCAACACAAATTGGAAGTTCACTTCTTATATGAAAGCTGTTATTCTTTGAAAACAAATAGTTTTTGTTTAAGAAAAATCCAATTATATTTGCACGAGTTAAAGCTTTTGAATTATATTCACATTCCAAAATTAATACTTTTAAAATAGTTTAACCCATATATAACGGTTATAACATCTTTAATCCCTAGTTTCAAATCATAGAATTCAATTTCAAAATATTGAATTCAAATTTAAATCAAATTATTTAAATTTTCAAAACTAAATCAAGTTATTCGAAAATAAGTTTCATCTTTGAAATTCCATTTCAAAAGCTTTTCACATTTAAACCCAAATTTCTAATTTCAAAATCAATTGAAATTAAAATTTCAATTTCAAACATCAAATTTAAATTATCTATGACTTAACCGATTTCCACGTGAAATCCATATTTGTGTGTGTAAAAGTGTAGTCCAGGGGTTTTACACACAATAGTGCAACATCAATCATCACAGATATATCGATAAGCGGTATAATCGATAACGCTTATCTTCATTCACAGATTCATAGATAAAATAATTTATCGGTCACAAAGATTCACAATTATAATTCGATGTGGGTTTCGGATAACCAACTGGAATCCGACTCCCTGTCGCATCGAAATTCAAGTGCCGTTTTACGGCCAAGGGGTTTCATATTCACATAGTAATATATCACAGAAACAGAAATCACAGATCAGCACAAAGTAATTCATATCACAAAGCATCACAAATCAGGGATATCAAATAATTCACATTCAATAGAATCCAAACATTCATAAGTAAAATCAGTTAATTGTCTGATTGATTCAAATCAGATTAATTTCTTATGAATTTCTAATCCTGGTTAATTAACATTAATAAATTACAAATCATCTTGATAAATTACTCTTTAATCATTTATTAATTAACCGTTAACAATAAATTAATTAACCTTTAATTATAATTCATCAATCTTTAATTATTTAAATAATTAATCTTTAATTATAAATTTCACCATTTAATTGATTATCTTTAATTAATTACTTTAATTAATTATTCCTCAATTAATTATCATTCTTTAGTCACTTCCGTTTATTAATTTATCACTCTTAATCAAATAATTATCTTTAAGTAATTAATTTCTCTTTAATCATCAATTAAGAAATTGGTTAATTTTCCTTTAATCTCAAATTACAATTATAATGTAATTATTCTTAATTACTTTATAGAAATAATTAACTGGTATTAATTATTCAACTTAATTAATCATTTAAATTTTTTCTTTTAAATTTGAAAATCAATTTAATATCAACTACAAACTTAAATGTTAATTAATTTCATACTTAACTTAACTTAATTATTTAATTAAAATGATAATTAAGAGTTTAAAACATCGTTAAGTATTAAATAATTTAAATTTAGAACTTGAATTAAAATCTTAACTTACTGTTAAACCTTTGTTAAGTTTACAGTATCTAAAATCTGTTAAACATTTTCACTTAACTTCATTTTTATAATGCCCTACTGCAGTTAGAAAAAAAAAACCCGAGACTTCCCCTTACTTTGCTCGAGTAACACTTCCAATTCCTCACCCGTATTCCTGAGTCCACTTTCTCATTCTCTCGTGTCCATCTTCCTCTCCTTTATTTTTTTTCCAGCAAGTTTAAGTTTTGAAACTTAAGTATAAAATTTAAGCATCAGTAACTCACTTTCAAACTCGAACTAAAACCCAAGCAACAACTTCATTTACTCGTGCATCCCTTCAAGAACCAAACCCAGACCATCGATCGTGCACGCGACTCACCGTGCACTTGCACACGCCGCCGACACACCTCCGACGCCTGAGATGACCACCCACACATCGACTCTCGATCACTCCATCGATCGAACCATCCAAACCCCTGAACGAACTCGAAAATAAAAATTGACCAATTCGAGCTTCCAGACCTTAAAGCTCCGGTAACAAATTTCCACGTTCTGGCGACGACAACCACCCAGGAGTCTCGAAACTCCGGCCATGACAACCCTAGCTTCCACGCTACTCCCCCTTTGCATACCGTGCCACTCGATCACACAGAGGAGGCGAAATCACTTCGTCTCCTACCATGTTCAAAATCACGAGTTAAACCCTATTCTTGCCTCGATCCATCACTTCCCACAATAGAAAAATTATTTAACATTTTTCCCGAGATCATCGATTGCCAAGCTAACTTCGATCGAAATCCCAACATCCAACATTTCTTTGATCGCTGGAAATTAATTAAAACCCATTTTCGGTTCATCTATGAACTGCTCTTAGCGCTCTCAACTAAAAATTACCATTTTCGTTTTAAAAATCCTATTTTAAAGAGTGGATTCAAGTTATATAATTGAATTAACAATTCGTAACTCTCGAATTTAACATAAATTTAAATTTTTCTCTGTAAAACTAAATATACAGCTGTAATATTTCACCCACATGCTTAATACAATTTTTAGACCATAATTTAAGTTCAAACAAACTTATTTTGTTTTAAACTGTACGCCTATAAATGGTTGGATGAAGATGTTTTGAATTTTGATTAACTATTAACTCTGTAACTAAAACCAGAGAAGGACAGGTAAAATATATTTACACAGAACAACTCATGTAGATATACAGAGTTACACTCAAAAACACATATGCAAACACAATATTCTTCAAGGATCAGATGCACAAATTTATGTTTTAAAATGATGTGTTTACTCACCTTAAAAAAAGAACAGAGGACTAGATGGATGAACTAGAAATTGAATTTGTTGTTTTCCAGGTTGATGAGTCAGTAAGAAACAAAATGTTATCTTCCCTGTTTTGAAACCAACCTGAGACACTGCTTGCTAAAGCCTTCTTGATCTCAGGTTTGAGTTGTTTTTGAATTGAAGTTTTGTTTCAGTTTGTAGATGATATCACTTCAGAAGTCACTCAGTTTGAAGGGAAGAAACTGAGATAAGGAAATACATATGTATATATAGAAGAAGGCAATGTTTGTATAGGGTTATTTGTTTATGCAATAGGTAAGGCTGATGTGTTTTGTATTAAATGCATAGGGTATGTTGCATTTATTGTTAAGTACTTTGTGTTTTTATATGTTTTCTTGTTGACTTAGGCCATACTTGCTTGTCTCGGCTGTACATGTATATTTACTTTTGTTTGTTTGTACATTGCTTAATTACTTAGGGATATACTTTGTTTCTTGCTTTCATATATACACACTTTGGTTTTGTTTTATTTTGTTTACTTCCTTATGCTATTGCATTTCTTTGGCTGTATATTTTATTTTGTTTTGTTTTTAAGTGTTGTTCCTTTTCTTTTCTTATGTTTGCTTTATACATATTTATATCTAGTTATGTTATATTTTAGTTAATATATTTACCTTATTTATTTGTACATTTTTAAATGAGTTTGTATTTTCAATTACTTATATATATTTTAAACATCTATCTAAGATCCAAATCACCAATATATAAAATATTTTAAATTTGAAGATTTAACAAATTTTAATTTGGATCCCGGGGAAACTCGCTTACTTTATCAATTAATTTACAAATTTTTATCCAAAAATTTATTTCATTACTCAATTTAATTCAAAAATTCAATAAATTATCAATTTAAATAAATTTAAAATCTAGGGTCGTTACACTCACTGCCTAATGTTTGGAAAGCGTTATGTACTCTAGTCTCAAAGGATGTGTGGGTATCTAGTCCTGATACATGTTGACTAAGAATATTTAAAACAATATATTTATTTTCACTATGATAATTTTCTCATGACCACAACACATTATAATTATTATAACAAAACATATCATTTATAGAATTTCTATTATATATGATTAAATTAAATTAATTAATTAATAAAACACATCATCTCAAATATATAATAGAAAGAAAACATCTTTTATTTTAAATGAAATTTTATTAAAGAGTTAATAATTTACAATAAATTATCGAATTGACCCTAAAGTATACCCCTAACTTTGTCGATTTCCCACTTGCACTTCGAGCCAATTAATAAATCTCAATCTCATTCCTTTGATCAACTTGACAAGAATCGACAAAGCTAGTCCCTTTGTGAATGGATCTGCTATGTTGTCTTTCAAATCTACTCTTTGTATCACAACCTCTTTATTCTTGAATTCTTAAATTTGGTAGAACTTTCAAAGAACTAATCATGGTTTATTGTGTGCACTATGCTCTGTTGTGATCTGCATCACTATATTGTTTTCACAGAATAATGCCATCAGATTCTCCGTGTTAGGAATCACTTCTAGCTCGCTTAAAAATTTCCGCTTCTAGACCACTTCCTTAGCGGCTTTATTGATGGTGATGCATTCGACCTCCATCGTGGAATCAACTACCATTTCCTATTTGGATCTTTCCTAATTGATGCCCCACTATTTATAATAAATACGTAACCTAACGCTGACTTACTATCATAAATATCACTCTGAAAGCAAGAGTCTGTATACCCCATCATAAGGAGGTCTCCATTCCCATATATTAGGAATAAGTCCCTGGTATTTATTAAATATTTTAGTATACATTTTACAACCATCTAGTGTTTTTCTCTAAGATTAGACTGGTATCAGTTTACGCATCCTAATGTGTGTGCCACATCCGGTCTAGTACATAACATAGCGTATATTATAGAACCGATTGCTGAAGCATATGGTATCCTCTTTATATGCTCTTTCTCCTCATCAGTTTGAGGAACATCCTTCTTAGAAAGGACGATTCTAGATTGTATCAAAACATTTCCACGCTTGCAATTCTCCATACTAAACCTTCTCAGTATGGCATCTATGTACATGGATTGGGACAATCCCAGTAGCCTCTTAGATCTATCTCTATAGGTCTATATATCTATATAGGCTACTTCTCCTAAATCCTTCATGGAGAAATTCTTGGAAAGCGAAGCTTTCGTTGATTCAATAATGAAACTTCGTTGCCAATCAACAACAAATCATCGACGTATAGAATTAAGAACATTATAGCACATTCTTGTTCCTTGGAGTTATGATAAAAAACAAACAGTTTTATTACTTTATCAAAACACTTATTCCAGCTTCTTGAAGCTTGTTTAAGTCCATAAATAGACTAGAACAACTTGCAAGCCTTGCCCTTACTCCCACTGATCTTGAAACCCTCGGGCTGCGACATATAGATGGTCACTTCTAAATTACCATTTAGAAATTCCATCTTTATGTCCATCTGCCATATTTCACAGTCATAGGATGCAACAATAGTTAGCATTATCTGAATGGACTTAAGCATTACTATGGGAGAAAAAGTTTCATCATAATCAATACCTTGAATTTAACAAAATCCTTCCACAACTAGCCTTGCTTTGTAAGTCTCCCTTGTCTATCTGCATTTAACTTTTTCTTAAAATCATTTGCGGGTATGTCTGCCAAAGTCCAAAATTTGTTTTCATACATAGAATCCATTTCAAATTTCATAGATCCAAGCCAAAGTGTAGATTCTTTACTCTACAATGATGGTTGGAATGACAAAGGAAAGTGATCATCGTAGACATGGTCCTCCTTCTCGCTATCTATGAGAAAATCTTAATATCTTTTTAGTGTGCGAGATTCCCTATTAGACCTTCCAATAGGTTGCATGTTTTTATATATGGGTGAATTTGGCTCCTACTGGTTCGTTCTCCGTTTACACTCTAATATTTCATCCAATTCTACAACTATGTTGTTAATTTTCTTTGACAGAGATTCCTTTACTAAAAGGACAACATGTTTTAACCTTTGTTCCTTGATGTTGTAGAGAGTATATCCCATGGAGTTCTTGGGATATCCTATGAGTTTACACAAGATCGATCTTGCCTCAAGTTTATTTGGATCAACATTCTTAACATAAAGGTTGGACAAACCCACAACTTCAAATGTTTGAGGCAGGATTTCTTCCCATACTACATCTCATATGGCGTCTTAGTCGAAGATTTTATGGGTATCATATCCAACATATGCACTACGATTTCAACTGCATATCCCCATAGGACAGAGATAACTCAGCTTTACTCATCATGGAACGAACCATCTCCAATAAGGTTTGGTTTCTTAGCTCTGAAATACCGTTGTGTTGTGGAGTATATGGTGGAGTGACATGAGAGATAATTCTATTATCTTTTAAGTATTGCTAGAGCACTTGTCTAACATACTCACCTCGTTGATTGGATCAAAGTATTTTAATAATATAGTTCATCCAATTTTCATCCACGGTTTTATATTCAATCAATTTCTCATAGATATTAGATTTGTTCTTCATAAGATACACATCATATTCTCGAGAAATCATCCGATAAGGTTGCAAAGTAAGAAGAATTATCTTTGGTAACTATAGGTATTGGGCCACAAGTATCACTATGTAAGAGAACCAAGAGTTCATTAACTCTTTCATTGTTCCGACTAAAGGGGTGCTTGGTCATTTTTCCATTGAGACACGAATCGCATGTACCAAATGATTCAGAATCGAATGATGGTAGAAAACCTTGATTTTCAATTTATGTTGTCGTTTCTCACTTATATGACATAGCTTACAATGCCAAATATAATTTTTAATCACTTCAAAAATTACTCACAATATAGACATAGTTAGTATTACATAAATGCCATTATCTAAAATACCATCGTTGACTTTATTACCAATCAACATAATGTTCATAACATTATTAGCATTGCGAAAACTATAACCGGTCTCAGAAAATCCAGATAAAGAAATAATACCATAAATAAAGTCTTTTACACAATAGAAATTATTTAATATTAAGACCAATCCAATTGGTTAACTTAAATGAAATCTCCAAATGTTGTTGCATCTACTAGAGATTCATCAACAACTTGAAGTCTCATCTCTCCGTTTCCCACATGACGTCTGTTCTTAAATCCCTGTAATGGATTACATATATGAGTTCTAGATCCAATATTTAAAACCCAAAATAATTTATAGATTGTAAAATAATTTTGAATGATAAATATACCTGTAGGAGCAGTAGAGCTATTCTGTTTCTTCTCTTTGACTATCTTTAATTACTTCAAACAATTTTGTGTCCAGTGGCCTTTCTTCTGACAATGATGACATTCACCCTTGTCAGCTAGAGCAGTCTTCTTGTTTTTCTGATTAACCCTTTTCTACTTTTTGAATCTTTCAAAGGTGATGTATTCCCCTTAACCATGAGTGTCGCACCCTGATCCTATGACGAGGACTTGGTCGACCTCAACATATTGAGGAGCTCCACCATGGTTACATTCAACTGGTTCATATTATAGTTTAATATGAACGGCTCAAACTGAGTAAAAGACCTTAGGATCAGACCTACTTGCAACTCATTGTGTAACATCCCCTATCTTGAGGCTCAAAGCTAAGCGCTACAGATACTGCAGTCATCTATAATATTTACTTCCGGCGACAAAATACGATAATGTTAATGGTATCTTGAATATCAGAGGCACGTGAATATGAAACAAAATCACAGATTTCAAAAACAACTTTTCTGGTTACATTTTACAAAATCATGTTTCATATCCAATTACATAATCCTAATCGTTTCTCAAGTTCAGATCAAATATAATTATTACATAAATACGCCAAGAGCGACATATGAAGATGCCCCACTGGATGACTAGAGTACGAGATAGACAAAAACTATCTTAATACACCATTGCGGAATAAAACAAAATAACTTCTAAATAGCTAACATCAACCTCCTTCTCATCTCAGGAAGCTTTATTCATCCATCTACTAAAACCTGTAAATCTTCAACTTTCAACATACTCAAATCAATTTTAAGCACTCGAGAGTTTAAGGGGAAAAAACATAAACTTCAAGTGAGACGTAAAGCCTGGTGTGAATAATACTATACATCTCGGTTATTTGATATTAAGTGAGACCACACCGCTTAGCGGAACGAGTTTCCCCTCACTAATATCCTTTTAAAAACATATCTTTTGCAAATCTATATCCTGCAACCAAACTGGTTAAAACATAATATCAATATCACGTAAGCATACAAATCAGGTAACCAATGGACCATCTGTACGAACACTATAGTTTTGTTTGGATAACTACTAACCTTTCGCTGAATCAGTCCCACTAGACAAAATAAAAAAATAGTCTAACTTCTGTTTGATACTTTTCTTACGGTCTATCCGTAACTTACTTCTGCCAAAGTCAACTGATCCTAATGGTTTTCCAGGCTCACCAATAACCTATCCTCACTTTGTATATTCCTTTCTGTGTGTAACATCATTTTAGTCTTACCTATGATAAAGCCCTACACATTGGAATTTTGGACTTATATTAGCTAGGGGTTACTAACTAAATTATAGCGCACTACCCCATACCAATCCTATCTGGTATTCTAATATCTGAGTCATTTACTTAGAGTCAACTACCCCATCAAAATTTTCCTTGAAATCATTTCTTTCAACTTGATTTAACCTTTTAAATCATTCTTAAACAAGGAAAATATATTCTATGCTTTACTCAAATCACTTTGTTATATTATATATACTTTACACAAAACATTGTTGATGAACATATTTGGAACCCCCGTTTAAAAGCTATAAACAACCCCTTTCGAAACCATTGGAAGTACCCCTTTCAATATAGGTAAACTACCTTACTTTATAACTTTCGGCCTTCGACCAAAACATACCTTTTGAAACCATTTGCAATAGTCCTTTTGAAAAATTTGAAAATGCCTCTTTCGAAAGCTTTATAAAATCTTAGACATCCTCTTTTCAAAACACTTTAAACATGCCTTTCAAAAACATTGGAATCTTCCATTTAAAACCTTTTAAAAACATTGGGGAACCACCCCTATGAAACCTTTATCTTATACCTTTTGAAAGCATTAAGTCCTTTACATAAATCAAACCTTTCGAAAGCATTGGGTTCAAATAAAAACATGTGGAACAACCTTTCGAAACCATTTAAAACCTTTCCTTTCGAAACCTTTGGGTTTAACTTTCAATAGAACAAAGGGTCCTAAAACAACTAAGTCGAAAGTACTCTTTCGAAAGCAATTTCTAAGTAAAGAAGTGGATGGTGTCGAAACCAATCCCTTCGAAAGCATTGGAGAAGCAGCTTAGATTCTAAAACAAACCCTTCCGAAAACATTGATTTGAAAGGTAGGATGTAGCAGCAAGGGGTTTCGACCCCTTGGAAAGTTTCTTTATAAAACAAAAGGCACAACCTCTTCCGTAACCAGTCTTTAAAACCATTTGACTAATTCGAAAGCATTCTTTTTGAAAGCAAAGAAAGCACATTTCCTTTTAAAAGAAAAACAAGGCTTCGACCCCTTCGGAACCCCTGTTTTGACTCCATACCTTTCGCCTATCTCCAATCCACTACATACCAAGTATTTGATACCATGTGTATGGGTTTTAAATTGGTTGGAGGCGGAAGTACCTAGTTGAAAGGTAGGTGCCGAAAGTGGCGAAACAACAAAGTCTTATAAAAACCGATTTTTAACTTGAAAAAGTAATTTCTTTTCAACTAACCTGCTTTGTTTGTCAACATATGATTGGTTGCTAATTCCTTTTCTAAAAGTACTGTCGAATTTCAAAGATAAATAATTTAATATGTTTACAAAATGCCCCTTCTCCTTTTATAAATATATAAAACATTTAAGTCCCATACCTTAAATAATTTTATATACTTATTAAAACACTTAGGAAAATTCTACCAAAATTCCCATAAATCATTTTTAATATGTTTTCTAACATACTTAAATTTCTAACCCAAAACATATATAAAATAGTCGTAATTAATTTTAAACCCAATTAACTACTTTCTTCACTAGAAAATTAATAATTAATCCACATTAATTCAGTATTATGAAATTTGAAACCCATTCCCAAATATTGTTTTTGACCTTATATAAAAATTGCAAGGAATTTTGGATGTCATTTAATAGGGTTTTCACATTAAAACTTATCATAAAATCCATATGAAATAGCATAAATCATCAGCAAGCGTATAAATCCATTTTAACAATCAAAACATGGCAAACATTTAAAAAATAATTTGGATCTCAATCTAAAACCGAAAATAAGAAAACATGAGATGTAACCTATTATTCACCTTTAGCTTGTAATTAAGGAGTTGAGATTTGATCTTGGATTAAGTTGCTTAAGCTTCCTCCTTTTAGATTCTTGCTTATCTTTTTCTTGCTTTTCCCTTAACGGTGGTCGGCCTCTCTAGGATTTGATTTTGTTTATGAACATATAGAATGAAAGTGCATAAGGGTTTAGGGTATTAGAGTAGGTCTTATTCCTATCTTGCCCTTATCAACTACCCTAACTTATTTTATTTCATTTTCCCTTAGTTCATTTGTTTAAGTTAGCACAGCTACCCCTTATTTACACAAATCTCAATCCCTTAACCATTTCATTATTTCATTTAATTTAACTAATTAAATATCCTAAATAATGTTAATCAAAATTAAGGTTGTTACACACTCCCCTCCTTGAAGAATTTTGTCCTCGAAATTTTGATAAGGTACACAACAAATCAATCATAAAGGTAAAACATACCATGAAACAAATCAGGATTTGTTTCTAATCCCGCTCTCAGTTTCCCAAGTACAGTCTCTCTCATCGCCGCTTCACTGGATTTTAATTAACCTGACTGTCTTGTTCCTTAGCCTCTTCTCATCTCTCGTGACTATACGAATTGGCTTTCTAATTATAGTCAAGTTCGGTTCAACTACTATGTTCTCCAACATAGTCGGTGCTATAGTAGTCTCCGGATCTAAAATACACTTCCTTCGATGAGAAATGAAAAACATCGTGGACTCCTGCCAAACTGTTCGGTAACTCTACTTTATATGCGAGTTTCCCGATCCTTTCTAGAATAGGAAATAGTCTAACAAATCTCGGTGCTAATTTTCTTGATTTCCCATTTCTGATCACACCCTTCATTGGTAATCCTTTAACGAAAACATGATCTTCAACCGAGAAATCTAAGTCCTTCCATCTTCTACAGCATAACTCTTCTGCCTAGACTGAGCTTCCTTCATTCTAGCTCGAATTAAATCAATCTTCTTTAACTAAATCCGGACCAAGAACTAACCTATCCCCGGTCTCTAACCAACAAACTGGTGATTTACATGGCCTTCCATACAAAGCTTCAAACGGTGACATCCTTATACTAGCCTTGTAGCTGTTGTTATACGAAAACTCGACTAAGTGTAGATGGTCTTTCAATGATCCCCCAAAATCTAGCACACAAGCTCATAACAAATCTTCCCAGGCTTTGTTAACTCTTTCCGTTTACCCATCGGTCTGTGGATGATAATCGATACTTATCTTGAGCTTGGTTCCCAAAATGTCCTGTAGACTCTTCCAAAACTCGCTAGTGAATAAGGAATCCCTATCATTTACTATACTACTAGGAATTCCATGCAGTCTAACTACATTCTTCATAAATAACTTAGCCAAAACAGGTGCCATTCGTGTTGACTTGACTATTATGAAATGGGCACTTTTGGTTAACCTATCCACTATAACCCATATGCTTTCATTTCCTCTATTAGATCTAGGCAACCCATCAATAAAATCCATTGAGATAGAGTCCCACTTCCAAACTGGAACATCTAAAGGCTAAAGTAACCCACTTGGTTTTTGATGTTCGGCTTTTACCTGTTGACTCATGAGTATAGAGATTCAAGATATCAAGATTGAAGACTCATGAGTATCAAGAATATCAAGAATAACAAGATTATCAAATAGTACAAGATAAGTATTGAGTCTAGAATTATGTTAAAACTTCATAATAGCACTGAAATCTTCACTCCATATTTCATTTGGGATGGAACCCATTTCTACCTTTTTAGTAGCTTACAAACCCACGATAAGTAGCTTACAAACCTACGACAAGTGGCTTAAAAACCCACGAACATCCTGGTTTTGTAAAGGTTCTCGAGTCCTGATGTGATGAGATATTCTGCAGGAAGAAGCTTGCAAAACTACTTCAAAATAATTTTCAAAACTGCTTTTCAAAATGTTTTAGCCTTAAAAATTATCTTTCCAAATGATTTTCAAAAAGATTTTTTAACCTTAAAATATTCTTTGATTTTGTTTTTAAATAAACTCTTGTTTTAAACTTCATTTGTTTTAAACTATCTTTTAATTATAATATATTTATACTCAGATTTAAATATAAAATTATAGTAAAATTTTTTATATATTATTCTCTTTATTTACTTATGTATTTTAACTATAGTTAAGTATATTTATAAAGTTTAAAATAGTTTTAATATAAGATAGAAGTAATTTTCAAAGAAAAACAAATAACCAAAATTTCATTTGGGATGTCGACATACCCAAGATACCCATGTCGACATAGTGGCAGTTGGTTTCAAAAATTTGAATTTCAAAAGAAGTGTCTATTCGCCATAACCTTTCACGAATAGACATGGCTGTTGTTCTTCTATAATAGGGGATGTTTTCAATGAATTTTTAACAATATTTTTCTGGTTTTCACTCCTCTTCGTCTTCCACATTCCTTTATATATATTCTTACCATTACTCTGCCAAAATCACCATTGAATTTAACTAGATCATTTCTGGTTAGATTCTCTATCACTATCTCAACAAGATCCCAGTGCTATTCAGAGTTATAGGCTTCTTTGTAATCAATCAAGTGAGAAAAGGTGTGATTGTAGCCTTAGAAATCAATCAAGTGAGAAAAGGTGTGATTGTAGCCTTAGAAATCAATCAAGTGAGAAAAGGTGTGATTGTAGCCTAGGAAATCAATTGGGTGAACTTGTTGCCCGGGAAATCAAGTATCTCTACCCAGAGGATTGTGAATCTGGAGTGGTGTACCTCGTGGCCTTGAAATCAAGGGTTGTAATTGTAAAGATTGTATTTGAAAGGAAATCCGTACTTGTGTGTGAGATTGGATGTAGGGTAACTCCGAACCAGTATAAAATCCGGTGTGTTCTTTCCTTTACTGCTTTTACTTTATATTTGCATCTGTGTTTGAATCCGTGATCATATCTGTGTCTGAATACTGTATACATTTGTGTTCAAATTAATATAAACTCGAAAAGAATTAGTAATTCCTTAAAACACTATTCACCCCCTCTAGTGTTTATACTAGCCTTAAGATCCGTAATCCGCATTTCTCACACAGACAACCTCTGTCTTTACCTTCTTGGCAGCTCCACCCTTCTGAGCTCCCTTCTTATGGAAGTACTTCCTTTCCTGACTCCACACCCCCTGAGCTTCTTTTACCTTATTTCTTTCAAGAAAAGCGAGCATCTCTTCATGCCTTAAGGCCATCTCCACAACAACATCACATGGGTTCCTAATGTGCGGTATTGTGGCCTTTGCAAGCTCAGGCTTCAACCTTGGACGAACTTTTCATTCCTCTTAACCACAGTATCAACAGTAGCATAGCCATATCTCGCCAGCTCCTCAAACCTCGTCCCATACTTGAGTACAGTCATACCCCCTGCTCTAACTCAACAAAATTCCTAAGTAGAGTATATTTCGTAGTCTCCAACATAAACCTCTCCTCAAATCTCCTTTTGAACTCGGCCCAAGTCATGGTCTCCTCATTAACTCCGATCGCAAGACCGTTCCACCAATACAGTGCTGCTCCTTATAACTTCCTAGAGGCAAGCCTTCTCTTTTGCTCATCATTGAGCCCAAGATCAGCGAAAATCCTCTCGTAATGGAGTAGACAATTCTCTACTTGGATTGCATCCTCAATACTAATAAACGGATTTCCTCCCATCCAAACATAATCTCTACTCAAAACAGCATAGTTGTTGACTACTGGAGCTCCCTGATTTCCTCCTATAGCATTTCTTCCAACTACTCCAGCAGCAACTCCCGATTGCATCATGTTTACAAAGAACTGATACATTGCACCCATGTTAACTTGTGGGACTCCAGCATCCACATTTGTAGCTTGTGCCTGACCTTGATTCCTCCTCGTATTTGGTCTGGCATTTCCATTAGTAGTGGTGCTTCCCCTACCAAGGTTAACTCTTCCACTTCTAGGGTCCATATTTGCATTCGAGCCTTCGTAAGATACAAAAGAATAGCCTAAGAGAGATAGAAGAATAGAGATATAGCGTATACTTATATATAGCAAATACAAGTATGTTACTATAGCGTTATCCCATACCCTAATCTTTTCTCTAATTCTTTAGGATTATGTTTTCGAAATCATTATAAGTTTAAAGTTTTTCATAAACCTATGCTCTGATACCAAGTTGTGACATCCCCAATCTTGGGGCCCAAAGCTAAGCGCTACAGATGCTGTAGTTATCTATAGTATTAACTTTTGGCGACAAAATACGGTAATGTTAATGGTATCCATAATATCCGAGGCATATAAATCTGAAACAAAATCACAGATTTCAAAAACAATTTTTCCGATTACATTTCACAAAATTATGTTTCATATCCAATTGCATAATCCCAATCATTTCCTAGGTTCAGTTGAAATATAATTATTGCATAAATACGCTAAGAGTAACATATGAAGATGCCCCATTGGATGAGCAGAGCACTAGATAGACAAAAACTGTCTTAATACATCACAATGGAATAAAACAAAATAACTTCTAAATAGCTAACATCAACCTCCTGCTCGTCTCTGGAAGATTTATTTGTCCACCTACTAAAACCTGTAAATCCTCAACTCTCAACCTACTCAAATCAATTTTAAGCAACCGAGAGTTTAATAAACTTCGAGTCAGACATAAAGCCTAGTGTGAATAATATTATACATCTCGGTTATCTGATACTAAGTGAGACCACGCTGCTTAGCAGAATGGGTTTGCCCTCACTAATATCTTTTTAAAAACATATCTTTTCAAATCTAAATCCTGCAACCAAACAGGTTAAAACAATAATATCAATATCATGTAAGCCTAGAAATCAGGTAATCAATGGACTATCTGTCTGAACACTATAGTTTTGTTTGGCTAACTACTAACCTTTCGTTGACTCGGGCTTACCAAACAATAGTCTAACTTCTGTTAGATACTCTTCTTGACAGTCTATCCCAAACTTACTTTTCCTAGGGTCAACCGATCTTAATGGTTTTGCAGGCTCACCAATAACCTATCCTCACTTTGTATATTCCTTTCTGTGTGTAACATCTTTTAGTCTTACCTGTGATAAAGCCATACACACTGGAATTTTGGACTTATATTAGCTAGGGGCTACTAGCTAAAGTATAGGGCGCAACCCTATGCCATCCCATCTGGCATTCTAATATCTAAGTCATTTACTTAGGGACAACTACCCCATCAAAATTTTCCTCGAAAACATTTCTTTCAACTTAATTTAACCTTTTAAATCATTCTTAGACAAGGAAAATATATTCTATGCTTTACTCAAATTACTTTGCCATGTTATATATACTTTACACAAAACATTATTGATGAACACATTTGAAACCCTTGTTTAAAAGCTATAAACAACCCCTTTCGAAACCATTGAAAGTACCCCTTTCGATACAGGTAAACTACCTTACTTTATAACTTTAGGTCGAAAGGCCAAAACATACCTTTTGAAACCATTTGCAATAGTCCTTTCGAAAACATTGAAAATGTCTCTTTCGAAAGCTTTATAAAACTTTAGACATCCTCTTTTCAAAACACTTTACGCGTGCCTTTTTTGGAATATTCCATTTAAAACCTTTCAAAAACATTGGGGAACGACCTCTTCGAAACCTTTATCTTATACCTTTTGAAAGAATTAAGTCCTTTACATAAATTAAACCTTTCGAAAGCATTGGGTTCAAATAATAATATGTGGAACAACCTTTCAAAACCGTTTAAAACCATTCCTTTTGAAACCTTTGGGTTTAACTTTCAATAGAACAAAGGGTCCTAAAAAAACTTAGTCAAAAGCACTCTTTCGAAAGAAATTTCCTAAGTAAAGAAGTGGATGGTGTCGAAACCAATCCCTTCGAAAGCATTGGACAAACGGCTTATGTTTTAAAACACACCCTTCGAAAGCATTGCTTCGAAAGGTAGGATGTGGCAGCAAGGGTTTTTGACCCCTTCGAAGGCTTCTTTATGAAAAAAGGTGCAACCTCTTTCGAAACCATTCTTTAAAACTATTTGACCAAGTCAAAAGCTATCTAAGTCGAAAGCATTCTTTTCGAAAGCAAAGCAGGCTCATTTCCTTTTAAAAGCAAAACAGGACTTTGACCCCTTCGGAACCCCTATTTCGACTCTATACCTTTCACTTATCTCCAATCCACTATGTACCATGTATTTGATACCCTATGTATTGGTTTTGGATTGGTTGGAGGTGAAAGTACCTAGTAGTCATAAGGTAGGTGCCGAAAGTGGCGAAACAACAAAGTCTTATAAAAACCGATTTTTAACTTGAAAAGGTAATTTATTTTCAACTAACCTGCTTTGTTTGTCAACATATGATTGGTTGCTAATTTCTTTTCTAAATGTACTGCCAAATTTTAGAGATAAACAATTAAATATATTTACAAAATGCCCTCTCCCCTTTTATAAATATATAAAACATTTAAGTCTCATACCTTAAATAATTTTATATACTTATTAAAACACTTAGGAAAATTCTATAAAGATTCCCATAAATCATTTTTAATATATTTAAATTTCTGACCCAAAACATATATAAAATAGCCATAATTAATTTTAAACCCACTTAACTATTTTCTTCACTAAATTAATAATTAATCCACATTAATTCAGTAAATTATGAAATTTGAAACCCATCTTCAAATTTTTTTTCTGACCTTATGTAAAAATAGCAAGGCATTTTGGATGTCATTTAATAGGGTTTTCACATTAATACTTATTAAAAAATCCATATGAAATAGCATAAATCATCTACAAGCATATATATATCTATTTTAATAATCAAAACATGACAAACATTTGCAAAATAATTCGGTTCTCAATCTAAAATCGAAAATAAGAAAACTGAGATGTAACCTATAATTCACCTTTAGCTTTTGATTAAGGAGTTGAGATTTAATCTTGGATTAAGTTGCTTAAGCTTCCTCCTTTTATATTCTTGCTTATCTACTTCTTGCTGTTCACTTAATGGTGGCCGGCCCCTTAAGTATTTGATTTTGCTTATGAGTGTATAGAATGAATGTGCATAAGGGTTTATGGTATTAGAATAGGTCTTATTCTAATCTTTCCCTTATCAACTATCCTAACTTATTTTATTTCATTTTCCCTTAGTTCAATTGTTTAAGTTGGCACGACTACCCCTTATTTACACAAATCTCAATACCTTAACCATTTCGTTATTTCATTTAATTTTACTAATTAAATATCCTAAATAATGTTAATTAAAATTATGATCGTTACACATTGCCTATCTTCATGTCTAATTGAGAAAGTATACCAATACAAATTTTCATCATTAGAACGTACTTGTCCACTTTCACATCCTTCGTCATTTTCGCATTAAATAGTTTATTAATAAATTCGTACCTTGTAGAACGAGACTATCCCATGTAACACCCCATATTTTTGGTAACAATATTTAGGATAATTAATTAGTTAAATTAATTAAAATAATGTGCTGATTAGGGGATTGAGATTTGATTTTATTAAGGGGTAGCCGTGCCATTTAACCAATGAATTAAAAAAGGGCTAAAATGAAATAAGAGTAGGGGCAAAATAGGAAAGAGGCCATTTCTACATCCCTAAAACTTGGCCGTGTATCCTCATACACATTCATTTCATTTGATAAATTTTAAAACTCAAGGCCGGCCACCATTAACAAGGAAAAGAGGAAGAAGATTAAAAAGCTAAGGAAAAAGCAAATCAAATCAAATCCATTCACATCTCAATCTCTTTAACCTCCCAAACTAAGGTGAATAATGTTTACATCTCATATTTCTTTTATTCTTGGTTTTAAGATGAAATCAAAAATGTTTTGCATTAATTTTCTATGTTTTTGAATGATGGAATGATTACATATACTTGTTGATGATTTATGGTTGTTCATATAGATTTTATGACATGTTTTGATATGAAAACCCAATTAAATGATATCCAAATGCCTTGCAAATCTTTATATAGACCAGAAATAATGTTTTAGAGATAGGTTTCAATTTTCATAATTTTCTGAATTTATGTGGAATTTATATAAATATTCTAGTGAAGAAAATATTATTTTGGGTTATAAATTATTTACCGTTAAATAATTAATGGTTTGGGTCTGAAATTTATGTATGTTAGAAAACATATAAAAAGCGATTTTCTAGAATTTTTATAGAATTTTCCTAAATGGGTGTATAAAATTATTTAAGGTATGGGACTTAAATGTTTTAGAAAAGAGAAACGTGCAACCAATCACAATTTGACAAACAACGCAGGTTAGGTACAAACAAATAGTTTAAAAGGACTAATCTACATGTTTTTCATTGTTTCAATGCTTTCGGCACTAGGTTTCGCCTCCTTACCTTTGCCTCCGACACAGTCGAAACCAATGGGCATGATATCAGAGAACGACACAAAGTGAATTGGATGTAGGCAGAAGGTATAGGGTCAAAATTAGGGGTTCCGAAGGGGTTGAGGCATTACTTTGTTTTTAAAAGAAAATGCACCTACTTGCTTTCGTCTGAGTAGCTTTCGACTAGGTTGGCTTTCAACCAGTTCAAATTGTTTTAAAGGAAATGGTTTTGATTGGGTTGCGCCTTTGTTTAAATGACTGCTTTCGGCTAAGTCGAAACTGTATGCTGTCGCTTTCTACCTTTCGACCCAGGTAGTTTCGAAGGAGTTGCTTTGTTTTTTAAAAATATGGTCACTTATCCAAAGCTTTCGAAGGGATAGTTTCAACACCATCACTTCTTAACTTAGGAATGAATTCGAAAGAAGTGCTTTTGACTTTGGTGGGTTTCTGATCCTTTTTCTCTACTTAAAGGAATAATCCAAAGGGTTTCGACCGAAACAGTTTTCATAGGTTTCGAAGGGGTAAATTTTTAAATGGTTTAGAAAGGTTTCCACATGTTTTAAACTGAACCCAAAGCCTTTCAAAAGATTTAGTATTTTAATGCTCTCGAAAGGGTTTTAACGAATGGTTTCGAAGGGGTGGTTCCCCAGGGTTTCAAAAGGGTTGAAAAGAAAGGTTTTTCCTATGTTTTCGAAAGGCAATATTTAAAGATTTTAAAGAAGGATGTCTAATGTTTTGAAGCTTTCGAAAGAAAGGCTTTTAATGGTTTCGAAAGGGTTACTTTCATTGGTTTCGAAAGGGTTACTTTCAAGGATTTCAAAAGAGTTGTTTAAAGGTTTTAAACAAAGGTTTCAAATGTATTAATTAGGCAATATAGCCAAAGTATTTTCAAGTTAAAAAGGGCTTTAAATTGTTTTGGAAGGATAGCTAATCCTCATTAAAATTCATCAACATTGTTTTGAGTAAAGTATATATATATATAACATGGCAAAATAGCTTAGAGTAAAGCTAAAGATATATTTTCTTTTTATAAGTATGATTTAAAAGGTTAAATAATTTTAAAAAGGTTTTTCAAGGAAAAAATGAAGGGTAGTTAATCCTATGTAAATGACTCAGATTAGAAGACCAGATAGGAGTTGTGTAGGGTCGCGCCCTATGCTATTAGCTATTAGCCCCTGGCTAATTTAGTCAAGAATTCCAGTGTGTAGGACTTAGCCACAGGTAAGACTAAAATATTGGTTACATACAGAAAGGAATATTTATGTACAAAGGTAGGTTATTGGTTAGCCTGCAAAAACCATTAGGATCAGTTGACCCTTAGAGAAGTAAGTTAAGGACAGACTGTCCAAAAGTTTTGTCTAACAAATGTTTAGACCATTTGATATTTTATCTGGTAGGCCCGAGTCAGCCAATGGGATAGTTAGTCCAGTTTGAGGGCAGTTAGCCCAAATGTCGGACATATAGACCATTTATTACCTGTTTTAGCATAACGGATATTGCTATTATTATTGTTATTATTATTATGATCAGTTTAATTAACCAGTTTGGTTGTAGGAAAAGATTTGCAAAATATATATTTTGAAAAGGATATTATTATGGGGAAACCCGTTCTGCTAAGCGGCGTGGTCTCACTTAATATCAGTAAACAGAGATGTAACAGTGTTATTCACACAAGGCTTTATGTCTGACTCGAAGTTTTTGTTTCCCCTTTAACTCTCGGGTGCTCGAAAATGATTTGAGTATGCTGAGGGTTAAGGTTTCCAGGTTTTAGAAATTTTGGTGAATAAAGCTTCCAGAGACGAGCAGGTGGCTGACAGATAGCTAGTTAGGAGTTATAGTTTTACCTTGTTTTGATCCGCTGTGTATATTAAGTCAGATATGACTATATTGATTCTGATCAACCAAGAGGGCATCGTAATATGTCGCTCATGGCATATTTTGTAATGATTATATTTGATCTTTACCTGGGAAACGATATGGGATTATGAACCTGGATATGAATTATTTTGAAATGTAATCAGTGAAATGTTGTTTTTGAAATTTGTGATTTTGTTCATATTCAAATGCTTCTAATATTATGGATTTCATTAGCATTACCATATTTTGTCACCAGAAGTTAATACTATGGATGACTATAACATCTATAGCGCTTAGCTTTTGGCCTCTAGATACAAGATGTTACAACTTGGTATCAGAGCATAGACTTATGAAAAACTTTAAACTAAAAATGGTTTTTAAAACATAATCCTTGGGAATTAGAGTAAGATTGGGGTATGGGATAATGATATAGTAACATACTCGTATTTGCTATATATAAGTATACACTTTATCTCTAGTCTCCTATCTTTGTTAGGTTATTTTTCTGTATCTCATAAGGTTTGAATACAGATATGGATGGTAGAAGAGGAATAGATAACCCAGAAGGGGAGGGCAATGATGGGAATGCCAGACCTAATGCGAGGAAGACCCAAGGTCAGGCACAAGCAGAGAATATGGGTGCTGAAGTCCCGCAAGTTGGAATGGAAGCTATGTATTGTTTTTCATGAATATGATGCAAGCTGGAGTTGCAGCTAGAGTGTTAGGATGAAATGCTGCAGGAGTAGGGGTTCCGGTGGCTAACTAGTATGCTAAGTTGAGCGAAAAATATACTAAGCTTAGAGGAAAGCCATTTATTGGAACCAAATATGGCGTTGAGGTAGAAAATTGGTTGCTGCATTGTGAGAGGATCTTTACAGATTTAGAGCTCAATGATGAGCAAAAGAGGAGGCTTGCTTCTAGACAGCTTCAGTGAGCAGCTTTGTTCTGGTGGAATAGTGTGACTGTGGTAGTGGATGAGGGGACAATGACCTAGGAAGATTTCAGAAGGAGGTTCCAAGGGAGGTTCATGTCTGTGATGGCACAATCTGCTTTGATCAGAAAGTTTGCTGAGTTAGAGCAGGGAGAGACGTCTGTCTTGAAGTATGCCAAAAGGTTCGAGGAGTTGGTTGGATATTGGTATGCTTCAGTAGATATAGTGATGAAGAGGAATGAGAAGTTCATCAGCGGGTTAAAGCTTGAGTTAGCAAGGGTTACATTGTCTCATATTAGAGATCCGTCTGATGTTGTAGTGGAGATGGCCTTAAGACATGAGGAAATTCTTGATTCTTTGGAGAAGAGTAAGACTAAGGAGGTCTCGGTTGGGCAGAATCAGAAGAGGAAGTTCTTTCCTAAGAAAGGTGCTCAGAAGGGTGGAGCAGCTAAGAAAGGGAAGTCTGAGATTGTTTACTTCAGGTGCGATAAGAAGGGGAACTTTTCCAATGAATGTCGTATTGGAAAGGCAAAAGAGGTGGCTGGAAAGAAGAATGTCAGGTGCTTTAACTACGACTAGATTGGCCACTATAAGAACCAATGCAAGGAGCCTGCTAAGGATGGAAAGGGCATAGTGTATGCGTTGGAGCCTGCTTCTTCGAAGCCAACAACTCAGAAGAAGGGAAAGACAGTTTTGGGAGATACGCTTCAGATTCATGGTATTTCTATTAGCGTTCTAATTGATACTGGTGCATCACATTCTTTTATATCTAGATGTTTGACAGATAAGCTTAATCTAGAACCTACATATTTAGTTACTTCCTTACGGGTTGCCAATCCAATAGGATGGTATGCAACTCTAGGGTTGAGATGTAACCAGTTAGAGTTTGACTTGTTAGGTCATGCTTTTTTTTGCAGTCTGCATGTGTTTGATTTTGTGGGGTTCGGGATTATTCTTGGGATGGATTGGTTAAGCGAGTACAATGCTAGGATATTTTGCCAGGATAGGAAAATATCACTTAAACACCCTGATTGTAGTGATCAGATAGTTTATACCATAGAAGGTTCTAACGGTGAGGTGAATGCTTTGTTAGGTGTTATTGAGTTGGGATATGATCTAAATCGAGTTTTCATCGTTAGAGAATTCACGGATGTTTTTAAGCCTGTAGTTGGATTGCTATTGAAATAAGTTGTTGATTTTTAGATAGATTTGGTTCCGGAAGAAGACCCAATGAGTAGGCCGCCAAGCAGGATGACCCCTATAGAGATAAGGGAGTTGAAGGTGCAGTTGGTGGATTTAGTAGGCAAGAGTTTTATCAGGCCGAGTAGTTCGCCTTGGAAAACAGCCGTAGTATTTGCTAAGAAGCCGGACGAATCGTTGAGACTATATATCGATTATTGTAAGTTGAATGAGAGGACGATAAAGAATCGATATCCATTGTCGATGATTGATGATTTTTTGATCAGTTAAGTGGAGCCAAGATATTTTCCCAATTGGATTTGGCGACAGGTTTCCATCAGCTCAGAGTAGTAGGGATAGTATACTTTTGACGACGTTCAGGGCTAGACTAATGCGCCGGCTATCTTTGTGGATTTGATGAACCGAATTTTCCAAGAGCACTTAGATAGTATCTTATTGGTTTTTATAGATGATTTCTTGATATACTCTAAGGATAAAAGAGAGCATGAAGTTCATCTTGGAGTGGTGCTTGAGACGTTGAGGTAGCATTAGCTAAAAGCGAAGTTTTCGAAGTGTCATTTTTGGAAGAAGGAAGTGAAGTTTTTAGGTCATGTAGTCTCAGAGAAAGGGTTGCCAGTAGATCTGACTAAGATTGGAGCGGTGAATAGTTGGAAGAGACCCGAGATAGTGATGGAAATAAAGAGTTTTCTTAGATTGGCTGGTTATTATTGGAGGTTCATTAAGGATTTTTCATGGACAGTGGCACCGATGACCAAGCTAACGAGAAAGGATGTGAAGTTTGTGTGGACCGGTAAGTGTGAGGAAGCATTCTAGAGTTTGAAACACTTATTGACCCATGCACCAGTTTTGGTTGTACCATAAGGGAATCGAGATTTGGTGGTTTATACAGATGCGTGTGGGACAAGATTAGGAGCTGTGCTGATGTAGAGAGGTAAAGTGATTGTCTATGCTTCTTGACAGCTTAGACCACATGAGGTCAGATATCCGACACATGATTTGGAATTGGCTGCAGTGATTTTTGCGTTGAAGGTATGGATACATTACCTTTTGGGAGAGAGGTTTGAGTTATATATAGATCATAAGTCACCGAAGTATTTGTTCCCTCAGAAGGAGATGAATATGAGACAGCAGAGTTGGTTAGAGTTTATTACCACTTATGCTTTTGGGATCGAGTACACACCAGGGAAAGGTAACAAGATTGCAGATGCACTTAGCAGGTAATATTAGAATGCAGTGTTGGCGATGATTGTTTAGTGGAAAGAATTGAAAGCCTTAGCAAATTGCAGAGTGCAGTGGAGATCTGAGGCTGGGTCTAGCAAAGAAACCGTAGTGTTATCTTGTTTGGAAGTTTGACCAGTGGTGATCAAACAGATTACTTCTAAATAGGAAGAAGACTTGGTATTAGCTGAACGGATCAGGAAGTTTAGAGATGGAACCGAGAGCGGTGACTTGAAAGATTTCAGTCTTGACCAGAATGCATGGTTGAGAAAGAAAGGAAGATTATGTGTTCCGAGTGTAGGAAACATAAGGAAAGAATTCTTGGAGGAATGCCATCGTTCGAAATTCCCTATTCATCCAGGAGGAACTAAGATGTATCAAGATATGAAGAGAAGTTTCTTCTAGGAAGGTATGAAGCGGGATATTGGCTTATGGGTAAAGCAATGCTTGAATTGCCAACAGGCAAAGGCTGAACACCAGAAGCCAAGTAGATCCTTCGGCCATTATATATTCTAGTTTGGAAATGGGATTCTATTTCAATGGATTTTATTGACGGGTTGCCTAGGTCGAACAGAGGATATGAAAGTATATTGGTTATAGTGGACAGACTGACCAAGAGTGCCCATTTCATTCCAGTTAAGTCAACCGGAACGACACCTGTATTAGCTAAGTTGTTCATGAAGAATGTAGTTAGGATACATGGAATTTCTAGTTGTATAGTTAGCGATAGAGATTCCTTATTCATTTACAAGTTTTGGAAAAGTCTATAGGATGTTTTGGGAACCAAGCTCAACATGAGTACCATTTACCATCCGCAAACAGATAGGCAGACGGAAAAGTTAACGAAGTCTTGGAAGATTTGTTAAGAGCTTGTGTTCTAGATTTTAGGGGATGATGAGAAGACCATCTGCATTTAGTCGAATTTTCATATAGTAACAGTTATCAGACTAGTTTTGGGATTGTGCAGTTTGAAGATTTGTATGGAAGGCCATGCAAATCTCCCATATGTTGGTTAGAGACCTGAGATAGGTTGGTTCTTGGTCCAGATTTGGTTAGAGAAGCTGCACAAAAAATATAAGTCATTCCGGCTAGAATGAAGGAGGCTCAGTCTAGGCAAAAGTGTTATGTAGATAAAAGACGAAAGGATTTAGAGTTCTTAATTGGACTTCAGGTTTTCGTCAAATTGTCACTGACGAAGGGTGTGATTAGATTTGGGAAATCGGGAAAGTTAGCACCGAGGTTCTTTGGACCTTTTCCTATTGTTGAGAGGATTGGGAAACTCGCATATAGAGTCGAGTTACCGAGCAGTTTGGTAGGAGTCCATGATGTTTTCCATATTTCTCATTCCATAAAATATGTTAGAGACCCGAAGACTACTATTGCACCGACTGTGCTAGAGGACTTAGTAGTAGAACCGGACTTGACTATAGTGAGGAAGCCAATTCATATTGTTGCGAGAGAATAAAGAAGAGAAGAGGCTTAGAACCAGGATGGTCAGATTAGTCAAAGTCCAGTGGAGTGACAATGACAGAGACTGTACTTGGAAGATTGAAAGTAGGATTAGAGATTATCCTAATTTGTTTGATGGTATGTTTTACCTCTTTGATTGATGTGTTGTTCACCTTATTGTAATTTCGAGGACGAAATTATTTAAGGAGGGGAGTTTGTAACACCCCATATTTTTAATAACATGATTTAGGATATTTAATTAGTTAAATAAAATAAAATAGTGTGTTGATTAGAGGATTGAGATTTGATTTTATTAAGGGGTAGCCATTCCATTTAACCAATGAATTAAAAGAAGGGTTAAAATGAAATAAGTGGAGGGGTAAAATAGGAAAGAGGTCATTCCTATATACCTAAAACTTGGTCATGTATCCCCATACACGTTCATTTCATTTGATAAACTCTAAAACTCAAGGCCGACGACCATTAATAAGGAAAAGAGGAAGAAGATTAAGAAAACCTAAGGAAAAAGCTAACTCAAGTCAAATCCATTAACATATCAATCTCTTTAATCTCTAAAGCTAAGGTGAATAATGTTTACATCTCATATTTTTTTATTCTCGGTTTTAAGATGAAATCTGAAATGCTTTGCATTGGTTTGCCATGTTTTTGAATGATGGAATGATTATATATACTTGTTGAAGATTTATGGTTGTTCATATAGATTTTATGACATGTTTTGATATGAAAACCCTATTAAATGACATCCAAATGCCTTGTAAATTTTTATATAGACCAAAGATAATATTTTGGAGATGGGTTTCTACTTTCATAATTTTCTGAATTTATGTGGAATTTATATAAATTTTCTAGTGAAGAAAATGTTAATTTGGTTATAAATTATTTACGGTTAAATAATTAATGGTTTGGGTCCAAAATTTATATATGCTAGAAAACATATAAAAAGTGATTTTCTGGAATTTTTGTAGAATTTTCCTAAGTGTTTAAACGAGTATATAAAATTATTTAAGGTTGGGACTTAATAGTTTTATATATTTATAAAAGGAGAATGGTCTTTTTGTAAATAAATTTAGATTGTTAATTCTGGAAAGTCGGCAGTAATTTTAGAAAAGAGAAACTTGCAACCAATCACAATTTGACAAACAAGGCAGGTTAGGTATAAATAAATATTTTAAAAAGACTAATCTACATGTTTTTCACTATTTCGATGCTTTTAGCACCAGGTTCTGCCTACTTACCTTCGACTACGACATAGTCGAAACCAATGCGCATGGTATTAGGGAACCGGTACATAGTGAATTGGATGTAGGCAGAAGGTATAGGGTCGAAACTAAGGGTTGAGGCATTACTCTGCTTTTAAAAGAAAATGCGCCTGCTTGCTTTCGACTAGGTTGGCTTTCGACTAGGTCAAATGGTTTTAAAGGAAATGGTTTCGATTGGGTTGCGCCTTTGTTTTAAATGACTGCTTTCGATTAAGTCAAAACCTTATGATGCCACTTTCTACCTTTCAACCCAGGTGGTTTCGAAGGGGTTGCTTTGTTTTTTAAAAATATGGCCACTTCTCCAAAGCTTTCGGAGGGGTGGTTTCGACATTGTTGGACGTGTTTTCACCGGACCAGGGCCACCGAACCAACACTGCCGAGTCAAGGCCAGGAAGGCACTGCCGAATCAAGAACCAACCACTACCGAACCAACCATTACCGAACCGAAGCCACTCCACCTACCACCGAACCAACCCATCTCCCAGGTACCACCGAATCAGAGGCCACTCCACCTACCACTGAACCAACCCATCTCCCAGGTACCACCGAATCAGAGGCCACTCCTCCTACCACCGAACCAACCCATCTCCCAGGTACCACCGAATCAGAGGCCACTCCACCTACCACTGAACCAACCCATCTCCCAGGTACTACCGAACCAAGGTCTCAACTCCAACCATCTACCACCGGACCGAAGCACTACCGAACCAAGGCATTGCCGAACCAACGTTGCCAGGCCAGATTGCCTCAGCCCAGGCCCACCAGCAACTATATACATCCAGAACCCCTACTCCCAGCCTCACTCTATAAATAGAGGGGTAGGGGTACAACAATGGCAGACAAGTTTGAGAGCTCAAGCACGGATAGAACTTTCAAACAACTTTCATACACTTGTATCAAAGCTTTGTACTTGTAATCTGAACATTAAAGGAGAATAACATATAAAGTGGACGTAGGCACATTCTGGCCGAACCACTATAAATCTGCGCGTCTTTTACAGTTTAGTCCCTGCTTTTTATATATTTTCATAAATCACCCAGATAACTAAAAACAACATAAAATCAACTAAATCATACGACTTGGAGGTGTTTTCCCATTTTTTGTGCAAACATTTTTGGTGCTTTCACTGAGAAACGGGAGCTCGAAGCTTCAGCTTCTCCTACTTAACCTTCTTCCTAACAACGTCGTTCATTGCTTGGAAAACATGCCTCCCAGGCAGAAAAAAGACGTTAACAAAGGAAAGAACGTCGCAACTAGCAGTATTCCAGATCCAATGATCACAAATCAAGAGAATCGTCCCATTCCAACAGCAATACCAAATGAAGGTCAGACAAATCCGACAACCCCTGCCACAGAACAGCCGGTAGCAATTACTAGGGCAGATCTAGACCGGGTTGTGGCTGAAGTGACTAACCGCTTCACATCCCAACAGGAAGCCTTGGTGGACCAACTCATGTCATGCTTAAGGGATGCTGAAGGGTCCAACCGCAACATTGAATCATGGGGTGAGTCCCAGTCTGGAGGATATCAGAGGCGACAAAGATCTTCCTTCTTCGAAGAAGCTAACGACAGAAGCAGCCATGGTAGGAGCCGAGACCGAGCTCAGCTCGAAGCTGGACCTGAGGAAATGCTTGGAACCAAACCCAACGGGGGTGGTACCAGGCGGAGGTCAACTATAGCTGAGCCTGTCATGCTGCCTAACCACGGAAACACCAATGAAAGGGGCCGAGCTAGAGTCCAGCCCGAAGGTGGACCCGAGGAAGTGCTTAGAACAGAACCCAACAGGGGAAGATCAAGGCAAGGGCCAACTGTAGCTGACCCTAGCATGCTCCCAGCAAACCAAAGACAGCCACTGGAAAATATTAGGAATGATAGACGATACCATCCCTACAGGTCATCTGGACGAAATCAATCCCACGGAGCAGAACCGAACTCATTTCTATCTGCTCCAAATTCTGATGAAAGGATGGCACGCCTGTTCAGAGAGTGCATCCAACGAGATCAAAGAGACCGAGGAATAGGCGCTAGGGTAACCAGCCCTTTCGCCCGCAATATCGAAATTGCCATCACCCCCCGAGAATGGAAAATGCCTACAATGGAACCTTACAAGGGAACCTCTAACCCCGTTGTACACTTACAAAGATACACACAACATATGCTCATGAGTGGAGAAACAGAAGGAGTACTGTGCAAATGCTTTCCACTATTCTTAGCAGATCTAGCTACCTCCTGGTTCTGCCACCTACCCCAAGGATCCATCGGCTCATGGGAGATGTTGAAAGAAAAGTTCATCAGCCAGTTCCGCATTCATGTGGAGCAACCTAAGGACGCTTATTCCTTATCTAGTATCAAACAAAAACCTGGAGAGAAAGTGCAGCAATATCTAACCCGATTCAATGCCGCAGCGGCCGCAATCCAAGATGCCGATGAGAAGCTTATCTTAATGGCCCTCTGTAGTGGTGTGCATCTGAATACTAAATTTGCTAGAAGATTGACAAAAGAAAAACCAGCTACTTTACCCGATTTCTTCCATGAAGCTGGGAAATATATGAGGCTTGAAGACGCTGCCACTGAGGGGTAGTCAGGGCAACAAAATAAGGTGGCTCACGGCAACATGCCCGCTGTAGAAAAGGACGTTCGAAGAAGTGATCCTAGAGACAATGCTGGGGGCAAGAAGGGAGAAAAGCGTCTATATCGGCCGGGACCGAGATTTGACGCTTACACCCCTTTGAATGAAACGATCGAAAACATCTTCCTCGCCACTCAAGACGAAGTTAAATACAAACGCCCCCCGCATAAGAAGGAATCAGATAACGCAATTAAGTCAGGAAAATTCTGCCGCTTCCACGAATCCCATGGGCATGATACCAACGAATGCCATCATCTCCGGGACTTGATTGAAGAACACATCAGAAGAAGGAGACTAGAACGCTATGTAAAAGGTCAGAACAGGACTCCAGTTCCTGCCAATGAGAACCCAAGGCTACCCTCCCCAGAAATAGGCAGAGGAAATCGCAACACCAGCAGCTCCAGTCAGGAGAAGATAGTGGTCCATACCATCTCGGGAGGGCCACATATCGCCGACGGAAGCTGGGCAGAGATGGAAAGGTACGGAAAGTCACTTAGAAACAATGAAGAATGCGTCAATTCTGTTATAGAAGAACGCCACCCGAAGCGAATAGAGAACGGTGACATCACATTCAATAGGCGTGACCTGGAGGGAAGGCAGTACCCTAACACGGATCCCATGGTTATCTCTGCCCGACTCGGTCCAGCCGAAGTTTTCCGAATTCTAGTAGACACTGGAAGCTCAGTAAATATCCTATTCAAGCATACATTTGACAAGATGAAGCTGTCATTAAAGGATGTTTTTCCCTGCAATAAACCACTACACGGTTTCACTGGAAATGCGAAGATGCCCCTCGGGCAACTGGACCTCTTTGTTGAAATTGGAAGTCATCCCCGCTCCGTTGTGCGGAAACAAACATTTGTGTTGATAGAAAACCACTCGGCCTACAACGCCTTCTTAGGAAGACCCGCCTTGTCTGACTTCCAAATTGTCCTGGCCCTATGGTGCCTGAAGATGAAATTTCCAACGAACAATGGAATAGGGGAAGTAGAGGGAGACCAGGACATCGCTCGAGATTGCTATGTAACTGAACTTCGCAATAACCGCCGGAAGGATATAGGGAAGAGTGCAGAGACTACCCTCTGCATGAAAAGTTTGAAAGCATAGCAGCTAAAGAAAGCCCTTCCTCTTCGATATACCCGTGACCCTTTCAATGAATTAGACCCCAGGGACAAAGAGGAGGAGGCCACCGTCGAGCCTGCAGAGGCTATGGAATTTGTATCAGTGGACAAACACGACTCGAGTAGACTATTGAAAGTCGGGTCCCAACAAAAAGCAGAATTGAAGGAACAGCTCATTGATTTTCTCCACCACAACTTGGATGTATTTGCATGGACGCACGCTGACATGACTGGAATCTCCCCAGACATAGCATGCCACATTCTAAACATCGATCCTACCAAGGCGCTAGTAAAACAGAAAAAAAGAAGTATGGGGGCAGAACGATCAGCAGCCCTCGATGAAGAAGTAAAGAACCCACTTGCCAATGACTTCATACGAGAAGCCATCTACCCAGAGTGGATCGCTAACTTGGTACTGGTAAAGAAAGCTAATGGGAAGTGGCGAACATGCATTGACTTCTCCAACTTAAATGACGCCTGCCTGAAGGATTGCTTCCCACTTCCCCGAATCGATCAGCTTGTGGACAGCATAGCCGGACACGAACTCTTATCTTTTATGGACGCATACTCAGGATATAACCAAATTCCTATGCATGCTCCCGATCAAGACCACACCAGTTTCATCACTGACCGGGGGTTGTATTGCTACAAAGTAATGCCCTTTGGACTTAAAAACGCAAGAGCCACCTATCAGCGTCTCGTCAACAAGATGTTTGCAGGGCAAATAGGACAAACTATGGAAGTTTATGTGGATGACATGCTGGTAAAGTCAAGGAAAGCCGACGATCACGTAAACCACCTATGTGAAATGTTTCAAGTACTTCGCCAATATGGAATGAAGCTGAATCCTCTGAAGTGCTCCTTCGGAGTATCATCAGGAAAATTCCTGGGATTCATCGTCCATGCCAGAGGAATTGAAGCAAACCCTGAACAAGTCCAAGCTCTGAAAGATATCAGGATACCTTCTACCCGAAGAGAAATAAAGAGCCTAAATGGGAAGGTGGCCGCCCTGAGCAGATTCATCTCTAAAGCAACTGACAAATGCATCCCCTTCTTCGAAGCTCTAAAGAAAGACAAAGGAAAGTTCGAATGGATTGACGAATGCTTGACAGCTTTCCTTAACTTAATCGAACACCTCCAGAGACCACCAGTACTCTCAACTCCGAACAAAGGCGAAGAGCTATACCTATACCTTGTTGTGTCATCTCATTCTCTAAGCGCCGCCTTGGTGAGAGAAGACAAACGCACGCAGCGGCCAGTATACTTTGTAAGCAAGAGGATTATAGGGGCGGAAGCCAGATATCCTAAAACTTGAGAAACCAGCGTACTGTTTACTAATCACATCACGGAAACTGCGTCACTATTTCCAATCTCATTCCATCAGAGTTCTGACCGATCAACCGCTAAGGCAGGTACTCCATCATCCCGACACTTCTGGGCGACTACTTAAATGGTGCATTGAACTAAGTCAATATGATATCACCTACCATCCTCGCACCACCATCAAGGGACAAGCCATGGCCGATTTCATTGCCGAATTCACTACCAACGAAGACAAGGAGCAATCGGAAATAGTAGAAGACATCAAGTGGAATCTCTTTGTAGATGGTGCGTCAAACGAACAAGGCACGGGGGCAGGTGTGGTAGTAATCACTCCTAGGGGAAATAAGCTACACTATGCTCTAAGGTTGGAATTCGCTGCCACCAACAACGATGCAGAGTATGAAGCAGTGATAGCTGGATTAGAACTTGCCTTAGAAATCAGAGCCAATTCTTTGTGTCTTCATAGTGATTCTCAACTTATTGTAAATCAAATACTAAGAGAATTTTAGGCTCGAGAAGAACGACTCATAGCATATCTAAAGAAGACCAAGTTGCTTCTCAATCAATTGGATCACTATTTAATCAAACACATCCCTCGGGAAGAGAACCAAGAGGCCGACGAATTGGCGAAGCAAGCTAGCATGAGAGACGGCACTATTTCCGGAGCAGTAGCCATCTCAAAGCAACTGACCCCAAGTTTTGAGCAAGTGAATCTGATAGCTGCAACCGAAGAAGAAACTTGGATGACTCCCATCCGAGACTACTTACAAAGTGGCACACTGCCCAACGGGCGTAACGAAGTCAAGAAAATCTTGAGGAAAGCTTCCCTCTACACAATACAAGAGGGCACCCTCTATCGGCGCGGCTTCTCTAACCCCTTATTAAGGTGTGTCGCTGGAAGGGAAGCCAAGGAAATCTTATTCAACATCCATCAAGGAAGCTGCGGAGATCACACTGGAGGGCAGACTTTGGCAAAAAAGATACTCCGATATGGATATTTCTGGCCCACCTTAAGCAAGGACGCCTTAGATTTCATCAGAAAATGTGACAGATGTCAGAAGTTTGCTAAGATTCCACGGCTACCAACAACTGAGATTACTCAAATGACCAGCCCTTGGCCCTTTGTAGTATGGGGAATTGACTTGATTGGCGAACTGCCAATGGGCCGAGGCGGGGCCAAATATGCTATAGTGGCAGTCGACTATTTCACCAAATGGGTGAAAGCAGAACCCCTAAATAAAGTATCTTCAGCAAAAGTTATTAACTTCTTGATCAAAAATGTTCTATGCAGGTACGGAGTCCCACTTAAAATCATTTCAGACAATGGACTTCAGTTTGATAGCGAGGAGTTCGCCAACTGGTGCCAAGAGCACGGAATTCACAAAAGCTTCTCATCCGTAGCTTATCCTCAGGAAAATGGACAAGTCGAAGCCGTCAACAAAATTCTCAAAACTCTAATAAAAAAGAAACTCGAAAAGTCAAAAGGCGCTTGGGTGGATGAACTTCCTACGGCACTGTGGGCCTATCGCACATCTTTCAGAACATCAATGGGGCATACTCCTTTCTCTTTGGCATACGGATCGGAGGCTATGCTCCCAATTGAAACTATAGTGCCTTCCCACCGTAGGATCCACTATAACCCAGAAGAGAACGAAGAGCTCCTCCACATGTCTATGGATCTAATTGAGGAAAGAAGAAATGATGCAGCCCTCAAAGCAGCAGCTCACAAGCAAAAAGTGGCAACACAATATAACTCCAAAGTCAAGCATCGTAGCTTACAAAAAGGAGATCTTGTCCTCAAGCGAATCTTCCCGCGCCCCGGAGCGCTAAATCCAATCTGGGACGGACCATATGTAATTCATAAAGATCTCCACAATGGAGCTTATATTTTGTCAACAGTGGACGGGGAGGTGTTCCAGAGGGCATGGAACATCCAACACCTACGTCGTTACTTATCTTAACTTGTACTGCCCATATGAAGTGAATTAACAAAGAGAATCAGTGGACGTAGGCATTTTCGTGCCGAACCACTTTAAAAAACTTGTCTCTTTTTAACTTGTTCCTTTATATCTTGGCTGCTTGTTAACTTTATCCTTTTCTGTTGAACAAAATCCTGTGTAATGACATTCCCATTCAAGACACATCACGGCGCAACCTCACCTGGACAAGACCTAACAGATACTATGCGAATCTATGCCCTCGCCAATGAGACACTTTTGCTCTAGTATCCCTCTGCTGCGAGTTAACTCATTGCTCGCGATCGGCCCTTAAAGCCAATTGTAATGAGCCGATTATAAGCCACCGAGAAGGCCGACTATAGCCAAGGCTGCTCATTACGGCGTTCGGCTCGCCGGCAGCCGTGAACCTACTTTAAGCCCCAACATAAGGTGTGGCCAGCCAGGGGTAGTTCACGGTTGACGATCGGCACCCACGCTAGCCGGCCATGGTAAATCGAATAATACCCACGATTACGGGCCATAATGGCCCGGGTAATTACTGTGCGTGATCTCGGCTCCAAGTGTCTTAAGTACGGCTGTGGTAAAAAAGATAAACTCCCCGCAAAGGCGTAAGATGGGTGACAAATGTCTCCAAGACCCACAGCTAGGGAAAGTGACTACAAAACCCGTTTGCCACGAACTTAAGCACATCGAAGGCCTTCCATGATTGGAAGTTTTACTGTTTCTCATATTTCAATTTTATTTAAAGAACTTTCCTCCTATCCTCTATAATGATCCCTAAAGTACAAGACACAGAATAGGATACACTCGCTAATGGGAATAGGAACTCACAATTGGACACTCGGCTGCATTCCATACTCGGTCACACAAGACATTCAATGCTGCCATCTACAACTAAAACACGAAGGGCGGTACTTCCTTCTTTGTATATAAATACGTAGCTATAATTTATTCACACATCAAAAATAACGGAAGCGTTCAAACACGACAGAATCAGTTTAAGTTAATAATTACACGCCCAGAATAAAGTCGTTTATTACAAGTAATATAATTACAGCCCAAAAGTTACGTTACTGTTTTGAGACTAACATAGACAGCAATGTCAAGTAAACAAAAAAAATATCCAGGTCAAGTTAAGGAGTCGGCTGCATCGGAGCTTCACCCTTGTCCTGCTAGCCCTCCGAAATCTCCTTAACCGTGGAGTGGGAACTTTCAGCATGTTGACCAGAGATATTTGGTGCTCCAGAGGTCCTGCCTGTCCGATCAAGGAAAGAATTCATTAATAAGAAGCAACCAAGTTACGAAAAGCTAAAAGGGGAGACTTACCAGCATCTGCTCCTTGATCATCATCCTCTAACTGCACACCAGCCTCCTCAGCAGCAAGCAGCCGCATACCCTCTTTCAACCCCACCTTCTCCTCCTTGGTGAATTGAGCCGTAACCACATCCATTATAAAGGCTACGCCACCCTCCTTATCTGCCTCAGACCTAGCCTCCTCCAGGGCCCTGAGATAAATCCTGGCCATGACTCGGGGATAATCATCCATCCAAGATAAGTTGCCCTGTTTCCAAGTGCGAAAGTATATATCCTGAAGCATCTCATCCATTATCCCCTCGTTCTCCTCAAACTCCCTTATTCGGTCCTCAGAAGCCAACAACTTTGCAATGGCGGCATCCCTCTCCGATCGGTATCGTGAGCAGTCAGCCTGGAAGGATTTCCTCATCACATCCATCTCCTCCTTCAGCTTGGTTTGAGCAAGCTCTGTGGCTTCAAGTTTCCCGGACAACTCCTGTATCTGCTTGATATCCGCTTTCCGAACCTCATCCACCGTTGCAATAGCCATGTCAATCCGTTCCTTACAGGCAGCCTCCATTTTTCGTAGCTCTGCTCTGCTAGCCTCTTCCATGGTTTTCTTTAGTCGCCTGGAGGCGGCCTCATGCTGGGAGATCTGGATGGCCTGATCAGCGAGCTGCTTGGCCTGGTCGGAAACTATTAACCGCAATCGAATATTAGCACTCCCAATTTCTTCTCCAGCCTTGACCAGTTGGGCATGATGCCCCATCAGCTTCCTAGCTTCCTCAGCAACCCGGTCGATGTTTGCCTTAGCTTCGTCCCCCAAAGTTACAACCCGAGTGGTAAGCAAATCAAGGTCCAGGGACTTAGCCTCATCAAGCACCCTTACCATAGGATTACGAGGAAGAAGGTGCTCACTAGTAACCTCATCGAAGGAAATATCGTGAGAACCCGGATCCAGATCCGGATGACCCACGAACGGATTACGAGCCAAGCCAGGGTGATCTATTGGGGGTAACAGTAGGATTTTCAGACGGGTGCGGGGAAGGAATAAGCTCAGTATTCTCCTCCATGACATCCTGAAGAGGCTGAGTTGGGGGATGAGGATCAGATGGAGATTCCAACAAGGAGCGACTCCTCTTCTTATTTTGGATATCCTCTTCGATAACTCCAAGAAGAGGACGGTAGCCGACTACGTCCCCAAGGCGGTTAGTCGGAGGCTTTGGCTTAGTGGAAGCCCTTAGAAGCTTATATTTTTCAAGACGGTGCCTAACATCCAGTGTCTTAGCCACTTTACCCGATCCTGAGACAAAAAACCAAGTGTTACAAGCAGACGGTGAACTATAATTCAAGAAATATGTCAAGTTAGGAAAAGTAAGGAGACACTTTTATTATACAAACCCTGGGGAGGAGTGGGATACTGCAATAAGTCCTGGATCTCAGTCCACGACGGGAGCTGACCATGAAATATTCCTAAGTCCTTATCATAAATGGAGTCTGCAGAATTCAAAAATTCACCTTGAGTCGCGGGGATTGCCTCAACTAGAACACTCTTGGAAGATGAGTCGGCGCCGGGTCCAGCCTTGTCAGCTTTCTTAGGCCCCTCTACCAGAGCCGTTTCTCCCTCCAGTCCTTCGAAAGCTAGGCGGAAAGCATCATCTGTCCACTCCTGGATCACACCTGCTTTCTTAGAAGACAAAACCCCAGTACCACCACCACTCTGTCCGTCGCTACCATCATCGTTATGACCATCACCATCACCTTCTCCACCACTTCCACTCTCCGCCTCACCTCCTTCATCCTCGCCTCTTTCCTCCTCCACATCTTCCTCCTCCGGGACATCTGGACATGTGCTGGGGGAGGGTCCATCGGACTTCTTAAGTTTCTTCCCCCCGGCAATTGGGTGCTTCGAGAAGGGTTTCCTTTTACTGCTCTTCACCGTAGCCCCTCCTTTAGCTTTGGCGGCCCTCTCCTCATCTGTGTCTCTTTGCTTGACCACAGACTGGCGTGCCAGGATTAAGTTGAGCCCTAGGAGAGTAGCATTCCTTATCAAATAAGAAGCCGCCCTCTCGCCTTCCGGAATGGCTTCTATTTCCGCAGCTATCTGAACCAGACGATCATTCTCTACAACCGCAAAGCCACCTGTCGCTAGCAAGAAATAAAGCACATAAGGAGGAGCATTGCAGTCAGAACGGAAATTATAAATAAGATTCAACTTACAGCCAGAGGTGAAGCGGTGGAAAGAAATAGAGTCGTCTTTGAAAAAGAACCATTCCTTCTTGAACATGCTAAATTTTGAATATAAGTCCAGGACTGGCTTGAAAGACACGGCCGATTCTAAGCTAATATATGGAGACCCCTTCTTGTAGCCTCTCAAGTTGTACAGGTATCGGATCTCGCGGTTGGAAGGAGGATGCCCGTATCTCCTCTGGAAGATGATGAACAGACTCACCAAGATGGCATATGAGTTGGGCTGAAGCTGGAAAGGAGCCACCTTCAAGTATGTGATGAAGCTGACTATCCAAGCGTTGATCGGAGGGATAGCACCGCACATGCAATGATACCCGCTGTAAGCAAAATATCCTTCAGGAGGGTTATACGGCATCACTTCTTTCCCCGGCAGCATCATATGCGCCCTATCGATCCCAAAAGACCTAGATATAATATCAAGCTGTTCATCTTTGAGGGAGCTGGGGAAGTAGTCAGGCGGTGAGTTTAAGAGCTCTTGAGGACCATACCCGTCTACTAGCGATCTCGGGGTTGGTCCTTGTCGTTCTGGTTCTGCCTGGACTGGGGGCACCATGGAGGACTCTCCTTTATCCCTGGATTTCTTCCTGTCAGAACAAGTTTCTACTTTATTAGACATTATCTGCAACACGAGAAAACACATCGTCAGAACAAGGGATGTAGACAGACAAAATTCAACACATAAAAAAAATATCATTCGGTATCCCGGGTCTTAGAGTTCATCCGGCATCCATGTTCCCCAAGTACCATTCGGTAGTCCCAGTCTTGGAGTTCATTCGGCACTCATGTTCCCTAAGTGACATTCGGTAGTCCGAGTCTCAGGGTTCATTCGGCTATCACACTCCCTAAAAGTCCATTCGACAGAAGGAGAACTCACCTGATTCGGCAGGCGTAGGCTTGGTCCGGCTCTTTCAAATAGTTATGAATAACAGAAGCTTGAAGCCCGTACTTATAGGCACGCAGGGGACTACCGGACCTGTTGATTCGGCACTCAGGCCGAACGGAGTGTCCAAACTGAGGAAAACAAAGCGTGACATATGCAACCATATGCCACACTTTAGGGGGGCAAATGTTGGACGTGTTTTCACCGGACCAGAGCCACCGAACCAACACTGCCGAGTCAAGGCCAGGAAGGCACTGTCGAATCAAGGACCAACCACTACCGAACGAACCATTTCTGAACCGAAGCCACTCCACCTACCACCGAACCAACCCATCTCCCAGGTACCACCGAATCAGAGGCCACTCCACCTACCACCGAACCAACCCATCTCCCAGGTACCACCGAATCAGAGGCCACTCCACCTACCACCGAACCAACCCATCTCCCAGGTACCACCGAACCAACCCATCTCCCAGGTACTACCGGACCAAGGTCTCAACTCCAACCATCTACCACCGGACCGAAGCACTACCAAACCAAGGCGTTGCCGAACCAACGTTGCCAGGCCAGATTGCCTCAGCCCAGGCCCACCAGCAGATATATACATCCAGAACCCCTACTCCCAGCCTCACTCTATAAATAGAGGGGTAGGGGTACAACAATGGCAAACAAGTTTGAGAGCTCAAGCATGGATAGAACATTCAAACAACTTTCATACACTTGTATCAAAGCTTTGTACTTGTAATCTGAACATTAAAGGAGAATACCATATAAAGTGGACGTAGGCACATTCTGGCCGAACCACTATAAATCTGCGTGTCTTTTACAGTTTAGTCCTTGCTTTTTATATATTTGCATAAATCACCCAGATCACTAAAAACAACATAAAATCAACTAAATCATACGACTTGGAGGTGTTTGCCCATTTTTTGTGCAAACAGACACCATCACTTCTTTACTTAGGAATGATTTTGAAAGAAGTTCTTTCGACTTTAATGGGTTTCTGATCTTTTTGCTCTACTTCAAGGCATAATCCAAAAGGTATCGAACGAAACAGTTTTCAAAGGTTTTGAAGGGGTAAATTTTTGAATGATTTTGAAAGGTTTCCATATGTTTTAAATTGAACCCAAAGGCTTTTAAAAGATTTAGTATTTTAATGCTTTCGAAAGGGTTTTAATGAATGGTTTCGAAGGGGTGGTTCCCCAGGGTTTCGAAAGGGTTGAAACGAAAGGTTTTTCCTATGTTTTCGAAAGGCAATATTTAAAGGTTTTAAAGAAGGATGTCTAATGTTTTGAAGATTTCGAAGGAAAGGCTTTCAATGGTTTCGAAAGGGTTATTTTTAATGGTTTCGAAAGGGTTACTTTCAAGGGTTTCGAAAGGGTTGTTTAAAGGTTTTAAACAAAGGTTTCAAATGTATTAACTAGGCAATATAGCCTAAGTATTTTCAAGTTAAAAAGGGCTTTAACTTGTATTGGAAGGATAGCTAATCCTCATTAAAATTCATCAACATTATTTTGAGTAAAGTATATATATAACATGGCAAAACAGCTTAGAGTAAAGCTAAAGATGTATTTTCCTTGTATAAGTATGATTTAAAAGGCTAAATCATTTTGAAAATGTTTTTCAAGGAAGAAGATAAAGGGTAGTTAATCCTATGTAAATGACTCAGATTAGAAGACCAGATAGGACTTGTGTAGGGTCGCGCCTTATGCTTATTAGCTATTAGCCCCTAGCTAATTTAGTCCAGAATTCTAGTGTGTAGGGCTTAGTCACAGGTAAGATTAAAATGTTGGTTACACATAGAAAGGAATATTTATGTACAAAGATAGGTTATTGGTTAGCCTGCAAAACTATTAGGATCAGTTGACCCTTAGAGAAGTAAGTTAAGGACAGACCGTCCAGTAGTTTTGTCTAACAGATGTTTAGACCATTTGATATTTTATCTGGTAGGCCCGAGTCAACCAATGGGACATTTAGTCCAGTTTGAGGACAGTTAGTCCAGTTTGCGGGCAGTTAGCCCAAATTTCGGACAGATAGACCATTTATTACCTGTTTTTAGCATAACGGATATTTCTATTATTATTGTTATTATTATTAAGATCAGTTTGATTAACTGGTTTGGTTGTAGGATTGCAAAATATGTGTTTTGAAAAGGATATTAGTAAGGGGAAACCTGTTCCGCTAAGTGGCGTGGTCTCACTTAATATCAGTAAACAGAGATGTAACAGTATTATTCACACCAGGCTTTATGTCTGGCTCGAAGCTTTTGTTTCCCCTTTAACTCTCGGTTGCTCAAAATTGATTTGAGTAGGCTAAGGGTTAATGTTTTCAAGTTTTAGAAATTTTGGCAAATATAGCTTCCAGAAATGAGCAGGTGGCTGACGGATATCTAATTAGGAGTTATAGTTTTATCTTCTTTTGATTCCTCTATGTATGTTAAGTCAGGTATGACTATATTAATTCCGATCAACCAAGGAGGCATCGTCATATGTCGCTCTTGGCATATTTTGTAATGATTATATTTGATCTTTACCTGGGAAACGATATGGGATTATGAACTTGGATATGAATTATTTTGAAATGTAATCAGTGAAATGTTGTTTTTGATATCTGTGATTTTGTTCATATTCAAGTGCTTTTGATATTATAGATTCCATTAGCATTACCGTATTTTGTCACCAGAAGTTAATACTATGGATGACTGCAACATCTGTAGTGCTTAGCTTTTGGCCTCTAGATACGGGATGTTAAATTCCCAAATAGAGGTTTGAGGCTATCGAAAATTTTATGGACATTCATGTTTTTGTGTTGTTTCCACAATATTTTTTCTAATGTAACCATGATTTAAACTTGGGCAATCTCAAGGTATACGACCTATTTGTAATAGGCTATATGTAACTTGGGGTCTACATTATCAATGGGTCTTTCCCTTGAAGTTTGATTGTTGATGACCAAAGACATTCGTATATTAGTGCTATCTTTATTTTATTTAACATGTCTATGTAATTAGGTCCGGTGAGTGTCATTTTCAGAAAATAACTTGGGTGTAGAAATTTTCTACAATTTTAACTTAGTAGATTAGGACATTATTCATAGTAGATGTTCATAGAATATTAGTAAGGTTGAACATTATATTTTATTTTACTAATAAGCTTCCAGTAGTCTTTTATGTTTCTCAAAACCTTAAGTCGAAACATAGAAGTCTTTCGATTTCATTAGTGGGTGTTAGTACTTATTTTTTTAGGATTCTAACCTTGAGGAATATCAATAAATCATATTCCCATAAATAATGGATAAGTCATTATCATTTGTATCGTATATAACTCCAAACCCATGGTTCATTGTCCTAATCTCATTTTGACCTTAAGGGATATCAAACAATTGAAAGGGATTATTCACTCATACCTACCATTTCACGTTGACCTAAGTATAAATGTACATACCTTGAGGAATATCAACAAATACGTACATATAACTTACCTCTTCTATTTAATATATTAACAGTACTGCACATAGCATCTTCAGCTTGAGGAGTATCAATAGCCATGGAGTATGCAAGTAATCTCTTAATATATAAATGGTAGATGACAACTTTATATTAAATATTCATAATCTTTAATATATTTAATTGAGCGATATCGACTTGTGTAATAATGTATTTCTTATGAATACCCTTGTGATTCAAGTGTTGGACACATCTAAAATCATGGTAACGTACTATACATATGTATTTATTCCTTAAATCTAATTAGAGTTTCTTATTGTTCCTCTTTTTACTATAGGTTCATATTGTATAAGTTTTAATTATTATATTAATTCATAATTTAATTAACTTATATAATAGTCTTATGTATAATATTATGTTAATATTATTAGTTAAATCTTATTTAATTAATTAAATTTTAGTTAATTATATATTATTAATTGAACATTTTATATTGAATATATATACTGTAACATTTTATAGTTATACGCATATATCTTTATATATATGTATTATATTATTTACTAATTAACATTTAATTATTTTATTTAACTAAACAATTCTAATTAATCATTTTAATTTTGAAATTTCATATGTACTCATATCAGCTTAAAAAATCAAGATAATGTAACATATATCATTATATATATTATATATAATTTAATTAATTTATTAATCTAATTAATAATTAATTAATTTAATATTTTCCAAAATAATTTTTAAAATAATTTTATAACATTTATAATTTTTTCTTATTTTAATTTAACTTTTAAGTTTAATTTTTTTTTGTTTCAAAACATATATTGAAACCGATGCCCAAATTAAAATTGGGCCTTTTTTATTAGGGATAACCTTTGGGTTCACTTCACCTTTCGGGTCAGGTCGATAACCAAATAGGGTAAAATACTTGACTACCTAAACCCAGCCATAACTTTACTTTTCTATACACCCTACTAAATGAATAAGCTTAATTAGTTGGCTTCAATAATGCTAATTCAGATTGCACAGGCTATCAGTTTCTACCGTTATTGGAACTAGGTTAGCATGTAGCTGGTTAAATGGGTAAATTTCAAATTATTATTATTATTTTGGATCTTATTGGGCCTATGAAGTCTAAATTATTTTAGATCTAATCTAAATAAATTTTAAATAAATCATTGTTTTACTTAATTGATTAATAAAGGAGTTTTTTTGTTATATATATAAAATATATATTGTGCACATGTGTATCATATACACACATATGTTCACGTGCATGTGCATGTGCAATATATATAGTATACATGTTTTAACATGCCTGTATCGAAGTGTTGTGATTTACACCGCAACGGATGTATTAGCCCATTTATATACATATTTGTAGTAGGCAGTATTAATATAATATAGAACATGCGTGCATACATACGTACACACACACATACATACATACATACATATATATATATGTATGTGTGTGTGCGCGCGTGCGCGCGTGTGTGTTAAAAAATTAGCCATAATTATATATACATATTTAAATGATTATTTATAATATAAAGTAATTTTAAAATTAAAATTCAAAACTAGATATAGGTTTAACTTTATAGTTCAAATTCAAATTTATATTTCTACAAGTAAATTATTATTTGAAATTTATATAAAAATATTCAAAACAATTTTATTTAAAAAAATTCAAACATTCATATAAATATATTTTAATTATATGATTCAAAATCATTTATATATTTTAATATTATTATATTATAAATATAAATATATGTATATGTATATAATATATTATATATTTATTCATATTAACATTTATTTTTGGCTATTCGTAAGTTTTAGAAATCAATTTTTTTTAATAAATTCATACGGATTTAAAGTTGTTTTTTATTAATTTAAAAATATGTACAAAATTGTGTTTTTTCCTTGCAAAAAATTATATTATGTTTTATATAATATGTACACAAATATATTTATATATTAACGATTTTCTAATTGTAAATTAATAAATAATATATATGTGTGTGTATCAAATTAAATAAAATATATACATGAATTTTTTTCTGAAGTGATATGTACAAATATTTTTTTTATAATTTATTATATAAAAACACACACACGCATACATACATATGTTTTTTAAAATTTAATTCTTATTAAAGATACTTTTATAATTAATATTTACATTCGAATTTTTAATGGAAAATGGTCGAATGCTAAGTGATAAATATATACATTAATTTTTTTTATTTTTAACAATTACACGTATATATAAATCGACAACAAATATATATAAGAATTCATGATATAAACCTAACTTATACAAGCACAATACCATGATGATTGCACATGTAAATCATTGTAAAATAAACCTACCTTAATTGTAACCTTGTTGTTGCACCTTAAATGTTGAATCGAACAATCTCCCAAAATCTGATTCTAACTCTTCGAGAAATTACTAGTAACTGGGGTGATCTACTCACATTTCATTAATTTGAGTTGAATTTGTGTTTTGTTTGAAAATATTGGAGGAGGGGATGGTTTTGAAGTTTCGGCCAGAAGTGTGGGGAGATGGGGATCCAAAAGTAAAGCAAAAAATGTAAGGGGCAATGGACTTAAATAAGAAAAGAAGAAGATAGGAAAAAGTGGATCTAAATCCTTCCTTTACTCCACTAATTCAAATCCTAAAACATCAGCATATCACCCCTCTCCTCCCTCTTATTTGGCAGCCAAAACATGGCCTCATGGGCTTGCACGTCATTTCAGACTATATCCTGTAATTTACATTTAAATCAAATTCAAATGTACATCGATATCGTTTATTGATATGTGTGTGTATAACTTTTATATACGCATTATTTTTAATACCGATCAACATAAATCAAATAAAATTTTATAATTAATATTTCATAAATATTAATTAATTTAGTTAATTTATAACAATTATAATTTTGATTAAATCTGGTGGTAGTCAGAGTATTCAACATTGCAGTTGTATGACTCTTAAGTGTAAATTCAGTCCACAATGAATATTGAACAATTTGAATAATAACATTCACACATAACCTTAGCTAGTGGTGTGATAGTTTGACCAAATTTATCGCTTACATAATTTCGGCAAAATCAAATTGTACTATTTTTAGCTTTACTCCTTTATGATAACATTCACACGTAACCTCTATGATCAGGAATTTTGGGGATTTTATGTGATGTTTTCCTAATCCAAAACATCTAAGGCATATATCAAATCCAAAATACACTATTAAATTTCTAAAATAGAAAAACTAAGATTTCCTATCATAGAGGTCCTTAGCTTTACTCGTCTTTGGATTTGACACGCCTTCAATGAACTCTTTTAGATCTTTTTGTTTTGATATATACAACAAAGGATTTGTATATATGTTAGATTCTTAAAATAAGAGGATTGGAGGAGAATAGGCGGAGAAAATAAATAGTGAACAAAATAGATATATAAGATTCCTTGCCTGAAACCCTAACGGAATTTTCTGAAGATATGAAGAGATTAACTGACAAGGCTTCGCCAGTGTTCCCAAAATAATTGTGGAGAAAAATGAAGGCGTTAGACTCTTATTTATAGTTGTTGAAACGTACTAGCGTACTAGAATTGTTGGATCAAGGTCGGCTAAAATAATATAATCTGGTACGTTAAAATAAACAAAACTATAGCCGCCATCTACTTGAACTGGTTGACAGCCGATTCCCACCGGTTGATCACTAGTGGTCGACCGGTCCCCTTATTATGGGAATGTTTACCTTTTGCCATGATTTATTTTATTTTCTTACTTAATTGCAATTTAACGTTAATGTTAATTTTAACGTTTACATAACCCAAGTATAATTACTATTAACTTTTGAATTTCAAATTTAGGAATTGATTATTTATTTGAATTTGAATTCTATTTAAATTAATTTGAATTCGAAATTTCAAACATCTATAACTTCCTTATTTTAATTCCATTTTCAGTATACTATATATGGAAATTGATCTGAAAATCGCCACGAACGCAAGGACATAACTTTCGTAGTCAAATTATGACTTTTACAAAATTTCCATTTTTTACCCTTGTCTTATTTAAATTAATTCATCCAATTTATTTATTTATGGTTAATTTTACGGGGTATTACAAGATAGCTCAAAAGAAAGAAATCATCTACTATGGAAAGAGGTTTACCATAAAGCTTCATAATTTCTACACTTGGAAGAGGCATGTTTGGTTGTAGGGTTCGCTATTAACGGCTAAGTAGGACCAATTGGTGCGATACAAAGCAACATTGTTATCAAATGGAGTGGCGGTAGTGTTGGAAATATCAATGTGAATGTTGCAAATAATAATAATGGTAAAAGGAAAAATCAGAATGCTGGCGGTAAGAAGTAGGACACCAAGAAGCGTACTAGGTATACTCATTCAGGAGATTATACTAAGTTGAATGATTCCGTCGAGAATATATACCTTGCCATAAAAGGTATTGGGCATTATATGAAGTTGCTTAAGGGGAGGCAATTAAGAAAGAAAGATATTCGAGAAAATATATCGCTTTCATGAGACCCTTGGGCATAATACAATTGAATGTAGGCATTTGAGAGACATCATTAAAGATTTGATTTGAAAAAAGAAACTATAGTAGTATGTTAGAAACCTGCGATTTGGTGGCAAACAAACAACATACACATACCCCAGCCTGCCCAAGGGAACCAGGCTGGATCCAATGGAGAAGGATCAAGATAGACGGCTAGAGGGATCGTTATAAATACTATTTCTAGAGGTCTACATCCTATGGAGAAAAGTTGGAATGAAGTGAAGCGTTTTGGCATCTCGTTGAGACATGTGCCGCAAGAAACATATTATGCCACAGAGTATGTGACTCTAAAAAACAATAAAGAACAATAAGTGATGATATTGTGCTTCAAAATCGAAATGCTATTAGGGTCAATGTAGTGAAGTGTGACCCCATGATGATTATCACTGTGATTGGGCCAGTGACAATGCATCGAGTCCTTATTGATTGTGGGAGATCGGTGAACATCTTATTAAAAAAAACCTTTGACAAGATGCACATTGATGAGAAGCATTTATAGTCGTGTAAATTCTACATTCTAGGATTTATCTGGAAGGCTAAGGAGCCAGTAGGGTGAATTAAATTGCTGATTGAGTTAGGATAAAGTAAATGTAAGGTGGTGGGGGTGCAAATGTTTACCGTGGTGGAAGGTTTTTCGGCTTATAATGTTTTTATAGAATGATCTCCCTTGATAGTTTTCGAATCATGCCTGGTCCATGACGTTTAATGATGAAATTTCCATTTTGGAATGGAATATGGTTAGTTTAAGGTGACCTAGGCACAGGTCGTGAGCGCTGCATCGTAGAGCTCAGAGAGCTAAAGCAATGTGTGTGTTGGAACTAGACAACGTGTTAAATGGGTAAATTTCAAATAATTACCATTTTGGATCTTATTGGGCCTATAAAGTCTAAAGTGTTTTAGTTCTAATCTAAATAAATTTTAAATGGAATCATTATTTTATTTAATTGATTATTAAATAGTTTTATTTGATTGTATATACAATATATATTGACCACATGTGTTTCATATACATATGTACATGTACGTGTACATGCAACATATACAATATACATGGTTTAACATCTCCACATCTAAGTGCTGCGATTTACACCACAACGTACATGTTAGCATCTTCATATACATATTTGCTATTGGTAATATAGTATGATATAATGTAGAACATAAATACATACATATGTTATAAAATAAGTCATAATTATATATACACATATGAATGACTATTAATAATTTAGTGTAAAGTAATTTTAAAATTCAAATTTAAATATTTTAAAATCCAAATTTAAAAATAGATCTAAGTGTAAATTCAAAATTCAGATTCAAATTTAAATTTTTACAAAAAATATTGTGTCATAGTTATATATACATATTCAAAAAATTTCGTTTTTAATTTGAAAATACATATAAATATATTTTGAATTATATAATTTAAAATCATTTACATATTTTAATATTATTGTATTATAAATACACACACATACATATATGTATAAAAGATGAAATTTATATGTATGTATAAACATTATATTTTAGCCATTTATAAGTTTTAAAAATCAATTTTTATATAAATAAATCCGTACGGATTTAAAGTTAGGTTTTCTGTATTAATTTAAAAATTGATACAAATTGTGTTTTTTTTCTAGGTAAAAATTTATATTACATTTATATAATATATGCATTTATATTTATGTTAGTATATATTTATATATTAATAATTTACTAATTAATATTTTTAATTAATAAATAAAACTATATGAATATATATATTTGAATTAAATAAAATATATAAATGAAAAATTTTCATTGAAAATTATATGTGAAAAATATTATTTTAATTTATAATATATATAACATACATTAGTTTTTTAAATTTAATTTTTGTTTAAAATACTTTTAACATGAATATTTAAATTTGAATTTTTCTAATGACAAATGCCGAAAGCAAAATGATAAAATATGTATCTAAATTTTTTAACCATCACACATATATGTAAGTCGATAGAAAATATATATAAGAAGTCATGATATAAATCTAACCCATACAAGCATAGTTGTTACAACTTGAATGTAGAATTAAACATATAAATCATTATAAAATAAAATTTCCTTAACTGTAGCCTTGTTGTTACAACTTGAATGTAGAATTAAACAATCGCCTAGAATCTAATTTCAACTCCTTTAGAAATTGCTAGTAACTAGAGAGGTCTGTGCACCTTTCTTTAATTTGATTTGAATTTGTGTTCTATTTGAAAATAATGGAGGAGATGTTTTCGAATTTTCGACCAGAAATGTGGGGAGTGGCGAATCCAAAAGTAAAGAGAAAAATGTAAGGGGCAATGGGTTTAACTAAGAAATGAACGAGCAAGGAAAAAGTGGATCTAGATCCTTCCTTTTCTCCACCAATTCAAACCCAAATGTATCAATGTATCACCCCCTCCCCTCCCTCTTGTTTGTTCGGTCAAAACGTGGGCTTCATGGGCTTGCATGTCACTTTAAACCATATAAGATAATTTACATTTAAGTCGAATTCAAATGTGTATCGATATCATATATCAATACATGTGTACATAACTTTTATATATGCATTATTTTCAATATTGTTCAACACAAATAAAATAAACTTTATATTTAATATTTTACAAATATTTATTAATTTGATTAATTTATAATAATTATAACTTAATTAAATCAGGTGGTAGTCAGAGTATTCGACATTGCAGTTATGCGACTCTTAGGTGTAAATTCGATCAACGATTAATGTCGAACAATTCGAATATTAATGTCCATACATCATCTTAGCTAGTAGCGTGATAGTTTAGCCAAATTTATCGCTTATATAGTTTTGATAAAATCCAATTTTATTATTTTAAGTGGTCCCCAATAGTGAAAATTATTACATTAGGACTTGTGTAATTTGGTATTGGTCAAAATTCCAATATCATTCACATTAAACTTGTATAGTCCAAACACAAAATACTTAGTTCAATAATAACAATTATTATTAAACGATGTTCTAGCTAAGGACATTGACTTTGAGTTGACTACAGTTGACTGTGATACTAACCTTATATAACTAAGGGGACATATTCACTATTGAATAGTGTTTCACTTCCAATATTTTAACTCAAACCCAACTATAGTCATTCGATGGACATCATGCCATGGTTTAACTATAATAAAAGTGGAGTGTCCACATTGAAGTTCAACAACATTCTGAAGTCGAGAGAACTGTATGATATTGTAACTTCAATATTTTCTATTTTACCTTAGTTATATTAACCAATAGAAAACTATAGTGAGCCATTCCTTAATTGTCCAATAACTATTAGTATGTAACCCCTTGGTGCCCCCATCAGCCATGAGTAATGCACTTCCCAAAGTTGGAGAGCGTTGTGAACTCCAGTCTCAAAGGATGTATTGATATTTAGTCTTGATACATCTTGACTAGTAATATTTAAAACGATATATTTATTTTTATTATGATAAATTTCTCATGATTACAATATATTGTAATTAGTATCGAAAAATAGATCAATTATAGATTTTCTATTAAATACGATTAAATTAAATTAATTAATAATAAAACACATTATATCAAGTATGTACTAGAAAGAACAACACCTGCTATTTCGAACAAAATTTATTATAGAGCTAATAATTTACAATAAATTATCGAATTAGCCCTAGAGCATACCCCTAACTCTCTCAATCTACCACTTGCACTTCGAGCCAATTATGAAATCCTAATCTCATCCCTTCGATCAATTTGATGAGTACCGACAGAGCTAATCCCTTTGTGAATGGATCCGCTATGTTGTCTTTCGTATCTACACTTTATATCACGACCTCTTTCGTCTCAAAGAATTCTGAAATTTGGTGGAACTTTCAAAGAACATGAGGCAATTTTTTATGTCCTCTAGGCTCCTTTGCAACCTGCATTGCTACATTACTATCACAAAACAGTTCCACTAGATTCTCCATGTTGGGAATAATTTCTAGCTCGCTAAAATTTTTTTTCCCTTCTACACCGCTTCGTTAACTACTTTATTAATAATGATGTACTCGACTTCTATCGTGAATTAGCTATCTTCTCTGATTTGGATCATTTCTAACTAATGATTCCTCTATTTATAATAAAGATGTAACCTGACACTAACTTACTATTGTAAATATCACTCTGAAAGCTAGTGTCTATATACCCCTTCGTAAGGAGGTCTCCATTCCCATATATTAGGAATAAGTTCCTAGTATTTATTAAATAGTTTAGCATACATTTTACAACCGTCTAATGTTTTCCTCCAGGATTATACTGGTATCGACTTGCACATCCTAATGCATATAGCGCATCAAGTCTCGTACGTAACATAGCGCACATTGTAGAACTGATTGCTGAAGCATATGGTATCCTCATCATATGCTTTTCTCCTCATCAGTTTGAGGAACATCCTTCTTAGAAGGGATGATTCCAGATTGCATCGAAACATTTTTGTGTTTGTAATTCTCCATATTAAACCTTTTTAGTATGATATCTGTGTACATGGATTGGCTATTAGATCTATCTCTATAGATCTTTATCTCTAGTATATTGGGTACTTCTCCTAAATCCTTCATGGATAAATTCCTGGAGAGAGAAGCTTTCATTGATTGCAATAATGAAATGTCGCTGCCAATCAACAACAGATCATCGACATATAGAATTAAGAACATGATATCACATTGTTGTTCCTTTCAGTATATGTACTTCCTCAGAGTTTTGATATAAAAAACAAGCTGTTTGATTTATAAAACACTTATTCCAACTTCTTGAGGTTTGTTTAAGTCTATAAATAGACTTGAACAACTTGCACGCCTTGCCCTCAATTCCACTGACCCTGAAACCCTCAAGCTGTGACATATAGATGGTCCTTTATAAATCACCATTTAGAAATTCCATATTTTGGTCAACTACCATATTTCGTAGCCATAGATAGCAGTAATTCTTAACATTATATAAATGGACTTAAGCATTACTATGGTAGAAAAAGTTTCATCATAATCAACATCTTGAATTTAACGAAATACTTTTGCAATTAGCCTTGCATTGTAAGTCTTCTTTGTCCATCTACATTTAGCCAATTCTTAAAAATCCATCTGTAGCCTATGGGTTTTATCCCTTCGGGTATGTCAACTAAAATCCAAACTTTGTTTTCAAACATGGAATCCATTTGAAATTTTATAGATCCATGCCAAAGTGCAAATTCTTTACTCTGCAGTGATTATTGGAATGGCAGAGGAGTGTTATCATCTTAGACATAGTCCTCATCGCTATCTATGAGAAAATCCTAGTATATCTATGGGTGTGCGGGATTCCCTACTAGACCTTCCAATAGGTTGCGTGTTTTTTGTATATGGGTGAATTTGGCTCCCATTGGTTCGTTCTCCATGTTAGACTCTCGGATCTCATCCAATTCTACAACTTTGTTTTTGATTTCCTTTGATAGAAATTCATTCTCTAAAAGGATGACATGTTGAGAAACAATAACCTTCTATTCCTCGATGTTGTAGAAAATATATCCCATGGAATTCTTGGAATATCCTATGAGTTTACACAGGACCGATCTTGCCTCATGTTTATTTGGATCAACGCTCTTAACGTAGGTTGGACAAACCCACACCTTCAAATGTTTAAGGTAGGGCTTCTTCTCATGCCATATCTCATATGATGTCTTAGGTGAAAATTTTGTGGGTATCATATCCAACATATGCGCTGCGGTTTCAAGCGCATATCCCCAATAGAATAGAGATAACTCAGCCTTACTCATATAATAGTCTTATGTATAATATTATACTATTATTATTAATTAAATATTATTTAATTAATTTAATTAATTAACATTATAATTAATTTTATATTATTCAATTAAACATTTTACATTGGATATATATATTGTAACATTTATAGTTATTGTTTGTACCAAAATTGGGCACAACACTCTTCGGATGTGTTTGAAGAGATAAAATGGAGAAGATAAATGTATAATGAAGCAGATCTAACAAACACACCAATAAACAGATAAGAACATGCACAGAAACACACGGATTTAGAGTGGTTCGGCGAATTTCCTACATCCACTATGAAATGACTGATGTTTGTTGAATTTCACTCGCTGTTTACAAAAGATTACAACAGTACCACTAAAGTTTGATAATCATTTTGGCATAATATCGGCGTAGAGAGGCCAAAAGTCCCTTTTATGTAGGTCCAGGGCTGCTATTTATAGGCGTAGGCTGTAAATATCTCGCTCAGATCTCGGGAGACCTTTTCTCTTATGTGGGCGGGCCCACACAATCGATTCCGTGCTGTTTTGCACTCGGTCCGTGATCGATACGAACGAATTTCGTATCGATCAAGATTTGGTCAAATCGAGTCAAAATTTGGCATGGACGTTCTTTAGGTTGTACGTAAGCTCCTGTGAAAATTTGGTGGCATTTGGACTTGTAGATTTTGAGTTATGATCGATGCAAGTTTGGATTTTTTGAAGGCTGTTGGATTCGTATCGATTCTGTTCGTATCGATAGCATGGCTCTATTCATATCGATGCTTGCATGCTACTTCATATCGATGGTTGGAGGCCGCCTTCGTATTGATGCTTCATGTTGCTTTCTTCGTATCGATCGGTGGTTGTTGTTGTTCGCATCGATGGTGGGAGATCAATACGAGATGGATGGAGGGAGACCGATACGAAATGGGCATTTGTTGATGGATACGAAGTGCTATTAACATGATGGATACAAAGTAGCTTCATTTTATGGATAAGAAGGAAGTCAGTAGGTGATGGATACGAATTGAACCTCTCTTGGGGAATGGATACGAAATTGGATGGATACGAATAGAGTAAGATTTCTCAACCGTGATCGATCAATATCTTCAGCATACGAACTCCGATTGACTTGAAATTTGGAACGTTGGCTCTCATAGCTTCGCTTGTCGTGTCATATCAATTTTAGCTCGATCCGGACTCAGGTAAAATTTACCAGTATCCATAGTGAACCTATGTATAACCGATCTCCAGGATGAACTGTCCTTGGTTTCTAATCAAGTTCTTGGTGTCACGGCCTTGCCAAAAGGCGGGATAATAGTTATACACATGTATCTTTATATATATGTATTATATTATTTATTAATTAACGTTTAATTAATTTATTTAACTAAACAATTCTAATTAATTAATTTAATTTTGAAATTTCATATGTACCATCAGCTTAAGTAATTCAAGATAATGTAACATATATCATTATATATTATATATAATTTAATTAATTAATTATTTAATTTATTAGTCTAATTAATAATTAATTAATTTCTAAATTTTCAAAACAATTTTGAAAATTAATTTATAACATTTATAATTTTTTCTTATTTTAAATTTAATTTCTAAATTTAAATTTTATTTTAATTTCAAAACAGATATTGAAGCCAATGCCAAAATTAAAATTGGGCCTTTCATTAGGGATAACCTTCGAACTCACTTCACTTTCGAGTCAAGCCGGTTGCCAGGTAAGGTAAGATAATTGATTACCCAAACCCAGCCAAGTCTCTACTTTTCTATACATCCTACTAAATGAGTAAACTTAATTAATTGGCTCTTGCTAATTTAGATTGCATAGGCTATTGAGTTCTGATATCATTGTTGAAACTGGACTAGCATGTAGCGGGTTAAATAAGTAAATTATAATTTCTTTTATCATTTTGGATCTTATTGGGCCTATAAAGCATAAATTGTTTTTGATCTAATCTAAATAAAATTTAAATAAAATCATTATTTTATTTAATTGATTAATAAAGGAGTTTTTATATTATATATATAATATATATTATGCACATGTGTATAATATACATATATACATGTACGTGCATATGCAATATATATAGTGTACATGGTTTGACATGTCCATATCTAAGTGCTGGGATTTACACCGCAATAGTCAAATTAGTACCTTTATATGCATATTTGTTGTAGGTAGTATTGTATTAATATAATATAGAGCATGCATATATATATATGCATATATATATATGTGTGTGTGTGTTAAAAAATTAGTCAGAATTATATATACATATTTAAATGATAATTTACAATTTAATATAAAGTAATTTTAAAATTAAAATTCAAAACCAGATATGGGTTCAAATTCAAAGTTCAAATTCAAATTTCTATTTCTATAAATAAATTATTATTTCATATTTATATAAACATATACAAAATATTTTTTTTTAAAATTCAAAAATTCTATAAATATATTTTAATTATGTAATTCAAAATCATTTATATATTTTAATATTATTGTACTATAAATATAAATATATGTGTAAATATATAATATATATACATTAACATTTATTTTTGGCTATTCATTAGTTTTAAAAATTAATTTTTTTAAAAATAAATCCATACATCTCTAAAGCTTGTTTTTTTATTAATTTAAAAATATGTAAAAAAATTTGTTTTTACTATGCGAAAAATTATATTATGTTTTATATAATGTACACACATATATATTTATATATTAACAATTTACTAATTAATATTTTAAATTAATAAATAATATATATGTATGTGTGTGTATATATATCGAATTAAATATAATCTATACATGAATTTTTTTCCAAAGTCATATGTACAAAATATTTTTTAATTATAATATATATATATATATGTTTACGTTAGTTTTTTAAAATTCAATTCTTATTTAAGATGCTTTTATAATTAATATTTACATTTGATTTGTTTTAATGAAAATGGTTGATTACTAAATGATAAATATATAAATAAAAACATTTTTTATTTTTTTTAACAATCACGCATATATATAAATTGATAACTAATATATATAAGAATTTATGATATAAATCTAAGCTATATAAGCACAATATCATGCTGATTACACATGTAAATCATTGTAAAATAATCCACCTTAACTTTAGCCTTATTGTTACAACTTAAATGTTGAATCGAATAATCTCCTAGAATTTGATTCATATTCTTCGAGAAATTGCTAGTAACTGGAGAGATCTACGCACCTTTATTTAATTTGATTTGAATTCGTGTTTTGTTTGAAAATAATGGAGGAGGGGATGGTTTTGAATTTTTGACCAGAAGTGTGAGAGAGGAGAATCCAAAAATAAAGCGAAAAATGTAAGGGGCAATGGGTTAAATAAAAAAAGAAGGAGAGAGAAAATGTGGATCTTGATCCTTTCTTTCCTCCACCAATTCAAACCTAAAAACATCAGCATATCACTCCTCCCCCTCTCTTGTTTAACTAGCCGACACTTGCCTTATGGGCTTGCACATCACTTCATACCATATCAGGTATTTTACATTTAAATCAAATTCGAATGTACATCGATATCGTACATTGATATGTGTGTGTATAACTTTTATATACACATATTTTCAATACCGATCAACACAAATAAAATAAAATTCTATAATTAATATTTCATAAATATTAATTAATTTAGTTAATCATAACAATTATAATTTTGATTAAATCAGATGGTAGTTAGAGTATTTAATATTGTAGTTGTGTGACTCTTAAGTGTAAATTCGGTCCGCAATGAATATTGAACAATTTGAATATTAACATTCATACATAACCTTAACCAGTGGTGTGATATTTTAGTCAAAATAATCGCTTATATAATTTTAGAAAAATCCAATTTTACTATTTTTAGCCATCCTCAACAGTGACAATTATTTACATCAATTCTCTTCATCAAAACTATACACATTAGGACTTATGGAATTTGGTGTTGGTCAAAATTCTAATAATTTCCACATTTAACTTGTATAGTCCAAACATAAAGTTCTTGGTTCAATAATAATAATAATTATTAACCGAACTACTCTAGCCAGAGACATTGACTTTAAGTTGACTATAGCTAACCATGATACTAACCTCATATAAACAGGAGAGAATTCTCTATTAAATAGTGTTTCACTTCCAATCCTTCAACTCATACCCAACTATAGTCACTCAATGGATGTCATGCCATGCTTTAAATATAATCAAAGTGGAATATCCATATTATAGTTCAACGGTATTCTCAAGTTGAGGGAACTGTGTAATGTTGTCACTTCTATATTTTCTATTTGTCCTTAGTTATATTAACCAATTGAAAACTACCGGATGAATCATTCTATGGTTATCCAATAGCTATTAGTATGTAACCCCTTGGTTCTCCTAGTAGCCATGAGTAATAAACTGTCCCACGTTTGAAGAGAGTTATGTACTTTTATCTCAACAGATGTATTGATATAGTCTTGATATATCTGACTAGAAATATTTAAAATGATATGTTTATTTTTGTTGTGATAAATTTCTCATAATCACAACACATTTTAATTATTTTCTCAAAGCATATCATTTATGGATTTTCTATTAATATACTTAAATTAAGTTAGTTAATTATTATAATCATTATATCAAGTATATAGTAGAATGAAAAACACCTTTTATTTCAAATAAGATTTAATTATAGAGTAAATAATTTACAATAAATTTATAATAAATTACAATAATTTATAATACATTGTATCAAATCCTTAAAGGCATAGCAACTACCACACAAGGCTTGGCTCGAGTCCTATTGCAAATTTCATAAACATATGGACCCATGAAAAGAGTCGGAGGAAGCAAGGATGACCATGACGGAGCTGACGATCAACATTTTGGTTGATGATGATGATCCCTCAGAGGGTTCTCAAGATTGACTCTCAGCTCGGTCTGAAGATGAGAAAGGAGTTGATAGGGTATCCTTGGGCAAACATAGCCATGTTTTCTTGGATGCATTCCAATATTGTGGAATTTCTCTAGAGATAGCATTCAACGCATTGAATGTGGACCCAAGATACCCTTCATTTAAGAAAAAAAAGCCACATTATGGAACCAGTGCGATTCACTATGTTAAAGGAAGAAGTGGATAAGCTAAAAGGACTTCATCCACGATGCATTATACCCAGAGTGGGTATCAAATCCTATGTTGGTCAAGAAGGTAAATGAGAAATGGTGGACATGCATTGATTGCTCTAACTTGAATAAAGAGTGCCCAAAAGACTGCTTCCCCTTACATAGGAACGACCAACTTGTGGATGTAATAACCGAACATGAGTTTCTATCCTTTATGGATGCATTTTCAACGATAATCCCATGTCAGAAGCATATAGGTTTCATCATTGATTTGGGGCTGTATTTATACAGAGTCATTCTGCTTGGTTTGAATAATTCTAGGGCTTCTTACAAGTGCTTAGTGAAGTCACAACGATCAACGGGTCACATGGGCGATCTCTTAAAGATGTTGATGTACTTTGGAAATTGGGAATGATCTTAATCCATTGAAATGTTCTTTCGGAGCTGCATCGAGCAAGTTTTTTAGTTTTACTGTAAACTCAAGGGATATTGAAGCTAACCCAAAATGAATTAAAGTGCTAAGAGAGGTTAATTCCCTAAAGACTAGAAGGGAGATGTAGAGCTTGAACGGGAAGGTAATTGCAATGAATCGATCTATTTCGAAAGGGATTGAAAAATGCATACTATCCTTTGATACCCTTGAAAGAGAAAGGGAAGGTCATATGGACGAAGGAATGTCAAGATGCTTTTTAGAATTTTTCAGATCATGTGGATTGACCATCGATTCTATCAAAACCTTTGGAAAGAGTAGACCCATTCATCTATTTTGCAGTGTTTGCTCATGCACTTAGTGTAGATTCGTACGTAAGGAATGAATGACCCAAAGACTACCGTATTATATTAGTAAGTGGTTTACCAGAGCGGAAAAGAGTTCTCCAAAGTTGGAGAAACTGACATACTATTTGTTGATTGTTGTGAGAAAGTTAAGACCATATTTCTAGGCTCATGTGATAAGGTGTTGACCGATCAGTCATAGTGACAAGTGTTATATCGACCTGAGACTTCGAGAAGATTGACAAAGTGGAATATCGAGTTGAGCCTGTATAATATATCTTACCATCCTAGGAAGGTGATTCAAGAATAGTCATTGGCAGATTTCATTGTTGAGTTCAGCATCTAAGATGATAAAGTGGGAGAATATTTGGTCCAACTAAACCAACGGAAGTTGTACATAGAGGGAGCCTCTATTGAACATGATTCCGGAACAAAACTTACTCTTTTGACATTGAATTTACGGAGGATGTGCTAAGCTTTGAGCTAGAGTTCCAAGCAAGAAGAAATTGAGTATAAAGCGTTAATTGCGGGACTCAAGATAGCAACGGAATTGAGAGTCAAGACATTGCATATATTTCGCGACTCTCATTTAGTGGTCTGCCAGGTGAAAACATGAATTTTAGGCTAAGGGAGAGAGACTTGCCCCTTACTTGAATAAAATGATGGCACTATTGAACAATATTAAGCATTACGCGAGACACACATTCCTAGGGAACAGAATATGAAAGCTGAAACAGGCCAACTATGGGGATGTGTAGTTTTTAGGAATCATTTTGATAGTGGTTTTGTCGGCTCCAAGCATTGACGAGATGGATGTTGATAGGATCTTGGAGGTCAATAAAGAGGAGTCACGGATGACTTAGAACATTTACTAAAGGGGACTATCCCGAATGGAAGGAATAAATGATGAAAGCTGCTATGTGAAATACCTCGATTCATTATTCAAGAAAGGTGTTATATAGAAGAGGATTCTCAAAGCCCTTATTGAGGTGAGTCACCAAATATAAAGTTAAGTAGGTCTTTATTTGTTAACCTGCTTTTTAGCAATGCAGATTCCGATTGGACTCAGAAGGTCAAAGCAAAAAAATAATGATTCACAGACTTGGAAACACTTTGAGAAAGACTAGAGAATTGAGCTTAGGAAGTTTGGTTGATAAATTGGCTAAGTCCTTAACTCACACCCGAGTTAAGGCCTTAAGTCAACCCCCTGAGTTAAGGCCTTAAATAAACCCCCTAAGTTAAGGACTGTAATGAGTTAAGGACTTCGACGAGTTAAGGACTTCGACGAGTTAAGGACTTCGACGAGTTAAAAATTTGAGTAAGTACCAAGTTAAGGATTTGAATTAGTAGCGAGTTAACACTAAAGTATCTTCAACTGGACATAGCTGGACGTAGAAGATTGAGACGGAGACGAAACGACTTGAAATTTGACATATACACTTAGAAAAACAAAAGGAAGGACTTAGAAAAGGTTTGGCCCCACCAATTAAACTCAACCCCGAGTTAAGGTCATACTAATGTGTTAATAGTCTTAGATAAATAATGTAAGATCTCTATAAGTACACATACATACACAAATTCAAATATATAAATATTTGCATCAAAATAAGCCTGATTTTAGGAATTGGCAGCAACAGACGTCGGTGGAAAACTGGCAGACGTCTGTAACAAGGCTCAGGAGGTTTATTCCAAAAGCCACAAACGTTTGTAGAAAATCAACAGACATCTGTCACAAGGCTCGTGATTATGATTCCCAAATCCATAGACGTTTTTCGTTTCCAACAGATGTCTGGCATCTAGGTAACTGCAAAATTATGAATGGATGTCTCTTTTCATATTGAAAAAACTCCTCTCTTCCTCAAAAGTTGCCATCATTAGATCAAAGAGATTTTATCTTGCAGTAACAACTCCTCATTTACATCTCGTTGATTCTATAAATATATCAAAGATTAAGATTACAAATTAACTAACTATTTTCTTGATTTCTACTACTTTATATCTTTATATTTGTGCCCTCTTTGCTTACATATTCTCAATTAATCATAACCAAAATATTATTTTGGTTAGATCACTTCTCACAATTCAAAGCATTCACTTTTATGTAATAAAAGAAGATTATAGGAAGAATTGTACTATCAGTCAATATCTGTGTTATTTGAAAGACAAGATTGTCGAAGAAATACTTTTGTATCTGCCTATTCCATTAGGCGAAGTAAGGATTATTGGTTAAAGGAATTATCGAAAGGGAGCTTTGGGACTGGACGTAGGACGGGAGGTCCGAACTAGTATAAATATTCTGGTGTGCTCGTTTTTGTTATTTATCTTATTCATACTCCGTTAATTTACTTTACTTAGTGTAATTATTAGTATATACTCTCACATTAGTATATAAGTTGAATTATATAAGATCCTATAGAATTTCATTTGGTGTCAGAGCAAGATTATTTCAATTTACAATAACACGTAATTGAAAATTTTCTAATATGGCAAGTACATATCAAGAAGGTCAATCAACTGCTTGTCCTCCACTATTTACTGGTTCTAATTATGCTTATAGGTCAACACGTATGCGAATTTTTATAGATGCCAACGGTTTAGAAATTTGGCAAACTACTCAAACTAGATACGAAGAACCTACCACAGACATAAGCACTTGGACCGATGCACAAAAAACACAACAACTAATAATGCCAAAGCCATGATGTTTTATTTTGTTCACTTGATAAAAATGAATTTTCACAAGTTATTTTTTGTACTACTGAATGTGATATATGGCACACTTTGCAAATTACTCATGAAGGCACTACAAAAGTCAAGCAAACAAAGATCTCTATTTTACAAAATCAATTTTCATCATTTAAAATGAAAACAAATGAATCTATTAGTGACATGTATTCTAGATTTCAAAATATACAACACGATCTTATGGCACTGGGGGTCAAATTCACTGATTTTGATTTTGTTACATGAATCTTAAGTTCTTTGAATGTCAAATAGAAAAGGAAGGTTTTAGACATAGAAGAAGCTAACGGTCTCTCTCAACTCAAAGTCGAAGAACTAATAGGAAATTTGATGTCATATGATGCTGATTTTCAAGCAAGAAAGGAGCAAAATCAAGAAAAGAAGAATATTGCTTTTTAAGCAAATAACGACAATTCTGACTTGGATGAAGAAGAAATTGTATTCATTTCTATGAACTACAACAAATTCAAGAAATTTAAAAGGATGACAAAATTTCAAAATGGTGGCAATTCAAATTCATCAAATCAAATATCAATCAAATGTTATGGATGTGACAAATTCAGCCTTATGAAGAAAGATTGTCCACAACTCAATAATGACAAAAGAAAAGCAAATTCGAGAAATTCAAAAAGAAACAAAGAGAATTTTAAGTAATTTGGGATGACTCTGGTTCGTCTTCTTCCTCTGACAGTGATAGTGAAAGTGACGCAGAACAAGCTAATGTATGTTTTATGGCCAATACTAATGAGATACGTCTTGAATTAACATATGATGAAATTTTGAAAATTAGCATAGAATTAGATGATAAATATAAAGAATCAAAGAAACTAAATAAAGAATATATAGGAAAGATAAACAGAGCAGAGATAGAAATTGGTTTATTAAAAGTTGAAAAAAAAATTTAGAAGAAGAACTAGAAATAGCTCAAAATGAATGCAAAAGGTTATCCTCTCAAAATGCTACTCTATTACATGATTTAGAAAATAGTAGATTTGAAAACACCAAACTTGAAAAAGAAAAACTAGAACTAAAGGCAAATGTAGATTCTAACAATATTGAAATTTGTCATCTTAAGAACAAGTTGGATAAAATAAATAATAATATATCAAAATTTAATAAAGGAAAACAAAACTTAGAAAATTTAATCAAAATATCAAAACCTTCAGGAAATCAAAATGGGTTAGGATTTAAAGCTAAGCAAAAGCATAGAAACTATACTACACTATATACTAAATTCAAGAAACCTATTTTAAAAATTAAGAATAATACTCCTGAAAAAAGTAGTGTCAAAATATGGATCTCTAAATCAAATAACAAATTTATCAGGCTAAAACATGTAGATGAATACTTGGAAAATATTGTTTATAATAAAAATTATGTTTTAAAGGTCCTAAATCCACTTGGGTATGACTACCTTCACCCACTAAAACATAGGACCATAATAAGAGGAAGTAGGTACCAATTAAAACTTTACTATTTGCAGGTACTCAAAAATAAAATTAATAGTAAAAAGAATTGGATACTCGACAGCGGATGCTCTAAGCATATGGCGGGAAATGTGCACATATTATCAAATATAACATATATCAATGGCGACCTATGCAGTTAATGCCCCGCTATTACCCCGCTATAACCCTGCTATATCTTAGCGGATTTTTACCGCTACAATTATTTCATATAGCCCCAAATATAGCATTTCCTCTTAAAGCCCCACTATTGCTGCTATATCCCGTTGTTCCCGCTATATTTCACTATTTCTGCTATATCTTATTTAAAAGAAATGAATTGAAAAATGACATTTATACATTATAAAAATTATGAAATTAATTAATTTAATTGAATTTTTAATATATTGTTAGAAATGAAAATACTCTATTATTCTACTAAATTCAATTATGTTATATAGTAGTTTTACGTTTATTTATAGTATATTCGCACATGTTTTTATTTAAAATTATTTATGTTTTAATTATAATTCAATTGAATGTTAATTTTCATTTAATTACCATTTATATATTTGTAAAAACATTAAGTACAAATTTTATATGCTATTCTAGAGTCATCCGCTATATCCTCGCTATATCCCCGTAATGACTTTTTGCACCTCTACCGCATTGAATCTGCTGAGCACTTTAACTGCATAGATGGCGACATTGTGACATTTGAAGACAACTCAAAAGGATTTTTCATCGGCATTGGAGATGTTATCAACATCGGTATATCCACTTTTCCTCTTATTAGTAATGTTTTGTTAGTAGAAATCTTTAACACAACTTACTAAGCATAAGCCTATTATGTGATAAATGATTTAAAATTGATTTCAAAAAAGAAAAATGTAGTATATTTGATCAAAATAAAAAAATTAATTTTTGAAGGATTTAGAAAGCAAAATATTTATGTATTAAATATGAATATGAAAAATAATAGTGATTTATGCCTAACCGCCAGTCATAATGATCCATGGCTATGGCACAGGCGCTTTTTTCACGTAAATTTTAAATATATAAATAAATTAGCAAATAATGATTTAGTAAGAGGATTAAATTATAAAGTTAAAAATCTATGCGATGCTTGTCAAGTTGAAAAATTAAAGAAAAGCTCTTTTAAATCTAAGAAAGAAATTACTACCAAACAACCGCCTGAATTACTTAATTTTGATTTATTTGGCCCAACTCAAGTAAGACCAATAAATCATAACAAATATGTATTTGTTATCATCGATGATTTTTCACGATACAATTGGATACTATTTTTAAAACATAAAGTGATACTTTTGAAATATTTAAAATTTTTGCTAGGAGAATTAAAAATTTAATGAACTTAAAAATTAAAAGTACAAAAAACATTCATGGTGGTGAATTTGAATAATATCTTTGGAAATTTTTTCAATAAAAAAGTAATTAATCATAATTTTTCTTTTCCCCGAGCACCACAACAAAATGGCATCGTAGAAAGTAAAAATTGAACACTATAAGAATGTGCACGAACACTACTTAGTAGTAGTAGTAGTTTACCGAAATTTTTTTGGGCCGAAGCTGTTGCTACCATATGCTATGTATTAAATCATGTAACAATTCAACCTATGACTAAGAATACATGTTACAAAATTTTTCGAAAAGAAACCTAAAGTATCATATTTCTGAATATTTAGTTCTAAATGCTTTATTTTGAATAATGAAGATAATATTGGAAAATTCGATCCAAAAGCCGATGAAGGATTTTTTTTTTGGATATTTCGATCATAGCAAAGCATATAAAATCTTTAATAAACGAACTGAGATTATTGAAGAAAGTCCTTATGTTTCTTTTGACGAAAATTTTCAAGATACCAAAAATGACGATGATGATGAAATTTATAATAACAATAGTATTAATAATACTTCTGTAACTGAAATCAATAATACCATAATAATAATAATAATCTTTTAAAATCACCACCTCGAATCTTAAAAGATCATCCAATCAACAATATAATTGGTGATTTAAACACAAGAGTTTCAAAAAGAAGCCAACTAAATCAAATAAGCCATGTTGAATTTATATCTAATTTTGAACCTAAAAATTATAAAGAAGCATCGAAAGATGATTTTTGGATTGTCACAATGTAAGAAGACTTAATCAATGTGAAAGAAATGATGAATGGGAACTTATACCAAGGCCAAAATATCAATCCGTAATAGGAACAAAATGGGTTTTTAAAAACAAAGTAGATGAAAATGGAAATATTGTTCGTAATAAAGCAAGATTAGTTGCTTAAGGATACAACTAAGAATAAGGAATTGGCTATGAAGAAACATTCGCTCATGCAGCACGTCTTGAAGCTATACAAACATTACTTGCTTTTCATGTCTTCATAATTTTTAATTATTTCAAATGGATGTTAATAGTTATATTTTAAACGGTTTCATAAAGGAAAATGTTTATGTTGAACAACCACCCTTATTTATTCATGAGAAATATTCAGACCATGTTTTCAAACATAAAAAGGCATTATAGGCTTAAAACAAGCACCCCTGTGCTTGGTATGGGAGACTAAAAACACATTTACTAAATTCCGATTTTCAAATTGGAAAAATTGATTCTACATTATTTATAAAAAGAGAAGATAGTAATATCTAGTTGTACAAATATATGTTGATGACATTATATTTGGGTCAACCGATGAAAAACTATGTAAAGATTTCTTTAATAAAATGAAAAATGAATTCAAAATGTCACATATGGGAGAATTAAATTTTTTCTTTGGTCTACAAATAAAACAACTAAAAAATGGAACTTTTATAAATCAAGAAAAATATTGTAGAGAATTTCTAAAACGATTTGGGATGGATAAAACTTCAAGTAAACCAACTCCAATGAGCATGAGTTTACATTTAGATAAAGATGAAATGGAAAAGATTTCGATCAAAAATTATACTGACGTAGGATAGGATCTTTGTTATACTTAATGGCTAGTAGATCGGATATTATGATGAGCGTATGTCTACGTGCAAGATTTCAAGCACAACTTAAGGAGTCACATCATCATGTGGTTAAAATAATTCTACGGTACTTAACCCACACCAAAGATTATAGACTTTTCTATCCTAAAGGCAGCTCTTTCGAACTCATATCATATAGTGATGCAGATTTTGGTAGTTGTAAGACAGCTAGAAAAAGTACGAGTGGAACATGTCATTTCATTGGTCAATCTTTGTTTTTGTGGTTTAGTAGAAAGCAAAACTATGTCTCTCTCTTAACATGTGAAGCCGAGTATATATCAGCAGCCTTAACCCATGCGCAAGTAATTTATATGCAACAAACTCTTCAAGATTTCGATAAAGTTATAACCAACTCTTCTATATATTATGATAATACTAGTGCTATAAATTTACCCAAAAATCTAATTAACCATTCTCATACAAAACATATCGACATTCGTCACCAATTTTTTAAGAGATAGTGTAGAAAAAGGTATTATCTCTCTTGAATTTGTTTACACTGAAAATCAAATTGCCGATATTTTCACCAAACTGTTATGTGAATCAACCTTCATAAAGCAATACGGCAAGACCTTGGTATATGTTCAATTAATGAATGAATGAATTAATGTATGCTACAATTAATCATTATAAACAATAATTTATTATTTTTCTATAACTTAAATTTAGTTCAATCAATCTTTTTACAACCATAAAAACAAAACGGTTAACGAATTAATGGTTAGAACAACTCTATCCATACAAAATTCTAACAATAAATAGATTATGTAATCTATTTACACATAATTAAAGAAAAATAAAACCATAAATATTATTTTAAAATTTAAATAAAAACTAAACTTGTCTTCTGATCACGGCTCCACTTATTCAATTATTGACTTTAGCTCACCTTCGTCAAATAGCACCTACATATCACCAACTAAAACCACACCTCAGTCAATTCGATCAGCCTCGCTAAACATTATGGCATCACCTACATATCACATTGGCTTCTCTCCTAAGGAAAAGAAAGACAAATGAGAAATTGATCTAGAATCAACATCTCTCAACACCAAAGTTGATGTGAGTTCAATGAGAAATGTATTACGAACACCGACGTCAAGTATCTCATCTTAACTTTCTTGAAAACTGTATTCTAGCAATTTGTAGTCATTCACTAACTAAAAATTGCATTCTTAAAAAATCTCCTCGTCTAATAGATACTCCTATAAAAGCTTATAACATTACTCTAAGAAATTTATGCAAGCCAGGTCCATCAAATCAAGACTGGATTGATACTCCGACTCGTCCAAGTTGGTCTCCACTTAAGCCTCAAGATAATTAAAATGGCATAAACTCTTGGAATCAATCTAAAATCAAAAGTTCTTCCGACAATAATTAATTCTTTGTACTTATATATATACACTTATATATAGAAATAAAAATGAAAATCATATAATATAGAATTCTTTGTATAATTATTGGTTATAATAATTGTTTTTTACGATGAATCTATGAAAATATTCCGTTCAAATAAAAAATTCAACCATCAAAAGTAAATATTTAATTTCTGCCTCCCCACAGACGTTTGTGAAGACGAGACAGACGTGTGTCATATTGCTCGAGAAAACAATACAGAGTGATCTCAAATGTCTGTAACTCCTTTTCAAACGTCTGAGCCAACTATCGGCTGCTACCAAAGGCCAGTTCATATATATTTCTTTTACCCTCACTTCATTTATTTACCAAACTATCTTCAAATCTAAAACTCCAACTCTAAAACTCTAACTTCTCAAAACTCTAATTCATCAAAAATGGCTCCTAAAGCAAATAATCCCACTAGCAAAAGATCAAAGAGAGGTCAATTTCATCCTCTCAAACCCATCTTATCACCGATGCCCGCATTCAAGAATGGCTTCGAAATAGCACAATTGCAAACAAGAGATTTGAAGAACTGAAATAAAAAAGGCTTCATTCTAGTCCGTTCTACCGATTGTGCAATTTTGGAGAATATGGTATTCAAGAACTCACCATCGCCTTCGGTTGTCGAGATTTAATCAATTTCGATGAAAATGAGGTATAAATTGATTAATCGACCATCTTTCTTTTTATGCAAACTTATGTACTAATGATATTTGGACACCCAAGAATGAAGATGTTTGGCTATGGACAAGTGTTTACGGCCAAGTTTTGAAAATTAGCATAAACACAATTGGTCGTTTACTCGATTGTTCCTCTACTGGACTTGATTTAGAGGAATATTCCGGACCAAAGAAATCTGCCACATGATGAAATACCACATCAAATTTGGGAGGATAGAATGCCACAGTGGAAATCCATTTATTTACGCGTAAAAGCTAGGTTATTAAATCGTATGATAATTAATTCAAGAAAATGAAGAATATAATGTTCAAACTCAATGGCCAACCGAATACTAACAAGATCCATCCGCCTATTAGGAATATTATGAAAATTATGGTGGGCTGTCCTATTCGTCAAACTGGTATCACTAGCTTCTTTCATTTCCTCTCTTTTCCGTTGAACTATGCTATTTAACTTTGATGTATGATTGTACTACTTATTGTTATATCTATTGTTGAACTCGTGTTTGTTATTGTTAAATTGTCTTATGTTCTGTTTGTGTTTGACATCTCTCTATGTTGTTTATATATCTATTTTATGTTTGTGTTGAACTCGTGTTTGTTATTGTTAAATTATCTTATGTTCTGCTTGTGTTTGACATCCCTCTATGTTGTTTATATATCTATTTTATGTTGTGTATAATTTCTTTTATTATGTTTTGGCAATGACAAGGGGAGAAATATATGTATATACATATGGGGAGATAAAATTAAGGGTGAGTTACTTTCATCATGACCAACCATTGTATAGTTGTCATCAAAAAAAGGAGAGAATGTTGGAACCTCCACTCTATGGTTTTAATGACAACAACTATACAATCACCGATATTATGTATATTATCAATTTACAAGTATACACTACAAGAGATTGCTATGCTCAAAGATATCGGGACTCGAAGACAAACAAAGATTTATGGGTCATACTAAGGTCACACTAATGTGTTAATAGTCTTTGATAAACAATGTGTAAGATCTCCTTGAGTACACATACACACACAAATTCAAATATATAAAGATTTGCATCAAAACCTACCTGATTTCTCGAATTACAAGCAACAGACGTCTGTGGAAAACCAACATATGTTTGTGATAAGGCTCAAGATTTTTATTCTTGAAGCCACAAACGTGTTGGAAAACCAACAGATGTCTGTCACAAGACTCGAGATAATTATTCCCAATGCCGTAGACGTCTGTCATTTCCAATAAATGTCTATCATCTGGGTAACTACAAAATTATAAATAGATGTCTCTGTTCATATTGAAAAAACTCCTCGCTTCTTCAAAAGTTGCAGCATTAGATCAAAAAGATTTTATCTAGCATTAATAACTCTTCATTTACATCTCATTGATTTTATAAATACATCAAAGGTTGCGATAAAAAATTAACTAACTATTCTCTTGATTTCTACATATTCTCAATTAATCATAAAAAATTAACTAACTATTCTCTTGATTTCTACATATTCTTAATTAATCATAACTAAATACTTCATGTTTGTCACTCTTTGCTTACATATTCTCAATTAATCATAAACAAAATATTATTTTGGTTAGATCACTTCCTATAATTTAAAGCATTCACTTTCATATACTCAAAGGAGATTATAGAAAGAATTGTACTATCAGTCAATATCCGTGTTATTTGAAACACAAGATTGTTGAAGAAATACGTTTGTATTAGCCTATTCCTCTGGGTGAAGTGAGGGTTATTTGTTAAAGGAATTATCGAAGGGGAGCTTCGGGATTGGACGTATGACGGGAGGTCCGAACCAGTATAAAAAATCTGGTGTGCTCTTTTTTATTATTTATCTTATTCATAGTCTGTTAATTTACTCTACTTAGTATAATTATTAGTATATACTCTCACATTAGTATATAAGTTGCATTATATAAGATCCTATAGACTTACAATAACTAGGAAAAAAGAAATGCTTGAAGGATTCTTCCAAAGGATGAGACAATAAAGAATAGCCAGAGCTATTGGAATTTAGAATCAAAGACCAGCAACCAACGTAGGATCATTTGGACAGAATAAAGAAGACTGAAACAATGCCTCCATGACTAGAGGGCATGATTGATTTGGATCTAGGATGAGCTTTAGTGCTTGGAACAGGCAATCTTGGAGCCAGAGTGGCAAATTGGGATATAAATACATGACAGTAGGAGCTGGAACCAGAAGCCCACCATTGGAACACGGGGGCATTATGAAATTATGGATCAAAGATTTCTGTTGGATGACAACCCCATGATCGGGATGGATTAGGGTCAGGTTCAATTCCTTTACCCTGACTTTGAATAAGTGATGAAAAATAACCTTAGGCTGCTTACACCTGTACGTGATCCCAAACAGTCCCTAGGCACGCTTTGAGTCGGATGCCTGAGATGACTATTTAGGACAATAATAATCTCAGACTGCTTAGACGTGCCTAAAACCTAGATTAGTCCTTTGTCAAGCTCCGAGTCAGATGTCTAGGATGAACACTTAGGATTTCTGGTTGTTTTCTTTGATTTGACTTAAATATTTGAATTTTGAAATTCCACCTGAGAGTGATGACTGATATTGATTGCCTTGGAGTCCAGACCGAAGAGATGGGTCTGGAGTGCAAGAAGCAAGTCCCTTCATCAGAGAGTGAGGGGATAGGCTTATTTGGTCGTTGAGTTCCTTTGCTGGAGGGCGAATGGACTCAGCAAGGATCCGGAGAGATGAAAACCTTAACTTAAACAATAAACAATCCAGAGAGATTGTTCTGATAAATTAAACATGAAACGATCTAGAGAGATCGTCCTTATAAACTAAACATTAAACGATTTAGAGAGATCGTCCTCTCAATTCAAACAATGATCCGGAGAGATCAAGCATTAAACTTAACAATAAATTATCGGGAGTGATCGCATATTAACTTGAATATAAAACGATCTAAAGAGATCGAACCTTATAATGGTAACGGATTTGATTTTCCTAAAAGGATTTAAACACCTTGTAATTTGAATAAAATAGTTAAATCCTGGATGAATACAAGATGATTTTGATATATGATGCAATAACTTTGAATGAAATCTGACATGTGATTTAATAGGAGATATGTGATGTAATAACTCCGAATGAAATTGGAATGATTGTGGTATATAGATTACACTTAGTTAGATTAGAATCTTAGGTTGAAACAGGTTTGGAATGACCTGAGGTTGACAAAACAATCAGAAGAAACTAGATGATGCACCAAGATTGAAGTAGCCAAAGAGCTCAATTATCGAAGACTGATTGTTGGAACTTGTTCTTAAGCAAAGCACACCTTACATTTGAAAGGTGTACTTTAGTGGCAAGTGTTAACCTAGTTTTTAGTAAAGCAGTTTCCAACTTGACATAGAAGGTCAAAGCAAAGGCATAATAATTCACATACTTGGAAACACCCTGAGAAAGACTAAGGAATTGAGCTTAGGAAGTTTAGTTGAAAAGTTGGCTAAGTCCTTAACTCACCCCCAAGTTAAGACCTTAAGTCAAACCCCTGAGTTAAGAATTCGATGAGTTAAGGATTTCGACGAGTTAAGGATTTTGCAAGTTAAGGATTTGAGTTGGTACCGAGTTAATACTAAAGCATCTTTAACTGGATGTAGAAGATTGAGACGAAGACGAAACGACTTGAAATTTGACATGTACACTCAGAAAAAGACAAGGAAGGACTTAAAAAATGTTTGGAGTGGTCTGGCCCCACCAACAAAACTCAGCCCCGAGTTAAGGCCTTCACTCAACCCCAAGTTAAGGACTTTAACTCATCCTAAGTAAGGGAGAACATCGAGAGTGAATCAGAATGACTTAAAATTTGGTGAGAGCAATTACAAAAGGCAAAAGAAGGACTTGGGAAAGTTTCACCATGATTGGGCCAAGCACCTAAACTCAACTCTTGGACCTTAACTCGGCATGAGTTTAGGATTTGACATGGGTCAGCCGGGTCTTCTAGCATGACTTTGCCTATCTCCTGAACTTCATTGCTATTGGGTTTCTGACTCTATGCTGTCTATTCCTCTATAAATACCAATCTACCTACTACCAAAAAATGATCTCCTCTCTGCTGGATTTCCATTAACACTCTTGGACTTGGAGCTTCCATTACACTTTCTTCACTTTTATTCTCCTCAAATAACATTCTTAACTCCATTGTAAATCTAGGATCCACTAAACTGTGGTGAGATCGAATCTAAATAGTTGCAATCCAAAGAGAGAACAACTAATAAAATAGACTGTAGTGGACGTAGGCCGGAGATTACGCCGAATCACTATAAAATCATCTTTGTGTTTTTGTCTACTTTCTGCCTTTTCCTTTTACTTTTATACGATGTTGCTTTCATCTTGATTTTGGGTGTTGATCCACTTTTTTGGTTAACATTATTGATGTTCATGAAGGAAGTTGTGGTGATCACATTAGGGGAAGATGTTAAGAAAGAAGATTCTTTACTACGAATACTTTTGACCGATAGTCAACCGAAATATGGACGATTATTCTAAATGATATGAAAGTGTAAAATACTAAGAGCCTTATCCACCGAGCTTACGGAAATGGTTAGCCCATAGTCATTTGTGGTAAGGGGAATAGATATCATTGGTGTGTTACCGATGTTGAGAGATAGAGCAAAGTATGCAATAATGGGTATGGATTACGTCATAAAATAAGCCGAAGCGAAATCGCTTACAATGATCACTTTGAAGAAAATGATCAATTTTGTAGTAAAGAACATTTTGTGCAGATTTGAAGTGCTAAAGAAGATAATCACTAATAATGGAACTCAATTCGAGAGTGCTGAGTTCAAAGAATTATGTGACTAGTATTGAATTAAGAAGAGCATCTCAGCAGTAACACACCTACACATGAATGGACAGGTGGAGGCCTTGAACAAGATAATCAAATCCATCATTAAGAAGAGACTGAATAGAGCCATGTCAACATGGTAATTGAGTTACCACCAGCATCGTAGGCTTATTTGATAGCCTAGAAGTCCCAGTTGGCCATACTCCATTTGCTTTGGCCTACAGAATTAATGCCATATACCGATTGAATATAAAGTCCCTTCTCGCAGAAGATTGCACTATGATCCCTAGATAAAAGAGAAACTCTTTCTTAAGTCCCTCGACTTGGTTGAAGAAAAATGAGAAGAGGGCGATCTACGGGTAGCTACCCCCCAGATAAGAGTAGCAAAGCAGTTCAATGCCAAGGTCAGAAACCATACCTTTAAGATAGGCAACCTCCTTTTGAAATAGGTCTTTCTAGGTACAGGGCACTTGGTCTGAATCAAGAAAGTCACTATATGATGCAAAAAGGCTTGAAGATGGAACTTTCAAGCTATCGATTGTTGATGGGGTCCCAATTCCGAAGGCATGGAATAGCAAGCGCGTACGATGCTATTTGATTCGAATTATTTTTTGCAAATATGAGTCCTATTCATTAGGATTTGATGTAATAAGGCAGTGATTGCCATCATTTTGTTTATAAATAAATTTCACTTTTTGAATCAATGAAATCATATTCTTAAAAGTATGACTTTATGTTGCATGACCGGTGGCACAATTGGACATTCCGTGTTTTGGAAACTAAGTCTTGGTACCCTGAAATAGGTGTCGATGAACTCCTTGATCCATGATCGGGTTGTTAAAGTATAATCATACTGGGCCGATCGAAAGATTCACCTTTACACATTTAATCTTTGACCGACTCCCAAAAATAAACAAGGTCAAAGATTGATACATGGAGATATGCATCCGTGACACCAATCCCCGGAGATAGGAATTAGTATGGAATTGGTCTTTTATAGGTACACTATTGAAATATATTGGTGTTAGTGTTGAAATGAATGGATAGGCTGCATGGTCGTGACTGCAGCAACATGACCATCTCATTTATGACTAAATATGACACATGTTTAGTCGATGATAAATAGGGTCAACCGATGCAAAATGGTTTTATTTAGCTAAAAAAGATATGTTTGGCCGATGATGTGTAAAACCAATAACCAGAATAATACTGAGCAAATGCATAAATTTATTTATAAGTACAAAGATACAATAAAAAATGGCAGTGCACATATCGCAGATACATGCACGTATAATATATAAGTAATTGAATTACAGGTGATTATTTTTATACATGCATGTAAGTAAATGGGCAAAGAAAGTAATGTATAATAAAGTAAATGAGAAAAAGTTGGAGTAAAAAAATTTTCATTACTTGAACGTTTTCGTACATGAAAAAGCGGGGCCCAAGCCCTCAATTCAATGGCCTATGTACATAGAAGCCAAAAGAACAAAACAAAACAAAAGACTAATAGAGCATGTATTCCGCAGGCAGCAACAATCGACTATTTCCTCTTACCCTGTTTTCCTTCCTTAGTTGGTTGCTTACCAGGGCGCTTCCTTTTTTCATAATTTTCTCATTTTTCGAGGTGCTCTTATCCAAATAAGAAGTCTTCTCCTTGATAGTCAGTAGATAGGATCTTTTGGTTTAGCATGAGCGCTTGGTGGTGTTTGAGAGGCATACGTAATGGAACCAGAAGGCGGCCCCATGGGTACCGGAGGGATGGGTAAGGCTATTGATAATGGGGAAGGAATGTTTTTAAGGCATGGCTCCTTCTTAATGTCATTTATATTCTTAACATCTATGGCCTTGGAAGTTTCCAATGAGGGCTTTTTGACCCTGACCTAGGTAGTAGTGCTCATCGTCGTTGTCGTCAACTGCACCAATCTTCAAAATATAGTTGAAGCCTCTTGAAGATAGGAGAGGTTAGAATATACCTCCTAGAGTTCACGTTGGAACATGAGAGGAGTCTTCAGTTTGTCCCTCTTCCGGGAATAGGGACATGAATGAAAATACATGGGCAGTCGAGGTGACATAACCCTAAGGTCGTCGGGATATTACCAGGTATCAAGCTTATAAGGTGATGAAGGCGATGGCTCAATAAGTACTTGTATATATCAAGCCTCTATAATATGAAAGCTACCAACTCCAAAAATAGCAAAATCAACAAAGGCCAAGGAAGAGATATTGAGTTTCTACAACACAAAGGTCGCCGAGTCAAAAGATAGTAGAGATGTTGAACCTCTACAACACAAATTGGCGTATAGTATATAACAAAGGAAGGATACTGCACCAGTAAAGGATGTCGAACGCCTAACCGCAAGTGAAGGATATATAAATAACAGCCAGTGATACATCAACAATTATCGAACCTCTACAACAATAACTGTTGTAGAGCATCTACTAAAAAAGGTATCGAGCTTCAATAATAGCAAAGGGTTTTCAACTTCTATAAGCAAGAGATATGACAACTCAAAAGATGCAAAGGATATTAAGTTTTTACAAGGGGGGTTGTGTTGCCGAACTAAAATAAGCAAGCGATGTCGTATCTCAACAATTGGATGTCTAGATTACATCAAGGTAGTGCTATCGGGGCCCTTGGTGTTAGTCCCTAAGAAGTTGGTTTTGATGACAATAACCTTAGAATAAGATTATAAAATATAAATACTAACAGTATAGTTTAGATATATATATGTATATGCAGGATGTATATGCAGGTACCAAAGAATGAAGACTGTACAGTATAGAGATTCAAGAACTGATGAATTCAAGATCGAAGATATAAATATTCAAGACTCATGAGTGTTACCCGGTGGTTTGACCAAGTAACAAGAGGCTCAGTGTAAAAGGGCCGCTCGGCATAGAGCACCGTTCGACATGAAGAGGTCGCTTGGCATTCAAGCCCCGCTCGGCATCTATCCTCGTTCAGAATTCAAGCCCCGCTCGGCATCGGAAGCCTGGCCCATCATTCAACCTCGTTCGACATTCAGAGGTTGTTTGGCATCGGAAGCATCGTTCGGCATTCAACCTCGTTCAGCATTCCAGCATCGTTCGGCACTCCAGCCTCGACCAGTATTCCTGCCTTGTTCGGCATTCCAACATCATTCGGCATTCCGGCCTCGACCGGTATTCCAGCCTCGTTCGGCATTCCAGCCTCGTTCGGCATTCCAGCCTCATTCGGCAACCAAGCCTCGACCGTCATTCTAGCTTTGTTCAGCATTCAAACCTCGCTCGGCATAAGCATGTCGTTCGGCATCTCCCCTCGATTGACATTGGGCCTCGTTCGGCCTACACATTTCACTTAACACAATGCCTCATTCAGTTTGGAGACATGGCTCGACATTTGTCATTCGGCATTTGTGGCTCGGCACACAGAAGTCACTCACCACGGGTCGAGGTATCTGGCTGCTAGGCCTGTTAGGGAAGTCCAACCCATCTTCGTATATAAATAGAGGGGCAGGGGCATGCTGAAAAAGGACCTTTTTTCAAGAACACTGGGGAGAATCTGCCGCTTTCAAGACTTATTATTTTCAGTTCAAACTTGTATTCAAGTCATTAATATACGGATTGTATTTGTATTTAACTACTTGTGAAAGCAATAAAGATCAAAACTCAAAGTGGACGTAGGTATTTACGCCGAACCACTATAAATCTGGTGTTCTAGATTTCTACAGTTAATTTAGTCTATATCTCTCTATTTTAATTTATCTTCTTCATCTATCTCTCCACACAATCTTTTTAAAGGGGGTTAGTGACCAATTTTAGTGCTAACAATGAGTATCAAGATTATCAAAAGTTCAAGATTTCAAGATATGTAATTTAGTTAGGAATTTTGTTAAAACTCCTAGAAAAGCACTGACATCTTAAAATCCATTTTATTCATGGAATGGAATCCACTTCAAGCCTGTTAAAGGGATGGAACCCTAAGTAGGATGGAACCTACGAAAAATCTAATGGAACATTGTTTTGTATCGACTAACTTTTATTCAAATGTTTTACAAAATTATATCTTGTTTTCAAAATGATTTCAAAATCTTCTTTTTTAAATCAAAAACATCTATCCTGGTTTTAAAATACTTTTAGCCTCAAAATAATATATATTTTCAAATATCAAATTATCCTTGGTTTTAAACTATCTTTAATTATAATATATTTAATATATTTAACTTTTAATATTTATACTTAGATTTAAATATAAAATTATAGTAAAATTTTATATATACCAAAATATTATTCTCTATACTTATTTATGTATTTTAACTATAGTTAAGGATATTTATAAAGTTTAAAATAGTTTAAATACAAGATAGAAATTATTTATAAAGAAAAACAAATTACCAAAAATAACTTAGGCCTGTCGACAACCCCAAGTACCCCTTGTCGACAAGGTGACAGTTGATTTCAAAAGTTTGAATTTCAAAAGAAGTGTCTATTTGTCGTATCCTTTCATGAATGGACATGGTTGTTGTTCTACTATAAATAGGGGATGTTTTAAACAAATTTATTTTTATATATTTTCTCTGATTTCACTTCTCTTCTTCTTCCACATTTCTTTATATACATTTTTACCATTACTCTGCCGAAATCACCATTGAATCTAACTAGATAATCTCTAGTTTGATTCTCTATCACTATGTCAACAAGGTCCCAGTGCTATTCAGAGTTATAGATTTCTTTGTATTCAATCGAGCGAGAAAAGGTGTGATTGTAGCCTGGAAAATCAATCGGGTGAACTTGTTGCCCGTAAAATCAAGTATCTCTACCCAGAGGATTGTGAATCTGGAGCGGTGTACCTCGTGGTCTTGAAATCGAGGGTGTAATTGTAAGAATTGATTTTGAAAGGAAATCTGTACTTGTGTTGCAGGACTGGATGTAGGGTAACTCCGAACTAGTATAAAATCCGGTGTGTTCTTTCCTTTATTGCTTTACTTTATATCTACATCTGTGTTTGATTCTGTGATCATATCTGTGTCTGAATATTGCATACATTTGTGTTCAAATTAATATAAACTCAAAAAGAATTAGTAATTCCCTAAAACACTATTCACCCCCCTCTAGTGTTAATTCTAGCCTTAAGATCCATAATTCGCATTTCTCACATTTGGTATCAGAGCCAGGTTTTCAAAGTTTCATAATCTGAATTTTGAAAAATTTCAAAATGGCTACCAACACAGGTACTGTTACTACTACCAACACTGGTTCTATTTCTTCTGTCACTAGTTCATTTGTAGAAGGTCAGTCAACTGTCAGACCACCACTTTTTAATGGCAGTAACTATGCATATTGGGCATGTAGGATGAAAATATATTTACAATCTGTAGGACTAGACACTTGGAATATCACACAGACTGAATATTTTGAACCCACAACTGATTTTGCACAGTGGACTACTGAGCAAAAGATCGTCGCGCAAAATAACTCTAAAGGTATGAATATTTTGTTTTGTTCACTTGACAAGAATGAATTTAATAGAGTGTCAGTTTGTAAGTCTGCATATGAAATCTGGAAAACTTTGCAAGTTACTCACGAAGGAACAAGCAAAGTTAAACAGACCAAAATTTCCATGCTCACAAATCAGTTTCAATTATTTAAAATGAATCCTAATGAGTCTATTCTAGATATGTATAGTAGATTTCAGGATATTGTGCATTCTCTAATATCCTTGGGAAAGGTATTTTCGAAAGAAGATCAAGTCAGAAAAATCTTAAATTCTCTTACTCCAGAATGGGATCAAAAGACACTTGCGATCAAAGAGGAAAATGACATCGGTACCTTAAAGATAGAAGAATTAATTGGAAATCTAATGTCGTTTGAAGTCCAAATGATTGGGAGAAGAGAAAGCAAAGCATCTGAAAAGAAATCAATTGCATTTAATGCATTGACCGATGGATCAGACTCAAACAACGATAATGATGAAGAGATAGCTTTTATGACCAAGAACTTTAGCAAATTCCTAAAATACAGAAAGATGAATAATCTCAAGAGAAACAACTATAAGAACTCCGGTAATCAGAATATAGTGCCAAACTATATTAAATGTTTCAACTGTGATGAACCAGGCCATATCAAAAGAGACTGTCCGCATCCAGATAAGCAAAATCTTCCTATAAACAATCATTCCTCAAAGAAACAAAAACGTGCATTTACCGCTACTCTAGATGACTCAGACTCATCCTCAAGCGATGATGATCAGAAGAAAGATAATTCAAATATGAGTTTCACGGCAATTCACGACTCCAACGAATTCAGAGAAACAGACTCAGAATAAGGTACACGTTTACAATACATTGGTTGAAATTTCATGCTTTGGAATGGATGATTGATTGGTTGATTTTGAATTGGTGTGTCGTTTGAATTTTAAATTTTTATTATTTTATTATTATATTTTTACTATTATTTTATTATTATTTTTATTTTTAAATAGTATCATATTATTTTATGGAATATATTATAATTCTAGTAATATTCCAGATATTATATAGACATTAAAAATAATATATATATATATTAGAATAATTAAGAGAAATAAATCATAAAAATTCAGAGACGCCTGTCGACAAGGCCCCTCCCACGTTGTCGACAAGGGTACAGAAATTTGAAATTCAAATTTGAATTCAAATGTTTGAATTTCCCTCCATCTTTTCACTTCATTCAAGTCTCTGAAGAGTCATCTTTTGACCAGAGAATCTGTCTCTTGAGAATCTATTTATTTACTATCTCTTATCACAACTTTTCACTTTCATTTTCAAATTCAAACTCTTATTTCAAAATATCAAGCTTTCTACTCTCTACTCTAATGGCTTCTTCAAGCAACCCTTCCACAATGAGACTTTCCAGAAATATAAAAGAGCAAATTTCAATAATCCGGAGGCTATAAAAGCATATATCAACTATGCTAACTATGGAAAAGTCCATCCCGGAAAGTTTGCTTTATTTCAAGATTTCTCTACTTATGAAATCGATTCTCTTTTTGCAAACAACCAAGTTCTTAGTCTTGTTGATGCTTTACAAAATGACTTTGTTTGTTATCCAAATCTTGTTAAAATTTTCTATGCAAATCTCAACCGTGGATTTTATAATGGAAATGATGATGAAATTTGGAGTAGTGTCAAAGGCACTAGAATCATTTTAAATTGTGATGTTTTGGGTACCATTCTCAATTGCAAGAGCACGGAAATGGATCTTTCTAGTTTTAATATCGATGAAAATGATCATGAGACATTTCATCACATTTTCGAAGGAAATGATAACTTTGAATTCTTAAATCGAAACTTTCGACCAAAAACTAGAATTGTTAATCTTCTTTTACAACATACTTTGACCCCAAGATCGGGGAGTTTTAACAATCCAACTTCAAAAGTTTACAAAGCACTTTTTGCTATTTTTGGAAATTATGATATTAATTGGGCGCAAGTTATTTTGGATGAACTTCGTCCCAAAATTTTTGAAGTGGGTGAAAACACTTTGTATCATGGAATCTATCTCACTCGGATTTTTAATTATTTTGGAGTGAATTTCAAAGGAGAAGAATTTGTTTCAAGAAAAGTTTTTAATCACTCAAACATTTCTCTTATGAAAATTCCATATGTTTTTCAACCATATGAAACCCTTGCCGAAAAGGAAGAGTGTTTGGCTCATGAAGAGATGGAAGAGGAGGAAGAAGAAGAAGAAGGGGATGAAATGGAAATAGAAGAAGAAGAAGAAGAAGAAGGGGATGAAATGGAAATAGAAGAAGAAGAAGAAGAAGAAGGTGAAACATCCTTGGAAAGTATTTACTATCACTCTAATCCAACCAACAAAACCTTACTTAAAAATCAAAAGACCATTGTAGAGAATCAACGGATTCTTAAACGATCCGTTAGTAAGAGATTGGATAAAATGTCATCCAAGATGAACAAGTTTTCTCCAAAGTTAGCAAGAAGCTTGGATTATCTTCATCTTCGTCATCCTTTAACTAGTTCTACCTTTTCATGTCATGTTGTATTGGTTTTAGTTTGTTTTGAATGTTCGTATAGTTCTTAATGTTTAATCATTGTATCGTTCTATTATGAAATGAAATCAAAATGAGTCATCAAAATTAACTGACCCCTGTCGACAAGTATTGGTCAGAAATAACTTTTCATTTTAAATTTGGAATTTGAATAACTACCTTGTGTCTATTCATTTCAAACGAATTTTTACACCTATAAATATATATTTCTTCCAGACTTCATCACTCAAAATCATTTCTTACCTACTCAATCTATATTCTCTCTCATAAACTCAAATATGGCCGATCCAATTCATAGTTTGACTGAGAATCTTGAAGAAACCCTTAATTCTTTCAAGAATATTCTTTCTTTCAGTCTCCGTAATCAGTGACACTTAGAGTTGAGTCAAATGCAGATGATCAAGGAACAAGAAAAGCATTTCGATGCGATTCGATGAATGATTTCCTTGCTACACAAAGATGATAATGAATCACATCCTCCAGTCTCTCTCACCAATGAAAATGAAAATGAAAATTGGGATGCCATTAAAGAAGACCCTACATTTGGAGAAGAAGGATGGGTGGAAGTTCCTCGTAATGTTTGATTTTATTTGATTGTTTTGTTTAATTTGAATTGATTGCTTGATTTGATTTGATTTGGTTTGGTTTGGTGTGGATTGATAATTGGTATGCAAAACATAATATGTATAAATACACAATGATATTTATATGATCTTTGATTAGTTATCATGTCTATCAGTATAATTATCTCTTAATCTATCTATTATATATTTTATTAATGCAGGTACTCTAGTACAAGAATAAGGGGGAGTTATATAGTTTGGAGTTAGTTTTTGTTGATGACAAAGGGTGAGAAGTATAAAATAGGATAGTTAGGCATAGATTAAGGGGGAGTTATTAGGATAGAAGTGATATTTTATAAACAAAGGTTGTCATCATCAAAAAGGGGGAGATTGTTAGTCCCTGAGAAGTTGGTTTTGATAACAACAACCTTAGAATAAGATTATAAAATATAAATAATAACAGTATGGTTTAGATATATATGTATATGTAGGTACTAAAGAATGAAGACTGTACAGTATAGAGATTCAAGAACTGATGAATTCAAGGTCGAAGATATCAAGATTCAAGACACATGAGTATCAAGATTATCAAGAGTTCAAGATTTCAAGATATGTAATTTAGTTAGGAATTTTGTTAAAACTCCTAGAAAAGCACTGACATCTTAAAATCCATTTTATTCGTGGAATGGAATCCACTTCGAGCCCGTTAAAGGGATGGAACCCTAAGTAGGATGGAACCTACGAAAAATCTAGTGGAACATTGTTTTGTATCCACTAACTTTTATTCAAATGTTTTACAAAATTATATCTTGTTTTCAAAATGATTTCAAAATCTTCTTTTTTAAATCAAAAACATCTATCCTGGTTTTAAAATACTTTTAGCCTCAAAATAATCTATATTTTCAAATATCAAATTATCCTTGGTTTTAAACTGTCTTTAATTATAATATATTTAATATATTTAACTTTTAATATTTATACTTAGATTTAAATATAAAATTATAGTAAAATTTTATATATACCAAAATATTATTCTCTATACTTATTTATGTATTTTAACTATAGTTAAGTATATATATAAAGTTTAAAATAGTTTTAATACAAAATAGAAATTATTTACAAAGAAAAACAAATTACCAAAAATAACTTAGGCCTGTCGACAACCCCAAGTACCCCTTGTCGACAAGGTGACAGTTGATTTCAAAAGTTTGAATTTCAAAAGAAGTGTCTATTCGTCGTATCCTTTCATGAATTGACATGACTGTTGTTCTACTATAAATAGGGGATGTTTTAAACGAATTTATTTTTATATATTTTCTCTGATTTCACTTCTCTTCTTCTTCCACATTTCTTTATATACATTTTTACCATTACTCTACCGAAATCACCATTGAATCTAACTAGATAATCTTTGGTTTGATTCTCTATCACTATGTCAACAAGATCCCAGTGCTATTTAGAGTTATAGATTTCTTTGTATTCAATCGAGCGAGAAAAGGTGTGATTGTAGCCTGGAAAATCAATCGGGTGAACTTGTTGCCCGTAAAATCAAGTATCTCTATCCAGAGGATTGTGAATCTGGAGCGGTGTATCTCGTGGCCTTGAAATCGAGGGTGTAATTGTAAGAATTGATTTTGAAAGGAAATCCGTACTTGTGTTGCGGGACTGGATGTAGGGTAACTCCGAACCAGTATAAAATCAGTTGTGTTCTTTCCTTTATTGATTTTACTTTATATCTGCATCTGTGTTTGATTCTGTGATCATATCTGTGTCTGAATATTGCATACATTTGTGTTCAAATTAATATAAACTCAAAAAGAATTAGTAATTCCTTAAAACACTATTCACCCCCCCTCTAGTGTTAATTCTAGCCTTAAGATCTGTAATCCGCATTTCTCACACTTGGATTCTGAGTCCTAATACGTGTCAGTCATCCCGCATGGTTGCACCCCTATAAATAGACCCTATTGATAGCCAAGAAGGGGCGATGAATTCTTTCGTATTCTAAAATTTTAAATTTGTAAACCTTAAATAGAATTGGGGATTTTTATTGTCGACTAAATCTTTGTGACTTTTGCAAATAAGGACTTGAACAATTAACTCTGTGTAACATACTCTTATTGAATGAGAATATTTAACTATTGTTGAATTTTTGACATGCACATGACTCATATTTGTACTTGGACTTGGATAATGGATATTTATATGACTGATCTTTGGACTTGGACTTGAACTTGAACTTGCATATACTTCCAAGCTTGCATAAGGTTACTTCATCCCTTATCCAAACCTACTTTAACTTGCCTTGCATATTTTGGTTAGCGAAGAAATTTGCTAACATTTTGGCGCTAGAAGGAGGGTTCAAACCTTCGACCTCCCCCATATCCCTATAGAAGACTTTAGGGACTTTCCATATCCTGCTTATCCCTTTAGAGGACTTTGACTTTCCCTATCCAACATATCCTTATTGAGGACTTACCATATCCTACATAACCTATTAAACCGCATAATTACTGTTTTCAAACAAGGATCCTCCGAGCCTTATTTTCCCAAGTCCACTTAACAAGCTACCCATAATCTTCAACTATATGAGGAATAAGTATTAAGAAACTTGTATTGATGAATTTTGTCGAAAAGAGACAAGTAATTCGTTATGAGCCGGATAACTGGAGCATAAATCCATTCCATATAGGATATACCCCAATCTTTGCCTGTTATCCTACTCCGAGAAATGAAAACAAGAAAAGGAGTGAACCATTCTTGGAAATGACAAAAACTATACATCTTTAAGCTAAAGGAACTATCTCTAAAATAAAACAGCAAAGGATTTCGATAAGTTTGCCAAAAGTGGAAGGAAGTAATCGATTGCTCTCCTACACCAATCAAAACTTGAGAATTTTTAAAGAGAAAAGTTGCCGAGCCTATCCAATGTTACAAGAAAGTCAAACAGGGACTAAAGACACAATCCCCTAGGAATTTCTGATCTGCTAGAGCTCATTCCCTCACCACCTTCTATGAAAACATTTATCTCCTAACTAAAAAGTGGTTGGATTATTCAGATTCAAAGAAGAAGCGACAAGGAAATGAAAGAAATGTCAAGGGTGCTTATTTTGATTATCACCAAATAAATGGACATGACACCAATCAATGCCAAGCCCTTAAAGGGATGATTGAGAATTTATTTTGAAAAGGAGAACTCTAAGAGTTTGTTAACAAGATTTAAGCAAAAGATTAATGTATCTACCAAAATCAAGTGCTTAATAAAGAGGAATGCTTTAGAAATGCTTCATGAAAAAGGCTTATAAAATAAAGGAAAAGCCTTTGATCTCACCACAAGGCCTGGTCAAAGCACCTCCTAGAGGGAGGTCAGAGTAAGCCTTCGATCCTACTTATAAAGCCTGACCAGAGCACTGCAAGCCTTCGGTCCTACTTATAAGGCCTGGCCAGGGCACTGCAAGTCTTTGGTCCCGCCTACGTGGTCTGACCGAAGCGCATCTTAGAAGAATGACAGAGTAAGCCTTTGGCCTTGCCTAAGATGGCCTAGCAAAAGCATCGACCTGCCTTCGGTTCTGCTTATAAGGCCTAACTGGAGCGTCTCCTAGAGGAAGGATGGGTAAGACTTTGGTTCTGTCTAAGATGGCTAACCAAACACACCGACAAGCCTAAATTCATCACCTATAAGTTAATAAGGGGCCCAATCAAAGCCTAAATCATTACCTATAAGTTAATAAAGGGCGAATGAAATCAAAGCCCAAATCATTACCTATAAGGTAACAAGGGACGAAAGAAATTAAAGCCTAAATCATTACCTAGAAGGTAATATAGGGCAAGAGAGATCAATCAAGCAAGTGTAATTTCATCCAGAGAATGTATCAAAGTAATATTCTAAAAGGAAGTGTAATTAAACATGACCAATCTGGCTCAGAGCTAAAATTAAATTAGGCTTCGAAGGAAGGGTCAAGAACTATCTATTACTCAGAACCAGAGGTCTCAGCATCAAATATGAGCATTTGAGAAATTTTGAATCTCCTTGTTAGAAATATTCTATCAAATAATAGGAATCTCTGTTATTAATCGAATTTCCAATCTCCTATTAGTTGGAACATGAATCTTACTAGATGGATTTCCAGTCTTCTTATAAATTGAATTTATGGCCTTCTTATCGAGCGGATTTCTGATCTTCTTAATTGAACTCGGTGTAAAAAGCTGCTTTTATACAAGGAAGAAAGCAAATTGATCCAAAAAAATGAATTTCAAAACAAAGTTTTTAGTGTTTCAAAGATCAACAAGAAAGCTTTTTCAAAAATATCTTTGGTGTCCACAAAACAAAATGATCAATTTGGAAAAGAAATAATTTTTTGAAATTATGGAAGCCATGATCATTTACCTTATTTTTTCTTAGAAGAAAAGGAGAAGGTTTCATAAAAGTGAGAACCGAAAAGGTGAAAAGATACTTAAAAACTTATTTTATGCAAGGAGGGTGGCAAACAAGTACTATAAGAAGATCCCAAATCAAGGCCTATCTAAAATCATTCTTCGAAGAAGCGAAGAGCAAACAAATCTATCAAAGACAATAGATCATACATAATCAAATTAATAAAGTCACAAATCTCAAACAAGCTCAATAATTTCAAATGCAAGACCAGAATAAGAAAGAAAACATAAGGTTTATTCAAAATATTAACTATTCAAGTACAAAGTTATTTACCGAATTTACATACTGAAATTATAAATATCAAGAAAAATCATCCTAATCTTCCCGAGGAGAAGGTTGTAGGAGCGAATAATGTTGGTATACTTTTTCTTTCCCCTTTCCCTCAACCTCGAGAAGGCGTGGATGATTTTCACTTGAAGTAGGGGCATCTCTAAGTAAAAGAGGAGGGCCTCCAATATTTTTTGAGATGATCAGCACAGCCGTACAAAAAGAAGTGTTGATAACATCTATATCCTACTTCTACTGCTCTGCTCAGCCTTTGATTCATTTCTGGACCTAAGAAAGAATAATTGATTTTTAAGCCAAAAGCAACTATTATTTCAAGCAAATAATCTACGAGGGAGTCCAATTGGGAGTTTTCAAGCGACATCACCTTTGTTATTTTCAATTGAGACTCGAGGTCTTGTACTTTTTCCTTCAAAGCTTCAACGATTGAAGAAGGTTCGGTGATATAATGAATCACCATGTTTGGTAGTTCTTTAATCTCCTTCTCTTTCTTTCGGATGATGTTCATATCGTCAATCAAGCCAATTTGATCTTCAATGCATGATCGAGTGTCTTATTAGTTCCTTTAAGAGTCTTAACCTTTTGCTTATGAGAAAATTTCTCACGTCCCAACTCTTCAACCTGACTTTGATACTTGTTGAGATGTTTAGAAACTTGTTTATCCACTTTCCTTTTAGAAACTATGCATTCATATTTATACTCCTGGCACCACTTGGAAATTTCTCCATCATCTAAATCTGGAGGAGGGTTTTCTGAACAAGATTTTTTTATTGCCCGAGGATTGAAACCTAGTTATCCTTGTAGGAGTAGGAGTGGGAAGGCTGGATCTACCCCCACTAGCGATATAGTCTAAATATTGGCATGACACTTAACTCTTTAATAGATCAACTTCAAGATTATCAATCTTCTAGTACAATCGAGTGATTTCAACATCAACTTTAATCCTTTGATTTGGGGGTCCGGATCGACCAATTGTATTTATGCTCCCATTCAGCTCTTTAATCTCTTTATCTTTATTTTTGATCTTCTCCTCTAAACTTGAGGTCATCTCATTCATACTGCTTAATATTGAACTCAATTTATAGTATTTATTATGTCATTTACATGTTTCCAGGATGTTTGAAAATGGCATAGCCGAAACATCTTAGGGTGAGTGCTTTCTAATATCTAACATCAGTCTGGCCTTAAGTCTACCCAATCGAGAAGGAAGGTCAGGATTGCTGAATGCAAGCATTAGTTGACATTCCTAGAAAGAATTAATAAAAGAATAATCAACATATGGGAAAAACATGTTCTTTTATTAATAACAACAAGGTTTACAAGCATGAACAAGTTCAGATTACATTAACAGTTCAAGTTTTATACATTCAATTCTTAAGTTTACAAGCACCAATTTGAGATTTTTTGAGTGAACCCACCGACATAGGGAAAGTAGAGTCAAAGGAAGCATTAAACCCATGAGGAGTAATAACTAGGGGAAACTGATGATAATCCCATCTCTTGACAGGAGGAATAAAGTCTTCGCATAGCAGTTTAGAATAATTACACTGAATTTCTTTAAGTAAACTATCTTTTTCATCGCCTATGAAATCAAAATATAAGTAGGGGAGTTGTGTGTAAACTTCTTAAAGGTCCCTAAGAAAGAAGTATTGTAATAACCCATGCTTTATATATCAAAGGATTATAAAATATTCTTATTTTATTCATGTGAGGTCGTATGACTCTAAAATGACTCTTAGGGAAATTTTCCTCATCTATGATTTTTGCCAAATTTCTATGTGACTATTTTGACTCTGAAAAATCTTATTTTGATAATAACTTTTTGATAGAAGTCGAAGTAAAGTCTCAAACCACTTCCATTGCTTCATGATAACAGTTTTCTATTCCATAGATTGGTTGTAATAGAAAAATAGACTTATCGTTCGAAAGTTATAGCTATTTTAAGTTTTGGTTGTTGCTGGCCAGTTTAGTGGGTAATTGACTAAACCCGTGCTTAAGTCCACTAACACACTTTGAAATTTTGCTAAGGGAAGGCTTTAGGAACTGATCTAGGTCATTTCCATCTTTTCCAAAATAGTTCTAAACCTTCATTAGCCCATTTCATCAAAAATCGCATAATTTTCTTACTAATCTTAGCCAAATCATTGATTAGAGGGGTGATTAGTATATAAAAGCTAGAGTTATCATTTTTTTGATTTGAATCCTTCTCCTTTGATGTCTACTTCAGATCTAAGGGGAAAGATTGGTATTTTGGGTATTTAGTGAGTGATTCTTGACCTCTCACTCTAGTATGCATGTTTATATAGTTAAAAATAATGTTTTTGATATGATTTTGACCTTAAAACATTTTCTAACCTTAACCACACTTCTATGTAAAATGTCTAAGGATGAATTTTAAAGGTTTAAAATGATTTTTAAATTATTTTGCAATCCCTTGTATTTATATGTATATGCTAGTGTAAAATTCAAATCTAGATTGAGATTTGCTTGGTTACCATATTCTTATGCATTGCGTGTGTGAATGGATGTTTTTTTTATGTTAATCCATATTTGTATATTGCACTTTGATGTTGTTTGCTAGTGTTTTGGATACATAGGAAATTGGTTGGCAAATTGGATGAATTAAAGGCAAAGACGGTAAGAATTGGATGAAACTTGAAGGGGAGGCTCTAGAGTAGAGGTAGAGCTTGGGATTCGAATCGTGTGGGAAAAGACTTTAGGTAAACAAGTCAGTACCGAATTATTCATGTCGGTACCGAGTTGTTTGTATTGGTTAAATAAGTCGGCGATTGTGAGGGATCTCTAGGGCTTGGCTAGTAGAGGTGGACCATGGCAAGATATAGAAGTTTGGCTAAGTATTGGAGGCTCTACCAACTTGTTTATAGAATTTGAAGGTGAAGACTTTGGCATGGGACCGAGTTGTTTTGATGGATAGGTCAAGGTCTAAAGTACATAGGGAAGGAAGTGCTAGAAGCAGGGAAGAAGACTCAATCAAACTTAGTTAAGTAAATAAGTTGGTATCGAGTTATTCATGTCACTGGCGAATTATTTGTGTTGATGGGATGGGAGTGAAACTTTCTGGAAGGGAAGCGGAGGCACTGTAGATCATGCTGAAAGTGTTTGTTTGTTTGCTTGGGGTTAAACGACGACATAGTGGCATGATGATAGTTTCGATACTTTGGTGACAACTCGACGATGAAAGGAGTTAGGTTTTGATGATGACAACTCAATGTTGAACGGAATCTTGAGAATGGTTATCCATGAAAATGGCATGTTCTAAGAAAGATGATTTGTGGATAGGACTGCTGAATGGTTCTATTGTGTAACAGAGGAATGGAAAATGGTTCATCGAGAATAATGGAAATTTGGTGGAGTAAGACGAGGGCTTGGATACACATGCTAAGGGATCGTTGATACTCGAAGTGTTTTCTAATGTACTCAAAGCAGGGGTATTTTGAGAATGCTCATAGGTACATTGAAAGGCTACCTCGAAGTGGTTGAATGGATCTATGTACCCTAGACTGGTTGAATGAGACTAGTATCAGCTTCGAGCTAAAGAGAGCACCGAAAGCTGGGATTTCCATTAGTCCCTAGCAGTAGAAAGGTCATATCAGTTATCATATATCCAAAGCACATTGAGTGATAGTGATGACTGTCTAATGGATGCTATGGTTGTTGATTGTTCTTCCATAGTCTATCACTCTAAGGATGTCACTGGAGATGGGTATTTTGAAATAGAGATACCTGGACACCCGTCATCACACTTGGTTTGCAGTGTACCCTTATTGTATTTGTATAGTAGCATATTATGTTGTTATGTGCTAACTCTTTGGTTGCAGGGACAAGTAAGGTATGATTCGTATACCCTTGTTCCTTACTATATCGACTTGTATAGTATTTTGAGATTCATTTACTGCTCACACCAGGTTGTTGTTACTCGAGGTTTTATGCTTTGCTACTTATTACCTCATGTACTCTTAAATAAGTAAACTAGATAGCATGTCTATGTGCGACGCGGTAGCTGTGCAGAGGACAAGCTGGATTGGGCTATCTTGTATCATATTCATATCTAGATTTCTATGCTTATTCCGCTATGCAACACTATGGAGCCTTGGCAATGCTTAGTTGTTTTATAAGACAATTATTTGAGTTTATTTTCATTGTATAAACTCTATTACTCATTGTATAGCTCTATGAATCTATACACCATTATTTGGATCACTTGTTATTACCATCTCTTCTTTTTAATATCTATAATGTATATTATATTTTATTCCATGCGATGAAAGATATACGATAGATTCTATGATGTTTTGTTTCAGTTTAATACTTTGATGATCGTTCTACACCGATCGGGCACGTCAGCAGTGCACTATCTTTTGAATATTGAATACTGGCGGTGTGGGGTAGTAGTTAAATTTGGTATCGGAGCTTAGGTTACATGATTACGCTAATTGATACCGTGGTCCAGTAGAGATAGGAAAGGAGTTATCACCCAAGATTGGATCGAGAGTATTTATATACTAGAGAGTGCATACTTGTTGTATATATTTGTTTACAAAACCATATGATAGTATATATAGTAAATAAGTCGCATGCACACATAAGTACTAATGATACAGTTTTATTTTTGAGAGAATGATCATTCTTGTTATAGATCAAGAATGAGTAGGCAAACAAGAAACACTATGATGAACTCCTTCTTCGGAGTTGAGGAAGGAGCGGGATCGGGGGCTACTAACCTCGACTTGCAAGCTACGTCCAATGCGATGATAGCGAACATGCTAAAAAATGTCAAAGTGGCCACTCTAAATGTTGTTGGTGGTGGTGGTGCTCAGGTGCAGGTGTCAAGAGTTTACTTTGCTAAGCTATGCAAAGATTACTCTACCCGGGAGGCAAGCCATTGCTTGGAACAGAGTCGGCTATCGAATTAAAGGATTGGTTGGACACCTGCAAGCGTATCTTTGGTGATATGGAAGTAGATGATGCCATGAAGAGGAAGCTACCTCTAGAGAACTTCAAGGGTGGGCCATGAATTGGTGGAATGCTATTACTATTGCCATACCCAAGGATCAGTTTAATTAGGATTAGTTCAAGGTCTGGTTTGAGGAGAAGTTCGTTCTGTTTCTCAGAAGTCGATACTATTCAAGAAGTTTGCTGATTTGAAGTAAGGAGATATGTCTATCTCCGAATTTGTTGCAAAGTTTGATGCTTTGTCAAAATATGGGGTTTTGAGGAAGAATGATAAATTCATTATGGGTTCGGACAACTATCTTGGGGAGAAGTTTGTTAGTCATATTGATGAGCCATTCGAGAGACTTATCGAGAAAGCTCTTTGCCAGGAGAGTTATACTTCAAGTCCAAATCAGCTATTATTGCTAAGGAAGAGTTGAAACCACAACATAGTGGTAGACGCAAGAAGAAATGGAATGGAAAGAAGAACCCGTTTCAGGGAAAGAACGCTCAGAAGGAGGCTAAATAGGATCTTATTTATTATGGTTGTAGAGAAAAAGGTCACTTGATCAAAGACTGATGGGAGGAAGAAGTGTTATAACTCTAGCAAACCCAGACAAACCCGAACATATACTAAATAATTGTCCGGAATCTCCGTAGTAGAAACCGGTTTGAAGGCTTATGCTTTGGATGTTGTTCTGACTTCGTCAAGTGCTCCCTCGGCAAAAGTGTAAGGGAAGAGCGTTGTTATTCAAGGTATGCTTTCCATTTACGATGTTCCCATACATGTTTTATTCGATACCGGGGCTTCATATTCCTTCACATATAGTGATTTGGTATATAAGATGGGATTGAAACCCAAAATAGTGGAACCGACCTTTGATCGTGATGAATGTTATTCGAGGCTCTACTAGCATATGCATGGTTTATCGCGGTTTGACCTTATCGATCCATCGATGCTCTTTTATTTGTAGTTGCTTTGTTTTGAATTTCATTGAGTTTGGGATTATCTTGGCAACGAATTGGCTAAGAAAGTATGTGATAGTAATGGATTGTGAGAGGCTGTTAGTGACGATTAGGGCTGTGGAGGGGCAGATGGTAGTGATTGGCTGCCTACCAGAAGATGGGGTTATGGTTAGGTTTCTATATTTGCTTGAGAATCCACATAATGGATTGTCATCTGTGCCTATCATTAGATAGTATCTGAACATGGTTGAGGAGATCACTGGATTACCGGCACATATAGAGATTGAGTTTCATATAGACTCGATGAAGGATGTTAGACCCATAGTTATGCCTTGGAGACGTATGACACCCAGAGAGCGGAAAGAGTTGGAGGTGCAAGTGGATGACCTGTTGAAGAAGGGGTTCATTTGTAAGAGCATATCTGAGAGAGGTGCATGTAGTATTTGCCACTAAGGCAGATGGTTCTCTGAGGTTGTGTGTGGATTACAGTGAGCTGAATAAGGTGACGAAGAAGAAAAAGTATCCATTTCCACATATTGATGACTTGTTCAACCAGCACCATGGTGCGAAGCTATTTTCTTAATTGGATCTTGCGATAGGATTTCACCAATTGAGAGTAGCAAGGAGAGTGTGCTAATCACCACATTTCGTATGCCATTTGGTCTCTATGAGTGGTTGGTTATGCTGTTCGGGCTAACCAATGCTCCGACATACTTTGTTGATCTCATGAAGCGCGTCTTCAGGGATCAGTTATACAAGTTCATGCTTGTATTCGTGGATGCCATTTGTATCTACTTTAGTACAAAGTAGGAACACAAGACGCACTTGAGGATTGTGCTTAAGGTTTTGAGGAAGCACAGGTTGAAAGCAAAGTTTTCGAAGCATCACTTCTAAAGGAAAGAAGTGAGGTTCTTGGGTCATGTCGTCTTAGAGAAGGGAATCGCAGTAGATCCTGCCAAGGTAGTAGCGGTTTAGGATTGGAACAAACCTAAGGATGCTATAGATGTGAGGAGTTTCCTAGGTTTGGCGGGATACTATAGACATTTGATCAAGGACTTCTCGAAGGTAGAAGCACCGTTAACAAATTTGACGAAGAAGAACCGGACTTTCGTTTGGAATGCGAAATGTGAGCATGCGTTTGTAAGTCTAAAGGAGAGGTTGATGAGTGCACCAGTATTGACCATTCTGAGCGGGAATGAGGAGCTGATAGTATACACAGACGCATGTGGTTTTAGATTAGGTGCGGTGTTGATGTAGAAGGAAAAAGTTGTTACCTACACTAGTCGATAGTTGAAACTGCATGAGAAGAAGTATCGAACTCATGATCTGGAGTTGATGGCTATAATGTTTGCTTTGAAGATTTGGAGGAACTACTTTTTGGGAGAAAGGTTCGAGTTGTTTACAGATCATAAATCCTTAAAGTACCTTTTCTCCTAGAAGGATCTCAACCTTCACCAACAGTGATCGTTGGAATTCTTGGCTTTCTATGATTTCAGCATTTCTTATATACTAGGTAAAGGGAATGCGGTCACCGATGCATTGAGTATAAGACATGCCAGTTTGGGAATGATGCTCATGGAGTGGAAATAGTTGGAGTATAATATTGGCTATGACTTCAGACCCCATTACGACTTAGAGCCAGAGATGTTGGCGAATTTGACTATCTGACCTACTCTGATCGAGTGGATCGATACTAATCAGAGGCACAATGCTAGACTAGAAGAGATCATGCTGAAAATAGAAGGAGGAGTAAAGTTTGAAGATATAAAGGAATACAGACTCGATGGAGATGGTAGGCTCTATAAGGATGGGAGACTTTTTGTTCCTAATGTTGACAGATTACGAGATGCGGTGCTATGGGAGTGCCACTATTCCAGGTTGACCATACATCCCGATGGTAATAAGATGTACCGTAATATGAAACAGACCTATTATTGGGAGGGGATGAAGAAGGATGTTAGGACACTCATCTCAAAATGTATGAACTAGAAGTTGGTGAAAGCAGAGCAGAAGAAGCCAAGTGGGTTGGTGCAACCCTTGAAATTCCCAAATGTAAGTGAGAGCAAGTATCGATGGACTTTATTGATGGACTGCTAAGGACTTGAGTAGGGTACGACAGCATTTGGGTCATAGTTGATCGGTTGGCCAGAAGTGCTCGATTTATACCCATCAAGTCAAGTAGAACGACGACCAAACTAGCTGAGTTGAAGATGAAATGGGTTGTACAATTTTATGGTGTGCCGAAGAGCATTGTATGAAATTGAGACCCATTGTTACATAGTAGGTTCTAGAAGAGCTTACAAGAGGCATAGGGTATCGAGCTACATCTTAGTACAGCTTATCACCCGCTAATGGATGGGAAGTCCGAGAGAGTGAATCGTATATTGGAGGATCTCTTGTGGGATTACATACTAGCTTTCAGAAGCTCATGGGGTGACCATCTGCATTTAGTAGAGTTTGCATACAACAATACCTATCAGTCTAGTATCGGCATGGCACATGTATATTAACTACATCGAATCAAGCTAGAAAACCACATCAATATGAAGTACAAATGTCACATGGAAAACCTAGAATCGATCCCCTCCTTTCTGTATATCTTGGCCCTATTGGATCTTGGTTTTATAGATCGAGCAGTCCATCACCAGTCAATGGTGGTAGTGCCACCAGTCGACCGGTGGTGGCAACAAGCCAAACACGAGAATGCTGCACTCCTCTGTATTTTCTGCACATAATTTTTTTCTTCTTTCGTTTTCTTATGTTTTTATTTACAATTTCTTCTCAGATTTTTACATGATAGTTTAATATGAATACACTTATGTTTAATCGAGAATTCCATACTAAAGTATCACAAGATTCCCTTATTTACAATTAACTTTGCAAATCAAGTTATATGAAAAAAATTATTTTCCCTCTTTATTAAATAAACTATATAAATTCATACGAATTAAAAGTAAAATATATCCAGCCTTTGGAAACATATCTCTTATAATTAAAAGACATTTTATATGACTTTAACATCAAATCTATCTCTTTATATACAAATGTGAACTTCTTTCCCTGACTAGAAGAAGCAAGAGTGGCTACAATAGTTATGACCTGAGATTGTGGAATTTCGTGCATCATGGTAGCCTAAATCTCAATTTGGGGAGAAGCACTTAACGGTGAGGTCCTACGGTAATCATGAGAATCCCTATGGTGCTTGTGCATATCATTAGGTACATCGCCTTCATAGTCCCTTTTTCTCTTCTCTCCACTCTCACGCTCTCTCTCCAAGTGGCGGGCCTCATCATCTTTTCTCTTCCTCCTCTCCTAGTTAGTTTCTTGGTAAGAGCGATGAGTTGGATCAGAGTTTGATCCCTGTAAGAGCTAGTATTTCGACGAAGTTGATGGTATAGACCACGACCCATGGAACCTAAAACGAAAAGAAAGATAAAGTTAACTCTTGAATTCCAAAACCTAACTTGATGCAGAAATGTGTGTCCATGATCTTAAAGTGAAGTATGTAGTGCCGATGACTTCCTATATACTTTATAAACCATATCCGCATGGTTTCAAAGTTGGAGTCTTGCCACCTTCACTTATAAAGGCACTAGAAGATATGTCGATATGCAAGCTAATCTTAGATTTGATGTTAAAGTCATATGAAATGTCTTTATTAAATAGACTATATAAATTCATACGAATTAAAAGTAAAATATATCCAGCCTTTGGAAACATATCTCTTATAATTAAAAGACATTTCATATGACTTTAACATCAAATCTATCTCTTTATATACAAATGTGAACTTCTTTCCCTGACTAGAAGAAGCAAGAGTGGCTACAATAGTTATGACCTGAGATTGTGGAATTTCGTGCATCATGGTAGCCTAAATCTCGATTTGGGGAGAAGCACTTAACAGTGAGGTCCTACGGCAATCATGAGAATCCCTATGGTGCTTGTGCATATCGTTAGGTACATCGCCTTCATAGTCCCTTTTTCTCTTCTCTCCACTCTCACGCTCTCTCTCCAAGTGGCAGGCCTCATCATCTTTTCTCTTCCTCCTCTCCTAGTTAGTTTCTTGGTAAGAGCGATGAGTCGGATCGGAGTTTGATCCCTGTAAGAGCTAGTATTTCGACGAAGTTGATGGTATAGACCACGACCCATGGAACCTAAAACGAAAAGAAAGATAAAGTTAACTCTTGAATTCCAAAACCTAACTTGATGCAGAAATGTGTGTCCATGATCTTAAAGTGAAGTATGTAGTGCCGATGACTTCCTATATACTTTATAAACCATATCTGCATGGTTTCAAAGTTGGAGTCTTGCCACCTTCACTTATAAAGGCACTAGAAGATATGTCGATATGCAAGCTAATCTCACCTATCACTTCACTAATCGAGAAATCCCTGAATTCATTCACACAAATTGAGACGTCTGTTAGAAAATTGGAGCATGGTGTACCTCCAATAGGAGTTTGACAATTAGCTAGAGCGGCGGGCGCTGTAGGGAAACTGATCGCAAAAGAGGGTAAATCTGCCACATTAAGATTACCATCCGGGGAGGTCCAATTGATATCCAAAAACTGCTTAGCAACAGTTGGACAAGTGGGTAATGTTGGGGGGAATCAACAAATTTTGGGTAGAGTCGGATCGAAGTGTTGGATTGGTGCATAGCAGGAGGAGAGTACCAATTCAAACTATTCAAAGAGATTAGTCAGATTGCTTGGTTGGCTAAGAAAATCAGAGAGCGGCATATCTCTAACAGGGGTTTCAGTAGCTTGATCTCTAGTCGATTAAGGAATTTCAGTGGTTAGTTGTTCTTGAGAAGAAATGGGAAGCTCGAGACTCAGCTCCTCTGTAGTTAACATTCCGGAGAAGGTAAGTGAGGGAGATTAAGTCTCATTCTGTGACTCACCGAATGACTCCTCCCCTTCCTCGCTAGCAGGGTAATCATTGTCATCATCATTAGACTTATACTCCTCTTCACCAACAACAACTCTTTTCCCGACCTTCTTACAAATCCCATGTCCTCCTTTGCGATCGTGGGCATTTTAACACTGTCACCCTCGTCATTGAGGGCATCATCTCCCATGGGCTCATCGGCCCATATCCCAATAGCTTCTTCCTTATCATCCTCTATGCAGGTTCACCAGCCTCTTTGTCGATAGTCCCCACTTCATGTTTATCACCTAATCTGCTTTCTTCCTCTTAAGGACCCTCATCAAAGCCATGAATGGGGACAATGGAACAAGCACATAAACTAGAACTGCTCCATATTAAGGATTCCATGTCAGCTATTTTTTGAAGCTAGAGTAGTCCATAGTCTTGTAAGTTTTCGTTTGTCAAAAGGAACTTGACATAATATTGGCTCGCTCTAATGGTCTTTAAGTCTTTAAGCTTTCTCTCATGCACCCGTTTCTTGTCTCGCTTTGAAATACCTGTGAGGGGCATATATTAAGTTCATAACTTAGAAATTCCAATATGGAAGAGATCGATAGAAAGAAGCTTACTTCCTTTCAAACAGAAGCGATTGAATTCTTCTTTACAATGTACGAAGAAATATTCGATTTTGCACATGGAATGCTTATTGTGAAGGCTCTCGACGACCTTTCATCTTGTCCAAGCTTCGATGATTACAAAAGATGGGCACTCCTGTCTCTCCTTGAACTTGAGAACATATGTGAGTTTGTCGAATTGTGGAGGGTGAGTAGATTTTCGCATAAATAGGACATATAGCAAATTTGACAAGGCATGTTGGGTGGACCTGGAATGGTGCGATCCCATTTCCTCCTAAGAAGTTCTTCAAGAAAGGATTGAAAGACGAGACAGAACCGTTAAGCCGCATATAACGGTGATAAGTCGTAAAACCAGGAAGGGGATGATGGGCAAATTCATTCTCTGTTGGCAGACGAACATCTTCCATAGGAATACCATGTTGAACACAGATGTCCTTGAGAAATTTTGCTGTCAAAATAGTGGGTCCCCACTCCGAGGGATCATTTATAAGCAATCCTGGGGGTAGTGGACGTAGAAAATGGTCGACTGGCACTATATGGTCCTCTGATTCGGAGGTAGTGGGTTGTTTGCTCCCGACTGGAATGGATGGTGAAACCAAAGCAGTAGTGGATGTAGCCTTAGAAGGTATAGATGATCCTTCACTAGGTTTAAGGCGAGACGATTGACGAGTTATTCTAAATAGGAAAACTTGATGTTCAACACAATCAGGAAGTTTAACTTAGGATAAAAGAACACGTGTGATTAGCACCCGAAATCTAAAGTAAATCGGCGTGTATTGACCGATTGGATTCTGAGTGTTGATTGGGGCAAACACAGTGTGTTATCTACATGGAGTGAGTCTAGTGTTCCGAGCACTATGAACTACCCATCTCATGTAGATGGATTGCTTATGTCGAAAAACAGGTCATGTTATAATATAAGATTATCTATTTTGGAACTTACCCGTTAACGTTGGCAATCGATAATGAATCCATTGTCCCAAGCAACGTAGAAAGTCTTTCTTTTCAGGATCACTAGATGTGCGGGAATAGAAATGGCAATACGATGGAGCCTGTCCTATGATCAGAACTTGACCAATCTCATAGGCAGGACAATCGAAGCCAGAGAATCAAAATTTTCTCCAGAATCATACATATACAATCCGAGCAAATCCTATATTCACCCCAATTGCACACACTATGATTTGATTGTCCTCCACCAAGTTGGAATCGACCAAGTCAATGTCATATCCACCATCATCATCCACCATTACCACCTTAGATCTAAATCAAATAGAGCTCTACCTAGGGTTTTAAACAATTCTTGACCGAGACTTTGAGAAGCGGCTCTAGGGTTAGTAGCGATGCCGAATGGTGGTGAACTGCTTGGAGAGGCGGCGACGATCAATGGTGGTGAAGGAACAGGTCGGTGATGACGATAGCCGACGGATGAAGCTAGCTCGGGCATTTGGGAACTCGATGGAGGGTTAGAGCAACTTAGCAATAGTGAAGATATGTGAACAAGTAAAGGGAAAAGATAGGTTTAATATTAATTTATAGTAAAGTTTGAAGAATTTTTAAAGTACACATGTCGGTACCGACATGATGAAGTCGGCACCGACATATCCCATCTCTTACAATTTTATCCAAGTTCATCACAGTGGAGTTGCCCAACAACATGAAGATGCCTGTGAGTTCCAAGATGTAATCATACCGACAACATCGAAAAGAGAATTTCTAGTCCAAATTAGAATAGATAGCGAATAGAAATTGATCAATTAAAACTGGATAGAAGAAACATCTCCAGACAACATTCAAACGATTTACCGTAATTTACAAGATAACAGTCTGTACCTAGTTTCAATCCAGGGTACACTTTATTTTCAACGAAAGCATACACTTGGGGCCAAATGTTAACTGGCTTTTTAGCTAAGTAGAAACCAGTAGAAGCTAAAACGTCGAGACGAAAATGAAATGATGTGAAATCTTGGAGGCACATTTAGATAAGGGATAGAAACATCTTAAAGAAGACTCAACTATAATAGAGTAAACTACAGAAGTCGACACCGACCTCTCATGTCGAGGTTGATATCTCTTAGCTCCATGTTTTTCACTCAAACTTTGCATAAGTCATTCTGCACTTCTTCTATGCTTGCTCAATAAATTTCCAAGGGTTTTGAGCAACCTAGTGCAAGAGTTGAAGAATTTGCAGTTAGAACGGCTGAACAGTTCAATTGATGAAGGAATTATCATCAACGTCAATTAACTACCTATGAAAACATCATGGGACAACCCAATATGATGTTAGAAGAAGAACACAAGAGAGTTTGGCCAATATAAACCAATACACACATGTCGGTGTCGACATGAGAGGTTGGTCCTGACATGTGTAAACATGTTGGTGGGTCTCTCGACTTCTCATACATTATTGGGTCGACTCCTGGACTTTGCTCAAACTCTCCTTCTAGCCAAATATGACTGCCGTCCCTATAAATACAAACCATAAAGCAACCAAAACAGGATCTGATTTCTACTGCCACTACGTGGAAGCTCGATCTCTTCTTCATCTCCTTCCTCTACACAACAGTCTCTAAGGCTTCTACTTTAGGCAATTCTAGGACTTGGAATCAGTCTAACCCTTGTACCTTTGACTTATTCTCTCAAACCCTTTGCAATATCAATCAAATCCATAAGTAACAAAGCTATAATGTGGACGTATGCAAATATTGCCGAACCACTATAAAATCTTGTATCTCTTTCTTAATATAGTTTATTTCCCTTTACCATTACTATTACCTATTAGATCTAGATCTTACAAGTTTCCTACAACCTATTCTTGAGTGTTGATCCATTTTTAATGTTAACATGTTGCAGATCAGAGAAAACAACCACAATGGTCCAAGTATCATCTTAAAATTCAATTGGTCGAAAAAAATACCATTTTTTCCCTATAGTCAAAATTACTAAAATGTCCTTATTTAATTTTAGTTACTGAAATTTTATGAGTTATAATACTTTCTACCTCTTCCTCCAATTAAAAGGAATTTTTCCCCGAAATTACCAACCTTCATCCAAAGTCAACAATCATTTTAAGAAAAGCATAACAATGAACATACATACATGTATGATCATGACATATAGGTACTTAACTAATGCAATAGTACAATTTGGTAGTTATCCTCCTGAATGTGTGCACTATATACTGCATATAGGCATGATGCAACACAATCTTAGTGTACATAAAATAAATCTATATAAATGCAACTATCAAAGTCATATGATCGGTCAAAAGGTCATATCATCCTAATAGTCTATACTAGTCTAAGTCAAACATAAAGCAACCATCCTAAGCACCCAAATATCTAGGTATCCAAAACTAAATTGTAAGAAAACAAAATGAATCTAAAGAACATACCAGTAAAGAGATTAGGATAAGAAGCCCTCATCTTCTCTTCAGGAACATACTGATAAAGAGAATAGGTCGAAAAATACATATTACTACAATGTACTATTATGGATACAAATAATACCCAATCACATAAAATATTATATTACACAATTATTTTAGAGCCAACAAGAATTTTTCACTTAAAAAATGGAAGTACAAGCTTTTAAACATTCTATTTCATAGAGCTTCTTATAGGGTGTGACTATTTACATCAACTAAAACACCTGCTAATGCCACTTAAATATTTAATAAAATTAAATTATAAAATCTACTTCAAAAACTCACCTTAAACTTAAAAGTGGATCTGAAAGTAAATGTGATCGATTATGTGTAACTAAACGGCGTAGAAATAAAATGAATACAATCCTTAAATGTAATTATTTTTTCTTCTATCAACCTTAAATGACAGAAGAAAATGGGATGAATGATATAAGTAATAATATTTTAACAGTTTTAAAGTAGGAGTTTATGAGATAAAATATTTAATTATATTTGTAATATGCATGTAGATAAATATTTTTATAATCCCATTAATTTTCGAACTAAAGGAAAATGATAATTAATTATATTTGACTATATCATAGCATTTCCAATCATAAATTGGTTTCATCTTTCTTTTTTAACTTTCTTATTGAAATAACAACAAAATAAATAATGATTAGATATTTTTGATCAAAGTAGTAGTGAAAGTTCTTTACTTTACTCTCCCATAGCATCAAATTTAAGGTGCAAATTATTATCTACTATGTTAATCTTAGTTAGAGTTACATAATTTACAAAAAGAGAAATCTACATACAATTAAAGTTGAAAACAACTGAGCCGCAACCAAACTAATTAGATTCGTGTGTACCAAAGAAGCATTAGATGAATAAAAGGTCGGCTATGGAAAGATTAGATGATTTTTTTATTTCATTGTTTGAAGAGAGGGGTGAAGTTGAGTTCAGTTATGGTTTTGAGAAAGTAAAAAAATTATGAAAAGGTGGGTGGGAGTGGATGAGTTAAGTTTTCGATTTTGAAGATGGCTCTACTGTTTGTGGCAGCTTGTAGGGTGAGCGAACTCATCCCAATTTGGATTTGTGCAAGAGTTTGTGAGGTTACTTCTGGTGTTTGTGGTAGCTTCATGTTGGAAGAAGAGTTTATGCAGCTACTTCTAGGGTTGGCGGCGGCTGCATGTAGGAAGAAACGCTGTGGCTCTTTGATTTGTTGAAGACTCTTAGGGTTTAGGAAATAATTAGTATGGGCCAAGAAAATTGCCTGGGCTTTGTAATTGTTTTGCATCATATTCTTAGTAAAGATCCAACTGAGTTTGTATTTTTAAAAGGATAAGCCAAAAGTTCAAATATTTTAAGGCATAGGATTTTTTTGTTCATTTTAAATATAAAGTTATTGTGTTTATTAATTTATTATATAAAAATGCTTTGACGCCTAATGATATTCGAAACTAGAATTAAAACATAATCTTCAGAATTTTTGAAATAGAACCAAAAATTTAAAATTTTTGAATGATTGGAACCGAATCAATAACAGGAATTTTGAACCTTATATAAATTTATTATTAGTATCACCTGAAAAAAGTAAAAAGGTCTACGGCCTATACAAATTAGACTTATGGGTTATTTTATTACCTGCTTATTTACGATACCTGTTAATAACATCAAAATGATACAATTTCATCTCCCACCAAACCCTAGTCGCATTTTGCTTCGTTTAGTCTTTAGTGAAAAAATTCTTTAAAATGGCGACTTCGATCTGGAGCTTTTTTCTCTAATTTTCCATTATTTGAGGATGTTATTCTCTTCATGGGGTTTCCAAGTCCATTTAACTCCTTCTCATCCTAATCTTTTTGATTTAGAGGTGATTCCTCTAATTCACCCGTGTGCTTTAGCTTTGACCCGTTCTGGTGACTTGCTGCTTGCATGTAGTTGCACTCTCTCTTTTGCTATAATGATGAGTGATATATCTTGTGGTTGATGCTACTTCAATTGAAGTTTCTGTTGATTACCTGATTATTAATTATTTGCCATATTCTCATAGAGTTTTACAAAATTTGATTCCTCTTTGACTATAAGTTGATTGCACGGTCGAACCCCTCCAAATAAGTTATTCGATTTTCTTCTTTGCTTTTGTTAAATACTTCATTAGCTTGAGTACTATCTTTTTGTCTAATGCAGAAGCTCCTTCTGGTTTATTAGTGTGTTCGGCCACCGTCGTGCTCTAACCTAGTCAAGTCAGATCTTGTTTATGATGTTCTGCAATGGGATTTTTCATTGATATACTTCTCATTTTGTAAGTATGCTTCCATTCTCTCCTCATAGGTTTCTAGGTTCCTTAAGTGTCGATTTATCATAGTTGCTAGCAATGAATTTTTATTTGATTTTCTAAAGAGGATAATACTTTCTATTTCAATTAATTTCCATAGTTGCAAGCTGTCTGTTTCCTTAGTTCTTATGCAATCTTGAATTCCTTTCTCTCCAAATGTGAAAAATTACACCTATTAAAGTTATGCATGCTTTCTTGAATTCCTTTGATTTTTTTCACGAAGTTTTGCTGAATGTATTGGATGCTTTCTCTGATTTTCTGCAGTGCTTGGAATTGATTGAATTTTAATTTTGCTTTAGCAATGAACAAAATACGCTTTGCATAAACACAGTCAAAATATAAATGCTTTATGCATTCTGACTCATTTTTACAAAGAAGACATTTGATTTCCCCTTTCTTATTTCATTTGTAGAATCTGTCACTAGTTGGCAATCTGTTTAATAGTGCAAAGTAGGCACAATGAAACATTTTTGGGAAATTTGCCTTATTTCAAATAATTTTGTGCCACTCTACTTCAACCTTAGATCCTTTAATATATTCCCAAGTTTTTTAAAGGAGAATTTGCCTTTTGAAGTAAGCTTCCAGTTCCATGTATATTTTTGCAAACTTGATTCAATTGAGATTTTTCCAATTGTTGTATTGAAAGTTGAAGGTGCTGGGTTCTTATTAATATTCCAGTTGTAATTTTGCATTATGCTTTCTACTTTATCATTTGCTCCACCAAATTGATAGATGTTATACCAGCTTAACACTTGACCAGTGATTTTCCATTGATCCATCGGTCAAACGATAGGCCGGTTTGTTTTTCTTCCTTGAATTTTCTTTCAATTAGTTTAATACCTATTTCTCTACACTTTAGAATGTTTTTCTACGTGAATGAATGATGATTTTCAGCTGTGACGGTCCAAAATTTTTTTCTTTGACATATTTTCCCTTTATCCATTTTGCCTACCGTGGTTCTCCTTCCAAAAATTTCTAGAATAATTTGAGGATGCATGCTTCCCTTAAATCTTTGATATTTCCTAATCCCAAACCCCTTTTTTTTTGTTTTGCATACCGTTTCCCATGAAATTTTGTGATGTTTTCCCCTTCAGATAAAATTTGCACATATTTTTTCTATTTTGTGAATTGCTTTTGCTGGAATGTTGTGCGTTTATATCCAATACATAATGAAAGCAGTGATGATAGTATGAGTTAGCTCCAATCTACTAGACTACCCTTCTAATCTACTTTGTATTATGTCGTATAACCTTGTGCAATCCCTATCACTAATCAGATTCATGCCTAAAGGAAGCCTCATGTATTTGATTGGCAGTGTACCTCCTCAAATTTTAGTATGTTAAAAATTTCTTCCCTTCTTGAACATGCCTTGCTGAAGTGTACTTTGCTTTTGCATTCATTGATTTGCAACTCAACATGTTGATTTAGTTTACCAAAGTTTCTAACAATAGTTTTTGCACTTGAACATCTACCATTAAAAATAGTAATAAGTCATCTGCATATAACAAGTATGTAATACTTGGTTTAATTCTATTTGTAGGCTTTATTTTTCCATTTAATTGTTGTACTTCCATTTGTATAGAAAAGAATTCCATAGAAATTGTGAATAGGTAAGGAGAAAGAGGGCCTCCTTGTAATTCTCCAATTTCTATGTATGAAGCCATTGGGAGATCCATTAATAAGCATGGAATATGTAACATTGTTTATACATTCTTTCGCAAGATCATAGAATTTCCGATGAAAACACAACTGCTACATCATATGTATTAAAAAATGTCTGTTTATTTTATCAAATGCCTTATGTATATCTATTTTGATACACATTATATTCCTACTATTCTGGTTAAAATTTGTAATCATCTTATGTGCTAAAAAGGTAGTTTGTGCTATAAGTCTTCCCGGAATAAAAGCACTTTGATTTTTAGAAATTTGGTTCTTTAAAAAGAATTTTATTCTACTACATAAAATATTAGCTACAATTTTGTAAACAAAATTATGGTAGGCTATGGGCCTATAGTCCCCCAACCCATAAGGAATTTTAACTTTCGGTGCAAGAGTTAAATTTATGATTTAAAATTTTTAGAATCTTTCCAAACATGAAATATTCGTTTATTGCTCAAACAGACTTTTGTTAATTTCCTCCCAATGTGTTTTATAGAATTTAGCCTAAATCCCTCAGGCCTAAGGCTTTTATCTATGTTTGCATTAAAAATAATACTTAATTTCTTCCAAACAAATGGAGGCAAGTAGAATATCTTTACTATTAATATGTAGTAAGAACTTGGTGGCTATGTTTGGGAAATTTACAGGCATGAATCGGTATTATACAATGCAGTAAATTATTTACTGCTTTTTTTATTTGGGAAGCCTCATTTGTTATAACCCGATTTACATCAAGCAGCTTTCCTACGTCATTTTTTGTATCTCCTATTAGACATTTTGGCATGCATAGAAAAATTTGCTTGCTTCATTACCATTAGTTAAGCAATCCACTTTTGCTTTCCGTTCCATGTTGATAGCTTGCACATGGAGAGGCTTAATGATTTTGTTTTGTAAGTGAAAGAAATTGTAAACATGATTAATCTCTAAGCTATCATTAACAATTTCATTTTGTAATCTTTTACACTCTTTTCTGATATGAGTTATTTCTAGTTTTATTCCAATTTTTTAGTTTTTCCTTGGTTATTTGGAGCATATTACTAAAATTAAACTTCGTAGTACCCTATATTTTAACAAAAACGCTATTTTTAACATTCTCTATAATTTTTTTCATAGACCTACTCATCTACAAACCTAAAAGGAAAAATTATTCTTATTGGAACTATTTTATAAAAGATAAATTTAAATTGGGGTGTGGTCACTCGATGCCTATGGTAAAGTGTAACAATTATAAATTAGAAAAGTACTTATAAACTTCCGGTTTACTATAATACTATCTAGTTTACAATGTATATTTCTAAATTCTCCAGATTTCCACGTGAATTTTTTTGCCAAAAATAACAAGTTCAACCAACCCAGTTTTTAAACTAAAGTTACTTAACCACTCTAACTTTTTAAAAGGAATAGGAATTCCCTCCTTTTTTCAAAAGCCTGTAGAGTGGTGCTAAAATCTTCGAGTATTACCAAGGGTGTTTGATGTTATTATTTATTTGTTTTAGTTGATTCCACAATAAAAATCTTTCTTTTTCACCATTTTATGTATAAATAAATGTTATTTCTAAGCGAAATCCCCCTTTTTTAATATATTTATAGCGAATATATTGAAACTATATAAAATATTGACTTATATCCAAAATGTTAGGGTCTCAAAGGACCATAAATCTGCCATTGCCTCCCATAAAATTATTATTTATAGTACTCCAATATTTTAAGGCTTTAGCTTGATAATCTTCTATCTTATGGTTATCTAATTTATGTTCTAGTAATCTTATAATACTAGGTTTAATTGTTAGCAAGAAATTGGTCGAGTCTAGTTTTCTTTCAAGGGAACTTAAACCCTTAATATTCTATGCTATTGTTGACATAAGATGAAAAAGGTATTTAAAATAATTTTTTTAAACTATACACAGGAGAACACAGTGAACCGGTAAACTCTTGAAGGTGAATTAAGTTGTGTATGTCTGTTTCAACTCATGACATATATAACCCCTAGGTATTGTTTTTTTGTGAGAAGTGTGCACGATGTGCTCAAACAGTGAGACACTATATCTGCCATCCTCATCTTTCACTACAAGCATTTTGCCCCTCCTTTTGCAAGATTTTTTTCCTTGCACATTTAGTTGCTCCTCCCACTTTTTATTTTTGATTATGCATTTTCTCCTGAAAACACTATCATCTGCTGCCTCTAGGCCGTTGGTAGATATGATATCATTTATATTTTATAGTCTACTTTTTTTATTTTTTCCTTTGCTAGTAGAGGTAGAGGCAGCTGTTAGAAGCCTAACTGCATTTTGAACAATATGATTTGGTATCGTCTCTTCATTTTGGATAAAATATGTTTTCAGCAACTATGGAGAGGATGTTCCTTCAGTTATAGTATTCTCTAATCCCAAGAATATCTCATTTGTGGTAATGTCCATATCCATAAATTATATCCCTATGTATAAGCATGGGTTCTTTTATAGGAGCGGGAGACTCAATGACCTGTATATTATAATCCTATTTTGTATTTGACTGTATGCTACTTGCTTATTCTTGCTAATCTCCTTTTCAGAATGCATAGTGAGTTCTTAAATGCTCATGATTTGAGCTACTACCCCACTCTCATTATTTTTCTGCAATATGGGTTCTTATGCACTCATGCTTTGAGCTGCATCCCTTCTCGTAATATTTGCTCTATTTGAAACTATGCGAGCAATATTAGTATGATTTTGCTTTTGTTAAGACTGATTCTGTATTACTATTATGCTAATTTCTTCATTGGCATTTACCATAGTTGCTTCCTTAACCATTGGAGGGTTTGCATCTGCATTCATTTCAAAAATTATATTTTCAGAACTTGCATTCTTATTTATAGACATATTTTCTGAATCTTTACTATGTTTATCAAGATAAGAAGTTACGTCAGTAATGCTCTTTTCTTTCCATTCTTTCCCGGATAAACAATTTTCAATTGTGTCCAAAATATGTACATGTCTTGCATCTTGGTGGTATCCATTCATATTCAATTTTTTATACCAACTTCTCACCATCATATATTAAGATGAGCGCTTCTTCTGGTAGCTCTACGTCTGCTTTGATTTTGACCAATATTTTTGCATAGCATAATCTGTTTGGGTTTGCTGCTGGTTCATCTAGTTTGAATGGAATTCCAACTACAATTTGCAATTACATTAAATGCTTCTTTATCCCATAGTTTCAGATTTAGCTCAGATGGCGTAATCCATATTGGCATTATCGTAAGCAAATCCTTATCAAAGTTAACTTTCATGCTCCATTTTTCCAAGATAATAAGTTTTCCACTAATAAAATAAGGTCCTCCGCCGACTGCTTTATCACAGTCAACTACATTTGAAAACTTAAAAATAAAAACACCATTATTTTTTTGTAAAGATTTCAAAATTACTAGCTGGGTTCCATGTTCTTGTAACTGAAAGTGTATGTGGATCGATAATATACAGTAGGATTAGTCTAGCAAGTGCGGAATTATAAATATTAGTAAATAGCAGTAATAAAAATGACACCAGGGATTTTTATACTGGTTCGAACTTCCCGTTCTACGTCCAGTCCCAGACTTCTTCTGGAATTTCTCGAATAACCCTCACTTAACCCGGAGGAACAGGTATTACACCGCCTGAGCAACCGAACAGGACTTTTCCGCCTAAGCAACCAAATAGGACTTCAAATATAATTTGGTAAATTGTTTCTTGACTTGTGTGTTCTTTGAATAACACGAATATAGTCAATGTAGTACACCCTTCCTATAATCTTCTTGATATGATGATTTGAATGTGCAAAAGATAGGAAGTAGAGAATTGAAAATCACTTGATATTATAATAATATAAGATCAGAATAGATAGAAAGAATTGGTTTTTTGAAATAGTGGATTTTCATCTCTATTTATAGTATTGAATAGTTTTAATTCAATAGTTGCAACTATTAGAAGGAGTGCAACTGTTGGTGAAGAAGACAACTCTTCAAAATTTGAATTTTTATGAAGAGATGCTTCAATTCGTCAAGTTCAGATGTCTGAGAAAAAGTGACAGATGGCTAAGTAAGTTTAAACAGTCAAATAGGCAGAAGAAACAAATTTCTGTGAATTTAGGCGTCTGTTCATTTAATTTAGACGTCTGTTTTTATGACAGATGACTAAATAAAAGTGACAGATGTTTGAATTTGTACTGATTTGTTCCTCTTCTTTATTTTAGTGATTCTGAACTTGAGAAACTTTTGAAAATACTTTTATGTCTATAAAAAGATATTTTATATTTGTAGAACATGTTTTCCAAAAATTATTTGTGTGTGTGTGTGTTATCATCATATCAGAGATTGTACAAAAATAACTAACCGGAAATAATAATCAATATACTTAAGAGCTTTGAGCTTTGTTTGTTGACGATATGATAATAGCTTTTCTTTGTAGATTCCTGTAAGAATATTTGTTATCATAGTATATAGTTTGAAATATATAGTTGTCACATTAAAATCGAAGAAGGCAGGTTCCAACATTCTCCCCCTTTTTGATGATGACAACTATATAATTCAACGGTTAGTATAACCATACCTTTTTCTCCCCCTGTCAACATGACCATATTATATTGCAGAATGATTAATATTTCTCCCCCTTTGTCATTAACAAAAAGGAATTTGTAAGGGGTTTCGTTAGAAATGTGATGATAAAACACATTGTTGAATAGCAATATGAACTTTGTTCAGAACATACCAATGATAAAATTTTGTTGTGGAAGAGTCAGAATATTTGGAGTATAAAAACAGATTTGAACATATGTTTGAACAGGTTTCATATCTTAATACACTAAACAAAGAAAAACAGTGATATAGGACAGAAATACATATTTATAAAAAGATACAGAACATAAGAATAAATTACTTAAGTCACCTAACAGACGTCTGATGTTCTATAGAAAATAAAAAAGATTGAAAAAATTAATAGATTTAGACGTCTAAAAATTATATTAGATGGCTAAGTATGATGACAGACGTCTAAAAGATTTTGTTCAGACGTCTCAGGGGTCTTAATTTTAAACAGAGAGTAAAAAACATTTTGTACTAAATTCAGACGTCTAAATTTTTGTTGCAGACGTCTATATTTGATGACAGACGTCTGTGACAAAATGTTCAAACGGCTCAAACAAAAAAATAGGTATACAGACGTCTGTTAATAACTATCAGACGTCTATTTGTCTGATTTTTAGTTTTTGAATAAATTTAACGGTCCCCCTATGTATAACATCTCCCCCTAAGTATAATATCTTGTAAATAACGAGATAAACTCATTATTAATTATGAAGGAAAAATAAAATAGATTTTACCATATTTGTTGAAGTCCATATTTCATTGTAAGCACGTAATTCTATTAATCGTATGGAACATTCTTTAAAATTCCAAAATCTATCCTTTTCCTTTTGTTTCTTTGAGTACCTGCAAAAAATAATAATCATTTTTGGTACCCACTTATTATGTTAGGGTCCGGGGGGTTAGGTCTTAGGAAACCATACCCATTTAGGTGTGGTTGATCCTTTATAAATATGATTTTCATTATTAACTACCATATCAAAATAATCATCAATGTATTTTTCTCTATTTTTCCAATTAATAGGAACCCAAATACTTAGATAATTTTTATTCATATTTCTAGTCAATGATTTTGTACTTCTAGAGAAATTATAAACATTATTGGTCATAGCAGTATTTGAATTTCTATAAAAATTGGATTTAGATTTTACTCGAAATTTAGTACTAGCACTAACATTTTTACTATACATGAAAGCATATCTAGTGCTATTTCTACGATCAATTTTATTATATCCTAAACCACTTTTATCATTGTGAGCTTTTGAATTTGTAACTAAGGAAGATAAGATATCTTTACCTTTGTTAAAATTTATGATTTTTGTATTTAATCTTTCAAAATTAGCTTTAGAATCACAAACTTTTTTTTGAAAAATATTATTATTAACTTTTAAAATCTCACATTCTTTAGATAATTCTAAATTCTTTTTAATTAAAGCTTCATTCTCTTTTTCAAGAGACAAAATTAAAGAACTAGAATTATTTAAAGAATTTTCCAAAAAAGTATTTTTATTTTGCAAAACATTGATTTCCTCCAAAAGATCATTGTTTTTATCTTCTAACTGCTCATTTTCTTTTTGTAGGAAATCTTTTTGTAAAACAAGTTCTTCGACGGTATTTTCAAAACATTTAGTTTGTTTTACCAAAAATTTATTTTCCTCTTTTAAATTTGAAATTTCTTGCTCACAATCTTTTAACTTAGCTAAAGCAATTGTATTAACTTTATTCAAAGTTTTACAATCTTTTAATAATTCGTCATGTGCTAACAGAAGATCTTTATATAAAGAATCTAAACATACCGATTGTGATCTGAGTTTAGCTATGAAGCATTTGTTTGTTTGCTCTTTTGATTCTTCTTTATTGCTTTTCCTCTTCTTATTGCCTTGACTAGATCTCTTTGTAGCCATTTATTCTAGGATGTTGTTACGATCTCTAGAATTCCAGGCTCTGATACCAAATGAAAGTGTATGTGGATCGATAATATACAGTAGGATTAGTCTAGCAAGTGCGGAATTATAAATATTAGTAAATAGCAGTAATAAAAATGACACCAGGGATTTTTATACTGGTTCGAACTTCCCGTTCTACGTCCAGTCCCAGACTTTTTCTGGAATTTCTCGAATAACCCTCACTTAACCCGGAGGAACAGGTATTACACCGCCTGAGCAACCGAACAGGACTTTTCCGCCTAAGCAACCGAATAGGACTTCAAATACAATTTGGTAAATTGTTTCTTGACTTGTGTGTTCTTTGAATAACACGAATATAGTCAATGTAGTACACCCTTCCTATAATCTTCTTGATATGATAATTTGTGTGTGTGTGTGTTATCATCATATCAGAGATTGTACAAAAATAACTAACCGGAAATAATAATCAATATACTTAAGAGCTTTGAGCTTTGTTTGTTGACGATATGATAATAGCTTTTCTTTGTAGATTCCTGTAAGAATATTTGTTATCATAGTATATAGTTTGAAATATATAGTTGTCACATTAAAATCGAAGAAGGCAGGTTCCAACAGTAACAAATGCCTTGAAGTGATGATAGAAGTGCCGGTCGCCGAACACATAGGCAATAATTGCATACTCACCTTTGTTCTTCTGTTGACCTCTTCTTTCATAAGCACCACCCTTTTCTTGTTGATGCTGATTGGTTCAACATATCCTAGATCAAAATCTAAGTTTAAACCTCCTTTCTTGATTATCTCTGTCCAATATGAAGTTTTCATATTATATCTGGTCTATTGCATTTCGTTATTTGCTTGAGTGTTACTTGGATCTAATGTAGTTTTGTATCTTGATTCTCTTAGGCCATTCTTGTTCAATACCGGTTAATATCTTGGCTTATGTTGGGTTACAAAGTGGCGATTGGGATAATGTGCATTTCTATGTGGTTTCTTACCATTTGGAACCCCTCATCATTTATACATGGAGGTTTCTCTTAATGGTTTTGGTGTGAAAGGGGATTGAGATTTGGCAGAGGACGAGGGATTGGAGAAGAAGAGCCCCTTATCTGATCTCGGTTTTCAGTCATGAAAATTGGGTTGTTTACTATTCTCAGTCATAGGCTATAGGAGTGAACACATACACTAAAGTTTTGGACTTAAAGATGGATCCTTTATCTAGATTATAATAGTATCATCCTTGTTATCCTTGTTATATGTCGAATACATTACAAAGTGTTATAGAATTCATCTTCTCTATCAAAAACTTCATTAAAAATAAATAAACACAAAAATTACAAGTAGCAACATACTAACATCCATCTTCTTCATCAAAATCATTGCATCATCGTAATTGCACCTATGTCAATCATCATTTTCCCTCCATCAAGTTTGGTTATTGCCTTCAGAAGTCATCATCTCTTTCATTAGAAAGCCCTAATCCACATCCCTTACCGCCTTCGTTGCTAGTTCACTTCCACCAGTTATTGATTGTCATTCATCCATCAAGCCTCACTGTCGTCCCCACCAATCATCATCTTTGATATGAGATAAAACTTAATTTTTTGAAGCAAAAAATGGATCTAGACTTGAAACAAGTTAACTTTTTTTTGAAACAGTTAAACAGGCTTGAGACCAAGTGCTTTACATAAGAGAAATCGGGCGAACCTGATCATATTTACAAAAGAGAGAAACCCTAGTCGTAATACTTATTCAACTATGAAATTTCTCTAATCCTAAATTTTTAAAAAATGACGATTTAGAAGATTCTTATGCCTTCTTCATTGCATGTGTGCAAACTATATTAAGGGGGTTTCCAAACCTCCTTCTCCTCTTCAACGCCTTCACTGTTCATCGTGTTTGGAACGATCTCCTTCAATTTAGTTGTTTCCTTGATTTTAGCTGGAGATAGCTGAGATTGAGTTAAAAGTGCACTACTTTCTCCTTTACTCCAAGCAAATAAGTTATATATCCAATTATTGAGAGTGCTTTTATATAGATACTCATTCAATATCTGATTATTGATTCCAAGTTGTAAATCTCTCTCTTTATAAAGGTACTAATTTATGTCTTGTGAAGATTGGCTAGTGCGGTAGCTTCTATACAAATTAGTTATATTACTTTGTTGATTTTGGCCCATGATTTCTTTAGATTTTCTTTCCCTCACTTTGTTTTCTCCGTTACAGGGTTTTATTTGTTAAGTTTCGGCATTCTCGCGTTTCGAACGCGTTCGCTTCACCGTGTCTAGCGTCATCAACGGTCAAAGTCTCTCATGCCGACGTCCCGATTGAACATGCCTCCATCGCCTCCATCGAGCATATAATCTGGTCTTGGCAACACATTGTAACAAAAGAAATCCCCCAATGTTACATGCCACCAATCCCATATATATACCACGATTATTCCAAATATCCTGCGATGTGAGACTTTTCCGTTCAATCCACGCACCCACTCAATTTACAATGCGAGTCACACCTAACAATCTCCACCTTGGTGAGCATTGCTCAAGTCACCTTGGAGTTATACTGAGTCCTCTTCGCAGTTGGATGAGGCTGCTACTCCGAGTTCTCATGAACAGGAAGGAGCGACTGCTTAACCATATCTCCACCTTGACGAGCATCTCATACTCAAGCCCCTTTGGATCCATGCTTTGGTCGTGCTGCATCGTATCGGTCCCATCGAACCATGGAGTTCTGACACCATGTTGAGTTTCGGCATTCCCGCATTCCGAACGCGTTCGCTTCACCGTGTCTAGCATCATCCATGGTCGAAGTCTCCCATGCCGGCGTCCCGATTGAACATCCCTTCATCGCCTCCATTGAGCATATAATCTGGTCTTGGCAACACATTGTAACAAAAGGAATCCCCCAATGTTACGTGCCACCAATCCCATGTATATACCACGATTATTCCAAATATCTTGCGATGTGGGACTTTTTCATTCAATCCACGCACCCACTCTATTTACAATGCGAGCCACACCTAACAATCTCCACCTTGGTGAGCATTGCTCAAGTCACCTTGGAGTTATACTGAGTCCTCTTCGCAGTTGGATGAGGCTGCTACTCCGAGTTCTCATAAACAGGAAGGAGAGCTGCTTAACCATATATCCACCTTCACGAGCATCCCATGCTCAAGCCCCTTTGGATCCATGCTTCAGTCGCGCTACATCGTATCGGTCCCATCGAACCATGGAGCTCTGACACCATGTTGAGTTTCGGCATTCCCGCGTTCCGAACGCGCTCGCTTCACAGTGTCTAGCGTCATCCACGGTCGAAGTTTCCCATGCCGGTGTCCCGATTGAACATCCCTCCATCGCCTCCATCGAGCATATAATCTGGTCTTGGCAACATATTATAACAAATGGAATCCCCCAATGTTACGTGCCACCAATCCCATATATATACCACAATTATTCCAAGTATCCTACGATGTGGGACTTTTCTGTTCAATCCACGCACCCACTCCATTTACAATGCGAGCCACACCTAACACTATTCTGGTTTTGTGTAAGAGAGTGTCTGCCACCAATTGTTTTCCTTGATTGGTTCATGTTATCTTGAGAAAACCATCCTCGGAAAATTTCTGGGTAGAATTTCCCGGTTTGGAAGTACGCTTCCACTCTTTCCATATAGTCATCTAAATTGAAAAAAATCTAAGTTCTGACAGTGTGTGTCCATTGATTTTTTTCTTTGCTTTGTGGAGTAGTATTTGATAATCAGCTTTAATGATTTTCCAGATTTGGATGCTTTCTATTTCCTTCTTATGAACTCTGTTGTTTCTTCCATTCCAAATGTGATAGATGACTACTATTAATTGAATACTTGCTTTGTTAAACTCCACTGTTTTTCTTTTGAATAATTTTTGGATTTGTATGATACTGGTTCTGATATTGTGCATGGTTTGAAACTAATAATTAACTTGCTTTTAGCAATAAACCAAATATGTCTTGAATATATACAATCAAAGAATACACGATCTATGCTTTCTGGATCCTTTTGAATAAGAGGTAGTTGTGTTCTTTATTTTTGTTCCGTTTATAACATCTATCTTTGGTAGGTAGCCTATTTGATATTGCAAAGTGCGCACAATGTGCTATTTTTGGACAATATGCTATGTTCCATATAACATTGTGCCACTCTACTCCTACTTCTACTCCTTTAATGTATTCCCAAGAATTTTTGAAAGAAAATTTTTCTTTTGATGCTAATTTCCAACACTAAATGTCTTTTTATAGACTTGCATCTATAACAATTTTATTTATAGCGGAGTTGAAAATTGATGGTACTGGTTGTAATTCTGTATTCCATTTAAAGTTTTTAATGATGCTGCCTACAATTGCATTTGCCCCACCAAAATATAAAATATTATTCTAGCCTAATAAGTTGACTAAGGATTTTTCATTAATCCATGGGTCAAACCATGGGCTGGTTTTCTTTCCTTCTTTGAACTTTCTTTCAATTAATTTGATGCTAATCTCTCTTCTTTTCAGGATGTTTTTCCAAGCATAAAAATAGTGATTTTCTGTTTACATTGTCAAAAGTTTTTATTATTAACATGTTTTTCTTTCATCCATTTAACCCATAAAGTTTCTCCTTCTAAAAATTTCTAAAAGAGTTTGAGATCGCAAACTTCACTTATATCTTTAAAGTTTCTGAGCCCCAAAGCTCCTTTTTTTTTTGCATATTGTTTCCATGAATACTTTGTGATATTTATCCCTCCAGATGAAATTTGTACGCATTTTCTCTATTTTTTGAATTGCTTTTGATGATATATTATGAGTTTGCAGCCAATACATAATGATGGCACTAATAATAGTATGTGTAAGCTTTAAGCTATAGACAGTAGCTTACTAGACCATCTCTCTTTTGAATAACATTAAATAGTCTAACACAATCTCTGTCCGTGATTTGATTCATGCTAAGTGGAAGCCCCAAATATTTATTTAATTGGTAATTCACTTTCCTTGAATTTTAAGATTTTTATAATGTCTTCTTTCCTAGTGCAGTCCCATTTGAAATAAACCTTGCACTTTCTTTCAATTATTTGTAGCCCAGCAAATTCCTTTAGTTTGCCAAAAATGTTTGAAATTGTAGTGATACTTTGAATATCTGCATTTGAAAATAGCAATAAGTCATCAGCATGCAATAAACGAGGAATGCTTGATTTTGTTCTATTAATTGGTTTCAAATTTTTATTTATTTGTTCCGTTTCCATTTGCAATGGTAGAACCATGCCAATAGTGAATAAGTATGGAGATAAAGGATTTCCATGCCTTATTCCCTTATTGCAATGGATAAACTCACTTGGTGAACCATTATAAGTATTGAATAAGTCACATTTGTTATATATTCTTTTACTAAATTGCAGAATTTTTCAAGGAAATCCAACTATTTCGTTATATGAATAATAAAGTGCATGCTGATTTTGTCAAAAGCCTTATGCAGATCTATTTTTGTACACATTTTATTGTGTTTACATGATCAAAGTTTCTAATCATTTCACGAGCAAGCAGGGTATTTTCAGCAAGTAGTTTGCCAGGGATAATAGAACTTAGGTTTTCAAAAATTAAATATTTAAGAATATTTTCATTCTATTGCATAAAAAAATGGCTATGATTTTATATATAAAATTGTAATGAGCATTAAGCCTATAATCACCTAACCCTTTAGGAATTTTGACTTTTGGAACCAGAGAGTAACCGGGGTGATTAAATGTTTCTAATAATTTTCCTGAATTGAAGAATTCTATAATTGCCTCAAACACATTGATTTTAGGGGCTTTGCACGAAAGGTCCCTATTTCTGATGGTGTTACAAGAAAAGTCCCTGTAGAAATTAGTATGTAAATTAAGTCCCTGTTTTTTCTAAACCAGAAAACGCAAGTTAGCTTGTGCTTTTTAAATTTTCAAAATCAGAAAGCGCAAACTAGCTTGCGCTTTTCTAATAGAAAGCGCAAGTTACCTTGCGCTTTTCAAAAATTTCAAAATTTTTAAAATTTTCAAAAAAAATTTCAAAATTAGAAAGCGCAAACTACCTTGCGCTTTCTTGATAGAAAGTGCAAGTTAACTTGCGCTTTTCAAAATTTTCGAAAATTTCGAAAAATATTTCAAAATTAGAAAAGTGCAAGTCATCTTGCATTTTCTGTCAGAAAAGTGCAAGACACTTTGCATTTTTTTATTTTTGAAAAATAGGGATTAAATTTACATATTCATTTCTGCAGGGACTTTTTGTATAACAACATCAAAAACAGGGACTTGTAACTCTTTTCTTGTTGATTTTAATGTCCTCACAGTGTGCTTTATAGAATTTTGCCCAAGACCCATCAGTTACAGGGCTTTTATCATTATTAGCATTAAAAATTATAGCTTTTATTTCCTCTAAATTAATTGGGGCAAAAAGAATCTCCTTACAGTTATCATTCAGTAAGTATTTGGTGGCTATAATTGGAAAAGAGTTTAAGCATGAATTAGAATTGTACAAATCAGAGAAATAAGTAACTGCTTCTCTTTCTATTTGAGAAGCCTCAACTACAGACCAATTGTTATTAATTAGTTTTCCTTTGCCATTTTTTAATTTTCCATTTGATATTTTGACATAGAAAAAATTGCTTGTTTCCTCTACATTAGTTAGCCAATCCACCTTGGCTTTCTATGCCTCATGTTGATTGCTTGCACGTGTAAAGCCTTAATTAATTTATCTTGCAGTTGAAAAATAATTATTTACTTGTATATTGTCTGAGCCATCAATATCAATTGAATTTTGCGAGCTCTCACAATCCTCTTTGATTTGTTTTATGTCACTTTTATTCTTATTTTTATTCTCAATTTTCAAATATTGTTTTGTATTTCGAAGCAATCTACTAAATTTGTATTGTGTTGTTCCTTGTATTTCAATAGAGAAGCTATTTTAAACAATCTCTTTGTAATTATTTTTGTGGCTCCAACCATTAACAAATCTGAACAATTTTTTCCCAATTTTTTTTTAATCTATGAAGAAAACAATTGAATTGGAGTATGATCACTTGAAGCTTGAGGCAATGTGTTACATGTTAAATCAGGAAAACAAATTAACTTGGTTTACTGTTTGATTACAATAAAATGTTTGCCTTAGAACCTTAAAGAATGTGTCCAAGCGCAAATCTTTTTTCTCCGAAAGTTATCCTTTAGAATAATTGATCGTCATAATGTATTGATAACTCCATGTGTAGTGGTTTGGAAGGAGACAGTTGATATTTCACAAGATAATGAGTATCTTTTCAATCTCTTTCTTCTTCCTTCCTTTTACTAGGTAAATCGACTGGAGTGTATCACGAGATGTCCACGCTTAGGGCCATAGCAGTTGGATTTATTGACTAGGAGGGTAATTCTTCTATGAAATCACAGTAATGTTTTACAAAAAAACTCAAAAATTAATGAAGCCAATGATAATATTATTTGGCCATTGAGGTTACAGCTAAAAGCCTAAAAAATTAATGTTTTCCGTTGTGTTGAGAAGGGAGACCATGTTGACCACCATCCATGCATGCCGACCGATCCGGCCCGACCTTGGTTTGGCAGTAAACCGAGATCCTATATTCTTCCATAACTCAGCCCCGTTTTTTCTCTCGGATTTTTTCTATATAAACAGGGATGCTACTGACTTGCCAGTCTTTGTGCAAGATACTTTTGATATTGATATATATGGCTGTTTTATTCTAAAAGCGGTATTGCACTAATGACTACCTTGCATGATTTTGGCATAGCGGCGAAACGTTTTAAAAAAAACGACCTTGTACGCGACTTAGCCGTCAAGACAGTGCAAAATCCAGATCGAGGTACAACAAAATCACACTAATATTTTGCAAATCTCAAATATTAATGAAGCTAATGATGATATTAATTGGCCGTTGAGGTTACTGCTAAAAGCATTAAAACGTTAACATTTTCCCAATCTTATTTGGTGAACATTGTCATACTTCTGAAGCTTACGAGCAATGTTTTGTCAAATTTAGCTGAATATTTTCGAAAAGAATGACTATATTCACTTTAAACAGTCACAAAGTTCTTAAAAATATTTTTTTTTTAATGGTAAAATTTGAAGTCTGGATAACATGATACTTACATATGAAACTCTTATTTCGAGCTGAATTCCCCAAAAACTTCAATTCTTTCAATTTACTAACAAATGAATTAATCACAGCCACTAAACAACTATATGTGTATATCATATATGTATATACCTCCTAGTTATAAATCTAAACCAAGCAATCTAACAGGAGAAACCCTGCTCCTAGCTTTCTTCTCTTTAATAGTATCAAGCTTAGGCGACCATTGCCGACTATATCTACTGCCCACTAGCAGCTCATACTGCTTCTTCAACTCCGGCGTAGTACAAATCACATCATTCTCCTCATAATCATCATGAGCACCATCATCATCGCTGATCATCTTCATAATAAACTCAGGCAAAACCCTAATCAACATTCTACCATCCTCCCCCTTCACATACTCAAATGCAGATGATGTCATACTTTTCATCTCTTTTGGCATCTTAGATGCCAAAGTTGCGGTGGTTAGATTTGCATTGCATGGGAAGAAACCGATCGGGAGGACAAAGTACGTTTCACCGAGTAGTAGAGAGTCTTCAATGGAGAGTATGGGAATGGGGCGACCGATGAAGAAAGAATCTGCATGGCAGATGACTTTGTCTATGTTTTCGAACATGAGCTCTGCAGCAGGTGTGTTGACAGTGAAGACTTTGATGGCGCCGCCATGGAAGATTACCTTTGCTGTAGGTGGTGATATGGGTTTGGAAACGAAGCATGAAGATGTGATTCCCATTTTGTTTTTCTTTAGGAAGGGTTTGTAAGTTGAGGAGAGTTATATACTGGGATTGGAGTACTTTGACAATGGTTATATATATATATATATATATATATATATATATATATATATATATATATATATATATATATTAGAGCTACTTGGTCGGTGGTCAGCGGTCATAATGTGACGATTGTGATGTTTTTTTACTAAACGTCTATAAGCTTGTATACATTGTTGCATGAAAAGTTTAAAAGTAACGCGCTTATTTAAATGCGACGTCAAAGTAGCTTTCTACTGGGAAGCACATGTTCAATATAAACAGATCAATTTTGGTTGCTTTGGCTGAAATATTGGATAAGAGATTGTAGTTTTTATTTGTACGTTGGATTATATATGTGGTTGATATCAGAAACACTACACCATAACAGCCATTTCGCAACACTTATTTTTTTCAGTTGCCAACACTTATTTGCGTTGTAGATTAATCACAACAATAAGCGTTGCTAAGCAAGAAATGTGTGACCAAAAATACACATTTATAAATTTATTATTGCCAACACATATTTGCGTTGGAAAATTTGGTTAAACTAAAATTAGTTGAATGTTGTTGGGTTAAAAAAGTAAATGAGCATCCTTTGTCATCCCTAGCTCTAATTCCCAACTTCTCAACGCTTATTCATTCAGCTGCCACTAAAAAGGAAACTTTCTTCTTCAGCCAATTCGATTTCGGACTCTCTCCTTCAGGCGAATCGGCTTCTCCTTCAAGCGAATCGGCGATTCTATTTCGACCACGACTTCAGGCGATTTGATTTGGACTTCAGGCGATTTTTTTTACTTCAGGTGAATCCCCATTCAATTAGGGTGAAATATATAGATTAGGGTGAAATATATAGATTAGAAATTATTCTTTGCCACTGCCGATACTGTTAGCTTAAAATTTTGCGTTCCTACGAATAATGAAATTTATTGTGTTCCTTCTTAATGGATCCTTAAATTTAAATATGAGCTTCGTTTAATTTTGAATACCCTATGTTGTGTTCATAAACAGCAACGTTTCTTATTTCATACTAATCTTAGCTAGAAATTTGGAGTAGTTTTCATTTTAACTTTGAGTTCTTCGCTCCGTTACGGCAAAAAAAAAACATTTTGTATTTCATGATAACCTTGGCGTTCTTCACTCCATTACGGCAGCAAAAAAATAACAGTGTTATGCTAGGTATTTGCTTTTTTATTTATTTTTTATGGTCATCCATACTGCCAAATTAATGGTTACACGGTTGGTGTGATGCTTGAGTTGAGTCACATGTGTATATGAATCTATTTGGTTCAGGTGTTCTATGCCAATTGCTTAAATAAAATTTAACAAATAACCTTTTGTTTAGAAATGTAGAAAAGTGTGCCTAAAATGGGCTTGGAATTTCATACTACCTTGATGATTTTTAACAGATAAGATCATTTTTGGTTTCACAGCCTACATGTTGGTTAGCACCTCAATTTGCTTCCATCGAAGATAGTTCAGATTCCATGAAAAGGGTCCTTTGTCGTAATTTAACTCATCTTTACATAACAACTTTTAAAAGTATTTTGTTTTTATGAATCCCTATAATATAACTGTTAAAAGTATTTTGTTTTTAGAAATATCAAGAAATATTACATTACTGAACTTTGGCTTCAATTTGACTTTTAAGTTTTAAGTTTTGACTTATGACTATTAACTTCAAAATGAGCCTTTTTATTTCACACAGTTGAATTTTAATTTAAAAGGCTTCCATATGTAGATGGTGATTTTTAAGTAACAACTTAACAACCAACCTTTGTTTAGAATTACAGAAAAGTGTGTAACATGGACTCGGTAATTCATAAACCTTGATGATTTTAAACAAAAAATACCAGGTTTGGTTTTTCAGTCTACATGTTGATTTTTGCCTCATTTTGCTTTCATTGAAGATAGTTGAGATTCTTAAAAAAAGACCCTTTGCAAAAGAGTTTTAAAAATTGTATTTTCCATTTTATAGTTTTATGCTTTAAGCATAATTTGGTTTTTTATTTTTTAATTATAAATGGATTTTTCTTACCAAATTGTTGGGTCAATTTGAAATTTTACCAATATTGAATACATTGTTTTCCAGTTTTTCTACATTGTTTTTAAAAATGCTATTGTGTATGTGCTTTGACGTCTTCATAAGCACATAAGTTGGTATAATCATTCAAATTACTTTATCCATAATCATTACAAGCCTCTTTCTTTATATATTTCTGTGTGGCTGCATTTTTTTTTCAATGACATCCATTGTCATTTGAACTATGAATATAGTGCTTAAATATATTAAATTATCTAATCTAAACTAATTTATAAAAACAACAGTACACCATTTTAACTGAAATTTTCTTTCTACAGTATTTCACTCTGACTTTTAACCGTGATTTTAGCAAAAAGGTAGAAGGTAAGAGAAAATGGATACCAAGTGCAATTATGCACATATAGTGATATACGTAACTCGATGATTCATCTGAAGGTATTTTCTATCCCTTCTTTCACTATTTTTTTCCTTCTGAAATTGTTAAACCAACTTACTTCATCTTGACTTCTCAATGCAGTTTTCACCACTGGCATTTTGTTTGACTTTCCCACAATTGCTGGGCGTATCAGGGAACTTGCTTTCTTAAATCCTAATGTATGCAGTTTTTGCTTTGAGCATAAGTAGTTAAAAATGTGCACTTGTGTGCATCTTTTATGTTTTGGTTTCTTTTTCTGAAAAATCCTCTTCCAAATGCTTGATTCGTCTTTACTTTTTACAATTTTATTTTCCAGCTTAAAATAACGTTAAAAAAAGAGGATGGAGACTCAAATGCACAATATAATGAGTACTATTATGCTGGTGGTTTGGTTGAATATGTGAAATGGCTGAATACCGACAAGGTGTGTCCCCTAATTTTCTTACTACAAGCTTTACCTCACCTTTTGAGTTCCTTTTTCTTAAAACAACACTATTCCTTACATATAAGTTTAATAAGCATGTTGTATGATAATAGACAAATAAGCATATTTGACAGGACTGCTGGACGTTGTAAATCGTATTACCTGTCACAGTTTCCCCATATGCATGCAAGCTTAGATAGATTAGTTCTGCTTTACAGTGTATTACATGTCTAATTAGGTGCTATCATTATCAGTAATATCGGTCTAGATTGCTGATATATTGATAATATCCTAATAATATATGAGTAAATTCACTGTTTGTTAGCAAGTTATAGAAAATATGGTAATAAAGGAAAGATGTAAACGTTCTCTTTTAAACATTTAAACAATTGTTATATATGTATGTATGTATGTATGTATGTATACACACACACACATATATGTATTTAAACAAGTCTCCGTGCATTTAGTGTAACAAGTTGCTTCAGTGTAATTTACTCGCTTGTTGGCTGTTTCTGATCCAAATTTGCTTTACCTTGAATATACATGCATTTAAAACTAACTTTTTGTTTATTTGCCGGGATTGGTTTTCTATTTTGTTTCCATGGAATTTGAAAATGAATACTCATGCTAACTACATGTCTTCAGTAACAATTTGCACTTTCTGGTGGTTATTTGTTCCGTAAAGAAAATTAAAGAAGATAGTTGATGTTCATGCCACCATTAAACTTACTATCTGTACGTGAATATTGGCATGTTTATGAATATCATAATATCTGTGTGTGTGGTTTTTGATTGTTAACTATTCATGCCACCAGTAACAATTTGCACTTTCATGTTAACTGTATTCTTTAAAAAAAACTCTGATTACATTAAGTCATATGCGGTGACAAGTTATTGATCATCTACATTGTCAGGCGGTGCCAAGATGTTTGCTAATAAACAGTTTAATATATATACAAACGTGGGCATAAAATGTTAGTGCCTTCCATTTGTTTATTTATTGCAATTTTTTAACTTCTGAGAATAATTTTCCCATCAGGATGCGCCGCTTTAGCCCAACTCATAAAAGAAAATTGATGTTAGCCAAAGCTGCTGCTTCAGAATCAGATGCTACATTTTTCAGTATTTTTGCATCTTCCTTGACATCAAAATGGGTACTTATATTTTGTAGAAAATTTTAAATCTTTGATAAACTAGTGAAGATTAAATTATTCTATTGACATGAAATAATTTTAATCCTCATTATTTTATTAACATGTCTGATATTATATTAACGATGTTGAGTTATAGGTGACAGATCAAACTGAAATGGGCCTTGATGTTATGTAAAGCCAAGTGGTTTCTTTCTTCTACCATTGTTAATACTTAATATTGTTGCTGCTTGTTTAATTACTTGACATATTCTTTGCCCTTCATGTACAATCTACGTTACCAGTAACCGTGAGCATTTATTTCCTTATCATTTCTTAAATATAATTGATCCCTTATAAACATAAGTTAGTTAAAACTTATAGAACTATGTGATAATTTGTAGGAAGAATGTGAATATATAGGAAGAAGAAGATATGTGTGGGGACGGGTAGAGGTAATATGTGTAGGGTTTTAAGTGGACAACTGTTAATGGTGTGATTGAGAAGAATGTTTTCTTTCCGATGCTTCTTTTATTTTATAGAACTATGTGACGTTGAGAACTTTGTATGTTTACTTTAGAGAAAAAAAGTCAATCATGTTTAGAGAATAAGCAAATTGAATTTTTTTTTAGCAGATTTTGAAGATGCTGTTAGACTCTGGCCATTAGAGTTGTTTAGAAAATGATATTTCATTTCAAGTGCCACCAATAACATAAATCAGACCTTTTTTTACATAATAATGAATTATGTATCTTTATGTGTGCATAACTTTATTAATAGCTGAATTAAAATAGTTTAACCATTTTGGGATAGTATGCTTAATCTAGAATTTTTCGTTCTTGCCATGTGTAGAAAGAAGATTTTTGATTAAGGAGCGGAAAAGATAGAGATCAAGATAAGGGGTAGATGAGCCGAGACAAAGGCAAGTTGTTACAACCTCATGAGACTGAACCGATTCTTCTGCAATACAAGAGACAACTTCTCAACGTTTTGGGGGTTGTATATCCATACAAGAAACTGAAGGTGTTTTCAGATTCTTACCAGCTTCTGCAATTTCGTTGTAACAACCTCATGATGCTGAAGCACACGAGGTTCCAAGGCTTCGAAAGAAAGAGAAGCTGGACTTGTTATGAAGTCAAGTAGCTAATCAAGTTATGAAGTGGTTGATTATGACAACCTAAAGATAGAAAGGCAAGTAGCTAATCAAGTTAATAATGCCATCAATTCCAATTTGGCATTGTTATGAAGTAGTTGATTATGTATTGAATTAACCAACTTAATTATGTATTGTACTTGTTATGAAGTAGTTGACATTGTTATGAAGAAGTTGACTATGAAATTTATGTTGTTATTTGATCATGAATATTGTAAATTTTGGGTTCTTATTGAATGTAGTATAATAATGCATATCATGTTAGTTATTAATTGTTTATTAATGTTAAAATAATTGACTATATTGAGAATGAAAATATTTCAGCATTATAAGCGTTGGCAATTAAAATTTACCAACGCTTATAAGCGTCAGCATAGAAAATTAAACAATGTTGGATGGTTAATTTGCCAACGTTTATAAGCGTTGCTAAATAATATACACCAACGTTTATAAGCGTTGACGAATACAACCTTCCAACGCTTATTAGCGTTGGGAAACTAAACTCCCCAATGCTTATAAGCGTTGGCAATAAATTGCGACGCCCATACAGCGACGCTAATAAGCGTTGCTGAAACTGTTTGCGACAGTTATACTCGTTGGGAATCACCTGTTTTGGTGTAGTGAAATAGGCTATAATGAAAGGAATGAAGAATACGTCTTTCATGTCTGAATGGTAAACACGAAGAACTACCAATTAAAACGGAATATAGCCAGAAACGGTAATAAGAATACTTTGTCAACAATTAGAACAATATTCTTAAATATTTTAGAGATATACATCTATTAAACTTAACAAGTTTGTGCCTGCACACAGATATAAATAGATATAATATGTGTATGTATATGGAAATTTTTGTCGAACATTCTTTTGTAAGTATTAAACTGTCCTTTTGCTCCTTGTCAAAAAACAGGTTTAATGAAACAATTCTTTTTGAGAAAATTTGCAATTATTTACGCTTTTAATTACAAATATTTTCAAAAGTAAAATATAAATATTTGTAGTTTTTTAGGTAAATATGTCCAGTTTTTACAGTAAATATTTACAAAAAAAAACATTAAATATTTTTTAATGAAAACTTCAAATTGCAGCTGAAAATAATTTGTTTTGGATTATTTTCATTTAAAAGTTGAATGATATTAATTTCCCAAGTTAATACGGACTTGGATGCTGAAATCTGCCAAGAATGATTCTGTAAAATTTTCATTTCACTTATTATGCATTTGTGCTTGGATGATTCATCATAGTTTAATTGCATGTTAATGGATGTAAAAATGATGTTTTTGCCTTAACAGCAACTATGATGCAGAGTAACTATTATAGATCCAGAGAGTCTTCGCTTCTCTCTTGCCCGTTCAACAAAGAAGTAACAAAGAAATCTTATTAAATGTCTATGATACAATCTAGATGAAACATGCAAGTCAAATATTTAAGATATATTTGGCTTGATATGAAAGTTTTGTGTTTTGCTAACCATTACACCAAATGGAAAAAAGAAAGTAACAAGATGGTATTAAAATTAAGTTTTGCTACTTATTTTCAAACTTAATACGTGGAAAATCCTTATTAATTACGTATTTTAAATGATATCTCTAAAATTATATTTGATATATTCTTTTTTTCTTCAAAAATCAAATCTGAACAAAACTACAATCAAAAGTAGGTGGTTTCTAATATTAACATTCTGTAAATTGGTTGGATCTAAGAATCGTTTTAACTAATAAACCACAAATTTAATTACATTCTTAGTAATATTAATTGTTGATATCCGAATATAAGTTTTTGAGAATCATAATTTTTATAAGGTAGTTTTAACCACATTAAGATTGTACAGTGATAGATTAACTACGTTGGTATAATGCAGTTATAATTTTAACTCTATATTACAGATGAAATTGACTTTTAGCTTTTATTTATTATTTTTTAATCTCCTTAAATTGATTTTGATTAATTATTTGTATTACGCAATTATGTTGCATTTGAATAATTTAACCGCTTTAGTGTAACGTTGTCCTAGTTTTAAATGCATATTGCATATGAAATTTATTTTTAGGTGCAATATTTTCTATCTTTCAACCTACTTGATTGTATTTTAGTCAATTGTTTTAGCGATGTAATATAGCATCTAAATAATTTATTTGCGGTTATATAATTCAGTTACAATTTAACTACATGTTACATTTGAAATTGATTTTAAGTACTTTTTTTCAATCTACACGATTGAATATTGAATAATTATTTGAATGATGCCATAAGAACAACTCCAACGGTTGGTGCAAACTTACAAAATGTAATATATATATTGAAATCACCCTTCAACAAATATGAATAGATTACATTTTTGGAAAGAATGGTTATATTTTTGTAATATCGTTGGACGTATGTTGAACGGATGTCCAAGGCTCGGAAGCCTGTTGAACAGACGTCTAACATGATGCGCCAGTTGGGTCAGTGATGAACGTAAATTACGCAGAAAAGGCAAGGTTTCGAGGTTGTATAACTCAAGCGTTTGTTCAACGGACATCCGAGCTTTAGGTCCTTAGTTCCAGACGCATGTTGAACAGCCGTCCGTTTCATTTTCTGTTTTCATTTTCTGTTGGAGCAAACACCCGCTTACATTTACTCAGGATGAAAAATAACACCCGCTTACATTTACTCAGGATGAAAAATGTAATATATATAACAACGATCACTATCTGAGGACACAAATTTGAAAATAAGTAGTTTGGAACAGTTCTTTATTTCTGTGGTTAATAAAAAGAAGGGACCGGTATCTACAATTCATTAGCAACACTAGATCCATCTGTACTCAAAACCTGGAATTAAACGAAGCTGCGAAACATTTATGTTTGGATGTATGTGAACAGCTCAACCATAACATATTAACATAGCAACTAAATAAATAAAGTTATCAACCATATTTGGCGACACATATTTGCATGTAAATTGATCGGGTCAAGTAATTCATCAGTGTAACACACGTAACAATGTGATGTAGAAGAAACATGTTTGGATAAGGTATAGGAGAGGACTAGCTCTGATTTATAACTTGTAACTTAAAAGTTCTTATTTGTTTGATACAGGTATAGAAGGTGCAGTTTGTCTTCTACCATTGACGTAAGGCTTTGAGTTGGACTGGTCCACTGTTTTGATGCTTGTAGCATACGTTTTTTTGTGTGCACGCGCGGCATTGACATTTGGTTGCCATTGCACAAAAGCAAGTTAATGGAGGTGTCATTGCTTAGTTTTCATATTGCCAAAAAGTTATAATTTGTCGATGAAATCAACGGTCAAAAGCCTAGAACATTGACTTGTCTTTGAAGATCGTATGGATTAAATTTCAGTCAATACAATATTTTTTATTTTCTCAATTTCAGTTTACTTAAGAGTATCAAGTTTGCAACACCACAACAAACAACAATATATCCAACGGTTCAGAACCGTCTACGGCCGTCGAAAGCTGTCAGCAGCCAATGGAAAAAACCGTCAGAAAGAAAGTCGTAAAAGAATGGTCTTTTCAATTGCTTTTTGACGGCTCTGTGGATTTATTTTCGATGACTTATAACGATATTTCCGACGGCTTCCGACGACCCGTCGTGTACACATGAGAGAATACGGCTTACCCAACTTGATGTCAGAAGCCGTTGGAATCGAAAGTAGTCGGTAGTCGTCGGAATCTATCGAAAATCTAGAAGTTTTTTTAATTTTATTTCAGCAGTCTTTTAACCTCAAACAACACAAGTATATCAATATATATCGCAACTTAATTTGGCACATATAAATCATATCACTACAAGGGAGGCAGCGCTTTCCAACGGCTCCAAGCCGTTGGCGGTCGTTGGAAAGCCGTTGGAATACACTTCAACGCCTTCCAATGCCTTCCAACGCCTCCAACGGCGTTATACCAACGTTTACCAACGGCTCATCTGGCCACGTGGCAAGCTTCGTTGACCAACTTGACGTTGGTATGCCGTTGGAAAACGTTGATATGGCCGTTGGTAGCCGTTGGAAGCCGTTACCTATTAATGACCAAATTGCCGTTGGTAGCCGTTGGAAGCCATTGGAAATCTGAAACTTTTTTTCCCCCAGCAGCTCCTGCTCACCTCCGGCCACACACAATATCATAAATATCAAAACTGCTCCATTTTGAGCGTATATCCAATGACAATCACATATATATAACCAAACACAATATAATAATCAAATCATACACATAAACAACCAAACCATCAAAACAAACTAAATTCTACATCCATCAAATTAGTTTCTACATCAAAACCAAACGTCATCCAAAACCAACCGTCATCATATATACAAACAAAACACATAAAAAGCCATCACCAATCGTCATCCAAACCATGACCAAATGTTTAAGACATCCAAACACATCACCAAATGCCTAACACCATACAACAATATATACAAACCATCACCACTCCACACATAAGAAAACATCTCAAACATACCTTAACTCACTCGCCAGCAGAACCACCGGAGGAAGGAAACCGCCCGTATTGCTCCATGAACTCCGCCACTTTATTATTTAGCTGCTCCATTTGTTCTTCACGGCGGCGATCGCAGTCTTGAAGCGTGGCGATCTGGGCTCGTAGCTGTGCGATCTCCTTCTTATCTTGAGTCCTCTGGTAGTTCTTCTGCACTACGTCAACCTGTAAATATTAGTAAATATGTGTAAATATATGTGTAAATATGTATAAATATTTACTCTAGCTAAGCTCACATCTAAAGTGTTTATATATATGATATCGAAATGAACATGCTTCATAAAAATTATTTAAAATTTAAATTAAATTACCTGTGACGACCGCCCATGACCCCTGCACCGAATCTAGAGATAGTGCGCTGTAAAATGTGCCAGGCGACCATGGACGATTGTCAGGGTAGATTAAAACAACAGAATCTATCGTATTACTCACAGCGCATGGACAAAATACAATAGAACATATGTATAGTGAAGCTTTACAGAACGAAATGACATCATATAAAACTCCATAATAGTTGAATACAAGCATCCAAATAGCCAATACATCAAGCCTCACTACATAACACTCAGAGAATACAAAACAGCGGAAAATCCAGTACATATAATAAGAAGAAAATATGCAACCCTCCAGCTCGTCTTCGATATCAGCATCGTGAGAAGAGAACAGCACCTGTCACCTGCTACCTAGTCTGCCCGTCCCAAAAATGGACGAACAGCCCAAGGCAATAAAAATTAAAACATAAAGCCTTGAGTCAGACAACAGTCTTAGTGAGCAGTAAATTAACTAACAACATACCAAAAGAGCATAAAGGAAAAGGAATAGGAATACAACCCTCCCACTCCACCTCTTTCTACAGTGATAGCCCCCAGACACACACTAAGCAGAAGCAACATAGTAGAGCATACAATTTAAAGTAAAGTAATAATCATTCGAGTCAAGGGCGATGTTTTCCAAGTACCAAGGCCTAAATCAGATAAGCACCCAGAAAATACCGCTCTTGAGTCCGAATGACGATACAACCAAACATCCAAGACTCTGGCTATCACTGTTATCATTGCTTCGATATCACCGTTAATTGAATGACCGGCACATTCTTTCAGCCGTCCGTCAAGGGCTAATGGAAACCCCGGTTCTAGACATAACTCCCGCACGTCGTCGCAGCTCGTGCCTAGGACTATCGAATCTGCCCAGAGTACTCGACCATCAACAGTTGGCCGTTGGGACTATCGAATCTGCCAAAACGTACTCTTGCTTAGAGCATGCTAGAACCTTCAATAACGATGCTATCTAAACCTCCTAGTCATCCTCCTCGACGACTATTTCCATACTAGCTCAAGCGCCTCTCAAGCATCTATTACCCTTAACTCGAATCATATCACCGAGTTACCAACGTGCTTGGAATGATCCCGTCTGGATTAGACCAAGTCTTCATTACATAATGCCTCGCTTCATTACATCCTCGCAAAGCCTCATCTCAACATCACATCATCAAATCTATGCATAAGAGCTTCATCATCCCGCTACATATGCCACGAGCAGCTTTCCCAATTCAAGAGCCTTTCCCTTAGCTTTTGAATCATCTTCGACCGCCTTGTCTAAAACCAATCAAAAACCATCTAATTCACAGCAACCAATCATGTCAAACATCAATCCAAGTAACCAAGCATTCAAATATAAGCAAAATGGACAATTATAACAATAATGGCAATTTCGTAATTAAGGAGTTGAAAGTCTAACAAGCATGAAAACATGAGAATTATCTCTACAACTTGATGAATGAACTTGCATAGGTTAATCATATACAAAAATGGTTGTCAAATCATCATGAACAATGGATCTACGTGGATCTACACTTAGGTTTACAAAAATGCATAGAAATCACTATTTTAACACCAAATCAAGCCAACAATCCGATCTACTCCTTTGGATCCGTGTGAGAGATAATCACCACTCACCAAATCACCTAAACAACCCCAAATCAACACGCTTCAGATCTGGACAGCGAAGGATCAATCTTGATCTATCACGAATCCGCTTCAAACGAAGAAATCTCTCTTGAAAAGATGAAGATCTTCAATCTAAGCTCTTGAATCTTCAATCTTGATCTTCGATTTGGATGAAAGGAAGCACTAGATTAGAGTGGAGAAAAGAAGTGAAGAAGTGTAGAAGTCGAGCTCTCAAAATGGCAGCACTTCGTCGCTTCAAAATCCGGATCCCAAAAAGTGAGAAAAACCCTTCCTATTTATAGCAGAAATTTCCTTAAGTCGTAACTCGGCTATCTCCATAGGTCATTTCCGACCTAAGCCTCTCCGACCTAAGCCTCTCCGACCTAACAGATATGCACGCGCGCCCAACTCCTACGACCTAACACTTACCTGTCTATGACTCACGACATAACAGCTATCTCCTAAGTCGGTCACGACTTATAGCATGCGCGCCTACGACTCAATTGAGAAGTGACCTAACAACATTACGACCTAACTCCTTAAGCTACCACGCGACCTAACATAAGTCGCAAACAACTGGACTGCGACCTAACTACTATGCCAAAGCCCAGCGACCTAGCAACTCGCGCGACCTACGACTTAACAAGTGCGCGACTTACGACTTAGAAAACACGCGACCTAACACTTAAGCTATACCCTGCGACCTAACAACCCATACATAAGTCGCTTACGACTTAACACCTTAACTCGTCCACGACTTAACTCCCATAGGTCGTACCCTCCTTAAGTCGCTAACTCACTTAAGTCGCACTATTACTTAACTTTCTAACTCGCTGTTTCTTAACTCGGTCACTTCCTTAGGTTGTCTATCCCTTAGGTCGTTAACTCACCCAGTCGACTTAACTTGGCAACGACTTAAACACTGAACTCGGTAACAATTTAACTCGCCACTATCCTTAAGTCGCGCCTACCTCTTAAGTCGTCCAAACGACCTATCTCCAATCCCTTAACCCGCCATTTCCCTGGGTAGCTCCTATCCCCTAAGTCGTATACGACTTACGACTTATACTAAGTCGTGAACGACTTAGGACTTAGCCATATTTTTGCCTAAAACTCATATGTCACCACCTTAACCCAGTTAATCTCTTAAGTCGGCAACTCGACCCAGACTTCTCTTAACTCGTCCAAACCGACTTAGGACTTAGAAAAATTCTGAATGACTTATCAACAATGTAACCAATTGTCAACTGTTTTACGATGTTCCGATCCGTAAAATACGGGTCGTTACATTCTCTCTCCCTTAGGAATTTCGCCCCCGAAATTCCAAGCAAACAAAGTAATCGAAGACTATTCTGTACGCCTACCATCCATAGCAATCAACAAACCATACATCCAATTCTAGCTTAGCGTACAGAATTCTAAAACTTAGAACAAGTTACAATATCGTGAGACGAGACGACACCTTAGGGCCATACCTTGAAGAGTTCATGATGAGCTGCCTTCATCCTCTCTTCCACCTCCCACGTACAGTCGTTATCATCATCACTCCATTGTATCTTGAGCAACTTAACTACCTTCCTCCTAAGCTGTTTCGTGTCGGTTTCAACAACACGAAGCGGCTTACGAGGTCTTCTATCAACTGGATCAACTTCGAAGTCTTCACAGCTATCAGCAGAAACCACTGTATTCGAGTCGTGCACATACTTCCGTAGATATGATACATGAAAAACATTGTGCACACTCGACATCTTCTCTGGTAACTCCAATCTATAGGCGAGCTTTCCAATTCGCTCGATGATCGGGAATGGTCCAACAAATCTCGGAGTCAATTTTCCTTTCTTCCCGAATCAAATAACATTCTTCAGTGGAGAAATCTTCACAAAAACCATATCACCTACGTCGAACTCCAAATCCTTACGACGCTTATCAGCATAACTCTTCTGACGGTCTTGGGCTGCCTTCATTCGTTGCCGAATGATCTCTATACAATCTGAAGTCTGCCGAATCATCTCTGGCCCAAGTATCAGCTTTTCTCCAGTTTCCAACCAACATGTCGGAGAGTTACACGGTCTTCCATACAATGCCTCATACGGTGCCATACCAATGCTTGACTGGCAACTGTTGTTGTACGCAAACTCCACCAAATGAAGGTGATCTTCCCATGATCCTCCGAAGTCCAAAACACATGCTCTAAGAAGATCTTCCAAAACTCGGTTGACTCTCTCGGTCTGACCATCTGTTTGAGGGTGATAAGCTGTACTCAAACACAACTCGGTTCCCAAAACTTCCTGGAAGCTCTTCCAAAATCCACTAGTGAACAATGGATCTCGATCGCTCACTATACTCTTCGGAATACCATGGAATCGAACTATCCACTTAACATACAACTCAGCCAACCTTGATGCAGTCCTAGTCGATCGAACAGGAATAAATCTTGCACTCTTAGTCAGGCGATCTACAATGACCCAAATCCCTTCATTTCCCGTTCTGGTTCTAGGCAATCCATCAATAAAATCCATCGACACTTGCTCCCACTTCCATGTATGAACTTCTAATGGCTGAAGCAATCCACTTGGCTTCTTCTGCTCGGCTTTTACCAACTGGCAGTTCATACACTTGGAAATAAAATTCCCAACATCCTTCTTCATGCCTTCCCAGTAGTAGGTTCTCTTCATATCCCGATACATCTTATTTCCACCTGGATGAATTGTCAGCTTCGAGTGATGACTTTCCTTCAGAACTTCTCTCCTCAATTCATCTATTTCGGGAACAACTAATCGTCCTTGCTTCCGAAGCCAACCCTCTCGATCGACCTCGAATCCTTTATCCTTTTCTGGATCCAATCCAGATTCCAATTCACGGATAATCTTGACAAGCTTGTCGTCTCGCTTTTGGCTCTCGCCAATCCTTTCCACAAGAGAAGGTCTTATCGATAAGTTTGCCAACATCTCAGGTTCCAATTCACATCTAGGCCTGAAGTCAAATCCAGCTAAATACTCGAGACTCTTCCATTCTGAAAACATGGCTCCTAATCCTGCATGTCTTCGACTTAACGCATCTGCCACTGCGTTACCTTTTTCCGGAGTATAAGCTATACCAAAATCATATGATGCTAAAAACTCTAGCCAACGTTGCTGCCGAAGATTCAAATCCTTTTGGGAGAAAAGATACTTCAACGACTTATGATCCGTAAACAACTCGAATCGAACTCCCAACAGATAATGTCTCCACATCTTCAGAGCAAATACAATCGCCGCTAACTCCAAATCATGAGTCGGGTAATTCCTTTCATGCGGCTTTAGTTGTCGACTTGCATACGCAACAACTTTATCCCTCTGCATCAGCACTGCTCCAAGTCCAGTACCACATGCGTCGGTGTAAACCACCATATCATCATTCCCACTTGGAATAGTCAAAACAGGAGCACTTGTCAATCTCTCTTTCAGGATTCCGAAAGCTTGCTCACACTTAGCATCCCAACTGAACACTTGGTTCTTCTTCGTCAATCCTGTTAACGGTGCAGCTATTTTGGAGAAGTCTTTGATAAACCGTCGATAATATCCTGCTAATCCAAGAAAACTTCTCACATCAGATGCATTCTTAGGTCTAACCCAATCCTGGATTGCTGCCACCTTAGCGGGATCAACCGTTATCCCATTTCCAGAAATCACATGGCCTAAGAACCTCACTTCACTCTTCCAGAAGTGACACTTCGAAAACTTAGCCTTTAGCTGATGTTTCCGCAAGATTTCCAAAACAATACGCAAGTGCGTCTTGTGCTCCTCTTCCGTTCTGGAATAAATCAGAATATCATCCACAAACACAAGTACAAACTTGTTCAACTGATCTCTGAACACTCTATTCATAAGATCCACAAAATAAGCTGGCGCGTTAGTCAATCCAAACGGCATTACCAGCCACTCAAAGAAACCGGATGGTGTTCTAAAAGCAGTCTTCGGCACACTATCCTTAGCCACTCTCAACTGGTGAAATCCCGTTGCCAAATCCATCTGAGAAAACACCTTAGCCTCGTGAAGCTGATCAAACAAGTCATCTATTCTCGGCAATGGATACTTGTTCTTCTTTGTCACCTTATTCAGCTCATGATAATCCACACACAATCTCAACGATCCATCTGCCTTGTTTGCGAACACAACTGGTGCACCCCACTCGGACACACTACGCCGAATGAATCCTTTCTGAAAAAGGTCATCAACTTGCACCTTCAACTCATGCTGTTCCTTAGGCGCCATCCGCCTAAGAGGCATCACAACAGGTCTGGCTCCTTCAACTAGATCTATACGAAACTCGATCTCTCTATGCGGCGGCAACCCTTTGACTTCGTCAAAGACATCCTCGAATACATTCGCGATTGGCACTGATGACATTCCATCCCGTGGAACAACCAGCGAATACATGAAGCTCATGAAGACGCCTTCTTCATGCTTACATCGTATTACAACCTTTCGCCCCTCCACATTCTCGACTGTCACTTCCAACCTCTCGCAATCAACCTTTGCCGCATACTTCCTAAGCCAGTCCATACCCAAAATAATTCCGAACCCCGCAAAGTTCAGAACAAAGCAATCACAAACAAAAGAGCAACCATGACTCGACACAATCAGACCACGGCATAACATACACAAACAAGACGAACCCCCAACTGGATTAGTCACAACCAATGGCCTATCAACAATATCCGGTTCCAAACCTAACCGGCCTACGAGTTCACTACAAACAAACGAATGCGACGCTCCAGTATCAAACAGAACTCTAACTGGAACACCACATAGGAAAAGAGTACCTTGAACCACCACACTCTTTCCCTTCTCTTCAGCGGTAGGAGCTTTCGAAGACGACGGAACAGCTCCCAAAGCATAAGCCTGCACAATCTGCTTGTCCCTCCTCGGTTCTGGACAATTCTTCCTGAAATGCCCTGGCTTGTCACAGATGTGGCACTTCGCCGGCGCTTTCGGATTCTTGCAATCCCTAGAGAGATGGCCTTTCTACTGACAGTTGTAGCAAGTCACTTCGCCTTTCGGCTTCTTCTGACCATCCTTACCCTTCTGCTGCTGCTGCTTCCTCTTCTGGTTTCCACCCTACGGTGGTTTAGACTCTCCCCGGGTAACAGCAACAACAGGTCCTTCCTTAGGAAACAGACTCTCATGCCTGAGAGCTTTCTCCACAAGCTTCTCAAATGAATCGTCCAAATGATCCACCAACTGTCTCCCAAGATAACTGTCCAAGCCTGTTACAAACTTCTCATTCTTCTGATATGCAGACTCAATATATGACCGGGCATACTTGGACAACGCTTCAAACTCAGAAACATACTCAAGAACTGATCTTCCACCCTGCTTGAGCTCCACAAACTTCTTGAACAGAACAGACTTCTGAGCTGTAGAAATGAACTTAGCTTCAAATCTGACTTGGAATTGCTCCCAAGTAATCTCTTCTTCCGGAGTATTGATGGTAATAGAGTTCCACCAATCAGAAGCTCTCCCCTGAAGCTGCCTTGATGCCAACTTCCTCTTAGTTGCATCATCAATTCCCAAATCAACAAAGATCCTTCTACAAGCATCTATCCACCTCTGGACCTCAATAGTTGATTCCGTTCCCAAGAAAACCTTCCCTCCAAGAGCAGTATAGTCCTTGCACAACTTAGCAAAATCCACTGGTTTCGGAGTTTGGACTTGAACTCCAACATTAACTGACGGCCCTGGAGCTGGCATCCTCCTCATGATCGAAGTCATCATAGCTTCGAACATGGCTACATAATCAGCAGTCCCTTCAGTAGCACGGCCTTCCCTAGCAGCTGGTCTCCCTCTTCGACTCATTCTCAATATCTATAAAAAGGAATGATCAGAACATCTAGAGAAACAACTGCATAAAGGACTCAAACTCAACTAAACTACTATATTATATATAGTATTCATCCATCAAAATACAATTACGTCTCTCATACGTAGTTACGTCAGCGAGCGTTGGGTAAAATCGATTAACCAATGCTCTGATACTAAATGTGACGACCGCCTATGACCCCTGCACCGAATCTAGAGATAGTGCGCTGTAAAGTGTGTCAGGCGACCATGGACGATTGTCAGGGTAGATTAAAACAACAGAATCTATCGTATTACTCACAGCGCATGGACAAAATACAATAGAACATATGTATAGTGAAGCTTTACAGAACGAAATGACATCATATAAAACTCCATAATAGTTGAATACAAGCATCCAAATAGCCAATACATCAAGCCTCACTACATAACACTCAGAGAATACAAAACAACGGAAAATCCAATACATATAATAAGAAGAAAATATGCAACCCTCCAGCTCGTCTTCGATATCAGCATCGTGAGAAGAGAACAGCACCTGTCACCTGCTACCTAGTCTGCCCGTCCCAAAAATGGACGAACAGCCCAAGGCAATAAGAATTAAAACATAAAGCCTTGAGTCAGACAACAGTCTTAGTGAGCAGTAAATTAACTAACAACGTACCAAAAGAGCATAAAGGAAAAGGAATAGGAATACAACCCTCCCACTCCACCTCTTTCTACAGTGATACCCCCCAGACACACACTAAGCAGAAGCAACATAGTAGAGCATACAATTTAAAGTAAAGTAATAATCATTCGAGTCAAGGGCGATGTTTTCCAAGTACCAAGGCCTAAATCAGATAAGCACCCAGAAAATACCGCTCTTGAGTCCGAATGACGATACAACCAAACATCCAAGACTCTGGCTATCACTGTTATCATTGCTTCGATATCACCGTTAATTGAATGACCGACACATTCTTTCAGCCGTCCGTCAAGGGCTAATGGAAACCCCGGTTCTAGACATAACTCCCGCACGTCGTCGCAGCCCGTGCCTAGGACTATCGAATCTGCCCAGAGTACTCGACCATCAACAGTTGGCCGTTGGGACTATCGAATCTGCCCAAACATACTCTTGCTTAGAGCATGCTAGAACCTTCAATAACGATGCTATCCAAACCTCCTAGTCATCCTCCTCGACGACTATTTCCATACTAGCTCAAGCGCCTCTCAAGCATCCATTACCCTTAACTCGAATCATATCACCGAGTTACCAACGTGCTTGGAATGATCCCGTCTGGATTAGACCAAGTCTTTATTACATGATGCCTCGCTTCATTACATCCTCGCAAAGCCTCATCTCAACATCACATCATCAAATCTATGCATAAGAGCTTCATCATCCCGCTACATATGCCACGAGCAGCTTTCCCAATTCAAGAGCCTTTCCCTTAGCTTTTGAATCATCTTCGACCGCCTTGTCTAAAACCAATCAACAACCATCTAATTCACAGCAACCAATCATGTCAAACATCAATCCAAGTAACCAAGCATTCAAATATAAGCAAAATGGACAATTATAACAATAATGGCAATTTCGTAATTAAGGAGTTGAAAGTCTAACAAGCATGAAAACATGAGAATTATCTCTACAACTTGATGAATGAACTTGCATAGGTTAATCATATACAAAAATGGTTGTCAAATCATCATGAACAATGGATCTACGTGGATCTACACTTAGGTTTACAAAAATGCATAGAAATCACTATTTTAACACCAAATCAAGCCAACAATCCGATCTACTCCTTTGGATCCGTGTGAGAGATAATCACCACTCACCAAATCACCTAAACAACCCCAAATCAACACGCTTCAGATCTGGACAGCGAAGGATCAATCTTGATCTATCATGAATCCGCTTCAAACGAAGAAATCTCTCTTGAAAAGATGAAGATCTTCAATCTAAGCTCTTGAATCTTCAATCTTGATCTTCGATTTGGATGAAAGGAAGCACTAGATTAGAGTGGAGAAAAGAAGTGAAGAAGTGTAGAAGTCGAGCTCTCAAAATGGCAGCACTTCGTCGCTTCAAAATCCGGATCCCAAAAAGTGAGAAAAACCCTTCCTATTTATAGCAGAAATTTCCTTAAGTCGTAACTCGGCTATCTCCATAGGTCGTTTCCGACCTAAGCCTCTCCGACCTAAGCCTCTCCGACCTAACAGATATGCACGCGCGCCCAACTCCTACGACCTAACACTTACCTGTCTATGACTCACGACATAACAGCTATCTCCTAAGTCGGTCACGACTTATAGCATGCGCGCCTACGACTCAATTGAGAAGTGACCTAACAACATTACGACCTAACTCCTTAAGCTACCACGCGACCTAACATAAGTCGCAAACAACTGGACTGCGACCTAACTACTAAGCCAAAGCCCAGCGACCTAGCAACTCACGCGACCTACGACTTAACAAGTGCGCGACTTACGACTTAGAAAACACGCGACCTAACACTTAAGCTATACCCTGCGACCTAACAACCCATACATAAGTCGCTTACGACTTAACACCTTAACTCGTCCACGACTTAACTCCCATAGGTCGTACCCTCCTTAAGTCGCTAACTCACTTAAGTCGCACTATTACTTAACTTGCTAACTCGCTGTTTCTTAACTCGGTCACTTCCTTAGGTTGTCTATCCCTTAGGTCGTTAACTCACCCAGTCGACTTAACTTGGCAACGACTTAAACACTGAACTCGGTAACAATTTAACTCGCCACTATCCTTAAGTCGCGCCTACCTCTTAAGTCGTCCAAACGACCTATCTCCAATCCCTTAACCCGCCATTTCCCTGGGTAGCTCCTATCCCCTAAGTCGTATACGACTTACGACTTATACTAAGTCGTGAACGACTTAGGACTTAGCCATATTTTTGCCTAAAACTCATATGTCACCACCTTAACCCAGTTAATCTCTTAAGTCGGCAACTCGACCCAGACTTCTCTTAACTCGTCCAAACCGACTTAGGACTTAGAAAAATTCTGAATGACTTATCAACAATGTAACCAATTGTCAACTGTTTTACGATGTTCTGATCCGTAAAATACGGGTCGTTACATTACCGATTGACTTCCAAATCCAAAGCGCCTCCCGTGGGTCGCTGGATCCATGACAGACTCAAATATTGCGTTCTCCTCATCAATGGTCAACTCTGCTCTTCCGGTGTCCTGGAGCATCAATGTCCGTGCGTCCTGAAACTTTTCCTAGTATGCAAAATACAATTGAATTTAGATAATGCTATTTTAATAGACTTAAAACTTTTAGTTCATTATCTTATACTTACATATGCGGCCCTTGCTTTGTCATTACTTTCCCAGGCGTACAAATATGAGCCTGAATCGTCAATCTGAGTCACCGCATGCGTATGCACAAATACATCCCAATGACTGACAGGACCACCGCGCTCTCTTTCCTGAAATATGCACATATAAATATATATATTAAATATTTTTATATAAATGTTTATCTTAATTAATAAATATACCAAGTCCTCACGGTGATGCTGGAATGACTTAGAACCACCGCGATGTGTGACGGGATTCTTGCTCCTGTTAGCAGAATTCCTAGTTGACTCTTTCTGCAAATTTAAGTTGAAAAAAAAAATTGTTTTATAGTTTTAATTTAAATATTATTTGCGTAGAACAATTTAAATTAAATATATGCTAAATTTACCTGAAATTCCTCATTGGCCCACCAGCGGACAAACTGTTCCCACACAACAGCGCTCATCCAATTTGGCTTGCTTCCACTTGATTTCACAGCATTTAAAGTCTCCCTGTAGTTCTTTGCAATCTTACTCTGCAAATGACGCTGTACAACGGAAAGATCTGCATCCTGGATATCCACATGGCCCTGCACGTTTGATTACATAAGAGTTATATAGTTTTTATGCGTAGTGTAAACATGATTAGATATCTAAACCTAACAAGTAATATCACTCATACCAAAAAGTCCTGCCAAATAGCTTCCTTCACATTCTCTGGAATCAAGGACCATTTGGGCCAACATTCATTCATCCGACTCTGGTATGCACGCTTAGATAATGAAAGAACTATATTTGATGGCTCTAACGTAAAACCACTGTGTTTAACAGGAAAAAAAAGCATTTACTATTTTATGACTACTATACTTATAATAGACTGTACGAGAATAAAATTTAATTTTGAAACTTAATACTTACCCAGATCCGTCGGCTTTTGGCTTTAGCCAAATTGTAGTGCGTGGCATCTCCTCTGATGGACCACCGCGATCACGATCTGCAGGACGAATAGTCCCTCTCCGTGAAGAGAAGGGAGACCCAGAATGTGTAGACCCAGATCGTCTACGTGAAGACATATCTATAGAACATGTTACAGACAAACAGTATACGAGAACATTAAATGACTATATGTAAAACATACATTATGGCATAACATAAGAAGAGTACGTGACACATATCATACATTAGCATAACATTTTTAATGAAAACATTATAAAGTTAAATATAATTACCTTCAAAATGTAGATTATTGATCAGTCCTCGTCAGTTTCGGTTTCAGACTCTGTTTCGTACTCTATATTTTGTTCCTCTGTACTCTCAAATGCTTCAATTAATGCATTTGAATCATCGTTTAGAGGTCCAAAATCTGTTTGATCATTTGTTATTATTATTCCTCTACTTTCCTCGATATCTGCTTGGTAAGCTTGTTCATCGGGAATGTTCCGTCCATCAAATGTAAATCTTGCCTTTGTTTTAAAAACAGCCGACCAATTTACTTTATCTCTTCTTAGAGATGGGTAAGAAGCATAATAAACTTGAAGAGATTGTTTGGCAAGTACAAAAGGATCGTAGTTATGATAATGCGAAGTATGTTTTATTTCTATAAGATTATATTTTGGATGCACGTTTATTCTAGAACCTGGAACGTTGCTGAACCAGTTGCATTTAAACAAAAATACTTCTTCTGCAGGTCGTGTGAAATACGACAATTGCAAAACTTGGGTTAGCACGCCATAAAAATCATGTATATGATCATTTGGATCATCACTACCTTTAACAAATACACCAATATTGTTAGTTAATTTTTCAGCACCGTATTCTTTGGTATTAAATTTATATCCATTCACAAAGAATATTAGATAGGTCTTGACTATCCTTTTTGGTCCCAAAGCTAAATGTTTCAATCCTTCGTCTACAACACCATTTGTCGTATCAAAAACGTACTTAGAAAACCATTTAGAGAATTCTTTGCTGATATCTCCGTTCGGATGTTGTGATTCGTAAATACTGCAATTATACAAGAAATGTTATATTTTGATTAAGATACATGTGTGCATATTTATATATTTATTAATTAAGATACAAGAAATGTTACATATATAAGTATATTACCTAACAAATGGTGCAACTTCAGCACAGTTGAGAAGAATATATGTGTGTGCTACGTGATAATCTCTGTCATCCAACCATACTTCCACACATTTACCAGAAGGCCGACCATGCTTTTTAAAAATAGATATAGTCGATTGACAATCATCTTGATCAATGCCTTCATCATTACGCGGAGCACTTTCAAATGATATGTTCACATGGTCACTAAAATAATGAGAGAAAAAAAATGAAGCTTCTTCTTCAATGTATGATTTGCAAATCGAGCCTTCAACTCGAGCTTTCTGCCTCACTTTTTTCTTTAGATGATTTAAATATCTATTTCAAATTATTTTAAATCAATTTTTTTATACATATAATTAAACCAATATTTAATGAACTAAATATGAATATACCTTTCAAATGGATACATCCATCCATATTGCACAGGCCCTCGAAGACGTGCTTCAAATGGAAGATGAAGGTAAATGCTCCATAACATTGAAAAAACCAGGAGGAAATATTTTTTCCAATTTGCATAGCAATATCGGGATTTCTTCCTCAAGTTTACGTAGACGATCAACTTTTAATGTAGTAGAACAAATCTCTTTATAAAACAGACTAAGTTCTGTTAGAACAGTCCAAACTTTTACGGGCAATAGTTCTTTAAAAGTGACGGGTAATAAATTTTCCATCATAACATGACAATCATGACTTTTCATCCCGCTAAGTTTATTGTTCTTATAGTCCACACATCTACGAAGATTAGAAGATATACCATCGGGAATCTTAATCCTTCCACCCATTTTAAAAATATTTTAACTTGATTATTGTCTAGCTCATAGCACGCTTTTGGCTTTTTTGTTTCATTTGGTTTCATATGAAGCTCAGGACGATTACATAATACTTCGATATCACGCCTTGATTTCAAATCATCTTTCGTCTTTCCCTTGACATTCAAAACTGTATTAAACACATTATCAAACACGTTTTTCTCATTGTGCATCACGTCAATATTATGACGAATCAGGAGATTTTTTCAATAAGCCAACTCCCAAAATATGCTTTGTTTGCACCAGTTATGAATCGATGATTTACCTTGAATTTCAATTTGCTTTCCGGTTTCATGTATTTTTGGATAATCCTTTACAAGTTCATAAATATCTTCGCTTGACCAAACCGTAGGTGCGCTTAAAGTTTCAACTCTATTAGCTGTAAAGTTTTTCTTATCTCTTCTAAATGGATGATTAACATGAAGAAAACATCGATGACAGTCAAACCACGAAATTTTTTTTCCATGAGGTAAAGGAAATGCTCTTGTTTCTTCCATGCAGTAAGGACAAGCTAGGCGACCAGCCGTACTCCAACCTGAAAGCATTGCATACGCAGGAAAATCGCTGATTGTCCATAACAAAGAAGCATACATGCGAAAGTTTTTTTTATAGAAATATCATATGTTTCTACTCCTTCATACCACAATGTTTTTAATTCTTCAATCAAAGGTTGTAAATAAACATCGATTCCTTGTGTCGGATCATCAAGACCAGGAACAACAACTGTAAGAAACATGTATGGAGTTTTCATACACATCCAAGGAGGTAAATTATAAGGTGTGACAATTATAGGCCAGGACGAATATTTAGAACCAAATTGAGAAAATGGTGAAAATCCATCCGTACATAAACCAAGTCTAACATTACGACTCTCGGATGCAAAATCAGGATATTTCAGGTCAAAATGCTTCCATGCTTCCCCATCAGCTGGGTGTGTTAACTTACCTTCCTCTCGTATTCTCATACTGTGCCATCTCATATGTTGCGCAGTTACAGAAGATGCATATAACCTTTGAAGTCTAGGAGTAATTGGTAAATAATGCATACGCTTATACAGGACTTCCTTTCCCGTTTTCTTTCTTGGTTTGTACCTTTCCTGATTACATATTTTACAATGTCTAATATTGATATCTTCCTTCCAAAACAGCATGCAACCGTTTAGACATGTATCTATTTTTTGATATGGTAAACCAAAAGCCGACATTAGTTTTTTACTTCATAATGATTTTCGCACATTAAATTATTAGGAGGCATATGCCGTTTCGCAGCTTGTACAACAGCTATAAATCCAGATTCTGTGAGGTTGTATTTAGATTTCATCGCAATGTACTCAGCAGTCACTGACAATTGGGTTCCGCTTGTGCAACCTTCCCAAATGGGTTTCTTCGCCGCTTCTAATAAATCATATATTTTTTTTGCACCAATATTTGGTTCGTCTTCAGTATTACCATCGTCATCGGTTAATTGAGAAACACGGAACATTAAACGTGCAACATCTTCAACCATATGTTCTACGAGATTTGTCATATTAATTTCATTACTCAATACCTCCTCAGCTTCAACAAGATTAGATGCTAACGGTTCTCCATGACGATCCCAAACCAAATAGTTCGACACGAAACCGTATTGACGCAAATGAACTCTTACCATTTCTGGTACCAAATGCTTTAACAATTTGTATTTAGTACATGGACAACGGATTTCTTTGTCGTTTCCGTTATTACTTAAAGCGAAATCAATAAATACGCGAACACCATTATTAAAATGTTCACTAATTGACGTTCCACTTTCAACTCTTCGTTTTTTGTACATCCAGCTCCGATCAGTAAAATAATTGTCCATTAACCTACGTATATAGTTAAAAAGTACGATATTAATTTGCATTGACATATTATTAAAACAGTTTACAGGTGAATTTTATAATAACTGATCATTGACTCTATAGTGATGGGTCGTCCTACCTCCCATTACAAATACAATAACGTAATTAAATCGCGTAAATTATTTCAATTTAAATGATTCAACAAAATTTCGGCAGCGCTTCGCTTTAGTTCCCTGAACAGTACACATTTGCGTGTACACAGGGAACATAAACGAAGCGCTGTCGAAATTTTGTGAACCATTTAAAATGAAATAATTTACGCGATTTAATTACGTTATTGTATTCGTAACTTGTCCAATACAGGGACAAATCCAATAAATACTGTATAAGATGAATACAGATGTCCGTTCTGTTAAAAAAACGAATATCCACATAACGATCATATACAATACTTATCAGACGGGGCCGAAAAACATTCTAAGGGTTTTCGAATATATTACATATTCTTTAACATATTATATTTATAAAAAAAATTGACGTTCGATACTATACTTACTGTCATTTTCGATATTTTTTAACCGTACATTATAAAATTAACACACTATATTACTTATTAAAAAAATCAAAGTAACCGTATGTTATAAAATTAAATAAAATTTTCGATATTTTCTAATCTAATGTCATCATTCAACTTATTGCACTATATTTTCATACAAGCAGCATTCTACACTACGCTATACACACAATACACTATACACCATACATACAATATACTATAATATACAATTAACTTACAATACATAGGTTAATAATAAAAATTAAGCATCAATAAACTAAACTACACATACAATAGTCAATACAAACATATAAATTGCAAATCTAACACTAAATTACCTAATTGAATAAAAAAGGAGATTAGGGTTTATACCTTGATTGGAGAGGATTAGGGGTTGGAGAGGGCTTCTAGATGTTGCCGAGTGACGTTGGAGGTTGGAATGGAAGTGGGTGGCGAATTGGGGAGGAGGATGGAGGGTTTTGGGTTAGGTTTAGGAAAAATTCGAAATGGGGGAGAAGAAGCTGCTGCTGTGAATTTTGGTTCGGGTTTCCAACCGCTACCAACGGCCGCAAACGGCATTTTCCAACGGCGTCCAACGGCTATCTTTTTTACCTCTTGATAATAATCCGGAAAATACTTGCCGTTGGAAGCCGTTGGTCAACGCCGTTGGCGGCCGTTGGCCCCCTCCGTTGGAATAAATAGTAATCCTTGTAGTGTATGTATCAAAGTCCAAATCACATATATAACATCAATAATAAAAAAACATCAATATTTAAAATAAATCAAACTCAAACAACTCATAATACACTCAAACATCCAAAAACACCTCAAAACATATCCCAAAATATATCAAACATATCCAATAATATATCATAATAATTCAAATCGACCTCGCACATCCAACATCTTAAAATATATCAAACATATCAAATCAACCTCACCCATCACAAACATATTCAACTCTCAAACACCATAGCAAAAAATTCAAACTACCTCACTCATCTCAAAGTAAATATATGTACGATGCTTCAACGCAAACAGAAAAACCATTATTACAACCGATACCAGCTGTGTTGATCCATTGCGATAGTACCGAAGCTATTTTAAAAGTTGAGAACCATTATTACAAAGGTAAGAGACGACAAATTCGTCGTAAGCATAGTACTGTAAGTAAGTATATCTCTTCAGGATCTGTTAGGGTGGATCATATACGCACTATAAGGAAAATCGGCAATTGCGTCGGCATAAAACCGACGCCAGCCGATTCTAGCCGACGCAAGCCGATTCTAAAAACCGACGCAAAGAAAAACGTCACCACCAAGCATTCGAGTTGGGTTTTGCGTCGATTTCATCACCACTTTAGTGTCGGGAAGTGACGTCTATATCCACGTGGCCATTTTTTTCCAAATTCTGTTGGGCGTAACTTGCCGACGCAATCCGACTCAGGTCTGTAACCAAACGACCGATTCTAGCCGACGCAAACCTATAACCAAACAGCCGACGCAAGCCTATTCCAGCTTAATATATCCATCAAACAACAACTATATATTTAAAAAATCATCAATCAAACACAACGTTCACTAATATACATCATACTCAACAATACATATAAGTACTATCAAACAAATCATACATCATTGTCCTACTCATCATCATACATCAAACAACAATAAGTTCAACACAAAACGACGCCAAAAATGTGACAAGCACAACGTTACCTACTTATCATCTCTAGACGCATCCTCTCTAGGCATTCTTCCATGCTCTGTCAGGTATGCCACGATATGCGTATCGAGCTGCTGTGCAAAAGCATTGCTCTTCCACCAGTCATTGATCTCCGCAACCTGCTGATGCAACAAAGCTATCTCCTCCTCTGCCTGGGATCTCCTGTAAGCCCTCTGGGACGATATCGCCTGTGAAATAGTTAATAGCTAGTTATAATTTATGCTTCATATCATATTAAATGTATATATTATTTAATGAATCAGTTTACCTCCATATTTCCATAACTATACCGCCTATTTCGCGTAGGCGGATCTATAACGGCGTCCCAAATATGGTTTGACTCCTCTGACTCCTCAACGGTAAACTCCTCATGTCCGGTGGTCTGCGTCACACGTGTCCGCTCTGCCTCATATGACTCCTGCGATTATAAATAAAAGTTTGACACGACAAAAATTTAATTTACGATTTTTTAGCTGTGAAATAAAGTATTATCAAACACTATCATTATGGATAAGCATGTTTACCAATACAGATTGAGATTTGGCGTATGTCCATCTATACGAAACATTGCCTTCCTCGTCTGTCTCCTCCACAACATGTGTGGCAGTAAACACCTCAGCTATCGTAGGCTCGCGATTGTACTTCTTAGACTAAAAATATACATATGAATAAACAATGTTACCAATATGATTAAATAATGTTACAGATATTTATAAACACAATTTATAAATTTACCAATTCGTTTTTATGTTGTTGAAAAGATTTCGAGCCACCACGATGTACAGCAGGATCCTTATTTCTATTTTCGCGATTCCACGCTGATATTTCCTATACATTTAAACACAAGGTTAACTATATTAATGCAACTAATATACGAAATCTTAAAATTTTTAAATTACAATTCGAAAATGTATAGCTTACTTTGAATTCATGAGTATCCCAAAGCCGAAGAAACTCACTATATACTTCAGCGCTCATCCAACTTGGCTTTTTTCCCGCACTCTTTGCTTTAGTTGTCGTGTTTCTATAATTTCTTCTCATTCTTTGATTCCAATGATTTCTAAACACATCCAGATCCTGGTGCTCAACACGTACGGCAGCCTGCATATTGAAATTAACTTGAATTATAAACATTCTATTGACATTCGAATCAAATAAAAATTTATACTTAATTAGCATCAAATCTGCCCATAAATCGTCCTTTGTTTTCCCCTTTACATTCATAACTGTATTAAACACGTTATCAAACATGTTTTTTTCGTTGTGCATCATGTCAATATTATGTCGGAGTAGGAGATCTTTCCAGTAGGGTAACTTCCAAAATATACTTTGTTTGCACCAATTATGAATGTCTGATTTACCTGAAATTTCAGTCTGCACTCCAGTTTCATGTATCTTCGGATACTCCTTACAATTTCATATATTTCTTCGCTTGACCAAATCTTCGGTGGTTGCATACTCTCTTCTCTGTTAGTTATAAAGCTTTTTCTATCTCTTCTAAAAGTATGATTGAGATGGAGAAAACACCGATGACAATCAAACCAAGAAATTTTCTTTCCATACCGTAGTGAAAACACCCGTGTTTCTTCCATGCAATAAGGACAAGCTAGACGACCAGTCGTACTCCAACCTAAAAGCATCCCGTATGCAGGAAAATCACTAATAGTCCACAACAAAGAAGCGAACATACGAAAATTATTTTTTCTCGAAATGTCGTACGTTTCAAATCCTTCATTCCATAGCGTTTTCAACTCTTCGATCAATGGTTGTAAATAAACATCGATTCCTTGTGTTGGATCATCAGGCCCAGGGACGACAGTAGTGAGAAACATATATGGAGTTTTCATACACATCCATGGAGGTAAATTATAAGGAGTTACGATAATAGACCATGATGAATATTTACTACCAAACTGAGAGAATGGTGCAAATCCATCCGTACATAAACCGAGTCTAACATTACGGCTTTCGGCAGCAAATGCGGGATAAGTCCTATCGAAATGTTTTCATGCTTCTCCATCAGATGGATGTATCAAAGTTCCTTCTTCCGGTGTTCTCACATTGTGTCATCGCATATGGCACGCCGTAGCAGAAGATGCATATAACCTTTGAAGTCTGGGAGTGATGGGTAAATAATGCATTCTCTTGTATGGAACTTTATTTCCTTTTTTTTCTCGGTTTGTATCTTTCCTCGTTACATATTCTGCATTTTCTAAGCGCAACGTCATCTTTCCAATACAACATGCAACCTTTTACATATGTATCTATCTTTTGGTATGGCAGACCGAAAGCGGACATAAGTTTTTTCACTTTATAATGACTATCGCACATCAGATTATTGGGTGGCATGTGTCGTTTTGCTGCTTGTACAACTGTTGTAAATCCAACTTCTGTTAGGTTGAATTTTGATTTCATAGTAATGTATTCGGCGGTTACTGATAATTCGGTTCCACTTTTACAACCATCCCACAACGACCTTTTAGCATAGTCCAATAAATCATATATTTTTTAGCTCCCACAGTCGATTCTTCTTCGACATTTACATCTTCATCGTCATCTTGATCAAACATTGGAAACATTGATCGTGCTGCATCTTCCACCATATTTTCTATTGGATTCGTCATAACATTATTGTCATCTAACGCTACAGGATTAGGTGTGGGTGCAAGAAGTTCTCCATGACGATCTCACAAGTAATAATTCGGCACAAAACCATTTTTATACAAATGTACTTCAACTATATTTGCTTTCCAATGCTTCAAATGTTTGCACTTACTACACGGGCAACGAAGTTCTTCGTTATTACGATTATTAGATTTAGCGAATCTAATAAATTCGTGTACACTGTTATAGAAATGTTTCTTAATTGAACCTTTCATACTAGTTCCGACTTCATACATCCAACTACGGTCAAGAAAATAATCGAACATTTTTCCTAATTTGAAAATATATGTTAGAAACACAATAAAGTTTATCGTTTATTAATCCAAATAATCAATTCGATTTATTTTTTGTTTTTTGCTTTATTGTTTTAACTTTGATGGTCGACCATCCTACTTCCCATTACAAATACAATAAAGTAATTACATTTCGTAAATCATATCATTTTAAACGGTTCACAAAATTTAGGCAGCACTTCCCATTTGTTCCCTGTATCGTACACAAATACGTGTACATAGGGAACAAAACGGAAGCGCTATCGAAATTTTGTGAACCGTTTAAAATGATATGATTTGCAAAATGTAATTATACTTTATTGTATTCGTAACTTGTCCAATACAGGGACAAATCCAACAAATATTGTATCAGATGAATATAGATGTCCGTTCTGTGAAAAATCGAACAACTATATAACGATCATATACAACACTTGTCAGACGGGGCCAAAAATTCTGTAAGGGGTTTAAAAATTAAAACTTTTATAATTAACAATATTCATTCAACTATTTGAATATTTATTAACTAAATTTGAAATTTTACAACGTAATTTAACTTTCGTTTAACTATTTTAATTTTTAATTTGCCGATTATGTAAACTAAAATAAGTTGTTCACACATATAATTAGTAAAAATAGGTTTTTTTTATACTAAATCAACTAATACCTTTTATCATCAACTAATGTACACCATTAACATCAACCCATACGCAATAATCTACAATTACAAATTGATAATCAACTCTTTTCCCTAATTTCCCTAATTTCAAGCCGACAATGTCAAAATTATATTTCCAAACCAATCTAAAACAGTAATATCATCGAATAATACCAACCAATCATCAATTTCTAATCTACCATCAACTAATTTCAAAATTTAGGGTTTAAATCATACCTCAAATAAACTGAAATCGGGAAGAAAGAAGATACCGGAGAGCTTTGGAGAGCGTCGGGGGCCCGATGTTGACTTGAGACGGCGGTGACGGCAGGCGGCTGCAGCGGGTGACGAGGAGGAGGGTTTTGACGCGAAAATTTGGAGGGAAGAATGAATGAAAACTGCTCGTGGGTTTTCCTTCTGTAATGCGATATTGCATCAGCTAAAATCGTCCGTGTTTTTTAGCCGATTTTAGCCGACGCAAAGCCTGGAAACTAAACAAGCCGATTCTAGTAGTGACGCACTAATGAGAATCTGGCAGATCCTTTGATGAAAGGATTGACCAGAGGGAAAGTTATTTCTACATCTAAAAGAATGAGAATATTGTCCTTAGAATGAGAAATCACTCATAATAGTAACCCAACCTAATGACTAGAGATCTCAGAAACAAGATTTAATAGGTAATAACAAGTTATGTAGTGGCATAGATTGAACATGCTTGTTTTCATTTGATAGAAGCATGTAGTACTGAAGCAACAAGAGGATGAGTTTAACTCTTAATTAGATTTATACTCTATGTGGAGTAGATAATCTAGTTACAGAAGCACTCAATTTACCTATATAAACGTGAAAATATGGCCGTTTCCTATGGAATTTTGGGCAAAATTAATCCTAGGGCATTCACTAAATTGAGATATATATAGATGTGCATGACCTTTAAAGCACGAGCTGTAGACTGCGTCCTAGAGAGGTTGTATGGTTTTATGTCAGAGACAGAGTTCAAGACTTCGAGTCACTTTAGTATAATCTGGATCTTACTCACTATGCAATGGTTCAAATAAAAAAATACCTTCGTTTATGCGTAATCTTATAAAATCGGAAATTGCTGGAGAAAAATATTTTAAAAAATTCAAGTGGGGAATTGTTGGAATTTGTTTTAAAAGTGAATTAGTAAAATATTGAAAAGAGTATATAAATACTCCTCTTAGTGAGTAGTCCCACATTGTGCGAAACTATAGAGAGATCCTATTTAAATATGTGATTCTTAAGGGAAAGAATTGATAATCTGAACGTCCAATGTTTTCCGTTGTGTTGAGAAGGGAGACCATGTTGACCACCATCCATGCATGCCGACCGATCCGGCCCGACCTTGGTTTGGCAGTAAACCGAGATCCTATATTCTTCCATAACTCAGCCCCGTTTTTTCTCTCGGATTTTTTCTATATAAACAGGGATGCTACTGACTTGCCAGTCTTTGTGCAAGATACTTTTGATATTGATATATATGGCTGTTTTATTCTAAAAGCGGTATTGCACTAATGACTACCTTGCATGATTTTGGCATAGCGGCGAAACGTTTTAAAAAAAACGACCTTGTACGCGACTTAGCCGTCAAGACAGTGCAAAATCCAGATCGAGGTACAACAAAATCACACTAATATTTTGCAAATCTCAAATATTAATGAAGCTAATGATGATATTAATTGGCCGTTGAGGTTACTGCTAAAAGCATTAAAACGTTAACATTTTCCCAATCTTATTTGGTGAACATTGTCATACTTCTGAAGCTTACGAGCAATGTTTTGTCAAATTTAGCTGAATATTTTCGAAAAGAATGACTATATTCACTTTAAACAGTCACAAAGTTCTTAAAAATATTTTTTTTTTAATGGTAAAATTTGAAGTCTGGATAACATGATACTTACATATGAAACTCTTATTTCGAGCTGAATTCCCCAAAAACTTCAATTCTTTCAATTTACTAACAAATGAATTAATCACAGCCACTAAACAACTATATGTGTATATCATATATGTATATACCTCCTAGTTATAAATCTAAACCAAGCAATCTAACAGGAGAAACCCTGCTCCTAGCTTTCTTCTCTTTAATAGTATCAAGCTTAGGCGACCATTGCCGACTATATCTACTGCCCACTAGCAGCTCATACTGCTTCTTCAACTCCGGCGTAGTACAAATCACATCATTCTCCTCATAATCATCATGAGCACCATCATCATCGCTGATCATCTTCATAATAAACTCAGGCAAAACCCTAATCAACATTCTACCATCCTCCCCCTTCACATACTCAAATGCAGATGATGTCATACTTTTCATCTCTTTTGGCATCTTAGATGCCAAAGTTGCGGTGGTTAGATTTGCATTGCATGGGAAGAAACCGATCGGGAGGACAAAGTACGTTTCACCGAGTAGTAGAGAGTCTTCAATGGAGAGTATGGGAATGGGGCGACCGATGAAGAAAGAATCTGCATGGCAGATGACTTTGTCTATGTTTTCGAACATGAGCTCTGCAGCAGGTGTGTTGACAGTGAAGACTTTGATGGCGCCGCCATGGAAGATTACCTTTGCTGTAGATGGTGGTGTCGGTTTGGAAACGAAGCATGAAGATGTGATTCCCATTTTGTTTTCCTTTAGGAAGAGTTTGTAAGTTGAGGAGAGTTATATACTGGGATTGGAGTACTTTGACAATGGTTTTATATGTAGTACAGATTTGAGCTACTTGGTCGGTGGTCTGCGGTCAAAGTTGATGGCTTGATCGAGGTGAGTTTTGATTGTCAACTTATTATGGATAGGAAGGATCCAAGTCCAACTGTTAATGACAATCATAATGTGACGATTGTGATGTTTTTTTACTAAACGTCTATAAGCTTGTATACATTGTTGCATGAAAAGTTTAAAAGTAACGCGCTTATTTAAATGCGACGTCAAAGTAGCTTTCTACTGGGAAGCACATGTTCAATATAAACAGATCAATTTTGGTTGCTTTGGCTGAAATATTGGATAAGAGATTGTAGTTTTTATTTGTACGTTGGATTATATATGCAGTTGATATCAAAAATAGGCTATAATGAAAGGAATGAAGAATACGTCTTTCATGTCTGAATGGTAAACACGAAGAACTACCAATTAAAGCGGATTATAGCCAGAAACGGTAATAAGAATACTTTGTCAACAATTAGAACAATATTCTTAAACATTTTAGAAAAATACATCTATTAAACTTAACAAGTTTGTGCCCGCACACAGATATAAATAGATATAATATGTGTATGTATATGGAAAATTTTGTCAAACATTCTTTTGTAAGTTTTAAAACAGGTTTAATGAAACAATTCTTTTTGAGAAAATTTACAATTATTTACGCTTTTAATTACAAATATTTTCAAAAATAAAATATAAATATTTGTAGTTTTTTAGGTAAATATGTCCAGTTTTTACAGTAAATATTTACAAAAAAAACTTCAAATAATTTTTAATGAAAACTTCAAATTGCAGCTGAAAATAATTATATATAAAGGTATTTGGAAAGTTTATTTATAAAAAGATATGGGAGTGTAATGAATATGAAAATAAGTGTGTCCCTGATTTCAATTTGTTATTAATCTCCTATTTTGGTTTACACTTGATAACAGTGAGCAAATCGGTTGCTGTATGCTTTTTTTTTGAATAAAAGTAAGCAGGCTAAACAGGCCCAGCCCAACAACACACAAATACTACCCGACCTCTCCAAACCCCCCTCTACAAACCCTAATACACAAACAAACGCGGACATAACATATCAAGCTCCAGAATAAAAAAACAGAAAAAATAAATGGCGACGACGCTAAACCAATGTATCGCCGTCTCCTATCTTCACTTCTTCACACCACTAGATTCGCTTCTTTCCCAGTACGAGAGGTATTTGTTAAATTTCTCTCGCATGCCTTCCATTTCTTCGATTGTAAAGAGACTATTCTGATGTTGATAATCTCATGAAAAATTAACAGATCTGTTGTCAATACGACTCAGATCTGTTAATTCACTACCAAATTAAAGAGTATGGGCTTTCCATTAGAGACTAAAAAAATGTAAAGCCCCTAATTATAGTGGATTGGATGCATATATAAAAACCGACCCTACCGATTCTAAATATAGGCAAAACAAAGCGCCTCTAATGCAAACCCAATTCTTTTATAATTTAATGCTCTAATCAAAGGCGGAAATTGCAACTCGCGACAAACTAAAACTTTTCAGTATGAATTTTTCCCATTACCGTTCAAATTATCGCTCTTATTCCCCCTTCAAACCCTAAAACCTATTTTAGTTTATGGAAGCCGCCATAGACTATGGCGGCACTAGCATCTATCATTCACTACACCATTATAAGCTATTAACAACGGGTAAAAACCGTTGTTAAGTCCAAAAGCAACGGGTAAAAACCGTCTTCAACATAGGAGTGGTTGAATTTAGCGACGGAAGAAAACTGTTGCTTTATGTCCAAAAGGCAACGGGTATAAACCGTTGCAAATTGGGACAAAGGCAACGGGTATAAACCGTTGCAAACTGGGCCAAAGACAACGGGTATTAACCGTTGCAAATTGGGCCAAAAGCAACGGGTATAAACCGTTGCAAATTGGGCCAAAGGCAACGGGTATAAACCGTTGCTTTATGGACAATAGGCAACGGGTATAAACCGTTGCTTAATGTACAAAAGGCAACGGTTACGAACCGTTGCTTAATGGGCAAAAAATCAACGGATATAAACCGTTGCTTTCTGTCCAAAAAGCAACGGGTGCAAGCATTGTTTTATGGCCAAAAAATGTTGCTTTATGTCCAGTAAAAAACGATTAAAAACCGTTTCTTTATGCCCAAAGTCACACATAAAGCAACGGTTAACACCCGTTGCACATAGTGTTTGCTCCTGCTCCTACAAAATCACATCTGTAACTCACTACCGCGTTACACGCGTATCTCAGTATATATACCAGAATATCAATATATATCAAAATATGCCAGAATATCAAAATATTGGTACACAAGCACTATAAACATATCGCACATATACCATACATATAAAATTATCAAACTTATAATTACACTATTGTTTTGCAAACAGAATGCTACCGTGCTGGAATATCATACTTATTACACTACATTGTTTATTACACTACACTACAAAGATTTCATTAATTACACTACATTTCAATACCTCCGACTAAAGATATCGTATCAAACCATTTTGATGGCTCACATAACCTCCGGCTCCAACATCCCCAAAGGTCTCGGTAAATTGTCGACATATTTTGGCGGTTAGCTCATTCGGCAATAAAATTTTGTCCAACAACACTTTTCCATATGTGGGTGATACTGGTTTTCCATGAATTACTAATGCTGTGGAATCTCGGCATATAGTACCTGTTATATAAGCATTTCTGGAGTGAATATATGGAATCACATTTATAGAACTAACAAGCTCCCAAACATTTAAGACCATTGTGCAGAGCTACACAAGTCCTAGACCCATTGTGTATGCGATATTCGATCTTTAAAATCATGCAAGATTGGAATGGAAGGTGTAAACTTTTATGATCTTTCTATATCCTTTTTTGTTTTGGAGTTTACTGATTTATTTTTGGACATAATGGCTATTGTGAGTGTCAATGAAAATTGAAACCAAAACAGATATAAGATAAAGACTACGATGAGTATAAGTATACAAACTTATCCATTTAGTGAAGGTTGTGCCCACCAGAACTTATCCATGTGATCATTGTTATTGATTTGCTAAAACTACTTAAAACTGCTTAATTTGCTCTATCATATGGTTATAGCATTATAAATATTGCTAAATATTCTCTTATATCTTATGATTATGTTAATTTGGATTTGAAAATATCATATATACCTCTTGTGAACCTAATTATGACGTACATGTCAAACGTGAACCTTTGTTGCCTAACCTCTTTTTCTATAACAAAAGATAATTTGGAATCTATAAATACACATGCACTAATACTCATTAATTTGTTTATATGCACAATAACAGAGAGCAGTAAACTCGGTTGAAGCACAAAAAGACTGATTGGTCGATTAAAATAGTACCTGTTGCAATTACTTCGTCCTCGAAGTTCAGGATTTCACATCTTTGGTCGATTAACTGATTGTTCGGAGTGGCAAACTGAGAAGATGCGATTTCACTGCCTACTTGACGATTATCTTGGGCTATGCTGAGAAGACGCTCCAGTTTATCATCTATATTGTCCAGCTTCATCAATTTTTGCTCCACATTTTGCAGTCGCTGCTCATATACTCCTTGGGCCTGTTTGAGCCGTTTGCATGGAATGGCAGCACTCTTAACTTGGCTAGGAGCTATATTGGTCCCAATACTTCGGCTCCTGCCCTTTACATCTTTACCAAACACTGATATAAAGATGGCTTCATCACCACCACTCGTCGTTTCCTTTTCTTTTTCAATTTTGTCCTAAAAAGTAAATACATATATATATATATATATATATATATATATATGAATAATGAAAATTTAATTTAGAGGCGTTATTATTTGTTTAACTTACAAAGTAGGAAGATGTCACATCTGACGTGCTGCCATCTTTTTTCTTATGCGTTTTCTCTCGTACTTTAAGACGTGATACTTCTGTTCCCGGACTACTTGAATCGACTTGCATACAATGACCTAAAATTATATTTGGAACTAATGGTATATGCAATGTGATGCACCAATTCAATGACACATACCATTTCTTGAGTAGTCATAGCGTGACTCTTACGTCCCGAATGATGACCATATTCGAGCATTGATCTATTTTGTTTGCCTCGCTTCCTTTTTTCTTTCGCCTCGGGTTTTGATTCGTTTCTTATGAACTCATCCCAATCATCTTGAGCAATTTTCGGTGGAAAATTTCTCATTCTTTCTTCGTCAGTGATGAAATGGTCATAATGATTCTTGCGCAAATCATTCTTGTGTCTCCTAAAAGCCTCAGACATTTTTTTCATAATAAGGTCCTTTGATAGAGGATCGAGCTCATAATATTTCTGCATAACAAAAAATGCATGTAAACCAATTTTTATTTATGTATTGAAAGCATTATAAATGAATTTAAACCATCTAAGTTCATGTACACAGTTTACATTTCAAAGTATATGGATTTTTACATTTCAACGTATATAGTTTCATCAGTCTCTATGAATAAAGTGATCAATCTGAATATCCTATAAATATCATAAAAGAATATATCTTGAAACAGAAACAGTACATAAATATGGTCTCATATGAACCCTCGCTCATTCAGGCCTATTTTACAATCAGAAACAGAAACAGAAACAGTACATAAAAAGGGTGCATATTACAATCAGACGACTATATTTTACAAATAGAAACAGTACATAAAAATGGTTATGAGATTGGAGAACTTACCTCCAATTGATTCCACACGTCTTCCTTTTAATTTGGCGGAACTTTTTTCCAACTTGGATATGAGATTGGCACATGATTTCTTACTAGTTTACCAATCTTCGTAGCGACCTTTGAACCATTTTTTCCGACTGGAGAACCGTAGTTGTCTATATCAATTTTCTCCCGTTTTAAAGTGGATGATTGTGAAGTTGTATCATTTGACGGTGGTGTGGCATCTTGTGACATTATGTCCTGCAAAGTCTAAAATCCTAAAATAATCCCAACAACATTATGATGTACATTTCTTCCCCTTCCAGCCCATCCCTGTGATGCCCGATTGCTGTCGGCCAAATTATTGCACGGAGTCCCCTCCATAACGTCCCCTTATTGCTGCTGTACATCTGATATATGAACCAACGTCCCCTTATTCTGATTTGTCTGATCCCACCAACTTCTCACCACATTACGATTTTTGTCAGTCCGACTGACAATAATCGTAATGTGATGAGAAACTGGTGGGATCAGACAAATCAGAAGGGGACGTTGTTTACTATATCAGATGTACAACAGCTTACCAGTAATCGCTTGAAGCAATTTTATTAAGTCATATAATGCGTTTGATCTTGTTATGGAGGGGAATCCGTGCAATAATTTGGCTAACAGCAATTGGGCATCACAGGGATGGGCGGGAAGGGGAACATTCACTTTTATGCGGCAGTGATAAAGTCTTCCTGCATCACCAGAATTTTAAACTTAAGCGGATTCAAAACAATATCTAAAATACTGACTGAAATAAAGGATGCAAATACAAAAATATATTACCTTAGCACTGCTGAACTAAAGGGTGCAAATACAATATCTTGAACTGCCTGTCTACCTACAAACACAAAGAAAGAAAGAATAGTCAAGCTGATCACACGTATGTATGTGTACATGTGTGTATGTATGTGATCATATGTAAGTACCTACAACTACAAACACAAAATGAACTCTTGCAATATATCCATCCTTATGGATCCATCAGGATATTATAATGGCACTAATAAAAAATATAATGCATCTATTACTATCATATAACACACCATTTTACATTTTACACCATTTTAAATAAATATTTTGTTAAGGTACAATAATTGCTCTGAAATACAAAGTTAACATATGCATTTGATAAGATCTTCTAATTTTTCATTGTCTTCAAAAGCTGATTGATAAACGGTGGGAAACTCAGTGTCATCCACATTTATGGTCAACCGTTTTGGTGTATGCAAAACCACAAACCATCCGTTATTTTTTAAATCTTTTGAGTAGAACACTTGACTCGCTTCCGATGCAAGAATAAATGGCTCATCATTCACGCTATCTTTATTCTTCAATTTTCCCAAGTTAACCGTGATCAAGCTTGAAACAGAATCTATTTTACAACCATTGATCTTATCTTCGACCTTTACCCAATCACAATAAAAAACTGTTTGTTTGAAGTCAATGTAATCCAACTCAATTATCTGTTGAATGACTCCGTAATAAGTTGTTTCTGCTTCCTTAAAATTTTTATCCTTCCCACTCGCTCTAAATTGTGTAATTGATCTCATGCATACACCACTATCCTGTGTTAGCTTTCGCTCTTCATAACTCTTCGGAGAAAATAAAAACCCATTCACTTGGTACTTCATATAACTACGGGCATCAAACTTCGTCCCGTTAACTAACCGCCAAAGAGTTGAGTCAACATCGACGGTCTTTAACAACTACAACAAACACAATAAGTAAAAAAACATTGTCAAGGAGGTGTATGGTCAACTTGAAAATACGTTAAATATTTATTACATATACCTCCTCACGTAACCAAAAAGTGAAATTTTTAATAGCTTCCCCAGATGTACCCCCGCCTCGAGTTTGAGATTTGGTGCTTTGAACATAGGAGTTATAACTCCTACGAAAAACACACAATAAATAATATATATATGAATTGATTTACAATAATAAGAATTCAGAACAAATTCATGAATTTACTTCTTCCATTCATCCAATCCGTCGTACTTATCAAGGACCCATTTACGCACTTGTTGAAATTGCACTTGAGTTAACATTATATCTTTACCATTATCTAGTGCTATTTCATCAGCAAACTCATCATCCTCATCTAAAAACGCTTCACGGGTATGTTTATGAGTGCAAGCACCTCCTTTTGGCATATACTCCATGCAGTAAAGACTAGCTTCTTGTACAATATATCCTTCTGCAATACACCCTTCAATATATCTTTTGTTGCGCACATATCCTTTATATGTTTTCATCAACCTATGAAGATGAATAATTGTAAAATGTAGACATCAATAGCTATTTAAATCGAATAATTATGTACATAACTAAAATTAGTAATTTACCGTTCAAATGGGTACATCCACCTATATCTAACAGGACCAGAAATCAATGCTTCATCGGCTAAATGAACCATAAGGTGAATACTGATATCAAAAATGCAGGCGAAAAATGTTTTTCAATAACGCACATTGCTTCTACCAAACTAGCCTTTGCTTTTAGAAGATGTTCCCTGTTGATCACCTTTGAGCACAAAATGTTATAAAAGAGACTAATGCGGTGAATAACATTCCGTAGATCCTTGTGTTGCGGAAAACAATGCTGAAGCAATACCGGAAGTAAATGTTGCATTATGACGTGGTAATCATGTGACTTCATATCTTTTAGTTCAGGAGGGTTGATGCTCACATTGTTATGGAAGTTCGAAGAGAATTTGCTCGGCACTTTCAAAATTTTCAAAACGGTGCAAAACTGTATCTTTTCTTCTTTGCTCAAAGTGAAAGTCGCATTTGGTATGGTTACTTTACTTGTTTCAGGATCTTCTATCACCCACAACTTTTGTTTTATACCCATGATTTTCAAATCCTTCTGTGCATTGATCCTATCTTTTGACATGTCTTTATGGTTCATAATTGTGTTGATCAAATGTTTCGTGACATTCATCTCCGTATGCATAACATCAATATTATGTCGGGTCAAATTTGTTTTCCAATATGGCAAATCAAAGAACTTCGACCTCCTATACCGTGCAGGAACTTCTTCATCGATTGTCTTTTTCCGTTTTCGACCAATTTCCGGTATGTTTTTACCAACTTTCATTTTTATATTCGCTACCTTTTTTTCAACTTGATAACCCGTCAGTGGTTTTGAAGGACGCTTAAGTTCTTGCTCGTTGTTGAAATTTGTCTTATCGTATCGAAACTTGTGTCCGGACGGAAGAAATCTACGATGTCCCATGTAATAAATCTTCTTACTTTCAGGGAGATAAACAGATGTAGTTTCTTCTCCACAAATAGGACATGCAAAGTAGCCGTGAGTTGTACATCCCGATAAAGTCCCAAGAGCGGGATGATCATGGATTGCCCACAACACTCTAGCTCTCATTATGAACTCAGATTTCTTAAATGAATCAAATGTAACGACTCCTTCCTATAACTGCTTTAACTCGTCTATCAAAGGTTCTAAATAAACATCAATATCCTTCCCCAGTTGTTTTGGCCCAGAAATCAACAGTGTTAACATTGAGAACTCTCTTTTCATGCACAAAGACGGAGGAAGGTTATATGGTACTACAATTACTGGCCAACAGCTGTAAGGATTAGTTAAAGAAGCATTCGGACAGAAACCATCTATTGCTATTCCAAGCGTGATATTTTGTGGTTCAGCAGCAAACGAAGAATCAAAAGAATCTATAGTTTTCCATTGAAAAGTATCACGTGGATGACGCATTACGGTTGTACCGGACTTGGCACGACCATGCCAGGTCATCGCTTCTGCTATCCATGGTACAGTATACAGTCTTCTCAATCTAGAAATTAAAGGAAAATGTCTTAAGGTCTTTTGAGGTACTGTGGTAGCTTTTCTCTCTTCGTCGAATGATGTCTTATATCTTGGTGCGTTGCAATTTGTACATGAAACTTTGTTCGCATTATCTTTCCAGTACAAGATACAGTCATTAATGCATGCATCATAAGTTATGTAATTCATCCCAACTTGCTTAATGATCTTCTTCACGTCGGGGTACTTTGACGATAGCGTGTTACCTTCGGGGAGTAACTCCTTTATGAATTTGAGTAGTGCAGTCACACCATTGTTTGAAAAGCCATATTGGGTCTTCAAGCTATTCAGTTTTACAATGGCATACAACTTTGTAATCTCTTTTGGACAAGAAGTATACAATGGCTCTGTTGCAGTTGCACTATCAAAAAATGATTTATTCGTAAACTGCTCACCAATATTAGCATTATCATGCAACTGACTTGTAGGTTGAAAATGATGGAATCTATCTACATCATTGATCAAATCCTCCATCCTAATATGTTCGGACTCATCAGTATTTGTGGCATGACTAATCGGTTGTTGTTTTGGCTTCTTCGGTATTCTTTCCCCGTGAAAACACCACACGGTATATGATTGAACAATACCATATCTAAGCAAATGAAAATGAATGTCATTTAATTTGAATGTATCTTCATTTTTGCACCGCGTGCAAGGGCACGAATACTTTTCCTTATTGCCACCGTTTTCAGCAACAAATTTAACGAAATTTCTCACACCTTCCACATATTCTGTATTTCTTCGATTAGATTGATTCATCCATTGTTTGTCTATACTAAAAGACATACTGAAAGAAAATAACAAGAGCTAATAAGAAATCATGGGTAACAATATCTTATAGTTTTCCACCAAGTTCAACTCTAATATTAACTAAACAGATGTATATTCTTCTGATTTCACTTGAAATTTAACATTAGCATCAAACTGTTTCCAAAAAATTTGCCATTACAACGGCGCCATTTTGTAGCACCAGAGTAATGTCTATGCATTACCCCTCTCCTGATACTTGGCTTGTGCCATTAACAACAATTTTATCCACTTACTAAATATGGTCTCATATTTAGTAAAACAAAATTCATTGCATCAACTTATACCCTAGCAGTCACTATAAGCAGCTATGTCTAACTAGCATGCAGTACAGTACAACATTTAGGCTTTAGTAAATATGAGAATGCACACTACAACACTACTTCTCTTCCATGTTGCAATGTTTGGCTGATGATACACCACACGTACGGGGACGTGTTAGATTATCTCACATTGTACAATTTGTAAAACAAATCATATATAAATGTAAAAAGATCATCCTTTGCATAACCAATTGTTTCTTGGTTCTCTAACACTGTACACTTAAAACATCAAATATGTATTCTGATGGTTCAGATTAGAAGGTGCATCTCTACTTTGGCAAACTGTTAAAGAGTAGTAGATATTGACTATAATCAATCCCCAAAAACTTAATGAAACATCAATCCTAAAAGATGAAGATAATGATGGAACTCAAATGACAGCTTATATGGTAACACTAAACAAACCCATAAGCAAGCATTATAGGGAATAAACTGTTCCTTAACTTGTGTTGCATCCCTTTCTTTATTATTCTAAACTACAAATATAAGCATGTAATCTTTTCCTATTATTCAACCATAGAAACGAATGGATTCACCGTGTACAGACAGCCAGTCGTCGATAATACATATAAAGCACTGAGTAGAAACACACATGCTTGTTTTCCAAATAATTTACTGATTTCTATTAATCATGTGTGGATTACAGATTAATTTGTTATCATTGCATTTGACAATCTTTTAACTAAGTTGTGATAAGTCAATTTTCAAGGTGACTGTAACATTCGTCCTAAATCTCTTTTCAGTGACATGGAACAAGCAAAAGGTGGCAAATTTTTGGCCGAGAAGAATAAGAAAATCCTTGGTACATAGTTAAAAGTTTATCTTATCACCATGAAGATATTCACATTAAATTTGAACCAGGTTCTTCAAGACTTAGCCGAGCAACGTATGAAGTTAAAGGTTCTTTTAATTCTACACATAAGTACTGTGATATAACAATGCACCGCAAATACATGTACACAGAGTTTCCATTTCAATTGACAACAAGTATTATTACAAAACAAAGCTTACCAGGTAGTTATGCGCTCTCTTTGATTATGCCAATGAAACTCGAGGAACCAAATATCAAAGATACACAGATCTGAGATAATTAAGATTTCAAATTAGATTTTATAATACAAGTATGAAACAAAATCAAATTTAAAATAGAAATCAAATAATTAAAAATGAGTACCCAACCTGGAGTAGGTATTCGATAAATTCACGTTGTAATACTTCTCCGAATACAGATCTGAGAGGGCCACTGATTGGCGTTGAATGAAGGAAGAACTGGTGCGGCTGGAAGGAAGATGAGTTCGCAGCTGGACACGATTAGGTGGAAAGATGGGTTCGCGGTTGGATGGAAGATGATTTCACGATTAGATGGAAAGATGAGCGGGTTGAAGCAAATCGAATTGGTGGAATTGGGGTTTTTTTTATTTAGGTTTTCTTTTCGTTGAAAGAGGACGAAACGAATATCAAAGGAAAGGAGGGAAGGAAAAGTGACGGGCCAATTCATTTTGGCTCCCAGCGAATATTTGGCACAAAATTAGCGCCATTATATGCCACAACATTTACGACGGTTACAAACCGTTACTAGTTGGAACGAAGCGCGCCAAAAATTATGGCGCGAAAGGATGAAATTCACCGCCATCATTTGTCTTCAAAGAAGCTACGGTTAATAACCGTTCCCAATTAGCAACGATAAAAAACCGTTGCTAACTGAACCAAGACGGTTATTAACCATTTCTAAATGGCAACGGTTAATAACCATTGCCAAATGCGCGGATGGTTAGTTGCAAATCTCAGTATTTGGTGTAGTGATTGCAATTGGTTTGTGGGTAGCTATCTCAGATTGCGGTTGGATGTTACTGATCTAGGATGCGATTATCCTTGATTAGGGAAGCAATCATTGATTTGACCGTATCTATTGAAGTCGTAAAGTGAATATTGCAAGAAGACTTTAAGACGAAGGTTTGGGACATTTTTTCTCAAGTGGTTCTATGATTTTTATTATATACTACTTATTCATTTGCAAACTCTTCAATCTTCTTTAAATTATTTGGATTATTGGTATTATAATTGCTAATATCACCTTCTGTTACCTTTAGATGCAAAGTTATGATATTTCAGCACACAAAGTTATTGGCTCATAGATGAAAAAAAAAATTCAGGGATAATGATTTATTTGAAGATGCGCTTGATAGATTAATTTTTTATTAACACCCAAATCTTTAATTGAAAGATTCATGGTCATTAGCCTAAAGTAGCAAGTTAATTTTTCACTTTACATATAAATATTTATTGTAAAGATAACATTCTATTTTGTTTATTTTTGTGATACATAATCAAGTGAAACATGGTTTATACAAGTACACAAAATGTTATATGTGGCAATCGTTAATGATTAAAAGTCACCTTTGAAACTAAGATGCTTGAACTATCATGAATTGCACTATACTGATACAAAAATAATTCCATTAAAATAGGTTTTCTAGAATTTTCTTTTTTTGCAACGTCAAGTAATAATATGATACAAATTTAAATTCAATACGTCTAGAAACAGATGTGATCCTTAGTTAACCTTGAAAAGTATACAAGTAAAGAAATATACTTGGGATGATTTTGATTTTATCTACCACTCAAAAGGAAAAAGATTGATTACTACTTTTAACCGGAGTTAGTTACTAACCTAACATTGTAGAAAATAATTGTTGAATTCATGTATGTTGCTTGAAATAAGTTGCAACACTAACAAACAAAACTGAGGTGTTAGACATTAAAGTTATCTCAAATGATGATGGAAGCTAAATCAATGTTCTAAAAGAGGGGAATTCTACATCACTGTTCTGTTTGTATCAATATCATCATGTACCTTCTAGATATATACACCCCCCTCCTTTCACACTCTAAATAAAACTATAGTTTAAGTTAAAAGGTCCTACATGGCCTTTGATACAAAAAAGTTTCTTCCTTCGGTGTTAGTTGGCTTAATATGATAAAGTAGCCAAAAATTTATAATCTCCTTTTATGGTTATCGTTTTAAAATATATACTAAATCCTCTCACAATGTGGATAGTTGCACTAGGCATTATTAACAGTATACCAAAATATAACAAAGTATCTCATAATATTATATAGCCTGTACTCTTTTCCAAAGTGTATATGAAATATGATGAATGTTCACTTTTTTTAACCATTGGTACTAATTATTATGCATCTAACTTGATACAACTTTTCCAGTTAGGGATCCTTAGCCAAAAAATTATGAACGTAAGAAAGATATTGGCTTCAAAAGTACAAATTTGGCACATGGTAAGTTTGCTTGAATAGTTTCTCTTCAGGTGCATACTTTGAAAAAACTTTGCGTTTTTCTATTTTTCTATTATTGGTTCCTACTATCTTTTATTACATCTAGCATGTGGATGTCACAAAACAGGAAAAAAAGTAATTAGATATTGGTTGACAATATAGTTAACACTAGAGTTGATACTTAGCTAGTAAAATCTCACCGTTAAACCAAATCGATTCACATTTGTATTCATGTTTGTTGTTATGAGTGTTTTTAATAGCAAGAGTGATATTTAATTTTAGTAGAGCGCTCACATGGTTGTTGTTGTGGACGTACATTGGCTATATGTGAAATTATTGGGGATTCAATTATTTTTGTGGACAATGGTTGGAGGATGATGTGGAAATTGTGACTCCCATACCGTGCTTTCTTAAAATTGTGGAAGGTCAATAGTTCCTCAGATTAACTATCTTAATTATTTATTTATGATTTTTCTTCTAATTCAAATCAGTTTGATTTTATTCCTTGGAAGCATTTAAAATCCATGTTAGCTGATTATTATCGGTGTTTGTTATTCTTAAAAATAGGATTAATATCCAGTCTTAAAATTATTACTTTTGGTACTTTAAATTACTACTGGATTACCTTCACTAAAAAAATTCAGGGCATAATGATTGTCATTTGCTTTTTATGTCATATTCAATACACATTGTTGACCAAAAATTATTTATATCTATCACTTCAAATATCTTTTATTATAGTTAGCATAGATTGAGGATTAAACTGTGTAATTTTATATAGGCATTCTCCAATAAATATAATTTTTCGTTGGATAATTTGAAAAGGGTGCAAATAGTAGTACTATTTGCGTCTCTCTTGCACAATAATAAGTCAATGGTGTAACCTTCATCATATATAGTACAAATTATTTTCGATTCAGGTACATTCGGAAGTAAGCCTTTATTTATTTATATAATTTACAATTGCAGCTGATTTGCCAGGGATACTGTCATTGCAGTATTGTATGGAGAGAAAATTGGTACCCTTCTTCACCAAGATGCATATTTATGGGTTCTACCTAAAGAAGCTGGTGCTCAAAACATGGTTGTGTCAACAAGCGAATGCTCCAGGTGCCTTTAGGTACACATTAAATCCATTTTATCGATCAATTGGTACTTTCTCTAAACACTTAATCTACCACATCATTTACAGAATTATGATTCGAACTCTAAGTTTTATTCTCTTAGTTTCATTTTGTGTTATTGTCAAGACCCTAATATCTCAATTTGGGACAGAAAAGCTATAACCTTGTCCAGATCTGATACTTGGAAGCATATAAGTACTAACAGCTTTTAAGTGCTTTGTCTTTTAAGGCTAATCTTCAGGAGATAGAAGGAAATCTTATTGGACATAACATAGCTGATGCTTTGGAAGAAAATGAGGAGTCGATTAGAAGTGAAAATGAGGCTGAAGTTGCTGCTGCCCAGTTTGTAGGCTATCAAAAGGTGCTGATATCTCGCATCACTTTGAAGCTTGGAAGGTATAGAACTATATTCATATGAGTTATAGCTGCATGTTTCTGAGACCTAAATGTTAATGCATTTAATTACATGTTATATATTGATAAAACTATAAATTATTACTGTCATTTTCAGTATCCATTCTTCTATACGTAAAGGTTGATTGATTGTAACTGATTGATCATGCAGATATTGAGCCTTGCCAACTCTGTATGTGTACTTGCAAAGATGGAAGATCCTATTGGACATGCTCTTAAACGAATCGAGGTTAGACATATACATTTTTCAATGAAATTGTTGAATTAGCAAATTCTATATCACACTTGTATGTTATCACACTATAAATTTATATGATGGTTTATGCTATTAAGTTGCTTATATTTTTGTGACTCGCATCCTTGATTTGTCTACTTTCTTTGCAACACAACTTACTACGATGGTCTGATTGATTTTTTTTGTATATGCTGCTCATTTAGGTGGCAGATTGCTTAATTTTGGAAAAAATATCTTGTCCCTTGTGTATTTTGCTGGTAGTTTTTGAATCATGACTTGATGCACTAGTTCATGTAAAAAGAGACTTTAGCTCTTTCTTTTGATTATACATTGTTCTGTTATATTTTTTTCCTCCTCAAAATTGTTTCCTTGTAAAAACCTATTAGGGAACTCTTTGTAGGGGATCTTGACATAATTCTGTTAATCTTGGGCAGCCTACTATAATTTTTAACAATGTACAATACTTGCATGAATTTTGAAATGATGTGGATACTTTTTTTAGTAAGAAATTTTTACATTTTATTCTACTATTTTTCCTGATGTAGATTATTTATATATTTGCATTTTTCCAGGATCAATGACTAAAATGTTGAAATGAACTTATAAGCACCAATTCATTGACGGTGTATGTCAGGTAATTACATGTTTTATTATTTTCAATCCTATATTGATTCTGTTCCTATTGTAAGATAATTTAACTCTTAATATTGCCAGTTTGTATATGAATTCCTTATATTTTCTAACTATAGACCAGTTTATCTCACCTAACAACAAAAATCTGCTGAACAATATGGTCAAGTCTATATTTTCATCTTGTTTATAAATTATAACTTGTGAAATATACATGAGGTGTACAGTTTGCTACTAAAAGTTAGTTTATGTCCTATCTTTGTTAAACTAAACGATTTATCCGATTTGTAATATTTTACTTTGGGATTGTAATTAAGTGCTTAATTAAGAGGTCCTTTAGTATTTTTTATTTAAAGTTGGAAAGTTGTATAAATCTTCAATCATTTATTTATTTTGGTACATGAAAAGAGTGTATTTCTCTATGTTTTTTTATTGACTATGCCTACCTATGATATAGCCATAGAAAATACTTCTTTTTGTTAAAAAAAGTAAGGAATGAACTATTTATTTCAACTTGGATTATATACCCCTCAACTAAACAAGAAATATTAACATATAGCTTAAACAAGAAATAATATGAACTCAGTTCAAGATAAATAATATGAACTTAGCTTTAAGATTTTATATTATTATGTTATAAAAATATGTTTAATCTTCCTCGGAGTTTACAAGTGAAACTTTATTCAATGAGTCTTTAAAAACCAGTTAATAAGAATTCAGTTTGAATGAATTATTTGGTTAACTGGTGCACACATCAATTATTAAAGAGTTTGTGATATACTTTACAGTTTTTCATGTTTTATTTTCTTGAAATCTACAGTTAATGCAGCTGATGGAGGAGTGAATATTTGGGAATGGAGTTTCATCAAACATTACCTATAGGGAAAATGTATCCTAAGAAGCTACCAAAAGCTCCGAAGGAGATAACAAGGATATCAGCGATGAGCATGGCTTTATAGTATTCTATATAGAAAAATACATGGTATGTTGTATTTATATGCATCTAGTATTGCAGTTAATTTGTTGATATAATTTTATGTACCGTAATGTATTTTAATCTGTTGATATGATTGTATATTACGTTATAATTGTATATGCACCGATAATTTATGTTTGTTGTATAATTAAATGTTTGTAATTTATCTAATATATGATTACATATGTTTGTTTGAGTGTATAATTAATTTTTTTTAATAATATAATTGATAATAAGGGCGCTTATTAGTGTCTCTAATCTTTTTTTATTTACTTATCCTACATGGCAGGTGAAGTAGTAGGGGCAGAATTGTGGTTGGATTTGCCTGTAATTGTTATTAGGGGATTTGCTTATAGGGGCAAATGCTAAATTGCCTCTCATTCTTTTAGTGGCAGAATAGCTATTTTTTTGCCTCCACTTTAACTAATAGAGGCAAACCTATTTTCCATTAATATTAAAAATTTCAGTACTGATTCCTCCCTTTGAGACACAGCACGGCCTTGATTCTTTGCAGCAACAGCTCTGTTTGACGAATTGTTGCTAATATCACCAGATCTATAGTCAATATGACTCTGATCTGCTGAATCTACCCTTGGGAAAGCAACGCGATCTCTATTTGATGCAAAGCGAACTCTGTTAGAAGCACTATCGTAAGTAAAATCATCAGATGGATGATTCCTTACCCTAATACTCTCTGGATGGGCTAGTAGTTGTTCCAGATGCTTACTTCCAGCTTCAATACTCCAGTCTTCAGCTAAATTTGGAAACTTGGTTTGATCCTTCCTTTTTTTCTTTGATTTGTGAAGCAGGATCTTACTATCTGCTTCAATAATAAGCCATTTTTTCTTTTTACAGCTATTAACTTTATTATGAGTACGAGCATTTCTCTCTTTCCATATATGATAGACCGCAGTAGTTATATATATGTGAGCTAGGTCTTGATCCACTGAGTTTCCTTTAAACTTGGTATTTATTAGCTGAATAATTTGCTTGAGAACCAAAAGATCATTATTTTGAATACCCAGTTTAGCCTTAATTTGCTTCCAGATAAACTGTGAATAACTGCATTCAAAAAATAAATGATTAGAGCTCTCATTTTCTATATTGCATAAGGAACAAAGTGAACTAGAGCTATCATACCACTTATTTATTCTATCCCAAGTTGGCAATTTATTATGAAATGCAAAGAAAGTACAATATGCTATCTTGGGGCTGTTCACCTTATTCCAAATGCAATCATACCAATCAACCTTGGTGACTTTATTTCTAATAGCATTTCAAGTGTTTTTAAATGAAAACTTTCCTTTATTGTTTGCTTTCCACAACCAGTAGTCATTGTCTGCACTACAATCTATGTGAATTTTACATATTTCATCTTTGTGTGGATTGGTTATTGGGTGAATTTGAGGTTGCCATTGATTGTTAATGATAATAGATGACACTGTTGCATTAGCATCACCAAATATAACCAAATTACTCCAACCAATTTTATTGACAAATGAGTCATTATTGAACCACAGATCAAACCATAAGCTAGTTTCCTCACCTGATTTAAAATTTCTATCCAAAAGAAACTTACCAGTATTTTTGCAATTTAAAATTTTCTTCCACGTGTTAGACTGATTGCTGTTTGGAGTAATATTCCAAAAATTACCTCTCATGAGATACTTAGCATTCATCCACCTTCCCAAAAGCGAGTCTGCACTAAGAAATCTCCAGAGTAATTTTAAATGACAAGTTAGACTAAGGTCCTTCATATTTCTAATGTCAAACCCACCTTCATTCTTAGGTTTACACACAGTATCCCAACTAACTTTATGATATTTACCTCTCCATAAAAAATTAGCACATCTGCTTTCTAATTTTTTAATAGAAGCTGCAGGAATATGAAAAGTTTGGAGCCAGTATAATATTATTGCATAGACCACAGTTTTAATTAATTCTATTCTTCCAGCAACAGATAAAAGTTTACTAGACCATGTTTCCATTCTATCTTGAATTTTATCCAATAATATAGAACAGTCTGAATCTTTTATTTGATTAACTGATAGAGGCAATCCCAAATACTTTATAGGAAGATTACCTTCAGTAATTTTTAAAACATTTAGAACATCACTTTTATAACTGCTATTTTACTAAAGTAAGCTTTACTTTTGTCTAGATTTATTTGCAACCCTGCATAATTGTTCAAAGTGTCAAAAACATTTTTTATAGAAACTGCATTTTTTTATTTTCCTTAATAAATACCATAAGATCATCAACATAGATAAGGTGGTTAATACAGGGTTGGACTCTATTTATAAGATTAATATTCCCTTTCAAAGCTTCTATTTCCATCAAAATAGAAAAATATTCCATAACCATTGTAAATAGATAAGGTGACAGAGGGTCACCTTGTCTAATACCCCTATTACTTTTGATGAAACCTTCAGATTTTCCCTGAATAAGTATAGAGAAGGTAGGAGTGTTAATACATTTCATGATTAAGTCGCAGAATTTACTGGGAAATCCTATACATTTCATAATGTGAATAATAAAGTGCCTATTTACTTTATCATATGCTTTCTGTAAATCAATTTTTAGGCACACATTATCACCTTTTTTAGTATTGAATTTTCTCACCATTTCATGTGCTAGCATAGAGTTTTCTGATATTAATCTGCCAGGCACAAAAGCACTCTGGTTTTCAGAAATGATGAAAGGCAGAATTTTTTAATTCTATTGCTTAAAATAGTAGATATGATTTTGTAAATAAAATTACAGCAATAAATTGGTCTATAATCTCCAATATTAGAAGGATTTTTCTTTTTAGGAATTAAAGTAATAAAAGTGTGATTGATACTTTTAAGAATTTTATCTTTATCCATAAATTCATTTATGACTTCATAAATTTGATTCTTAATATTATCCCATTGATTCTTGTAAAACTTTGCATTAAAACCATCTGGGCCTGGGCTTTTATTATCACCAGCATTAAAAATAATATGTTTTATTTCCTCTAATGAAATAGGAGCAAGTAAAATATCTGAAGCATTCTCTTTCAAAATGTTTTTGCAAATAATATGAGGAAAATTTGTTTCAACATTTTCATTAAAGTATAACTTCTCATAATATTCAACAGCCTCATTAACAATCTTGACATAATCATTAGAAAGATTACCTGAATTATCTATGATGTTACCAATATTATTAATATGCTTTCTATTGCTCATTTTAGCATAAATAATTTTGTGCAATCATCACCAAGAGTTAGCTAATCTACCTTTGCTTTTTGCTTAGCATTAATTGCATTTTTATAAATTTCATTAGATAAATTTTTCTGATTATTAAAAAAATTGTTGGCAATATCCTTATCTTCTGGATTATTGTCAGCCAGATTTTGTAAGATTTTTCCTTCCTTTCTTAAATAATCCAGTCTATTGTTATTTAAATAATTATTCTTATTCCAATTCTTAATATTGAATTTAATATTTTTCAAAAGCATACTGAATTGAAATTGTTTAGTGCCAACACAAGAAAAATTTAAACTATTATCCATCAAAGTTTTAAAATCCTCTTCTAAAACCCAACTATTTTTAAATCTAAAAGGAGATACTTTTTTACTTAAATTCTCAGTGGTAAAAAGATTTATAATTAGAGGAGTATGATCACTAGAATTTTGTTCAAGGGTTGAACAAATAAAGTCTGGGAAAATACTTGAGAATTCTTTGTTGATTAAAATTCTATCTAACTTACAATGGATATTCTTAGCCACACCAGACTTCCAGGTATTTATTCCCACTAATAGTTGGTTCCATAAGACCAGTGTTTAATAAAAAATTATTTACCCTATCAAATTTACTTTCAGGAATTTTACTTCCTCCAAATTTTTCTGAAATATGAAAAACAGTATTAAAATCACCTAGTATAATCCAGGGAAAATTATACTTAGAATTCAAGTCTGTCGGATTATACCATAATTCATTTCTTTCATTTTCAAAATTACTACCATACACACTAGTAACTTGAATAAGGAAACCACCAATATTTTTAAACTGACAATCAATAAATTGTTTGTTTTTATTAATTTTTAAGTTTGTCCAAATATTAGAGTCCCATATAACAATGATTCTTCCTTTACAATCACAATCATTATTATTTGTAGGTTTCCAGTTACTAGACAACTTAAGACAAAATTTGTCATAATTATCATTATTCATTTTATTTTCTAAGAGAGCTATAATGGTAGGTTTATAAATGTTAATCATATATAAGATATCAGACTGTTTAGCAGGGGAATTCATCCCCCTGACATTCCAAGTAAATATAGACATATATATATAATAATAAAAAGAAATTTAAATGGTACCTGACACTGTAGTACCCTTACCTCTCCTCTTATTATCCACACTCTTAGCTTTTAGCCTGGTTGACATTTCATCCCAATTTGGATTTATAGATATGTATTTTTGTTTAAAAGCTTTCTTCTCTTTATTACCCTTATTCTTACCAATAGCCTTTGTTTTTGGTATATGCAGTTCAGATATATCAAACTGATCAGCAGCATCCACCATTTCCATTTCATTACCAGAGTTATTAATACCTTCTGGGATTACAATAGTTGAGATATCAAATGGGACAGCAGGACGAGGCATGGCTGAGTCAGAATTCTCAGTCACTGCAGCCTGCTCAGGTGGAAGGGCTGTTTCAGGAGGCTTGTCCAAATTCGAGATTGCAGATTGCAGACATTCTTCATTGTCATTTTTGCTATTTGTATCATGCTTGTCTGTAATTATACAAGGATCTGTAACTGGTGGGGTTACAGATTCTAAGACCTTTGTATTCTTTTCACCCACCATTTTGTTGCTCTGCAGATTTTCGTTTATGATTTCTGAATTAGTTTGATGAGCTTCCTCTACTATGACTTGGTCATCTTGATCAGAGAGCACAATATCATTCTTTCTGTGATCGGAGATGACATCTGTTTGATTGATCCGATCATTATCTTCAGATAGCATAACTTGTTTTTGTGACACTAAATTGTTTCTTGAATTTGGATATGAGGTTTCTTTTTCTTGCGTACCCATTCCTGTTTTGGGTTACACTGATCTCTGGTGTGCCCAAAACATTTGCATACATTACATTTTGGCGGGACCCATTCATATTCAACTTTCTGAGTAACTTTTTCTCCATTATACAAAGAAAGATATATCTCATTAGGAAGCTCATCCTCTACAAACACTTCGACAAGAAGGCGAGCTTAATTCAGTCTCGTCTTCAACGTTGTGGCCGCATCCATTTTTATGGGTTTACCTATGATACTTGCCATAACACTGAAAGCCTCTCTGTCCCATAGCTTCAGATTAACACATGGTAACCTTACCCAGATCGGCATAGACGTTAATAAGTCTCTGTCCATCTTCAAAGAATCAGACCACTTTCTCATTATGATGAGTTTGCCGTTATAGAAATATGGTCCATTTTTTAATACTGAATTACAGTCTTGAGATTCCTTAAACTTTACTAGAAAGAACTCATTCTCTCTAGTAAAGATTTCAAATTCACCAATCGGTTTCCATACTCTTTGTATATAAGATTTGAAAAACAAGTAGTATGGTTTGGTACCCACTACATAAACAAGAATAGAATTATTCCAAGATTCAGTGGCCCTTTTACATACCTCTTCCTTAACCAAACCATACTTCTTGTTGTTAATACTAATTGGTGCGAAATGCTCAAGACTGATTTCTTCAACATTGGGTTCTTGAGGTTGATCGGCAACAATGTCTGCCCAAGACTTCCGGCCTTGATCTCTGTTCAGTGAGATGGCTATTGGTTTTCTCTGATTTGACAACATTTCGCTCCTCTTTTCAACCCGGGTGGTTACAATCTGACCAACTCTGCCTTTCCGGTTGTCAAATTTAGGAACTGATGGTGACTCCTGAACTTTTTTGGCCTTCTTTCTTCTCTGTTGTTTCAATTGAACCAATTTGAACCCTTCATCATCTATGCTAATAACCCCTGGTGGCTTTCTGATGTGAGAAGCCTCAGGTGGTCTGATTAGAGAAGAGGATTGGGAGAGATTTGAGAGGAATTGGTGAGGAAATTGATTTTCCCCCATGGCTGAGAGGAAACCTTAGATTTCAATTTTTTGCTACTTATATATCATTAACAGACTTGCAAACCACAGATGATCAACTATCCGGTTGTTGTATGCTATGTTTGAAGAAAAAATTGTTTTGGATTATTTTCATTTAAAAGTTGAATGATATTAATTTCCCGAGTTAATACGAACTTGGATGCTGAAATCTGCCAAGAATTTCACTTATTATGCATTTGTGTTTGGATGATTCATCATAGTTTAATTGCATGTTAACGGATGTAAAAATGATGTTTTTGCCTTAACAGCAACTACAATGCAGAGTAACTATTACAAATCCAGAGAGTCTCTGCTTCTCTCTTGCCCAGTCAACAAAGAAACCTTAAAAAGTGTCTATGATACAATCTAGATGAAACATGCAAGTCAAATATCTAAGGTATATTTGGCTTGACATTAAAGTTTTGTGTTTTGCTAATCGTTACACCAAATGGGAATAAAGAAAGTAACAAGATGGTATTAAAATTAAATTCGCTACTTATTTTCAAACTTAATACATGAAAAATCCTTATTAATAACGTATTTTAAATGATATCTCTAAAATTACATTCTATGTATTCCTTTTTTCCTTCGAAAATCAAATCTGAACAAAAACTACCATCAAAAGTAGGTGGTTTATAATATTAACATTCTGTAAATTGGTTGGATCTAAGAATCGTTTTAACTAATAAACCACAAATTTAATTACATTCTTAGTAATATCAATTGTTGATATCCGAAGATAAGTTTTTGAGAATCATAATTTTTATAAGGTAGTTTTAACCACATTAAGATTGTACAATGATAGATTAACTACGTTTGTATAATGCAGTTATAATTTTAACTCTATATTACAAATGAAATTGACTTTTAGCTTTTATTTATTATTTTTTAACCTCTTTAAATTGATTTTGATTAATTATTTGTATTATGCAATTATGTTGCATTTGAATAATTTAACCGTTTTAGTGTAATGTTGTCCTAGTTTTAAATGCATATTGCATATGAAATTTATTTTTAGGTGCAATATTTTCTATCTTTCAACCTACTTGAATGTATTTTAGTCAATTGTTTTAGCGATGTAATATAACATCTGAATAATTTAATTGCGGTTATATAATTTAGTTACAATTTAACTACATGTTACATTTGAAATTGATGGTAAGTACTTTTTTTTTTCAATCTACACGATTGAATATTGACTAATTATTTGAATGACGCCATAAGAGCAACATAAGAGCAACTCCAACGGTTGGTGCAAACTTACAAAATGTAATATATATATTGAAATCACCCTTCAACAAATATGAATAGATTACATTTTTGGAAAGAATGGTTACATTTTTGTAATATCGTTGGACGTATGTTGAACGGACGTCCAAGGTTCGGGAGCCTGTTGAACAGACGCCTAACATGAGGCGCCAGTTGGGTCAGTGATAAACGTAAACTATGCAGAAAAAGCAAGGTTCAACGGACATCCAAGCTTTAGGTCCTTAGTTTCAGACGCATGTTGAACAGCCATCCATTTCATTATCTGTTGGAGCAAACTCTCGCTTACATTTACACAGGACGAAAAATGGAATATATATATATATATATATATATATATATATATATATATATATATATAACAACGATTACTGTCTGAAGACACAAATTTGGAAATAAGTAGTTTGAAACAGTTCTTTATTTGAATTTTTCTGTGGTTAATAAAAAGAAGGGACCGGTATCTACAATTCATTAGCAACACTAGATCCATCTGTACTCAAAACCTGGAATTAAACGAAGCTGCGAAACATTTATGTTTGGATGTATGTGAACAGCTCAACCATAACATATTAACATAGCAACTAAATAAATAAAGTTATCAACCATATTTGGCGACACATATTTGCATGTAAATTGATCGGGTCAAGTAATTCATCAGTGTAACACACGTAACAATGTGATGTAGAAGAAACATGTTTGGATAAGGTATAGGAGAGGACTAGCTCTGATTTATAACTTGTAACTTAAAAGTTCTTATTTGTTTGATACAGGTATAGAAGGTGCAGTTTGTCTTCTACCATTGACGTAAGGCTTTGAGTTGGACTGGTCCACTGTTTTGATGCTTGTAGCATACGTTTTTTTGTGTGCACGCGCGGCATTGACATTTGGTTGCCATTGCACAAAAGCAAGTTAATGGAGGTGTCATTGCTTAGTTTTCATATTGCCAAAAAGTTATAATTTGTCGATGAAATCAACGGTCAAAAGCCTAGAACATTGACTTGTCTTTGAAGATCGTATGGATTAAATTTCAGTCAATACAATATTTTTTATTTTCTCAATTTCAGTTTACTTAAGAGTATCAAGTTTGCAACACCACAACAAACAACAATATATCCAACGGTTCAGAACCGTCTACGGCCGTCGAAAGCTGTCAGCAGCCAATGGAAAAAACCGTCAGAAAGAAAGTCGTAAAAGAATGGTCTTTTCAATTGCTTTTTGACGGCTCTGTGGATTTATTTTCGATGACTTATAACGATATTTCCGACGGCTTCCGACGACCCGTCGTGTACACATGAGAGAATACGGCTTACCCAACTTGATGTCAGAAGCCGTTGGAATCGAAAGTAGTCGGTAGTCGTCGGAATCTATCGAAAATCTAGAAGTTTTTTTAATTTTATTTCAGCAGTCTTTTAACCTCAAACAACACAAGTATATCAATATATATCGCAACTTAATTTGGCACATATAAATCATATCACTACAAGGGAGGCAGCGCTTTCCAACGGCTCCAAGCCGTTGGCGGTCGTTGGAAAGCCGTTGGAATACACTTCAACGCCTTCCAATGCCTTCCAACGCCTCCAACGGCGTTATACCAACGTTTACCAACGGCTCATCTGGCCACGTGGCAAGCTTCGTTGACCAACTTGACGTTGGTATGCCGTTGGAAAACGTTGATATGGCCGTTGGTAGCCGTTGGAAGCCGTTACCTATTAATGACCAAATTGCCGTTGGTAGCCGTTGGAAGCCATTGGAAATCTGAAACTTTTTTTCCCCCAGCAGCTCCTGCTCACCTCCGGCCACACACAATATCATAAATATCAAAACTGCTCCATTTTGAGCGTATATCCAATGACAATCACATATATATAACCAAACACAATATAATAATCAAATCATACACATAAACAACCAAACCATCAAAACAAACTAAATTCTACATCCATCAAATTAGTTTCTACATCAAAACCAAACGTCATCCAAAACCAACCGTCATCATATATACAAACAAAACACATAAAAAGCCATCACCAATCGTCATCCAAACCATGACCAAATGTTTAAGACATCCAAACACATCACCAAATGCCTAACACCATACAACAATATATACAAACCATCACCACTCCACACATAAGAAAACATCTCAAACATACCTTAACTCACTCGCCAGCAGAACCACCGGAGGAAGGAAACCGCCCGTATTGCTCCATGAACTCCGCCACTTTATTATTTAGCTGCTCCATTTGTTCTTCACGGCGGCGATCGCAGTCTTGAAGCGTGGCGATCTGGGCTCGTAGCTGTGCGATCTCCTTCTTATCTTGAGCCCTCTGGTAGTTCTTCTGCACTACGTCAACCTGTAAATATTAGTAAATACGTGTAAATATATGTGTATGTATAAATATTTACTCTAGCTAAGCTCACATCTAAAGTGTTTATATATATGATATCGAAATGAACATGCTTCATAAAAATTATTTAAAATTTAAATTAAATTACCTGTGACGACCGCCCATGACCCCTGCACCGAATCTAGAGATAGTGCGCTGTAAAGTGTGCCAGGCGACCATGGACGATTGTCAGGGTAGATTAAAACAACAGAATCTATCGTATTACTCACAGCGCATGGACAAAATACAATAGAACATATGTATAGTGAAGCTTTACAGAACGAAATGACATCATATAAAACTCCATAATAGTTGAATACAAGCATCCAAATAGCCAATACATCAAGCCTCACTACATAACACTCAGAGAATACAAAACAGCGGAAAATCCAGTACATATAATAAGAAGAAAATATGCAACCCTCCAGCTCGTCTTCGATATCAGCATCGTGAGAAGAGAACAGCACCTGTCACCTGCTACCTAGTCTGCCCGTCCCAAAAATGGACGAACAGCCCAAGGCAATAAAAATTAAAACATAAAGCCTTGAGTCAGACAACAGTCTTAGTGAGCAGTAAATTAACTAACAACATACCAAAAGAGCATAAAGGAAAAGGAATAGGAATACAACCCTCCCACTCCACCTCTTTCTACAGTGATAGCCCCAGACACACACTAAGCAGAAGCAACATAGTAGAGCATACAATTTAAAGTAAAGTAATAATCATTCGAGTCAAGGGCGATGTTTTCCAAGTACCAAGGCCTAAATCAGATAAGCACCCAGAAAATACCGCTCTTGAGTCCGAATGACGATACAACCAAACATCCAAGACTCTGGCTATCACTGTTATCATTGCTTCGATATCACCGTTAATTGAATGACCGGCACATTCTTTCAGCCGTCCGTCAAGGGCTAATGGAAACCCCGGTTCTAGACATAACTCCCGCACGTCGTCGCAGCTCGTGCCTAGGACTATCGAATCTGCCCAGAGTACTCGACCATCAACAGTTGGCCGTTGGGACTATCGAATCTGCCAAAACGTACTCTTGCTTAGAGCATGCTAGAACCTTCAATAACGATGCTATCTAAACCTCCTAGTCATCCTCCTCGACGACTATTTCCATACTAGCTCAAGCGCCTCTCAAGCATCTATTACCCTTAACTCGAATCATAACACCGAGTTACCAACGTGCTTGGAATGATCCCGTCTGGATTAGACCAAGTCTTCATTACATAATGCCTCGCTTCATTACATCCTCGCAAAGCCTCATCTCAACATCACATCATCAAATCTATGCATAAGAGCTTCATCATCCCGCTACATATGCCACGAGCAGCTTTCCCAATTCAAGAGCCTTTCCCTTAGCTTTTGAATCATCTTCGACCGCCTTGTCTAAAACCAATCAAAAACCATCTAATTCACAGCAACCAATCATGTCAAACATCAATCCAAGTAACCAAGCATTCAAATATAAGCAAAATGGACAATTATAACAATAATGGCAATTTCGTAATTAAGGAGTTGAAAGTCTAACAAGCATGAAAACATGAGAATTATCTCTACAACTTGATGAATGAACTTGCATAGGTTAATCATATACAAAAATGGTTGTCAAATCATCATGAACAATGGATCTACGTGGATCTACACTTAGGTTTACAAAAATGCATAGAAATCACTATTTTAACACCAAATCAAGCCAACAATCCGATCTACTCCTTTGGATCCGTGTGAGAGATAATCACCACTCACCAAATCACCTAAACAACCCCAAATCAACACGCTTCAGATCTGGACAGCGAAGGATCAATCTTGATCTATCACGAATCCGCTTCAAACGAAGAAATCTCTCTTGAAAAGATGAAGATCTTCAATCTAAGCTCTTGAATCTTCAATCTTGATCTTCGATTTGGATGAAAGGAAGCACTAGATTAGAGTGGAGAAAAGAAGTGAAGAAGTGTAGAAGTCGAGCTCTCAAAATGGCAGCACTTCGTCGCTTCAAAATCCGGATCCCAAAAAGTGAGAAAAACCCTTCCTATTTATAGCAGAAATTTCCTTAAGTCGTAACTCGGCTATCTCCATAGGTCGTTTCCGACCTAAGCCTCTCCGACCTAAGCCTCTCCGACCTAACAGATATGCACGCGCGCCCAACTCCTACGACCTAACACTTACCTGTCTATGACTCACGACATAACAGCTATCTCCTAAGTCGGTCACGACTTATAGCATGCGCGCCTACGACTCAATTGAGAAGTGACCTAACAACATTACGACCTAACTCCTTAAGCTACCACGCGACCTAACATAAGTCGCAAACAACTGGACTGCGACCTAACTACTATGCCAAAGCCCAGCGACCTAGCAACTCGCGCGACCTACGACTTAACAAGTGCGCGACTTACGACTTAGAAAACACGCGACCTAACACTTAAGCTATACCCTGCGACCTAACAACCCATACATAAGTCGCTTACGACTTAACACCTTAACTCGTCCACGACTTAACTCCCATAGGTCGTACCCTCCTTAAGTCGCTAACTCACTTAAGTCGCACTATTACTTAACTTGCTAACTCGCTGTTTCTTAACTCGGTCACTTCCTTAGGTTGTCTATCCCTTAGGTCGTTAACTCACCCAGTCGACTTAACTTGGCAACGACTTAAACACTTAACTCGGTAACAATTTAACTCGCCACTATCCTTAAGTCGCGCCTACCTCTTAAGTCGTCCAAACGACCTATCTCCAATCCCTTAACCCGCCATTTCCCTGGGTAGCTCCTATCCCCTAAGTCGTATACGACTTACGACTTATACTAAGTCGTGAACGACTTAGGACTTAGCCATATTTTTGCCTAAAACTCATATGTCACCACCTTAACCCAGTTAATCTCTTAAGTCGGCAACTCGACCCAGACTTCTCTTAACTCGTCCAAACCGACTTAGGACTTAGAAAAATTCTGAATGACTTATCAACAATGTAACCAATTGTCAACTGTTTTACGATGTTCCGATCCGTAAAATACGAGTCGTTACATTCTCTCTCCCTTAGGAATTTCGCCCCCGAAATTCCAAGCAAACAAAGTAATCGAAGACTATTCTGTACGCCTACCATCCATAGCAATCAACAAACCATACATCCAATTCTAGCTTAGCGTACAGAATTCTAAAACTTAGAACAAGTTACAATATCGTGAGACGAGACGACACCTTAGGGCCATACCTTGAAGAGTTCATGATGAGCTGCCTTCATCCTCTCTTCCACCTCCCACGTACAGTCGTTATCATCATCACTCCATTGTATCTTGAGCAACTTAACTACCTTCCTCCTAAGCTGTTTCGTGTCGGTTTCAACAACACGAAGCGGCTTACGAGGTCTTCTATCAACTGGATCAACTTCGAAGTCTTCACAGCTATCAGCAGAAACCACTGTATTCGAGTCGTGCACATACTTCCGTAGATATGATACATGAAAAACATTGTGCACACTCGACATCTTCTCTGGTAACTCCAATCTATAGGCGAGCTTTCCAATTCGCTCGATGATCGGGAATGGTCCAACAAATCTCGGAGTCAATTTTCCTTTCTTCCCGAATCGAATAACATTCTTCAGTGGAGAAATCTTCACAAAAACCATATCACCTACGTCGAACTCCAAATCCTTACGACGCTTATCAGCATAACTCTTCTGACGGTCTTGGGCTGCCTTCATTCGTTGCCGAATGATCTCTATACAATCTGAAGTCTGCCGAATCATCTCTGGCCCAAGTATCAGCTTTTCTCCAGTTTCCAACCAACATGTCGGAGAGTTACACGGTCTTCCATACAATGCCTCATACGGTGCCATACCAATGCTTGACTGGCAACTGTTGTTGTACGCAAACTCCACCAAATGAAGGTGATCTTCCCATGATCCTCCGAAGTCCAAAACACATGCTCTAAGAAGATCTTCCAAAACTCGGTTGACTCTCTCGGTCTGACCATCTGTTTGAGGGTGATAAGCTGTACTCAAACACAACTCGGTTCCCAAAACTTCCTGGAAGCTCTTCCAAAATCCACTAGTGAACAATGGATCTCGATCGCTCACTATACTCTTCGGAATACCATGGAATCGAACTATCCACTTAACATACAACTCAGCCAACCTTGATGCAGTCCTAGTCGATCAAACAGGAATAAATCTTGCACTCTTAGTCAGGCGATCTACAATGACCCAAATCCCTTCATTTCCCGTTCTGGTTCTAGGCAATCCATCAATAAAATCCATCGACACTTGCTCCCACTTCCATGTATGAACTTCTAATGGCTAAAGCAATCCACTTGGCTTCTTCTGCTCGGCTTTTACCAACTGGCAGTTCATACACTTGGAAATAAAATTCCCAACATCCTTCTTCATGCCTTCCCAGTAGTAGGTTCTCTTCATATCCCGATACATCTTATTTCCACCTGGATGAATTGTCAGCTTCGAGTGATGACTTTCCTTCAGAACTTCTCTCCTCAATTCATCTATTTCGGGAACAACTAATCGTCCTTGCTTCCGAAGCCAACCCTCTCGATCGACCTCGAATCCTTTATTCTTTTCTGGATCCAATCCAGATTCCAATTCACAGATAATCTTGACAAGCTTGTCGTCTCGCTTTTGGCTCTCGCCAATCCTTTCCACAAGAGAAGGTCTTATCGATAAGTTTGCCAACATCTCATGTTCCAATTCACATCTAGGCCTGAAGTCAAATCCAGCTAAATACTCGAGACTCTTCCATTCTGAAAACATGGCTCCTAATCCTGCATGTCTTCGACTTAACGCATCTGCCACTGCGTTACCTTTTCCCGGAGTATAAGCTATACCAAAATCATATGATGCTAAAAACTCTAGCCAACGTTGCTGCCGAAGATTCAAATCCTTTTGGGAGAAAAGATACTTCAACGACTTATGATCCGTAAACAACTCGAATCGAACTCCCAACAGATAATGTCTCCACATCTTCAGAGCAAATACAATCGCCGCTAACTCCAAATCATGAGTCGGGTAATTCCTTTCATGCGGCTTTAGTTGTCGACTTGCATACGCAACAACTTTATCCCTCTGCATCAGCACTGCTCCAAGTCCAGTACCACATGCGTCGGTGTAAACCACCATATCATCATTCCCACTTGGAATAGTCAAAACAGGAGCACTTGTCAATCTCTCTTTCAGGATTCCGAAAGCTTGCTCACACTTAGCATCCCAACTGAACACTTGGTTCTTCTTCGTCAATCCTGTTAACGGTGCAGCTATTTTGGAGAAGTCTTTGATAAACCGTCGATAATATCCTGCTAATCCAAGAAAACTTCTCACATCAGATGCATTCTTAGGTCTAACCCAATCCTGGATTGCTGCCACCTTAGCGGGATCAACCGTTATCCCATTTCCAGAAATCACATGGCCTAAGAACCTCACTTCACTCTTCCAGAAGTGACACTTCGAAAACTTAGCCTTCAGCTGATGTTTTCGCAAGATTTCCAAAACAATACGCAAGTGCGTCTTGTGCTCCTCTTCCGTTCTGGAATAAATCAGAATATCATCCACGAACACAAGTACAAACTTGTTCAACTGATCTCTGAACACTCTATTCATAAGATCCACAAAATAAGCTGGCGCGTTAGTCAATCCAAACGGCATTACCAGCCACTCAAAGAAACCGGATGGTGTTCTAGAAGTAGTCTTCGGCACACTATCCTTAGCCACTCTCAACTGGTGAAATCCCGTTGCCAAATCCATCTGAGAAAACACCTTAGCCTCGTGAAGCTGATCAAACAAGTCATCTATTCTCGGCAATGGATACTTGTTCTTCTTTGTCACCTTATTCAGCTCACGATAATCCACACACAATCTCAACGATCCATCTGCCTTGTTTGCGAACACAACTGGTGCACCCCACTCGGACACACTACGCCGAATGAATCCTTTCTGAAAAAGGTCATCAACTTGCACCTTCAACTCATGCTGTTCCTTAGGCGCCATCCGCCTAAGAGGCATCACAACAGGTCTGGCTCCTTCAACTAGATCTATACGAAACTCGATCTCTCTATGCGGCGGCAGCCCTTTGACTTCGTCAAAGACATCCTCGAATACATTCGCGATTGGCACTGATGACATTCCATCCCGTGGAACAACCAGCGAATACATGAAGCTCATGAAGACGCCTTCTTCATGCTTACATCGTATTACAACCTTTCGCCCCTCCACATTCTCGACTGTCACTTCCAACCTCTCGCAATCAACCTTTGCCGCATACTTCCTAAGCCAGTCCATACCCAAAATAATTCCGAACCCCGCAAAGTTCAGAACAAAGCAATCACAAACAAAAGAGCAACCATGACTCAACACAATCAGACCACGGCATAACATACACAAACAAGACGAACCCCCAACTGGATTAGTCACAACCAATGGCCTATCAACAATATCCGGTTCCAAACCTAACCGGCCTACGAGTTCACTACAAACAAACGAATGCGACGCTCCAGTATCAAACAGAACTCTAACTGGAACACCACATAGGAAAAGAGTACCTTAAACCACCACACTCTTTCCCTTCTCTTCAGCGGTAGGAGCTTTCGAAGACGACGGAACAGCTCCCAAAGCATAAGCCTGCACAATCTGCTTGTCCCTCCTCGGTTCTGGACAATTCTTCCTGAAATGCCCTGGCTTGTCACAGATGTGGCACTTCGCCGGCGCTTTCGGATTCTTGCAATCCCTGGAGAGATGGCCTTTCTACTGACAGTTGTAGCAAGTCACTTCGCCTTTCGGCTTCTTCCGACCATCCTTACCCTTCTGCTGCTGCTGCTTCCTCTTCTGGTTTCCACCCTGCGGTGGTTTAGACTCTCCCCGGGTAACAGCAACAACAGGTCCTTCCTTAGGAAACAGACTCTCATGCCTGAGAGCTTTCTCCACAAGCTTCTCAAATGAATCGTCCAAATGATCCACCAACTGTCTCCCAAGATAACTGTCCAAGCCTGTTACAAACTTCTCATTCTTCTGATATGCAGACTCAATATATGACCGGGCATACTTGGACAACGCTTCAAACTCAGAAACATACTCAAGAACTGATCTTCCACCCTGCTTGAGCTCCACAAACTTCTTGAACAGAACAGACTTCTGAGCTGTAGAAATGAACTTAGCTTCAAATCTGACTTGGAATTGCTCCCAAGTAATCTCTTCTTCCGGAGTATTGATGGTAATAGAGTTCCACCAATCAGAAGCTCTCCCCTGAAGCTGCCTTGATGCCAACTTCCTCTTAGTTGCATCATCAATTCCCAAATCAACAAAGATCCTTCTACAAGCATCTATCCACCTCTGGACCTCAATAGTTGATTCCGTTCCCAAGAAAACCTTCCCTCCAAGAGCAGTATAGTCCTTGCACAACTTAGCAAAATCCACTGGTTTCGGAGTTTGGACTTGAACTCCAACATCAACTGACGGCCCTGGAGCTGGCATCCTCCTCATGATCGAAGTCATCATAGCTTCGAACATGGCTGCATAATCAGCAGTCCCTTCAGTAGCACGGCCTTCCCTAGCAGCTGGTCTCCCTCTTCGACTCATTCTCAATATCTATAAAAAGGAATGATCAGAACATCTAGAGAAACAACTGCATAAAGGACTCAAACTCAACTAAACTACTATATTATATATAGTATTCATCCATCAAAATACAATTACGTCTCTCATACGTAGTTACGTCAGCGAGCGTTGGGTAAAATCGATTAACCAATGCTCTGATACCAAATGTGACGACCGCCTATGACCCCTGCACCGAATCTAGAGATAGTGCGCTGTAAAGTGTGTCAGGCGACCATGGACGATTGTCAGGGTAGATTAAAACAACAGAATCTATCGTATTACTCACAGCGCATGGACAAAATACAATAGAACATATGTATAGTGAAGCTTTACATAACGAAATGACATCATATAAAACTCCATAATAGTTAAATACAAGCATCCAAATAGCCAATACATCAAGCCTCACTACATAACACTCAGAGAATACAAAACAACGGAAAATCCAATACATATAATAAGAAGAAAATATGCAACCCTCCAGCTCGTCTTCGATATCAGCATCGTGAGAAGAGAACAGCACCTGTCACCTGCTACCTAGTCTGCCCGTCCCAAAAATGGACGAACAGCCCAAGGCAATAAGAATTAAAACATAAAGCCTTGAGTCAGACAACAGTCTTAGTGAGCAGTAAATTAACTAACAACATACCAAAAGAGCATAAAGGAAAAGGAATAGGAATACAACCCTCCCACTCCACCTCTTTCTACAGTGATAGCCCCCAGACACACACTAAGCAGAAGCAACATAGTAGAGCATACAATTTAAAGTAAAGTAATAATCATTCGAGTCAAGGGCGATGTTTTCCAAGTACCAAGGCCTAAATCAGATAAGCACCCAGAAAATACCGCTCTTGAGTCCGAATGACGATACAACCAAACATCCAAGACTCTGGCTATCACTGTTATCATTGCTTCGATATCACCGTTAATTGAATGACCGACACATTCTTTCAGCCGTCCGTCAAGGGCTAATGGAAACCCCGGTTCTAGACATAACTCCCGCACGTCGTCACAGCCCGTGCCTAGGACTATCGAATCTGCCCAGAGTACTCGACCATCAACAGTTGGCCGTTGGGACTATCGAATCTTCCCAAACATACTCTTGCTTAGAGCATGCTAGAACCTTCAATAACGATGCTATCCAAACCTCCTAGTCATCCTCCTCGACGACTATTTCCATACTAGCTCAAGCGCCTCTCAAGCATCCATTACCCTTAACTCGAATCATATCACCGAGTTACCAACGTGCTTGGAATGATCCCGTCTGGATTAGACCAAGTCTTCATTACATGATGCCTCGCTTTATTACATCCTCGCAAAGCCTCATCTCAACATCACATCATCAAATCTATGCATAAGAGCTTCATCATCCCGCTACATATGCCACGAGCAGCTTTCCCAATTCAAGAGTCTTTCCCTTAGCTTTTGAATCATCTTCGACCGCCTTGTCTAAAACCAATCAACAACCATCTAATTCACAGCAACCAATCATGTCAAACATCAATCCAAGTAACCAAGCATTCAAATATAAGCAAAATGGACAATTATAACAATAATGGCAATTTCGTAATTAAGGAGTTG